>BSBN01000175.1:6250000-6875000 GCA_027924645.1 Cunninghamia lanceolata | reverse complement strand
TATCATGATGCAGACAGGCAGAAAAATAGATATCACCCTGATATAAGGATGACGTCAGCATCATCAGGATGACAAAACAACGAACAAGAAGTGATACAACATCATCAGGATGATATTGACTAAGATCATCCTGACGTTCAAAATATGATGACCCCCAGTGAATATTGGGTCGCACTTAGAACTCTTCAACAACATCATCAGGATGATCATAACCAAGATCACCCGATGATAAAGATATCACCCCGGCGAAATATCATGAAGGCAGAAAATATGATGACCCTCGCAAGCAACACGGTGATAACTGGAAATATGATGATGATGATGACGACCCTTAAGAAAGAACAAGTCAGGTCGAACAACTCAAAGAATAACCCCTTCAGAATATCGGGGCAACATCATCATCATGTTTGGGCAAGGTGATAAATGGAAGATCACCGGATACTTGAAAAATCACCTCCGCAAGCAAATCAGGGCGCACTGTAGCTCGTCAGCATCATCAGGATAAAAACCAAACATCACCCGATATTTCAATATGATGATGACGATGAGAAACCGGTCGACGGAGAACATGATGATGCTGACCTTCATCGAAACAAACATGATGATGATGACCTCCTCCTCAAGAAAATATGATGATGCAGCTGAAAAATACTGAGGAGGTCCAACACTTGGAGCATTTTTTGGATACTTAGGGAGAGCGCCTGCATGAAAATTGCTCAAAAAACTGCCAGTCAATTCAGGCGCTAACAGTGGCTCTGTCTGGGGACGTGCAGGTGCAAGACTGCAGCGAGAACCCCAGATCTCTGGGATGCAGACCAGTCCCTTATCCATTGGGCACAGAGTCAAATACTGCACTGACCTGCATCACCAAACACACTTGATGGCCTAAGGCCACCAAGAAAAGAAAAACATGTATCTCCCTTTGTCAAATATCTTGTTTTCATCTACATGCACTGGGTCAAGCTTAGAGATACTACAAAGATCCACCCACAAACAAATCTTGTCATCTGCATATTCAACCCTCTGATTTGGCTTGTCATTATCACCCTTGTGCAGATAACCCTCAGCATCATGTGACATGTGGGTGCAGAATGTATCAAACAATGCATATTCATATGGCATATAGCACTTATCACCTATATCATCATCATGCATTGCAACATGATCTCCTAGCTGGACTGCAAATAGGAAACACTCAGAGTCCACCACAAAACTAGGAAGATCAAGGCTCATTGTATTATATGCTGGCTCATCAAAAGAAAAGCTTTCAAAATCACAATTGTGTACATCATGTGCACAACTATCAGCAGTACCAGGCTAGAAAAGATCAGGCTCTGGCATCTCTTTCAAATCAGGCACATTTTCATAGTCACTTACCTGATGTATGTTGTTTCCTCTTTCATCAGGATGAGAAACAGAATCCAAGCCAAAAATAGTGTCTAGATCTTCACCATACTCAGACATATCCTCATCACCATATGTGTCATAAATGGGTGACCCAGGTGCATCAGTTTCATCATAGTATGCCATTTGTTCATGGGCAGCAGAGCACATCTCTTCATCACCAATGGATTCACTCTGTGGAGGAGTATCATCCTGTGTGTCATAAGCAAAACAGCCATCAAATGAAAAACAATCATGCTCTGAACTAGCACTTATTTCAATTTCTGACTGCTCTTCATGATTTCCATGTGTTTGAAAGGTAGGCAATGGGTCACACATAGGACTGCTTCTCTATTTGCTTATATCTTCTCTGTCTTGAGTACAATACTCACAATTGTCTCCACAGGTCCATTCTAAAAATTGCTCATTGCTGTCCACAACCTCGTTATTGTTTTCATGGTCAGCTGCCTCATCATTGCGATGGGAATCCTCATTAGTCCTTTCACTGGCATCCTCAACTGGTGAACAATCCAGTTGAGCAGTATTGTTAGCATTATGTTCAAATACAGCAGTCTCAACCTCTATGCTTTTATTTTCATTTTTATCTGCACATGATGCCATAATCATTTGGTCATTTGCAGCTTCATAACCATTTCTCACACCAAGGCCTGGGGACAGGGGTTTCAGCAGGTGCACATTTCTCATTTCTTCTACATTTTCTAAAAATTTGTATGCCATCTGCATACTTGTCACCTTGAAATCCCTCAGTAATGCACTAGAGCCCTCCTCAAAAGCTTCAAAGAATATGCCAACACAGGCTGAAATATCAGGTCTGAAACTTTCAGGGACATGTGAAAGGGCTACTGCAAACCTATGACTGAAATCAACACATGGCTCTTCATCTTGTTTTCTGATTCTCATCAATTCTGCAACAAGATCAGCCGGTTCTTTTGCAAATTCTTCCTTGAAACAGTCAGCAAGCTCATCCCAACAGGCAAAGGATTTCTTTGGAAAGCTCAAATACCAGTCTTTTGCTTTTGCATCAAAGGACCTAACAAAAAACCTCATCCACATATCCTCATCTCTGAATGAATATTTTCCCATAAAACTTTGAAAATTTTGGATATGTGCATTCCCATCACATACATTGTGACCACTAAATCTAGGCATCTGACAGTATATCCTAGCAGGCATAGTTTCTACTTTATAATCCACCCATGACAAATCCAGTTGGTCATACAAAGGATCAAAAGGGCTGACAGGAGGTTTAGCTTTCTGACAGGCAGACACAACAGGGTTACTGCTTTTTAACTGGGCCTGCTCAGCCTCTAAGAATATCAACCTATTTCTTATCTCTTCTATTCCTTTATCCAACATTTCACCACTGAGTATGGGATAATTCATACTTGGATTCATAAAAACCCTACTCTTAGACATCCTTTGTCTGTCTAAGACCTAAGGCTTCCCCTGGCATCTAACCTATGCAGTAAAACAGCAAATAAAGGGGAAGGAACAAGGTACCTTTTCTCATACAGATGCAGAAATATGTACATCTTTCAACCAATAACATACATTTATCTTTCATGTGCGTTTGGATCTTTTTTGTAGAGTCGCCACCTCTCCAGAGAGGACAAAATTTACAGCAGCTGAAAGCTCATCAAATATGTTTCTGAGTTCATTCCACCAGCAGAGCAAAACTTCACCAGAGACTGCAGGATATCACTTTACATCAACGTCCCCAGCAGAGTCGCCACTTTGTTGACATTCTTTGAATCTGCATTAGGGTTTGCCAGTTCTAATGCACAGGCAGATTCAGCCAACTGAATACAGGAGGTTGCGTGAGCTCCTCCCCTTCACTTCTGGTTCTGCCGCACCAAGGGGGGTATCCCTATAATTCAAGATGTAACCTTGACTAGCTCAAAGATAGAAGGATATAACTTGACAACAACAGGCAGAATACTCTCATGTATGGACCAAGATCTGCATGATAGATCACAAGGCTGGCAACATTCTTGGACATGATGTCTGGTTGGGTATGAGAGTATGCAGGGGGTTCCTAATCCTACTCCTACAACTAACAGGTGGAAGTATGAAATGTTTTAGTTTGAATTTTGGATGCAAAGCTGGACATGGTGTATAACACAAGAACACAGCATGATTGGTGCCTATCCAGGGCTTGGAGTCGGTAGACATACACCTGTGAATGATCAGCATGAATAGCTAAAACTGGATTTCAGGGGGATACACATGATATCTGCCTTACAGATATCTCCCAATGAAGAGTGTTAAGTTATCTCTACTTATGGCATCCCTACTGCAGTATACCCTTCCCAATGTTCAACCTGAAAACAGTTTAATCTGCCCCTTGAGCAGAAGTCAAAAGATCAGACATTCAACATAGGAATTCTATGCTCTAGAATCTAAACATTACGCAAATATCCAGATCCAGAAGAAGAATACATGCAATACTGGAGACAGAATTAACACAACACATGCTAAGATAGCATTACTCATACAAGATCAACCATGAAATCAGTGGATTCATGCCAAATCGTACAACAGGAGATACATAAACTCACAAGTTAGACTGTACAGAGCAACCAGATCAGCTGGTTTTGGATTACAGAGCCAAAAATCCTCAACTTTCAACAACCTTGAATGAATAACACCGTCTGCATTATATAGCAGGAGGGTGTATTCAGCATTAACTACCAGGTTGACCAAAATCCCGCCAGATACACAGTATCATAAAAATGGCGCTCAAACATTAATGCAGCAGGTAGGGGAGGGGACAGGAAGATTTTTTGAGCCCTGCGCCACTGCCTAGGGATCCAGATCTTCAACCAGGTACTAGATCAGCCCACGCCATCGCCCATACCTCTGCAACAATCGCCATTAATGGCGCACCAACCCGCGGCCTTGGGAAAAACATCTAACAGTTAATCGCAACCATTTCCCGCCGAGACTCATCATCATGATATTTCGAATATGCAGGATACAATTATCCCACATGCACCCCGCAGCAACCTCATTAACACTTTATATACTAGGTCATGAGCATATATCATGTCGGTGCTTTTGCTCCTGACGACACTAGTATAAGACTTCATCATCATCACCCTCCAGCAGCATGATATCCTGTTGCCCGAAATATCACCTTGACGTCAGCATCATATCGCAATACAACCTGCATGATAATCGCCTTCATCGGCACAACCTGATCCATCGGAGGAACATCCTCCTGCTGAGCCTATACCAAAAGTCTGGCCGATAAACATCCTGATGACGTCATCATCATATCCTGCTGACGTCATCATCATATCTGCCTACTGCGCACCTCCTCATATCCGGATGACGTCATCATCATGTTTGCAAATATCGGGGGATCTCCACAAGATGATCAGTGTTAGAAATATGACCCCCCCCGGACCTTGATGACGTCATCATCATATTAACATCAGGATGATATTCGGAAGACAACCGGATATTTGGAAATATCATCCTGATGCACAAATATCAGGTTGCACTGTAGCTTCACTATAAGATCGGGGCGATAGATGAATATGATGATGCTTGAAAAGATCACCCCCACTAGATAATGCACGAAGCTGGCAGGCGGATATCTCCTTGATATCAGCATCATCATGACACTGGAACAAACATACACCCGGGTGATATGAAAATATCACCCCCTCCTTCGGAAATATCATGATGCAGACAGGCAGAAAAATAGATATCACCCTGATATAAGGATGACGTCAGCATCATCAGGATGACAAAACAACGAACAAGAAGTGATACAACATCATCAGGATGATATTGACTAAGATCATCCTGACGTTCAAAATATGATGACCCCCAGTGAATATCGGGTCGCACTTAGAACTCTTCAACAACATCATCAGGATGATCATAACCAAGATCACCCGATGATAAAGATATCACCCCGGCGAAATATCATGAAGGCAGAAAATATGATGACCCTCGCAAGCAACACGGTGATAACTGGAAATATGATGATGATGATGACGACCCTTAAGAAAGAACAAGTCAGGTCGAACAACTCAAAGAATAACCCCTTCAGAATATCGGGGCAACATCATCATCATGTTTGGGCAAGGTGATAAATGGAAGATCACCGGATACTTGAAAAATCACCTCCGCAAGCAAATCAGGGCGCACTGTAGCTCGTCAGCATCATCAGGATAAAAACCAAACATCACCCGATATTTCAATATGATGATGACGATGAGAAACCGGTCGACGGAGAACATGATGATGCTGACCTTCATCGAAACAAACATGATGATGATGACCTCCTCCTCAAGAAAATATGATGATGCAGCTGAAAAATACTGAGGAGGTCCAACACTTGGAGCATTTTTTGGATACTTAGGGAGAGCGCCTGCATGAAAATTGCTCAAAAAACTGCCAGTCAATTCAGGCGCTAACAATAACAATGGTGGTAAGCCTTTTACTTGGGGTAAAAACAAGATAATATATTTTTAGAATTGAAAAATTAGATTAGAAAATAACTAATATTAGTTTTACCTAACTTGCATGTTCAACTATCTGATAAGGAAAATACTGTGAGTATGCTATGGGGTTGTTCATTTACATGGAGATAAGCTAGTGTTGGGTCCCAAAATTGCAACTCGACAATCCTAGAGTATTATCTCATCCTCAAGGCCAAGGACTTGTCTTCCAAAGAATGGAACATGGGCTCATTAATAGATTGTGCATGATTAAAGACCAATTTCTAAGAGTCAATATTCTCTCCTTCACTTTGGGCTCAGCTAAACCTAGGAGGAGTGAGTATTCTCCCCTTCACTTTGGGCTCAGTTAAACCTAGGAGCATGTTCCTAGAGGTATCCTTAACAAGGAATCTAATTGATTAAGATGAATCATGACTAAAATAATAGCAGCTATACCCAATGCATGCTTGACCCTAATATTTGTCACTAGGCCAAAGGCTAACTAGCTAACTATAAAATCTCTTATTAAGTGGATAACTACATCCTTGCATATGCAACTACAAATGATAGCAGTATTATATCCTCACAATTGAATCCATTTAACAATTCATAAACAAGTGTAAGGTGTAGGCATGCATGACATGATTAGATCTAACAATATAATCTATTTGAGGTTGCTTAAAATGTTCTCTGAGTTATAACATTAATCCATGGCAACATGTAAAACTCTAATCTGTTTCTAATCTAATGAGGACAAAGAAATGATTAACTAAAAGGTGTTTAGCCTCTCACCTGCACTCACAAGAATGAACCCTTTGCTTTTAAATTCAAATTCTAATTTTGGGCCAACTTTACCTCTCCTTGTGACAATTTTGTGTTGACTTGAGGCATGAAATTGTTTCATTTGACCATTGTAGACACCTAAAAATGTCCTCAATCTGCAAACGCCAGTATCACACCAATATCTTCCACATTCTCCTATTTCCCTTATTTTTCCTCTATAATTACATAATTAATTATTTAATTAATTAATTATTCACTTTTCAATGTCCCCTGCACTCGATTAATTTAGACAAATAAACATTTGTTTAAACATAGCCCTCAATTAAATAAATCACATTTGTTTAATTATGGGTTCACATGCATTATCCCACTTCAAATAAATTAAATAAATTGATCAAATTTATTTAATTTAAAAACATTCCCTCACACCTCATCATATTTTCATATTTAAAATTACCCCTTGTCCTTTAGTGGGAAGGAACCCTAATCAATCTCTACCCTTCATTTCCCTCCAAAGTCAACATGCAATCACAACCCTCCATTCAAACCCTATTCCTCTATAAAATCACTCTCAACCTCATTTCTCACTTCCCACTTGCATAACTTGAGCACCATGTCTCTGATTTTGCCATTCATACACTCTTGAGCTTCTCATCTTATTTGCAGGTCTACAAATCTAAGAGCAAAGTATAGAAAAATCTTAGAGAAGCAAAGGAGGGAGGACACTTGTAGTCTAGGGTTTCATGTCTTTTGTTTGCATTTGCTTGTTCTTAGGCTATTAGTACTCCTTTGAGGAGTTAGGGCATGCATTATACTGTTTTCAAGTGTTTGAATATTTTTCCTTGATGACATTTGGTGAACCTAATGTGAATCGTCTATACATTCTATGAATTTATGATTTTAAGGTTTGCAGGAATAGTACGATGCATCTACAGGTCCGTGTGACACATTTGCTGCTTCTCATGACGCATGCGCAGTATGGTCGAATGCATTAGCTAGAGTCTACAACACATAGGAAGGATTCTGTGACGCATTCGCCTCTATATTTAACAGAATCTCTTTGTTTTCCTTTATCTGGCTAACCCATTTGATCTTACATGGTTAGGTCGTATTTCTGATGCTTTATTTGCTTTACTAACCCTTTGTTCATTTGTCTATCTCATTAGTTTTTTTTAAGGCATTAGGGTTTTATGTTTCAAGGGTTTACTTAGGTTGGCTTAAACTTGTTTGATCATTTGAGTATGCCCTATTGTATGTTTGAAGGTTTCACATCTTTCTAGCATTAGGGAAACAACTCTGCAACCTTAGGGTTTCTCATTCACCACTGAAATGTCATTTTTCATCTGTTGTCTGGTTAGTTTATGTTTTGTAGACACAGAGCAATGCATTTGAGGGTTTTTGTGCCACAGTTGCCAATTTCTGAAACGTAGTCGCCATCTTTTGTGACACATCTGAGACCCCTGCGATGCATCCTTCTGACAGTGAACCACATCCATGCCCCTGTGCGACGTAGTCGCTATTTTTTGTGACGCATAAGAGACATCCTAAACCACATCTGTTTGCTGTAAAAATAGGGAGTTCCTAGGTTGTCTTCATTTTGGTTTCTCTATTTGCACAGTAGATTAGAAGGCTTTATTCTGGTACTGATTTCTGGTCTGCAGCTTTATGGCGTCCATTGGAGGAGAATCTTGTTTGAAATCACTAATCTATTTGTTGCAGGGTTCTTTTCATTCATAAATGTGTGTTTGGTTAAATTAGGAACACTTCAAATTAAGGCATAAAAAGAACAACAATCTGTTTGTTTTCACACTCATTGGCTTAAAAAGAACAACAAACTGCATATTTTCACTCATTTGCTTAAAAAGAACAACAAACTACATATTTTCACTCATTGGCTTAAAAAGAACAACAAATTGCATCTTCTCACATTCTTTTGGGTAAAAAGAACAACAAATTGCATCATTGTCTTATTTGTGTTCTGATTTTGTTTATGTTTTGAGGAGTGTATGCTCTTCCCTCGCACTTTAAGTGATCTTGGGAATCAAAAGCTCTTCTCAGTATTTTCATAATCACACCACACATTTAATTTCTAAAGGTTAATGAACTTTTGTTTAGTCTGACCAAGTAACATGCGTATGCTCTCTCCTTGCATCTTTGTATGAACTTGGAGATCAAAAGCATTTATTTGTGTCGCTTTTGCAACCCTTTAGATAGGGCTTGCCTTTGAGACACATCTGCAAGGAGAACTCATTGGCGACCCAAAGTGGTATTTCCCTCGAGCCGCTATACAAATAGATAAGGCAAAAGCCAAGACAAAAGCCAAGACTAAACTGCCATTAGCCTTCACCGTATAGTTCCAATCCAAAAGTGCAAGTTACCCACGTTTACGTGAGGTATTTGTTAGTACCATTAGTAGGATTGGTTAAAGCCTTAAGTGGCTTACTGGATGCTCGTGAGGTGGTAAGTCCCCGGGTTGTGACTAGAAGACAAATTAGTTAGAAGCCCACCCTTTATGATTGAGTTTTATTGGCGTCACTCTCGGTGTAAGGGTTCCACACCCTGAAAGTTACTCACCATATGGACTCCCTTGAGATGAGATTGAAATCCTCGGCTTAGCATAAGCTAAATACGTAGCTTTCTGAGGAAAGGGTGTTTGGGTCATCCTTCCAGTCTTGGAGGCCCCTATCCATCCTCTCTCGTAAAGACAAAGGTGTACACACCCCACTCTAGGGTGTCCCTACCTTGCATCGAAGGAGTTTTCAAGTTGTGGGCCCGAGTGTCGTGCCATTGGCCAATGACCTTAGGGATAGGAAATTTGGGGTTGGATAGGAAATGTGTGTGGATTATTTTCGAATTGTGATTAAGGCCCGTATAAATTTGGGGTTGGATAACCCTCGAACATACACATACGCTTACCAAGTCAAGAGTCACAGCCAAACTAAATGCCAAGTGCCTTCTATGTGTGAGGTGTTTTCTGAATTTTTCCAACAAACTGTCAAACAAACATAGAAAATTGATTTTAGGCTCCAAATAAACAGTGAAACGCATCCGTAGGGTACTAAAATACATCTGCTGAGAAATAGACAACAATTGAAACACCTTGCAACACATTTGATAAACAGTAAAATGCATTTGAAGCCCTCTGCAACACATCTGCAAACTGCTAAACCGCAATCAAGCCCTTTTATGATGCATCTTCCTGTAGTGAGACACTTAGAGGATCTTTTAAAAATTTGTCTTCCATATCAAATTTGATCGCAATTGTGTCAAAACATTTTAGACCTACTAGTTCTGTTCATCCATTGCATACTCAACTTCATTCCTTTAGGATTAGATTGCATTCCATATTCTCCAAATCATTTAGCCAATCTTAGAACATTAAAAATCTGCCCTTGACATCTAAAGAGGTCCCCAAAAATTAGTCTTATTAAGGTTGAAACATAAGGAGAAATTGTTGAAACTTGACCACATTATAAGTACGAACTTGGATCAAGAGATCTTGATATCTTTTTCAAATCAATCACAATTTGGGCTTAATACTCACAAGTCTAGTTTAAGTCCATCTTTCAAAATCAACAAGTGAGTCTCAACTCATGAGTCTAGTTTGAGCTCACTTTAATCAATCATTTCTTCTACATCAACACTTCAAGGTATTGATAAATCCAACTAGTTCTTAGATAAAGTCATAAGTAGACATTAGTACCCTCTTTGAGCTAAACTTTTCGAAGACTAATACCCATTAGCCTCTAGCATAGTCTTGAGCATTAGGTGCATCTTAAAACATTGGCATATCCCCATTAAGTCATTCTCATTTGCATAAGTACATTTCCAACCTTAGTTGCATCTCTATATATTCCAAGAAAACACCAAAAATATAGGATAAATACTTTGTATTTCCATCCATAGGACAAACTCATTTTCCACAAACTAGTAGGTCTTATATGGTCGAGACATAGTTGCAAAAGAAGAGGAAGGGAGAATCCTTAGATTATCTAAATAGCACAATGAGATTTGGAACCTCATCTAACAGGCAACATAAACTCACTCCAACATGCCAAATCCCTTTGAAAACCTCATTTTGCAAGAAAACAATCAAGGGATTACACAACAAGAAATTGAGGAAGCCTCCAAAGATCCTAGAATGTTACACATCTTAGATGAAATGATAGATGCCAATGCTCAAAGCTACCTCATGTGTCTCTTACAAACTGACACCAAACTTCCCGCAGGGGTAGACATCAATGCAATTGTGGAATCATCACCAAACAATATCACACAAGGCCAATGTCAAGCAACACCATCCACTAGCTACATGAACCCAACACAAGAACATGCCTCCATTCCCATGGGACAAACGTCGCAAGATTCCACAATATCCCATGTACCACCCCCATTTGGCACTAACAATGTGAATGTCATGTCACAAACTTTGAATTTTGCAAACCCCTTTGCTTCGATAAACATGGCTCAAAACAAAAGGATGTGAAGAATACACATAGTGACCTCACGGGTGCAAACACAAAGGGTGAATGCCACACAAAATACAAACATGAACCTTGGGCCTAAAAACAATTTAGGCAATCAAAACATGGACCCCCTTGGTCAAAACAAGAACACCATACCAAATGTGAACATGGATTTTGGGGCTACACAAGCTAATATCTTGAGTCATCAATATGTAGACCCACAACATCAAAATAGTAATGCCATAGCAAATGTTTGTGCCACTCAAAATCACACCTTGAGTCATCAAAATATTTCCCAAAATCATCAACATGTGTCTCACCTAAACGTCAATCAAAATACTAGTGCATCACATCAAAATACCCATTTGAATCCCTTACAACAACAAGTGGACCTAAACACCCTCTTCCAAACAAATCCCAATAACATTCACAACCAAAATGCTACAAATGCTTTGTCCCACTTCCAATACATTAATCCAAATACCACATATATACCCAACAACCAAAACCTAAACGCGTCTTCATCACACACTCCCTTCAACACACATACCAACCCACCTATTACCAATTTGGGATCCTAAAACACGTCGGCATTAAACATGGGTAATTCGTATCAAAGTGCACCCGCAAATGCCATGGACACATCATTGACCTCGTTTGAAGCCTTGGCACACAAGATGCATACACTAGAACAATGATTCTCAAACATGCAAGTCTCTACCACAAAGAAGGCATATTCCATGGAAGATTTATGTCCTTACCCTTTCGACAAAAGCATTTACATGTCACCTTTTCTGCCAAATTACAATGTACCTAACTTCAACAAGTATAAGGGAAAAGGGAGTACTGTAGAGCATGTGCGGGAATTTCACACAGCATGTCTTGAGATTACATTTGAACACACATATTTGATGAGATTATTCCTGAGGAGCCTCTCAAGTCAAGCACTTGAGTGGTTCGCACACCTTCCTGGGGTGATGAGGACATGGATCAAACTCCCAGACAAATTCATATCTCATTCTCTTATAACATCGAGACGGATGTGAATGTCGCCACCTTATGCCATACAAGACATGAAGATGGGGAAACATTCATCTCCTTCTTCTAAAGGTGGAGAATCCTAGCTAGTAAATGTCCACGTCATATCCCTGAGAATCAATTGGTACCAATTTTTGTGGAAAACCTTAACAAAGAACTCATGCACCAACTGCAAATCCATTATTACACCTCCTTTGGAGAATTTGTTGAAAAGGGAACAACCATTGAGAAAGCCCTCATAGCTAAGGGTACAATCAAAATCTTGAACAAGAACCAAAACACTCAAAACCCACCCTATGACAAAAACAATTTTTGGTCTTGAAATAAGAACGTCACCAATGATGGGGTAGTAGACGTGAAAGCAATCAATAGGACCGGCCTTGTTCTCACACTCAAAGCACCACCAGTGCAAAATAATCAGTCGTTTGTTCAACAACAACCACAACAACAAATGGCTAATGCAATTCAAAACAAACAAAGAAGACCGCCTCCAAAGAATAATACCCCTCGACGAAACTATACACCCATAACAAATCCTATTGAAACAATCTTAAAGAAGTTGTTACAGTCCAATCTCATCCAACTACCGGAGGTCAAACCATATGACCCAACTTTTAAACCTCCCTCATGGAATGACAATGACTTTTGTGAATATCACAAAGTAAAGTGTCACAAAACATCCAATTGCTACAAACTAAAGAACATCATACAAGACTTTATTGATTGAGGATATGTCATTGTAGATAATCCACCAGGTTCCTCTAATACCAATCACACTATTTTTCAAGACCCTTTACAGAATCATGGATCGGGAAAAGCCTCCACCTCAAGAACCAAGCTACATGACCATGTCAATTACAAAATCATCGCTTATGAATACACCATTAATAGTATCCACGCATTTGATGATAACATCTCCATGATCACCATCAAGTCACGTCCTGAGTGCCATCACCACTCATAGGGCCAGGGTAACGCTGCAAGGTACCCCATCTAATTCATCCAATCCATTCAATTCACAACCAAAGACCCAATATAATCTCTTAGACCATTTGAAAAAGACTCTGGTGCAAATATCCATTTTCAAATTATTTTGCCTATCTCGGGAGCATAAGGCTATTCTGGACAAGGCTTTGTTGAAATCTTCTGTCCCCACAGACCTAAATGTCAATCAATTTCAGGCCATGATAGAACATTTGGCTACCTCTGACCATGTCACTTTCACTGAACATGATGTACCCTCACACTGACCTAATCACACTGACCCATTACACCTTGAGGTCTTCATTAACAAGCACAAGATTAGACGGGTTTTGGTAGATGGTGGAGCTAGATTAAATATTTGTCCTTTAAAGTTAGTGATGATATTGGGATAATCGGAAGCATGTGTGGACCCCACCAAAAGAATTGTCATCAAAGCCTACAACGATGTTGAACATTCCTCCAAGGGAGTGATCTCACTTCTCATAAGAGTTGGGCCTGCAACTCTCAATACTGCATTTCATGTCTTGGATGTTGAACTTCCCTACAATCTTATCCTCGGCTGACCATAGATCCATGCCATGAGGGTTGTGCTATCCAATTACCACCAATCCATTAAATTCCCTTACAATGGCACATAAATCACTATACCTGGTGATCTCGATGCATTCCAATATTCTAGCCATTTAAGAGAAGTTTCGCAGCATCAAGTACCTGTAAATAGGGGAATCTCACCTTCCACCTCATCACGTTATGTCAACCCATCCACATTGTCAAAAGACCACCACCACCTTCACTCTGCCACTTAACCCTAAAGTTCATATCCAAGATAAGGGATGTGGAGAATATAAGATAGAAGGCTCATATTGCATCGACAAGCTCCCAACATCACCAAGGTCTCACGACAAACTTGGCCCTATCAAACCTAAGGAGACTATTTCTGCCACCCCCACCACTTTCACAAAATGGGGAGAACTTAGAAAAGAGGATGTAGATGATGATGTTTCTAAGTGGCTATACAAGGAGGAAGAAGAGGTTAAGCATGTACAACTACCCATGGAATGATATGGAAAAGGCTACGAGTTTGTAAAACAACAAGGATACGACGGGCATAGCATACTTCGACCTAACAAAAATGGGAGAACAAAACCCATTCAACTGACCATGTGACCTCGCAACAAGGGGCTAGGGTATACATCATGAAGAGAAAGCACTCCTAGTACTAAGTTAATCTTTAGTAGGGATGCAAGTACTTTCAAGGACATTGAGACATCAAGGGACCCTCCCGAACCCGAGCCCACATCTTCCCAACCTCGCCTACCCGACAGTGAAGCATGGATCAACATCTTTTGGGATCCTGACAATACTTCCATTTGCACCCTAACTCCCATAACCATATGTTACATGAACACTTATGATGGCTTGCCATTAGTCCATCCCAAACTCATAGATTGGGATCAATAGACACCACCTAGCTTGGATTTGTTTGAGAACGATGAAGCTATTGCCAAGTTCATGGGACTTCATGAAGGCATACCTCAAGGGGATCATAAAGTTGGATACATCATGGATCTTGATGACACTACTTACTTCAGAGAATCCACTCCACCCTCTAGTCACAAAAGTGAAAAAGAAAAATAAAACAGGTCTCTAGGTGAAAATGGAAAGGCACATCTTGACCATGAAAAAGTAAAAATAAAGGACGTGTCTGAGGGTGAAAACCTCTCTAAGGCGCCCAAGGATGGAGGTTCAAAATTGTTGCCTATCACGCAAGAGAGATCACCACTACTGGTAGAAAAAATTGTTGAGACTAACCTCGGTACAGAAGATAATCCCACGATCATTCACTTTGCTGAGTCGTTAACAAAACAAGATAAGCCTGAATTCAAAGATTTATTCTAAGCACAACAAGTCAATTTTGCTTGGTCATATGCTGACATGCTCAGGCTTGATCCACAATTTGTCTTACATCACATACCATTGCTGCCAAATGCTAAACTAGTGAAGCAGAAATTAAGAAAAATACATCCACAAATTACACTCTTAGTAAAGGCAGAATTGAAAAAGCTACTTGATGTGGGTTTCATCAGACCAATAGACTATCCAGAGTGGGTATCTAACCTTGTACTAGTCACAAAACCTAACGGCCAGATCAGAATCTGTGAAGACCTCAAGGATTTAAACAAGGCATGTCTAGAAGATGATTTTCTGTTGCCAAACATAGACATTATAGTCAACCTTACCACTGGATTTGAAATGCTCTCACTGATGGACGGTTTCTCAAGATATAATCAAATAAGAATAGTTCTGGAGGATCAACACAAAATCACTTTCACATGTTCATGGGGCACATACTGCTAGAATGCCATGCCCTTTGGCCTCAAAAATGCTGGAGCCACTTACTAGAGAGCAATGACAAGAATCTTTCACGACTATATGCACACATTTATGGAAGATTACATTGACGACTTACTCACCAAATCAGTTACAAGATCACTCATTTGGATGTGTTGGATAAGGTCTTCAAACAACTGGAAGAGTGCAAATTCATATTAAACCCTAAGAAATGCGTGTTCAGGGTTACATCAAGCAAATTGTTGGGCTATATTGTCTCCCGCTGAGGCATAGAGGTTGATCCCGCTAAAGTGAAGGCCATCATGGACATGCCTCCACCAACAAGTCTCAAACAACTACGTAGTCTACAGGGAAAATTACATTCAATCAAGAGGTTCATTGTGCAACTCGCTGACAAATGCCACCCATTTCAACACTTACTCCGTAAAGGGGTACCTTTCGTATGGACTAATCATTGTCAGGAAGCCTTTCAGAAGATCAAAGATTATTTGTTGTCACCACCATTCCTCATGCCTCCAATACTAGGAAAGCCCCTTTTATTGTACATATCAACAACATCTTCATCACTGGGGGCACTTTTAGCACAAAATGATGAAGGAAAAGAAAGGGCCATCTATTATATCCGCAGGACATTAGTGGGGTACGAGCTAAATTATAGCCCTATTGAGCGCACTTGTCTTGTCGTAGTTTTTGCCACCCAAAAGCTACGACATTATATGTTGAACCATCAAACAAAACTAATTGCAAAGATTGACCCCCTAAAGTACTTACTCAATAAGGCAGCCTTAACAGGACGGTTGGCTAAATGGGTTATGATATTAAGTGAATTTGATATAGAGTATGTTGACCACAAACCAATCAAGGGACAAGTGATCGTAGACCAATTAGAAGAGGCACCTACAACAACGGATCATCCTTTGGTCACATATTTTCCAGATGAATCAATCTTTACCGTAGAAGTTCCTAGAACATGGACATTATTTTTTGATGGTTCCTGCACAAATCACGGCTCAGGCGTGGGCATTATGTTCATTACTCCTCAAGGAGATGCCACCCCTAAAGCATTTCGGATAGCCTTTCCTTGTACAAATAATATTGTTAAATATTAAGCATTACTCATAGGACTATGCATGGTTGTCAACTAGAAAATAAAAAAATTACAAGTCTTCAACGATTCACAGCTCATCATCAAGCAGGTCAACAATGAATATGACACAAAAGATGAAAAACTCATGCCATATAAGAGAATGGTTGATAGTTTTAGACTCTATTTCAACATAGTGGTCTTTGATCAGATTCCTAGGGTTCATAACAGAGCCGCTGATGCGATAGCTACAATAGGATCTCTCTTGGATATCCCAAAGAACGCGCCTCAATTTGAATTCTTGGTGGAACAACTGCTGGTCCCCGCCTTTGATGTCCCTGAATTAGAGCTAGTGTGTGAAATCATTGGTCCCACGTCTCCCTGGTATCATGACATCTATACATACCTACATGATCAAATCCTCCCACCTGACCTATCCTCCAATCAACATAAATCCTTTGTATGCCAATCTACCAAATATGTCATCATCGGTGACACCCTCTACCGCCGCATATTTGACAATACCCTCTTATAATGTCTTGACGCCGAGGAAGCACAAACGACTCTACGTGAAGTACACGAAGGTATATGCAGAGCTCACTCTAGTGGTCCTACTCTAGCCAAAAAGATCATAAGAGTTGGATACTATTGGCCCACCATGGAAAAAGATGCATACCACTTCACTAAAAAGTGCAGACAATGTCAGGTACACAGAGATTTGGTGCATGCACCCGCCCAGGACCTTCAGCCACTTACATCTCCATGGGGACTCGATCTCGTCAGCAAAATCCATCCCACCTCCGCCAATGGCCACAAGTTCATCATCACCGCCACTGAGTATTTCACAAAGTGGATTGAGGCAATCCCCATGACATACATTACCGATAAATAGGTTGCTAAATTCATCCTCAATTACATCATATGCCGGTATGGTGTGCCTCAATCTATTGTCACGGATAACAGTCACCCTTTCAAAAATCAAGACGTCCATGAACTATGTGAAAGATTCCACATCCAACAACATTTTGCCACTCCATATTATCCCCAAGGCAATGGTCAAGCTGAGGCGTCAAATAAAACCATTATAAAAATCCTCAAGAAGACTGTCAATGACGTTGGCCATGACTGGCACATACAACTCAATCTCACCTTATGGGCCTACCACACTAGCATTCACACTGCCACCTGAGCCACACCATACTCCCTTGTCTATGGTTTCAAAGCCATCCTGCCCATTGAGGTTGAGTTACCTTCCCTAAGAGTATCACTGAAGCTATTTGTGGATGACGAAGACTACAAGGTATCCATACTACATGAACTCGAGCTACTAGATGAAAGAAGACAGAATGCCCTCGTACACTTGCAAGCATATCAGAACTGTCTCCGACACAGTTACAACAAAAGGGTTAGAGTTCGACAGTTCAACATTAGAGACTTGGTCCTGAAAGAGAACCCCAAAAATCAAATGGAACGGGAGAAGCCGAGAAATTTTGAACCAAACTGGTTGGGTCCCTATATCATCACATCTGCATATGGATTGGGATCATATCAACTTGCTACCCCCGAAGGTGAACTGCTACCAGAGCCGATCAACAGCATGCACCTTCATAGATATTATACCTAGGTCAGAAAATCAAAAAAATAAAAAAAGTGAAAAAATACAAAAAAATCAAAAAAGCAATAAAATAGTAAAGAGAAATAATTCATCCAAAAGTGAAAACCACTTCAGTGGCGCTTTGGATAAGTACCATGGTGAAAATCTGGCAAACAGGTTCCATGTGTAATTGGTCTTGGCTCCATTGTCTACCATCGCTCTATCTTGTCTTTTGCTTTCCTATATAAATCCTACATAAATCCACATCATAATCCATAATAAACCACATTGTCCTTTTCATGGCCTGGAAATAAGTTGACATTCGGCGTCTTCCCGACCTTCCTGAACATTTTATTATCATCCCATCCCCATCCCGTCTTGGTCATAACTTTGTCCTATACCTGACTGGGGGCAATCCCTGATCCTAAAAATCAGTATTAGAGCACACCTTTCAAATATTCTCAAAAATCCAAAAACTTCAAATATCTCAAAAATCCAAAAACATCAAAACATTTCCAAAATCCCAAAAACATCAAATATTTTCCAAAAATCTAAAAACATCAAAAACATGTTAAAAAAATCACAAAAAAATCAAATAACCAACCAAAAAACCCCAAGCAATAAACCTGTCAAAACCACTTTGCCGAACTACATCGCCTCTGAGCTTTCACGTAGGCAAGACCATCTTTGATGAGCCCCCAAGGCTTTCCCTTAGGTCTTAGGTCACACAGAGTCCACCTGGTCGAACTACGTTGTCTCTACACTTTCACGTAGGCAAGGCCATATGCGATGAGCCCCTGAGACATTAGGTCAATCCCTTAGGGTCCGTTGAGTTAAGCTTCACAATAAATGGTCCATTTGCTGCAATGGACACTTTTATTAGATCAAAATAGTCAATCTTTTACAAGAAACACGCACTTGAAACCAATCCCAAAATCAACAAGACAAACTATCCAATCAGCCTTCAGTCAGACATGATCAATTGCCTAATCATGGTCATTCACTATCAATGACCTCCTATCAACTATCCCTTGTCTTATATAGGATGCGGCATCGTCGAAACTAGACTATATGTCTTATATGACACACTTCATTTCCTGAAACCAAACACTATCATTTCACACAATCAATCATATCATTAGTCTTAGATAGATTGTTGCACTCTCGAAACTAGACCAGGCATCTTATACGAGGTGTCTCATATATGAAACTAGACTCGATCATTCTGTCACTTGCCTTATATAAGTGGTCGCATTGGCAAAACTAGACTTAACGTCTTAAACGACATGCTTCCTATCTTGAAACCAGGCCTTACTCATCCATTCACAATCAACCAAAGCAAACATATGCACTTGGAAAAAGATCTAAATGGTTGTTGACTTTTCTTAGTCTAGTTTATCTTATTTTACTAGATTGTTTTTCAGTCTTGTTCTTATGCTTCTCAAGGAAGTCCCTAAGTGATGAAGAGAAGTGAGGATAGAGTGAGAACTTTTTATTTGATTTATGTTTGTTGTTTGTCTTGGTGACACGACTGGGGCAACTAAGTTCCTTGCATGTGATCAAGATTCCATTGGGTGTGAATCAAAGACATCCTATGCATGGGAAAGAATAAATGCTTCCTTGCACCAGGACTTGCATACCTCAAGGTTATCTCATCACATGTTTTGACAAGGTACCATGGTTACTAGTCTGAGTCAGACATTCCTTGTCTGTCACGTGCTTGTTTCACAAAGGACCACACTTTACACTTTGGCCTATGACTTGCCACTGTGTTTGTAGTCCCTTGACATAATAAGTTCTATGATGATATGCAGAAACTACAAGTAAGAAGCTCAAAAATCTATCAAAGCAAAATCTCACTCCATTCTTCTAGCCAATCTTCATTCCTTGACCATCTCTCTCTCTCTCTCTCTCTCTCTCTCTCTCTCTCTCTCTCTCTCTCTCTCTCTCTCTCTCTCTCTCTCTCTCTCTCTCTCTCTCTCTCTCGCATCTCCATTCCTTCTTTTCATTCCATTATCTTTTTGGGAAATTTCCCAATTTTTTTGAAAACTTTTTAGAAAATTTGAAAAATTTCCCGAGGGGGCATAATGCTATCCTGTCTCATCTGGGGCATATCCAGGGCATATTTTCAAATTTTTCTTTGACACAATGTCAGAATTGACATTGTATCAAAGAGGGGCAAAATGTAGACACCTAAAAATGTCCTCAATCTGCAAATGCCAGTATCACACCAATATCTTCCACATTCTCCTATTTTCCGCTATTTTTCCTCTATAATTAAATAATTAATTTTTAATTAATTAATTAATTAATTATTTAATTATTCACTTTTCAATGTCCCCTTCACTTGATTAATTTAAACAAATAAACATTTGTTTAAACATAGCCCTCACCTAATTAAATAAATCACATTTGTTTAATTATGGGTTCACATGCATTATCCCACTTCAAATAAATTAAATAAATTGATCAAATTTATTTAATTTAAAAACATTCCCTCACACCTCATCATATTTTTATATTAAAAATTATCCCTTGTCCTTTAGTGGGAAGGAACCCTAATCGATCTCTACCCTTCAATTCCCTCCAAAGTCAACATGTAATCACAACCCTCCATTCAAACCCTATTCCTCTATAAAATCACTCTCTCAGCCTCATTTATCACTTCCCACTTGCATGATTTGAGCACTATCTCCCTGATTTTGCCATTCATACACTCTTGAGCTTCACATCTTATTTGCAGGTTTGCAAATCTGAGAGCAAAGTACAGCAAAATCTTGGAGAAACAATGGAGGAAGGACACTTGTAGTCTAGGATTTTATGTCCTTTATTTGCATTTGCTTGTTCTTAGGCTATTAGTACTCCATTGACGAGTTAGGGCATGCATTATACTGTTTGCAGGTGTTTGAATGCTTTTCCCTGATGACAACCCTTAGTGTTGTATTTAAAGGGCTAACCTTAGTTCAATTTAGATCATGCACTTCTTACATCCTAGAGCTATCATTTACAACTTGCATACATTATCAAGAACATTTATCAAAGAATCAACATTACATAATCATCTAGGTCATATTGCATGTTTGGTAGTGATGTAATTGATCATTTATTTGGTCATTGAATTAATCTCCTTGAATGGTTTGACATAAGGGAAGCAATCATCTTTGCCACAACAAACCAACAAAAACCAAAACTAATTTTTATGCAAGGAAAGAATGATAACATCAAGGCAAGATGAAAGTAATAGTCTAAATTTTTATAGACAAATTTAAGATCCATGAGATATATTAGATTCAAAGTCACAAAAGTGACTCCAATCAATAGACATAACTTTCACTAATTCCAAGGCATTATACATATGATCTTCACTTATATTTATGCATTGTTGGTGAATCACACTTGTCATCTATCATGATTTTTACGCTAAATACATTTATATTTTATTCAATTTCTAAATCATTTTTTATTTCAATGCATTTATCTAGGGTAGATATTGCTTATTGATGTTATTTATTTACCCTAAATTTATGTAAAAGGGATTTTATTCTCCCTCTCATTTAGTTAGAGGTATTAGATTATTTTCCCTTTCATTTTGGTGAACCCATCTACTCTTACACCCCCATAGGGTTTCCATCCTTAAAGATTTCATCTTCTAATTTTCTAATTATTTAAATCTAAGACTAATTTTTTAATCTTTCTAATTCTCTTTACCATATCACTTTAGGGTTTTTTATACCACAAGCTACTTAAAACTCTAATAATATCCTTTATGAAGAGGTTCTTGTCTTAACCCTAATATGCCTAGCCACTCAAATGATCATGATTCTCTTTCTTATATGATGGCTAATAATGCTCATACTAAAAAGTATATTGCTAATAATTTGGATTAATTTAGATTGATATGATTGATTGAATGATGATTGATGATTGGATTCTAATGTACTTCAATGCTCAAGGATGGGTTTTTATTTTGAATGTCGATCTTAGTTTTGGATAGTTTGGTGTGGGGATGCCCCCTCAAGAGGATAGGTGGGTTTGAAGAACATAGGTATGCTCTAGAATAGTGAGCAAAGAGGATAGTGAGAAATGAAAAAGATGGATGTGAATAGATTTGAGTATTAATGAGGGATAAAGAAATTGGCGACAACAAAAAGAGATAGTTAGGGTTGGGGGGATGAAAATGAAAGGTATGCAAAGTAGTAGATGAAGGGGGATAATGGATGATGAAGGCAAATGATAAAGGGATGAAATGATGAAGAGAAACTTCATCCAATGCAAATATTGAAATAGAGTCCATCAATAGCCCCTGCAACAATCCTTTCATCGATACCACTATCCATGCCATCAACCTTGACCTCCAACATCCTAAACCCATGGAGTGGGACCAAAAAGATCACCATGAAGCAAATCATCAACATTCAATGCCACATCAAAATCAAGAAAAAAATGGATCACATAAGTCCATGAATCAAGAGGTAGTAGAAAATCAAAATGGATCCAAAAGCACCAATTGAAGTTGCAAGTCAAAACAAAGCAAAAGAACTAGATAAGACCAATGATCAAAATAAAGCAAAAATCCAAATGAAGCAAAAAATCAATATAAAGTAAACAAATCAAAATGTAGTGAATAGTTGATGAAAGCACTTTGCGATCATAAGGCATGCACCAACACGATCCAATGCAACATATAAGATTGTTGGTCCTAATCCTAAATCCAAATCCATATCTCTAAAATCTAATTTTCCACCTTTAAATCCAAAAATCCCCTATCCCAATCTAAACATCCAAATCTTATATCCAAATTGCAATCCAAAAATCCTAAATTCAAACTCCCAAATCAAAAGTCCAAATCCAAACACCCTAATCCTAAATCCATAAAACCAAAATCCTAAATCTACCATATCTTGGTTGTAATGCTTTACCATAAGGGCTATGATGGCATCCTAACGAGATGCTCACATTCAGATAAATCCAACCCAGCTATCAAAGAGCATCACAACACCTATGGATTGTACATTGGTGAAATGATCCTAGCAAAGCAATTACACAAGACAAGATATTATTGGCATATCATGACAAGAGCACCTAGGTCAGCTACATCAAATAAATAAGAACTTGATACTTGAAGTAGTAGAAATTAAAATTTATCCAAAAATTTAAAAAAGAAGTAAAAAATTCAAAAATCCAAAAAAAAATAATAAATAAAAAATTGAAAGAGTAAAGAGAAAAGAGAAAAAAATTGTCCAACGATGAAATCCATTCTCATGGTGCCTTGGGCAAGTACCATAATGAAAACGTGTTCACAAGTGTCATGTGTAAATCAATTGTCTATGTGAACCTTGCACTTTGGGGCAAGCTCCATTCCATCGAGTCATCCTATCCATCCTCCATCATACCTATCCCTTCCATCATACCATACCCATCCATCATATCGCCATAACCATTTCATCATACCCAATCCATCCTCCCTTCCCATTGTTGACCTTGATAAGGACAGAAGCAAAATGTTGAAAAGGGTGAGTGCGAGATCATCATGGGCCAAACAGTGGCAATGGCAGAAAAAATGACGCACGAAAGTGTTAGCCAAAATTGTGAAACACTTTTTCAGGCTCAAATTTTGGCTTGGTAAGATTTTCCAAAATGGATATCCGTTATGGAAACAAAACGAATATCCGTTTTGAAAAATCTCATTTTTAAAAAATTTTGCCCATGAAGAAATGGATATCCATTTCTTGAAAATGGATATTCATTTTGGTTTTAAAATCCCCCCTCCCAAAAAAAAAAAATGCATGGGAATTATGCTTGGGATTCCAAACTTGCCTTTTCCAAGTGAATGAAGAGTTGGGATGTTATCACAAATTTTCCTCGACTTCACCTTTGATGCTAATGGACTTTTTTTATCCAAATTTGATAAAATGAAAAGGGTATATTTAGAAAATTGTTAAGATTCTAAAAATATAATATATGTCTGATTATAATTTTAATAGGTAATTATTAATAATTTTCTACCTACACTATGTTTAAATTCCTGATAGACACACTAATTGAAAAACATCCATAACTTTCAAACCATTTCACCTTTTTCAAATCTGAAAGATGTGTCACACTCTACGCTTTGTTGGCTATAGGTCTTAAAAAAATTGAATTTCATATTTTATGACCAAGTTAGGTTGGCAAGAAAATTACTTTTTAATTTTTTTTAAAATTCATAGTAAAAAATTCATAACTAATTATTTACTTACAAAAAAATTCACAAAAATATGCATCACATCCAGACATGTGTCCTTTACTTATATCTAAAGATTAAAATATATATATATTTCTCTCATACTTAAATTGATTGAAATGATACCTACTTTTTTTTCCAAAAAATGTAGTAGTGCCTCATTGAAATATCCAATTTTCACCAAATAAACTTAATTTAAAAGTAAATAGTATCCCATAAACTACATTCAATTTTATATAAATTTTATTCCTACACACTTTTCAAATTATGTAGATAACCCATTTGAATTTTCACGTGAAGTTGCTTAAGTCTATTTTTTAGCATTTTCATTGCCACTTAGAGGTATTGTTTGGCCCATGATGATCTCACACTCATTAAAAACATGCTTTGGACGCTTCTTCATAATATCCAATCCTTTGTCACAAATACTATAACATATCAACACCTCCTTTAGTCAACATTATAGTGTAACATCATGAATGGTATATACTAAGTGGGGGCATGTTATTCCTATGCAATGTAGTCCTTGGAGATCACATCCTAAATCCATCCCTCTATCTGTGCCCCATCCATCCCATCCCTAATCCCAATCCCTTAAATATTCCATCCCATCTACCCTTCATCCTTGTCACTGGACTTGGTTTTCCCTTGTCATCGGTTACTACATTAAGACAACAATCTTATCGAGCAATAGACTACCCAAAAGAATTTACATCTATAACATGATCTAGCATTACCATCCCTAGAATGCAATCTAAACATAGCAGAAAAGTAAAAAAATATTCAAACTAATCTAGCCAAGCACTCTAGCACCCATCTTGAGCATCCATAGGCTTTGTTCCTCATCTTGATACAAGCCTTTGTTAGTTCTAAGCAAATCATTACATCAGTATTAAGATATACCATTCACAATTCTCACATTGTTAATGGGATACATCATTTCCACATCAACAATGTTATCATCATCATCAAATCAATCTTCATCTTTTAGCTTGACTAAGGGCACAATCTTGTTTTTTATTTGGCTTATGTCTCCTTACTTGTTTGTGTGTCTTCCAATCTTGCTTTGTATTTGTGTTGGTCCTTAGGGCATTTCATAGCAATGACATCATGGTCTCTCATATCATGGTACCATATGTCATATGCTTGCTTGTGATCGTTTTCTTTTGGTTCAACCTTATAGCATCTCTAGAAATTATGTCCTCACGGTTTTCCATATCATGATGCATCTTGTCATATGCTAAAGCAAACATTAGGTTGCTCAAAATAGTTGGCATCAAGTGTGCAAGATTAATAGCATGTACCTCAAAAATCCCAACCATTCACCTCCCCTTCATATCCATGTTCCACCTAGCCTTTCATCATATCCCCCCTTCATCTACTAATTTGTATATTTCATTTTCATCCCCCCACCCCTTACTATCTCTTTTCATCATCACCAATCCCTTCCTCCATCATTTGCTTCCAACTCTCTTAGCATCCATCTTTTTCATTCATTCCTAACATCATTACTATCTATTTCATCCATTTTGAGAGCACACCTTGTGTTATTCAAACTCACATATCCTCTTGAGGGGCCATCCCTAAGCCAAATCATCCAAAATTAGGATCAACATTTGGAATCAAAACCCATACAAGCATTGAAGTATCAAAACCTAATCATCAATCATCATTCAATAAATTTAATCAATCAACCAATCAAATCTAAACCATCAATTAATTTTAAAATTAACATTCCAACAATTGGGGTATATTATTACCAATGTTGTCCCACCAAGTTCCTATATATACTTTCTTTGAAATTCCATTGCTTCTTTTAGTCACAACACCATTTTAAAGAGGGGAAAATGTAGACACCTAAAATTGAGCACATCCTAACAATACATCTAACATTATAATCCTAATACCATTTTGACACTGTCAACACCACCCCAACCATCCTAACCACATTCATCTTAACACTAATTAATTAGATAAAAAATATATTTATTTAATTAATTAGGATTAGCCTTTTAGTGTTTCCTCCATCACCAAATTAATTAAATAAATCATATTTATTTTATTTAACTAAAATTTTCTACACCCTTCCCCACTAATTAATTAAATAACTATTATTTTATTAATTAATATAATCCCCACTAATAAAATAAATCAAATCTCAAATCACATCCCATCCATAAATAAATAAATTAAAATTTCAAAAAGCAACATGACTAACTAAAAGGCAAAAGTCTAACAAGTAATAAATCTCCACCATCCATTTCCTTATCACATCTCTTAATCCTAGCCATTCACATAATGACAACCCTAAAAGTAACCTAAAATCCTCTCACTCCACTGCCCTAAATCTTCTCATTCAATCCTATCCATCCATTCTAATCAAATCATATCCCTCCATCCTATCACCCACGCATCTATAAATCAAGCAAAGAGAATTTATAGGTGGATTTTTGGATGATTCCTTGAGTAGCCACATCAATCCCATCTAAGAGCACATCCCCATCAACAAAGAAGGTATAATGTTCCAGTTGTATCAAGAACATTTGTTATTTTTGACTCCTTTATGCTCTATCTAAGGTACTCTTAGGTTTAGAATATAGATCTTAGACTTGCATTTATTTCCTTTTGTTCATTCCAAATCTAGGGTTACCGTATTATTATAATAAATAAGTCTAAGTGAATGGATAGTTGAGCATTTGTAGAGATACTAATTTAAAACTCTAGAATAATGTTGACACCTTCCTATGATCCTAAGACTATAGATACTAGGGATCTTAGATAGTTTAGAAGAAACAATTAATAAAATTAGAAGAAAGTATTAATCCTACTTGTAAATCAACAAAGTGAATTACTTCAAAATACAACACACCAAACTATAATACTTTCTTGAAATTCAAATCAAAATTACGATAAAAATTTATCAAAATTGAAAGAATGAATAAACTATAATCATCACATCAATAATAAACACTAAATTAGAACCGAAATCACAAACATATTAAATTAGTAAAGCAAACCTAAACCATCCACCAATCCTCATGAGCGAGCCACTTCCCAATCATATTGATGTGTGGAATACAAACTCTTGAAATAGGTACTTTGGTATTGATATAATAAATAAGTTAGAATTAATTAATTGTTGAGCATTTGTAGAGGTACTAATTTGAAACTCTAGAATAACATTGCTACATTCCTATGATCTGAAGACTATAGATACTACCAGTGGCATCTTGTTATATCAAATTTCAAAATAGAATGTCACTTATATAATTATTCCTAAACAACTTTTAGAACTACTAAAATAAATTTGTCCTTTTCCTAATTTCAACTTAGACAACTCTCCTTTAGTAGCTATCCAAAAAATTCTCCAACAACTATTTGGATTGTTGTGAAACAAGTACAACCTTCTTGGAGTATGTAGTGCACCCATTTTGGAATGTTGTTATGGGAAGTGCCATGTGGATTTTGCATAATATATTGTTCAACAAGAATAGTCATCTTGAGCAACAGGTTAAATTTGGACATCTCAACAACTAGATCTTGCATGGTAGAGTTGTCTTGTGTAGTAAGTTAGCCTCTTGTGTTGCAAATCTATTAGCTTGTATAGGAAGGGATTTATCTTTTATAGCAAAGAAATCATCAGGTTATGCAACAAAGGCATTTGCTTGCATAAAATAAATGTCTTGTATAGCAAAGGGAACACCTTGCACAACAAAACAACTATCATAACTAACTTTCTAATTTTGCACAATTCTATCTTATCTCTAGAAACCTTTAGAAGCATACAAATACAATTATATAAAACAACTTAAAATCATACCAAATTCAAATTATTAGTCCATTCTACCTTGTCTTACTTAAAAAACAAAATTTATTTATAGTAGTCATAATATAAAAAAATTGCTTCAAAATTATATTTATATAAAATAAATTGATTGAATGGGTTTTATAAATTAAAAACTATGTTTAAGGATAAAAAAAAGGATGTACTATAATTATATACATCTTAAGTGCTCACCAACTTGCTCAATAGAAAGGATTTACGATAACTACTTAATGTTTCTCATACTTTGAATCTACTTATTCAACATGATACCTTTAGGCCATAATATGAGATTAATATGGAACCAAACGATATGTATATTATGTGTGTATGAGATATTCTTATAGTTGTAATTATGAATTCAAAGATAATGATTTATCTTTCTAGTGAAATTTTTACCTTTAAATATTTGTAAGTAGTTGAATAATAACCAGACTTAGATACTAGAGAAATTCGACAATTTTAAATTGTATATAGTATTGTAAAAAAAAAATTTGGGATAATTAAGTAAATGTAATTAATTGAGTATAATATAGCTTAGATTAATTAATAGTTTAATTAAGAATGATAAAATAGATAATTGTATTGGTTATTTTGGAAAAGTAAATGCAAAGAAGGATGATATTACTTAGTTTTATTGGGTGTTGTTTGATGAAGATTTTGAAATCAACGAAGTCTCTTAGATCCTGCATGCTAAATCTATGCTCTATCAAGGATCAAGTTTGTAGGTCTAGGTTAGGTCCACAACTACGTATTTATCCTCTTTATCTAGATTTGACCTGTACAATGCACACTTTCTACTCTATTGTTCTTCTAGTTGACTTTCATCTGCTCTACTCTCCTTTGATATTTGATAAGTGACAGTATTTGGAAATACCTTGAAAGAGTTGTCAATATGTTGCAACGAGACATGTTCTCTTATGCCAACCCACAAAAATATGTTGTAAAGGATCAAAGATGACATGCAAGCACTCTAAGATAATGTATGCAGATTTGTTTCTCCTTTTAGTGCCCAAATCTAAATGTTTCTCTATTGATTGCTCTTTTAATGAGCTCTAGGATGAAGAGAATGACTGGGAGATGAGAGATGTTTCAATGTGTGACATAAATGCTAATGAATGCCATCAAATACTAGCACAACATCAAATTTCACAAAATATGTACTTAGTAAGCTCAAAGTGAGAAAATAAAGGGTGTCAATTAGCCAATATTTGAATTTAGATTTTGAAAAGGCAAGGATAAAGTCCGTGACCGTGGGTTTGAACCCGCAACCATGGAAATGACCCTAGGTGAGCAAATAGTCAGATCTAGTTAGACAATGGAGCCATATCTAGATAGGTGTACAAATAAATGTAATAAGTGTGTGGATAAGATAAATGTATAAGTAAGTGGATAAGATGAATGTATTAGAGTATGTACTATAAGGATTTAAGATGGGGGCTAAATATGTGGGAATATGTGTGTATAGAAAAGGATAAAAGGCCAGGAGAATTAACCCAACTTTACACAAAATTATACCATTTGCCAATGTGTACATTTATCAAAACATTTTGCATAAGCACAAAACTAAATGGAAAATGATATGGGCACAAATTTCACCATTACAATTAATAACGATGATTCAAATATTAAACAATTAATTAAATTTTTTTTATGAGGGTTATTTGG
This sequence comes from Cunninghamia lanceolata, assembly GCA_027924645.1. Classification (NCBI taxonomy): domain Eukaryota; kingdom Viridiplantae; phylum Streptophyta; class Pinopsida; order Cupressales; family Cupressaceae; genus Cunninghamia; species Cunninghamia lanceolata. The sequence continues at coordinate 6,845,127 of BSBN01000175.1, read as the reverse complement.
GTTTTTAGTTCGGTCCTAGCTCAGAGAGACCCTTACGAAGGATCTCTTTCCATGGCTTTATCGCCGAGACCACTACTAGAGGGTCTAGTCCCCAAGGCATTATCACCTTGTTCAAACCTACGAGCTCATTGGCCCAACGAAGGCTCACAACCTATGAGCACGACAACGTAGCAAAGGCACAAGGCCTACAAGCTCCTTAACTTAGCGGGGGTTTGAACTTTAGTAGCCACCATAACAATCTTGTGACTGGACCACCACACCACGTCCTTATTGACAACCATTAATTAAATATAGTTGAATGTATATTTTTTTAAATATAAACTTAGGGGAAAAATTAACTAATTCAATAGTCAAAAATATTTTTTCCCTGTTTTAAAACAAATAACTATTTAACCATTTTACATCTAAATGAAATAGAATAATAAGCTTGTTTAAGCTTTAAAAAATAAATCGAATTCACAAAATAAATAAATCGCGGGTTCGAACCTTCTTTTACCAGTCCAAAAATTGAAACGATCTTGCAATTAAAAATAAGAAAATAAGTCATAATACAAAACAAATATTTAGGATATCAACGTCAATTACTCTCAGAAGATCACATTAGGATATTATGATCTCACTGCTAGGAATCACGTTTTAGTAAGTCTGGATCAAGAAATACAAATTGATGGGTTACATTGTATAGAATCTTAGATCTGCTAAGCTTAAAAACAAAAGAATACTTCCAGTATAGAGAAAAATATAAAACTCATAAAAGCAAGATGAGTTTCAACGCAATGTGTGAAAGCATCCATGCTTCACATGGAATGCTTATTCCAAAGCATCTACATTAAATTATACCTCCGAATTATATTGAAATTGTCGTCATTTTAGTGCTCAACTGTAATGAAATTGGGCATAAAGTTAAATCCATCGCTAACAGGCAATCCCCATAAGAAATGATTCGTTCCATGACACTTGACGGCCGTTGGACCCATCTGTTACATCCTGATATAGATATTCCCACGTTGCAATGATGGATTGGAATTCTGTCAATGGTAATTTCAGTTCCCCACTATCAAGCTGCATCAATGCAATCTTACAAGAGAGTGGAAAGCTGATGTAAGGAGCCCCACACTGACACTTTTCATTGTTTGCCTGTGAACAAATATGTCAAGCAAACAAGAGTCAGAGATTGAGCATGATCGTGGTGTATCAGACAATGCCGGTGTGGGTTCTGAAATTGGTGTTGACACTAACAAGAAAAATATAAACTTGGAGGATGACGAAAAACAGAGTAGGAGTATGAGTGTCCCATTCTACAAATTATTTGTGTTTGCAGACAGACTTGATATGGTGCTGATGATTTGTGGCATTGTGGGTGCACTTGCAAATGGGATTTCTTATCCAGTGCTCACCATCTTGTTTGGCAAGTTTGCTGATTCCTTTGGACAGACTATTAGTGCCCATGTAATGGTGCACAAAGTGTCTCAGGTTTGTTCATCCCTTGTGTATATCTGAATTCTTGATTTCATGCGATTATCTAAATGTGTTCTCTATTTTCCATTGTTGTTAATGAGAAACTTCACAACCTCTTGAAGGAGTAAAGGTTTCCCCTGAATCTAGTATTAATTACTTAATGTGAAAGTATAGTGGAAGGGATTTATGGGGACCTAGTATCATGACTAACTTTGGCTCTGTATGGTTTACAGGTGTGTGTGCAGTTTGTATATGTGGGATTTCTTGCAAGCATTGGATCTTTCTTTGGTGAGGGATTGTTTTAGCTTCATCTCGGTCCTCAGAGTCTTTTAGTTCTATACTTGTCATACTTCCATGAAATTATGGTTTTGTTCTTTGTAGAAAAAGTCTTGTGGGTTAGACTAGCTTTGAATCTAGCATTTTCTATTGTTTTTATTAGCCCCAGCTAACAAGTACTGAAGATATTTAGTTGTCACTTAGCTAAACTGGCTTATACACTTAAGTTTGGAACTTTTATACTTCTTAAAGTAGGATAAATAGTTTCATAGTCTTTCATTGCATTTTGGATGGATTTTATGAGCTTTGTGAGGGAGAAAATAGCTGCAATGCTCAAATAACTATTGTCTCATGTTATTGTCTTCTATGATCTATCTCCATGTGTATCTTCTAGATTTTTATCTTACAGGGGACATTAATATAGCCTTTGTACTGCAATCATTCATAATTTCATTCCATGCATTTTTCCTGGTTCAGAGATTGCTTGCTGGACAGCCACTGGTGAAAGGCAGGCTGCAAGTATCAGGAGTTTGTATCTAAAGACAATTTTACAACAAGAAATAGCATTCTTTGACAAGGAAATGTCTACTGGGACTGTGATAGAGACATTGTCTGGGGACACCATTCTGATTCAGGGTGCTATTGGTGATAAGGTAATTCAAATGTTGCCTTCATGATGCAAAGATTTTATGTAGCTCATTCCACATGCCATGCATCCATGCATCTTTTTTAAAAGATCAAGATTTCTTTATGCCTTAAATCGAATTCAAAGATATCTGAGGTCGAGAGACACAAATTGTTTAAAAAAAAAATTTCAACTATTTTATATCGAAAATTTATGTAAAAATTTCAACTATTTTATATCGAAAATTTATATAATCAGAGCCGAAGCCAACAAGATAGACATAATTTCCATTTTCTATTTGTAAAAAGTATTATGACTCTGATATACTTTCATAATTTACAATATGTCCTAGAGACTAACCAAATAGACACTAAAGCCCTGAGCTAGTGTAAATAAATGGAGGCAATAAATTTTCAAGAAAGGGATTGTGACATTTGGGTATTCCTGGTGGACAAAGAGTTAGCAATCAAAAAGCTTTAGCAGAACTATGTCAACCAGATTTTCTTCAGTACTGTATCGAGTTTCTTTCGGGGCTTCTTTTTTCCCAAAAATTAGCTACATTTTCTATAAATCGTCAAAAATTAGATTAGCCAAACAGAAATCCTATTGTCTAGCCTATAATACATAAGTTTTGAGAAATATTTGACATTCATTTTATAAAAATTGGCCAACCATTATATCATTGTAAATATTTCCCATCCCTCAAAATTTTCTTTGATATTGTGTAGAGGGAGAGGTCACTTCAGCCTCTTGGGATGAAGTTACATGTTCTTCGGAACCAAAAATAAGGTTGAGGAGAAGCACATAAAACTCTCATTTGATATCTCTGACACAGCTTGTAAATCTTTTTTACCATCATCAGAAGCCGATTTCATGGGGTTATCAGATCCAGCCTGCAGCTGAGTCCTCTTGATATCACCTTCAAAGCAGGGCAAATAAGGAATGCTGAATTCTTCCATGATCTGAAGAGATATTGACCGATAGTCAATTCCTAGAATCTGAGGCCAGATCACAATTAGTAGACTTGGTAGAGGATCATTGTAGGCTTGAGAATTTATGACTTCTGAAGTACCAGTCTGAATATAGGATTAAGTTTATTAGGAAAACAATTATGTTTCTGTTTTTTTTTTATTATTATTAAGTGTAAAAGGTAGGATTTTTGAAAGCGCTATAATCCTTTTGTACAGAGCAAGAAAGATAGGTCAGTGAAGTCTAACAAACATCTAGAAGCAACAAGAAGCAAGTAGTAAAAAGACTACAAAATGTTAGTGAACCATCAGCAACCCAACCCAAGGCCTGAACACAAGAAACAAAGGGCATACTACCCAAAGACCACAGATGACCAGCCAAATCAAGGCAGTTTGAAATCAAAACGTTCCAAGGAGTTCTCAACATAGCTTTCCATAGGAACCTTACAAGAAATTTTTTTCCTCACAAGACTCCTAGTTTTGATAGTCTCCCTTAAGGCAGAAAGGACCAAAAGGCTAGGCTTCTCTGTCCATTCCATCATCCTTCTTTACTTGGACTAGGCCAACCTCCATAAATATTAAATATTAAATGGTTTTATAATTAAAAATAATTTTTTATCAATAAAAATAAGATAATTATTTTTCATTTTTATATTCTAATTTCCTTTTCGTGCTTTCTTCTGATAATGGATTAGGGAGTGTGATCCGAAAAGTTGAGGGAAAATTTTTCACACGGTTAAATCCTGAAACATTCTGATACAATAGGTATAAAATTATTTTTAACTGTTTAATCATTCAACTGTTTAATATTTAAATAGAGAACTATTTTCCAGCATAACTGAAGGAACAGCTGTTCTCTGTCTCCTAAAAACTTTCATTAGTTAACTACCAAATCCTAGTATTACTCAAGAAAAAAATATGAAGGTTTAACTCTACAACAGTACAACTGAATGACTACTTTCTAAATTATTTCGTCTGAAAAACTCGAATGCCAAGTGCCTCTTACTTTAGGGCCTGCATCATGTGTGTTTTTAATCATCTCAAAATAACTTCTTGTCCTCTTAGTTAGCAGTAGCACTCTGTACAAGTTATCAAAGATTAGGACAAAATACTCAAAGAGATTGTATCATGTAACACGGTCCGAACCAGAAAGACTTCTTATCGTTTCAAAGCTCTTTGAAAAGGGAGTTCTGAACTACAAAAGACCTTTAAAAAGGGAATAAAAAAAATGCAAACAGAGTGGAAAATAAATTTGCAATCTTTTAGACGTTTTTTTCAAAACAATGTTTCAGTATGAGTTTTTTAAAAAATCATGACTTAAAAGTGGTTTTAGAAATTTAAATCTTTTTCAAGTAAGAAAAAATGTTTAAATTTTTTTCTACAAATTTTTTAAAAATGTTATGTACTTATAAGTTCTTAAATTGATAGAAAAATCTTAACCCTCTACCCTCAACTCATATTATTATAAGATTGTCTATATAGTAAAAATAGGAATCCAAACCCCTTCCAAAGAACTACATTCTTAACTTTCTTTTATTTTTTTCAATATTCCTAATGAACACATAAAATCCTTTCTATTCCTATAATATTTCAAACTAATATTTAAAATTAAAAAATTAAAAGCTTAGTTTTGTTTCTTGCCTTCTCTTCTTATTATAAGTTGTATGCCTATCTTCTTTTAACACCAACATAATTTTAGTGCCTTGCATGTCTTTTCTTTGAGGCTGAAAGTTTGAAAATAAAATTATTTAAAACAAGTGTTATGTAGTGGCTAGTACTACCTCTAAATTGTTATTGTGATTAGTTTAGTTTGTGCAAATAAATTTATTTATAAATAATATTACAATAAAGTATGAATAAGATATTGTGGAGCATCTCTATGTCCAAATATGTGAAAGTGTGTATTTGATATAATAAAAATAAATTTCAAAAAACAAATATTAAATATAATTACTATTTTTGTGAACATTTTATGTATGACAAACTATTTTGTATAAGAAAAAATTTGGTGCAAGAGCACCCCTTCGAAATAAAGAATAAGTCTAATTATAGTATGTTTTGCATTATGATGTAATAAGGTCCATGTGACCAATTCTTATGTTTTAAGTCAATCTAGGTTTATGTGCTTTAAGTCAATCTAGGTTTATGTGCAAGTCAGTTAGAAGTTTGTTATGCTAGCTATCCTCTCCCAGCCGTTTGGAAGTCTCCCAACCGCTGGGAATCGACTCTGTACTACTCGTGAGGAGTAGATATATATGCCCTAGCTCAGTTTGTTTTAGATATACAGTTGCATAGGAGAAACAGAGACAGTGTGTTTTGGAGATCAGACTGAGCATTGTGATACAGTGGGGTTGTGATATTTGCATGCATTTCTATTATTGAAATAAAGAAGATCCCGTTGTTTCATTTGTCTGATCTTTGATCTATCTGTGTAGTCGATTTTGAGTTTGTAGGCTAAATGGATTCATTCATCCATTCCACCGGTTGATTCTTTGAATCGGTGGAATGGACATGTATAGTAGTTTAGTTTGCAATTTCATTTTTCTATTTTTGCATTTCATGTTTTTGGGATCGATTTATAGTATGCTATGATCTATCCTAGCATCCTCATGTGCTAGGGTTTGAAGGATAAAATCTAAGTTAAGATTGCCCAGAAAATAGATCGGCCGGATCTCTGTGTTTTCCGTGTGAAATTTGTGAAGTTTCAAGGGTTTTGTTGAAATGTACAGTTGACGGATATACAATTTTTGTATGTGACATATAGTCTGTGTGTATACCACATTTGTATCTGTGCGTATATCGCTAACCGGTTTGGGTACTAGAATATGTTAAGAATGAATGTTTTGAAGGTATAAGGGTAAAGTAGTTCGGATATACATTTTCTGTGTGTATCGCTTTTGCATCCGAGGATCGTTTTGTGTGTATCTGTTATTTGCATATCGGGTTTGTATGTTGTAGATTTGGTAAAGTGTCAATATACAATCTCTGTGTATATCGCAATTGTACATCGGGTCATACAAGTTCTGTGTATACACCCTTTGTATACATTTTGTGTGTATACTGCATTTGCATGTTTGATACAAATCCTGTGTATCCATCAAATGCACTTTATAGTTTGCATATACCGAATGTACATTTCAAATGTACATTGAGATGATACAAGCGAAGTCAATGGTCAACCGCCGTCAGAGGGAATATTCCTAGCTATATTCCGCAGATGTATATTTTGTGGTTGTGTATTTGATTGTATGTCGAACATTCATTCCGTAGATACAAGGGTTTGATACAAAGAAGTCAACGTCGGTCAAAGGGGAGATTGTATGTTTGCTTATATCTAGCGCTTGTATATTGGAAATATACATCGCGCTTATACAATGTCAGGTGATACATCGGACGACCGGTAGCGGAGGTAACAGAGACTGGTGATCACAAGTTAAGGTTTGTATGTATCGTCATGACAACAGTCATCGGGATAGCTCGGTTTGGAGAAGCCAACAGATGAAGTCTTGCCGATAGGCACATAAACGAAATACTCATCGGGGTGAGATGGGTATCGGGGTGAGATGTATAGGAGGTGCCGATAGATATTGACAGGCCGATAGGGTATATCAGTAAGACAGTTAGATAGCTCTTGCCGATGAAATAAGAAATATCAAATTCCACCATTCCACTGAACGTTTCTGGCTGTGGCTCTGCGTCATAGTGGTATCAGAGCGAAGGAGTATCTTCTGGGAAGATAAGAAGACGATAAGATGTCGGATGAAGAAGAAACATTAGAGATTCCAGCAAGGATGACCAACGCTGAGTTGGCAGTTCTGGTAAAGAAGCAGATTGCAGAGAGCATTGCTGTAAAGGCTCAGAATCAGGCATTGAAAAATGAATTGGAGAAGTTGAGGGACAGAGTAGGTTCTGGTAAAGAAGAAGATAGGGAAGAAGAAGAGATCCCTAGGTGGAATGAGGAAGACATTCCTACAGAACAGAGACCCTTGATTAATGCCCTCAAATCCATGGAGAGGAGAACCATGGATGTGAAACTGGATTTGCCAGTGTTTACAGGAAAGATGGATCCTGATTCGGTGATGGAGTGGATAGACTCCTTAAACAATTTCTTTGAGATAGAGGAGATACCAGAAAACCAGAGGGTAAAGATAGCCCAATCAAAAATGAAAGAGGCTACATTAACTTGGTGGAATTTCATCTAAGATGACAGAGTACAAGAAGGAAAGCACAGAGTTGCTACATGGAAGAAGATGATGGCTTTAGTGAAAGAAGCCTATGTTCCATTGGATTACAGCATCCAATTGCATAAGAGGAAACAAAATTTTAAGTAGAAGGAGCTAGATGTCAACTCATATACAGAAGAGTTCATGAAGCTTTGTGTCAAGACAAAGGTAAAAGAGAGTGAGGAAGAAAAGGTAGCCAGATACCTTAATGGATTGAGGTTCAACATTTAGGAAGATTTGAATCTGCATAACCCAGATACAATTCAGAAATGTTTTCAGCTAGCATTGAAAGTGGAAGAGAAGTTTAAGAGAAGACAAGAGCAGAACAATAGAGGAAGAGGAAAATAGCAAAGAGGTGGAAGAGGTCCTTTCAGAGGCAGAGGACATGGATTTGGATATCAGGGAGAATCCAGTCATGACAACAGCAAGGGAGATAACAGTCAAAACCAGAGAGGAAGTTACAATCAGCAAGGAAATTCCAGAGGCAGAAGACCATCATTCAGGGGAAGATCTCAGGGGCAGAGGATCTATCAGATGTTATAACTATAATAAGGAAGGCCATATAGCTAGCAGATGTCCAGAAAAGGCAACAAGTTCAATAGGAGAAAGGAGAACGAATCTGATCCAAGAACCTGATAGCCAAAGTGCAACAAGCTCAAACGCTTTTCAAAGTGTGAATGCTCCTGACAATTATGGATATCCAGAGAGTGGAGAATCTCTAATGATGAGGAGAACAATGACTACCATGAAGGTACCTGACAAAGAACCTCCACAAAGGAAGTCTCTTTTCAGAACTACATGCAAGGCAAGCGGTAAGACATGTAAAGTTTTAATTGATTCTGGTTCTACTAAAAATTTTGTATTTGATGAAATGGTAACAAAGCTTAAGCTTAGAAGATTGCCTCACCCATTCCCATATAAGGTCTCATGGCTTACCCAAGGTCAGCAAACAGTTGTAGAAGAGTAGGCTTGGGTAGAATTTCAGATTGGATCATATAAGGACAAGTTGTTGTTTGATATTACCAAGATGGATGCTTGCCATCTTTTATTTGGGAGACCATGGCAGTATGATTTGAAGGCACGCCATGACGGTGTTAGGAACACCTATACAATCACCAAAGATGGTATGGTGACAGAGTTAATCCCATTGACAAAGAAGGAGGAGAAATCAAAAGGAAAAGAGGTGAAGGTAATGCCGATGGAAGGAAGACACTTCATGAAAGAAGTAGCAGTAGAAGGTGCAGTTGCATATGCCCTAATTCCATGTCTCACAGTGAACAAAGAACAATAGCAAGAAGTCAAGAAAGAGAAAAAGCAGAGGTCCATAGACCCAGCTGTCCAAGGGTTATTGGATAAGTATAAAGGCATCATCTCTGATGGAATGCCAAGATCCCTACCACCTGTAAGGGATATCAGCCATTGCATAGATCTAATTCTAGGATCTACACTTCCAAACAAGGCAGCATATAAGCTAACTCCAAAGCAGAATGCAGAAGTAGCAAGACAAATTGAGGAATTGCTAGACACAGGTCTGATTGGTAAAAGTTTAAGCCCATGTGTAGTACTAGTTGTACTAGCACCAAAGAAAGAAGGCACTTGGAGGCTTTGCATAGATTCCAGGGCTATTAATAAGATAACAATCAGGTATAGGTTTCCAATACCTAGGATAAAGGATTTACTTGACTGTTTGGGAGGTGCTAAGTATTTTACAAAAATAGATCTGAAGAGTGGTTATCATCATATCAGAATTAGGCCAGGAGATGAATGGAAAACAACATTCAAAACCAATGAAGGGTTGTATGAGTGGAAAGTTATGCCTTTTGGTTTGTCTAATGCACCTAGTACTTTTATGAGATTGATGAATGAGGTTTTGAGAGAATTCATGGGAAAGTTTGTCATAGTATATCTAGATGACATTCTGATTTTCAGCAACATAAAAGAAGAACATCTCAGACATATAGATTTGGTTCTCAAGAGGTTACATGAAGAGCAGCTGATGATAAATTTGGACAAGTGTTTTTTCATGCAGGAGGAGATCACATATTTGGGTTTTGTCATTTCCCAAGGCAAGCTGCAAATGGATAAGGAGAAGGTAAGTGCCATATTGTCTTGGCCAACTCCAAGGACTATGAATGATGTTAGAAGTTTCCATGGGTTAGCAACCTTCTACAAAAAGTTTATAAGAGGGTTTAGTCATATTTGTGCACCCATGCTTGATACTATAAAAGGAGGACAAAAGTACAGATTTGCTTGGACTAAGGAAGCAGGTGATTCCTTTGAAACATTGAAGAAGAAAGTGGCACAGCAGCCAGTCCTTGTACTTCCAGATTTTACCAAAATTTTTCAGGTCAAATGTGATGCAAGTCACATGGCAATTGGAGCAGTACTCAGCCAAGAAGGTAGGCCAATTGCATTTTTCAGTGAGAAGCTCAATGATGCTAAAAAGAGGTATTCATCATATGATTTGGAAATGTATGCTTTAGTCCAGTCACTCAAGAAGTGGAGGCATTACTTGATGCCAAAAGAATTCATAGTATTCACAGATAATCAGGCTCTAAGTTTCATAAACAGCCAGGAAAAATTGAACCACAGACATATGAAATGGGTAGAAACTTTACAAGCTTTTTCTTTCACATTGAAGCATAAGAAAGGAGTCAAAAATAAGGTAGTTGATGCCTTGAGCAGGAGAACTCTAACAGTCAACCAGATCCAGTTGGAAAGTGTTGGCATTGATTCATTATAGACCATGTATGATGTTGATGAAGATTTTGGAGAGATATATCAGGTATGTACTTCTTTTGGAGATAAATATCATGCTGAGTTCTTAGAATTTTCTGATCCAAGATGGATTGTTGTTCAAAGGTGGACAATTGTGTATTCCAAGGTGTTCTATGAGGTTGAACATCATAAAAGAGAAACATTGTGGAGCTATGGCAGGACATTTTGGTTTGGATAAGACTCTTGATCTTGTTCGAAGACATTATTTTTGGCCTAAGTTACACTTCGATGTTAGAAAATTTGTAGAGACATGTGTGATATGTCAGAAAGCAAAAGGAAGATCAACTAATGCAGGTTTATATCAGCCTTTACCCAATCCTTCCCGACCATGGGAAAGCATAAGTATGGATTTTGTGTTGGGTTTACCCAGAACTAGAAAAGGATATGATAGTGTATTTGTTGTAGTGGACAAATTCAACAAAATGGCACATTTCTTGCCATGCAAAACCACTGCTGATGCTTCATATATTGCAGATTTGTTTTTCAAAGAAATAGTAAGAATACATGGATTGCCATTGAGCATAGTGTCCGATAGGGATGTGAAGTTTATTGGTCATTTCTGGAGAACTCTGTGGAAGAAGCTTGGAACAAATTTGTCTTTCTCATCCGCATATCATCCTCAAACGGATGGACAGACTGAAGTGGTAAATCATTCTTAGGGAATTTGCTCAGATGTTTGACAAGACAGCATGGAGAAAAGTGGGATACTATCCTATCTCAGGAAGAATTTTCCTATAATGATACTGTCAATAGGAGTACAGGGAAATCACCTTTTCAAATAGTATATGGTATGCATCCACGAGGTATTTTGGAGCTGAGAGATCTACCTACAGGAGATTCTGTTAGTGCAGATGGAGAAGCTTTTGTAGAAGCCCTAAAAGAGGTACATGATCAGGTCAAAAACCAACTCCAACAAACTACCTTAAAGTATAAGGAGTATGCTGATAGAAAGAAGAAAAATGTACAGTTTGAAGTTGGAGATTTGGTATGGGTTCATTTGAAAAAGGAACAACTTCCTAAAGGTAAATATACCAAACTCATGCAGAGGAAGATTGGACCATGTCAAATTTTGAGAAAGCATGGACAGAATGCTTATGAGATACAACTTCCTTCTGATCTTGGTTTATCACCTATATTCAATGTATGTGATTTAACTCCATACAAGCATAATCCAGATGAAGAACAGGAACTACTACAGGATACAGCAGTTGATGGCATTCCAAAACATGATCCACCACAGTTGCAGAAGATTTTAGACACAAGAGTGATCAAGAAGACCCGGAACAAAAAATATTTGGAATATTTGGTGGCTTGGCAGGGAAAGCCTGATTCAGAAGTAGTGTGGATGACTGAAGAACAGATCAACCAACATGGTTCAGACCTACATACTCTCATCTCAAGTGGACTTGAGATTTCTTCTTCTGGGGAGTATGGTGCAGGAGCACCCCTTCGAAATAAAGAATAAGTCTAATTATAGTATGTTTTACATTATGATGTAATAAGGTCCATGTGACCAATTCTTATATTTTAAGTCAATCTAGGTTTATGTGCTTTAAGTCAATCTAGGTTTATGTGCAAGTCAGTTAGAAGTTTGTTATGCTAGCTGTCCTCTCCCAGCCATTTGGAAGTCTCCCAGCCGCTAGGAATCGACTCTGTACTACTCGTGAGGAGTAGATATATATGCCCTAGCTCAGTTTGTTTTAGATATACAGTTGCATAGGAGAAACAGAGACATTGTGTTTTGGAGATCAGACTGAGCATTGTGATACAGTGGGGCTGTGATATTTGTATGCATTTATGTTATTGAAATAAAGAAGATCCCGTTGTTTCATTTGTCTGATCTTTGATCTATTTGTGTAGTCGATTTTGAGTTTGTAGGTGAAATGGATTCATTCATCCATTCCACCGGTTGATTCTCTGAATCGGTGGAATGGACATGTACAGTAGTTTAGTTTGCAGTTTCATTTTTCTGTTTTTGCATTTCATGTTTTTGGGATCAATTTATAGCATGCTATGATCTATCCTAGCATCCTCATGTGCTAGGGTTTGAAGGATAAAATCTAAGTTAAGATTGCCCAGAAAATAGATCGGCCCGATCTCTGTGTTTTCTGCGTGAAATTTGTGAAGTTTCAAGGGTTTTGTCAAAATGTACATTTGACGGATATACAGTTTTTGTATGTGACATATAGTATGTGTGTATACCGCATTTGTATCTGTGTGTATATCGCTAACCGGTTCGGGTGCTAGAATATGTTAAGAATGAATGTTTTGAAGGTATAAGGGTAAAGTAGTTCGGATATACATTTCCTGTGTATATCAATTTTGCATCCGAGGATCATTTTGTGTGTATCTGTCATTTGCATATCAGGTTTGTATGTTGTGGATTTGGTAAAGTGTCGATATACAATCTCTGTGTATATCGCAATTGTACATCATGTCATACAAGTTCTGTGTATACACCCTTTATATACATTTTATGTGTATACTGCATTTACATGTTTGATACAGATCCTGTGTATCCATCAAATGCACTTCATAGTTTGCATATATCGAATGTACATTTCAAATGTACATTGAGATGATACAAGTGAAGTCAATGGTCAACCGCCATCGGAGGGAATATTCCTAGCTATATTCCGCAGATGTATATTTTGTGGTTGTGTATTTGATTGTATGTCGAACATACATTCCGCAGATACAAGGGTTTGATACAAAGAAGTCAATGCCGGTCAAAGGGGAGATTGTATGTTTGCTTGTATCTAGCGCTTGTATATTGGAAATATACATCGCACTTATACAGTGTTAGGTGATACATTAGACGACCGGTAGCGGAGGTAACAGAGACCGGCGATCACAGGTTAAGGTTTGTATGTATCGTCATGACAACAATCATCGGGATAGCTCGGTTTGGAGAAGCTGACAGACGAAGTCTTTCCGATAGGCACATAAATGAAATACTCATCGGGGTGAGATGGATATCGGGGTGAGATGTATAGGAGGTGCCGATAGTTATTGACAGGCTGATAGGGTATATCGGTAAGACAGTTAGACAGCTCTTGCCAATGAAATAAGAAATATCAAATTCCACCATTCCATTGAATGTTTCCGGCTATGGCTCTGCGTCAAAATTGACCACCAAATATTTTGAAATCCCATGGCTATAAAATACACCATAATTTAAATAAGAATTTACATAGTATAATGAATGAAATAGATATCAATAAATAGAATGGTAATTATAATGCTAAATAAAACTCAAAATTTAAATGCTATAAAACATTGGAAGAATGACAACCAAAAAGACTTAAAGTTTTCTCAAACATAAAATAACATCCTCAATAAAATGATACAACCAAAACTCAAACTCTTAGGAATATAAAGAAAACCAATGCATATTTGTATTGAATAAAATGATTAAAAGATCTCCAAAGAAAGGAGAGAAACAATAGCACAAGCATCACCCACAATCTCAAGGTGTCATGGAAAAAAAATCTATGCTCTCTCTATCTTTGTTTTGCTCCTATTGCCCTTGCAATGTTGTGAGTACATATAATAAGAAAATGGAGAGGTTAGATTCTCGAATATACCATCTATGAAATAGAAGAAAGATATGTTACTATCAAGGAGATTGAAAAAAGTTTTCTTGGTTGCTCTTATACATAGTCTTGAAAAACCCACAAAATATTAAGAGGAAAAAAACATTCCCTTAATATTTTTCATGATTTAAAAGTAGTGGCATGCAAATAAGAAAAAAATGATCTACAACATGCACATTCTAATAGAATAGACGTTTTCTAGTATTGAGCTCTATAAATATAGAATATTTTTTTTATTAGGGTAAAAGTAAGGGTTTTGAAGGGGCCCCATAACCTTATACAAAGACATAAAAATATAACAATGAGACCAAACACCCAACAAAGGGACATCATCAAGGATCAAACATCTCTAAGGTTGTACACCATCATCAACACCTATAGAACTTCCCAAAAGGGACTAAAAATAATTAGAACTCAATGTACAAACAAGATACCAATATTCAAGGCAACTTGAATTCATAGCACTCTATAGAGATCTAAATTCTACCACCAGTCTTGTACTCGGAAGCATTGATGCTAATTTCCACTGGTAGAACTTCATTTTTTAAATGCCAATCCTAGATCATGTAAGAAATCATAAGACTTCTTGTAACCCTCTCAACCAATTGCTTCTTCCTTTTATCCTTACTTATAGAAGATGAAACAACTAAATGCATAGCATTGACTAGGCCCTCATTAGCCTCCTAAAAAGCCTCCTTCAAACCCTTCCCATTAGAGCCAGGGGACTCTAGGAGTAGTACACAATTATCACTAGAAAAAATCCTATCTGAGGAGGGAGCACCTTCGTCATTACCATTCACCAAGGGAAACACCCTTGGAAAGGCTAAGAGAGGCCTAAATCCATATTATCTTTCCTCCTATTGTTTGGGGAAGCTGCAACAGGGTGGTTGACATTGTGACATATTTGGCACGTAACAATAGAATCCTTGTAAATGATTTGTTATTTAGGCTACAAACTATGAATGGAGTTTCTGCACAAAATTTAAGATAAAAAATTCATTATCACAAAGGAAATTAAAAATAATGAGTAAAATTGAAGTATTAAATATAGATTTATGTCTAAAATTTGAAATTAATTTTAATTGTAAATTTTTTAATTGAAATGTTAACTTTGATCTTGGTAACTTTTACTCTACCTCTTCTAATTGTATGCTGGCATTTCAAGTTAAACCTTCCTCTACTCTCTCAGTTGGACTCAAAACCTTAAGTTCTAATACTAATTGATGTAGTGTAGCTTGAGGACCAAATGAATGTTAGTTGTAGTTGAAGCCCCCCAAAAATTTTCCTACTATTATTGACTCCTACAATGTTGTTCCCACCCTTCCAATGGCCATTTGCAAGAAATTTGAAAATTATATCAATTAGCAAGGTATTTTTAACTAGAAAGTTCGCAACCCAAAACTTTAAAGCAATTGAGATGGGGAAAAAGATATCAAGTATGAGTAATAAAAAATAATAGAATGACCATTTTCGACATATTTTCAGCCTTACATGGACCCTAACTAGGACAAAGATTAATTATATATAAAAATGGATTTTTTAGGCCTTTTCAAGGCATATAAGTGGGCTTGAATCACTCGAACTTCTTGGATCAGATTCTTATTCTCCTATAGCAGTGTTCTTTATCATAAAGGCTTCCAAACCACACATAGACAACATTTTCTAACCTTTCTTTGATTGTTACAACAAAAAATGAGAAAAATGCATTTTGTCAAACACTAAAAGTGATTTCTCCACTCAATTTCTCACTACAAATTAGGAGATGCATTCAAAACTTTATTTATTCTCTATAAGGGTTGAAACCTATTTCAAATATATTGTTGGTTCCTTGTGATGACTTCTCATTTGTTCTAACCTTCAAGTGGCTTGTTCTTGCAAATGTCCCTAGTTTTGCTCCTTTTTTGGCTTAATTTTGCAAATTCTTCTATTGTTCCATCAAACCAAGTTATTTTGTATATAAGAAAGTAATACCCTCTATTTTATTTCCCAAGGACATGTTTACATCCAATAAACATAAAAATAATTTTTGGCCACAAAGAGTGACATTTCTTGATGATTTTCTTGCCCCAAAAACCTTTTGTTTGGTGTTTCGCATTAACAAATGATCATTCATATTCCATCCTCACAGCCATGCCACAATAATGGTAGTTAATGTTTCTCCTGAGATGTCTCATGGACTTCCAACCTTCACCAATGCACCAAAACAACTTCCACAAGGCAAGATTGTTGTTTTTCTTCCAAGAGGGGTCCTTTTGGATGTTTGTGAGGTTGAATAGGTTAGTGAAATATCTCTAATCATGATCAAACACATTTTTCCAATTTAAAAATTCCCCAAGGCAATCACTTGCACTTGGCTATGTTTTCCCATTCAGTAAAGAAGTAGCAAAGACTCATAACATGGTTCATCATGTTTAACATTCTTCAGATAGTTGTATGGATATGCTATGATATTGAAACTTAGCAAGATATCTCATTAAAACATTCCTCTCAAGGCCAATGCCTACTTCAAACTTGAGGCTCAGTGGTGAGAAAAGGCAAACACAAACAAAGCCTAGGCTAAGACAATGCCATAAAAGCCCACCAATTATTGAATGCAACAAACTTGTTTTTAGTCAAGATGTTGGATAGCCACTTCAACTTAAGGATATTCCTACATCATTTGAGAAAACTTTTAAACCTTGTGATTAAGAAAAAGTTGTAGGGCTCCAATTTTCAATTGCTTTTTGAACTTTGACATAAAGGATTTAATCTTCATTTTAATTTTTCATCTATTGGATAAATATATGACAATTGATCTCTAATTTTTGGTAGATTAGTTGTTGTTCTTTTCTAGTTGGTGTAGTGCTAGTGAAACTAGGCACTTAAACATCCTACGTTTAGCATCACAATTGTAACCAAGATTTTGACCAAGACATAATGGTTCAAAATAGGACATGAACATTTTTTTGTGATACAAAATTGACATACAACAAGCCAAAACACTCTTTCATACACAAGGTGCCACAAAAACAAGCAATAACACGCTTGACACACACACCAATGCACTAAGCATAGTGACACAAGCGAAAGACTTAATTAAGACATGGGTCTTTGGTTTTGAGAAAAATAAGATAATTTTTGCACTAGCTCAAACTTTAGAGTCCAATCTGTAGAATTTCAGACTTCAGGGTTTGATTTACATCATCTCAAACTTTGGGATTTGGGGTACAAGCATTTTGCAACACTTCAAACTTTGGGATCTAAGTTGCAAACTGCAATTGTAAAATTCTCACCCAACACCAAGCCTTGGAAAATCTACAATTTGAGCTTTAGATCTTGATTGAAAGACTACAATCATGCAAATTGTGATGCCAATTCTGAACCCATTAGTCATTCACTTTGGATCTCGGAGCCCAATATCCATTTTACATTCTAGACTTCAGGGTCCAATTTACAAATTGTATTTCATGAAAAGTTTAGGGCCAAGTTTAAACTCTGTCATGACCTCGCATCAAACTTTGGAGGTCAACTAACATCTTGCATTTTGGACTTCAAAGTTCAATCAACATTTTCCAAAGATGCATAATCTTGTTTCAAGTTTGAACTCTGAATACCATGAAATTAAGACTTTGGAGTTTGAATTGCAAATTCTAATGCCCTTGCAATTTGGGCTTCGAAGTCTAAATAGTAAATTGTAATATGTAGAAAAATACAAGTCTAAAAGTTTAGCAAGCTTTGTTTTCACAAACAATGGAGCATAACTTCCTCGTTTTGTGTGTTGTATCATAACAACCCAGTCCAAATGTTAGAGCACTTGTGGGGTCTCTATTGGTCGAATGAGAAACTCCAAAAAGGGCACAGTTCCCAAGATATAAGATAACACAAGAACTTATGATTATAACATAAACAATGTAATGTACAAACATGATATGGACATCATCAAGCATGGAAGGTAAACTACACCTACACAATGTATCGAGAGGAGTGTAACATAAGATTCCATTTCAAAACGTAGTATCTGACATAACATGAAATGATAACTAAAAGAATGCAAATGAAGCTTTCATTTCGAGAGTGGATAGTTTACCATGGATTACAAATTTAATTATGGCACCAATATAATGAGCTAATGAGTGAAGAAAGTCCTTATTTACACATTTCTCAACAAATGGTATAAAGAAGGTCTACCATGCCATAATGAACTCTACATGCTCTCCAAGCATATCCATAAATCTAGTTAACACCAATAATGGAACAACGCCACCCAACCATGTGGAACTTGTTGGGACCCCAATTTAATAGCTCATAACTTATGAAAATCTTGTAAAATCTTTCAATATTACCCCCTTGCGCTTAGGATGTTTCCCTCATGCCTTGTCCAATTTGTGGCCCTAGCAAATGTTGGTTTGAGATGACTTTGGGGGGGTTCTTCTATTTTCTTGGCTTCCTCAGGTTTTTGAGTTCTTAGGGGTCCTTGGAACCTATTCGCGGGTTCCAAAGTTCCTCGAAACCTTGTGTTATTTGTCTTGTTATTGGGATTCTTCCGAAACCTCGAGTCCCTAGGTCTTGATCCTAGTCTCAGTTCATCTCCTCTCATCAGTCCTGATCCCTCTTCGGATCCCAGTCCTAGTTCCCGTTGTGTTCCTGATCCCTTCAAGCTCCTGACCTATGTAGTTCTTTGCGAGATTTTGAGTTCCTTACACATGTTGGAACCTTCTCATTGGTGTCGCGGTTCTATGGTTCCCTAGAACCCTAAAACCCCAATAGTGCATAGGGGACACGCCAAAATGCTTCAACAACTTGCAAGTGCACCATTAATGACTTGATTTGACCCTTACAACTTCTTAAGGGCTATTTTCCCACCCAGGTGCATTCATTCCTTCTTGGACGTGATTCCATATGTGCTTCTTAGATTGTGGTTTGTGGAAATCACAAATTTCATGGGTTTCCTTCATCCCCACATTCATGGCGATGGGTGAATTCAAAGTTCTAGGTGCTCTTCAATTGCTCACCAATGGATTAGGGCATGCAACAATAGGGTATAAAGGCTGGTTCTTTTCTCTTTGCATGGGTTGGTCGTTCTTGCATTTTTCTTCAGATGCACAAAGGTGGAGAGCTTTTTAGGGCTTAAAAAAATGAATGTTACAGTTCTTCAAGAGGTAGTGATACATAGTGTATGAGGATTTAAATGTAAAATATGGTATCAACTGTGAATTTCTCCATTGTTATATGTATTTTTCTTGGGAAATCCCTGAGTCGCAGCTAGGGTTTCCTCTTACCATGTTTTATGGTATGTATGTAAACACGGATTTGATGAATGTGACAAGTTCTTAAAATATTGTAGATATTGTAATGATCATTTCTGTATTATGTATGGATAAATGCATTATAAGTAGGGATTACTAAGTATGTTCATTATCCGATATTACACTTCATGCATCTAGGTTTTTTAGATAGGTAATCATATATTCTTTTCATTTCTAATTCTCCTTTGATAAACTTGAAAATCTATGACCCATTAGATAGGCACCAGTTTGGTAAATGTTGATCACCGACCTCATTTTAAAATTAACAAATCTTTCATTATTACTATAAAAATAGGTCTAAACCCGTATGCAACCTTTGGTTCTGTACTTCCACTAGGGAACATCCTTAGCAAGCTAACTGAGTTTTTATCTGAATGAAATATATTTGCATACCTGCATCTTGCACAACTGTAATGATGACATCATCATCTTAATGAGATGTCATATAATGCAGTAGGTCAGTTTTAACCTAGTGATAATATTTGGGGTCAAAACTGTCATTTGGGTAAAACTGCTTTGTTATTATTTTGCATATATTTTATATTGTAATTAATCCATGTTGAGGGATACCTCTAGGAACACCCTCCTTGGTTTAACTGAGCTAAAAGTGAAGAGGAGATTACCCACTCCTAGCAGTTGGCCCATAATCATCCTCAACCTATTATCGAGCTCCTTTCCTATCTCCTTGATGACACCCCTAGCCTAGGAGATTAGGAAATACTCTAGGGTTTTGGACCTACGGTTCTGGGACCCAACAAAACCCTTAGGCCCACCCCTAAACTGAGAGACGATTGATTGATCAATCATACACACACATGTAATACAATTATGGGGAATGATACAAATCATGGCATCACACATATTAAGGACACACACATTGCAAGCAAGTACACAATGGCCTACAAGGGTTATGGTCACCAGTGAATAACACATAAGTAGATGTGGTAACAACCACTAAAATCAAAGAAGTGAGTTGGCACAACATCACACTCAATGCAAGAATCACATAGACATATTAGGAAATAGTTTCATAATGAAAAATAGGAAAGAGACTACTAAGTAACAGATGTAGAGTGTCATCATTATCTTGCACGATTCCATATAGACGTTCAGCACAAGTAATGACATTAGTACTACCTTGCATGATTGCACATCCAATTTCAATGCAAGTCATGATCATAGTACTAGCCTTGCATGATTCCACATTAGCCTTCAATTCAAGCAATGTTCTCAAGCTCTTGTTTAATTCATTTTAATATTTGAGTTACCATTCTTTTTATCTAATTATGTTACCCATATGACACTTCATATTGGGACATCCCCAATTCCACAAGGGCGATCCTAGGTCTAAAAGTCAACCTTCACCCAAAAGTCAAGGCACAAAAAATGAGATCAAAGTTTATGATCCTCATATCCAAAAGGTTGAAAAAATATAAGAAACATGAGACTTTTCATCCCACAAAATACAAATAAAGTACATGTCTTATGTTTAAAATTTCATAAATTCATGCTTCACACACAAGACATAATAATCACAAATATAATGATGAACTAGATAACAACTATAGTGAAAACAGTGAAGCTAAAACATTGCAATAGTCCAATATATATAAAGTCACAATGTATGCATCCCATACTGCTTAGTCAGTTACTAGATGCCAAAATAAAACATCATATATAAAGTCTATCGATGGCAATACAGAACATCACCAATAAGCATAGTATCAGAAACAAGGTATATACAAGCAGTTGTACAAGGCACATATGCTCGAGGCATTACAACAATAATGCAACTAGGTGCATAAACATCCTATGTTTAGCAAATAAAATTGCTATAGATGGAAACTTTTATTTAGTGAATGTTAACTTTCTTAAATTTAGGCACAAGTGTCTAGTCAACTTTTTTGATAGTTTTAATTTTTTTTCTTTTTAGTTTTAAATTTTGGGCACATGAGCAATTAGCTTTCCTAGTTTTAGAGATATTTTAAGAGATTGGAAAAGGAATAAGGCTCTATCTTTAATTAGCATTTTTGTTCTTGTTGAGCACCCAAGTTAGGTCTATTTAATGAACCATGGGTGCTCACTTTTGTAATGCATAAGAAAAATTATAATAGAAGAATATTCAAACAACAAGTCATATTATTTTGATTTCATTTATTCATTGGTTTTTATACTTTCAACAAATTTATTTCTATGTAATGTCCCTTCCTTAGACCGCCTAGACTTTAGCAGAGGTTGACCTACTATTGGGTTCCCATAGGTCAATAGGTTGGTTAGGGAACCTGACTGAGGGTGTTGGAGCTTTGCAGGGAACCTTTCGAGACCTTCAGTTTGATGTTAAATGATGATTTCAAGAGTTGAATTGAAAACACTAAAGGTTTGCCTTAATGTGAATAGTGAAAGTGAACAGTAACAGAGAATTAGAAGGAGAACAGTGAAAAGGTCCCCATCCTAGTAGCCATAATGTTGTTTTTAAAAGATGGTGTTTTTTTTTCATGAGGAAGTAACCCTCAAGGTGGGTGTACCTTTTTAGTGGGATTATTTTATTAATGTTAGTGGAAAATGGAGATGGAATCTATAAAGCAAAGTATGGGGCTCTCTTTTGGGCATTCAATCATCATTTTTTTAAAACACAAGTGTAGGTTTGGAGCTCTGGATAGAGTTTTCAGCAAGTTGCAGCTCTTCTGAAGACGAAAACCCTTAGAGGACAGTGGATTGGACGACAACCCAGTTCACATTACAGGAAAATCTACATTGGGTTTCCGTTTGGGTGTCATTGGACTTTATTACAGGTTGTAATTGCAGCTGGAGTGATTGCAGCAGTGGATTATCAGGGTATAATTGCAGATTGGGTTTTCTGATCAGCATATATCCTCATTTCAGTACCTTTACTAGCTGGCCGTACAAAACAGGTGTTATATTCAATCAAATCCTAGCTAGAATTGGGGTTTCAACAACTACATGTTCCATAATTTATGCGTTGGTTCCCGGGTATGTGATTGTCATTTGGATAGTTTAATATTGCATCTCATAGAGGTCTTTTGGTTGCTGTTATAGTCTGATTTAGTGGAAATCAGACCTCTGAATTTGTAATCAGACTTGATATAATCAGTTTAAAGGGGTCCCTTTGATGTGCAAGTGTTATCTTTTATTTATTCAATAGTTCTCTTCTATGTTTCTATGGTTTCCTTATGATTTAGTCCTAAAACAAACAATCAATTAAACACAAACATCAAACAAATCAACACTCAAGCAAAGACACCAACTTACACTTCGCTGGTCAAAGACAAAAATTGAAACAAACAAATCAGCAGATTCCAAAAAATCAAAAAATTTGAGATAGACTTGGTTAGGGATCTTTCATTCTAGGGTAACACATTCAAAAGATAACAATTTTGATTGAAGTCTCAATTTATAGTTAGGGTTATTTTCTAAGTGCAGAATATGCTTACCATTATTTGAATTTTAACATTGATGAGCTAGGTTGGATCTTTGTAGAAGAACTTAGAGCACATGTTATAGAACATCAAGTTAACTTTTTCAATTGTTGAATTTATCTTGAATTGATAGTTACTATTCTTTCTCATTTCAGTACTTTAATCTAAAGCTTTCTTTAAAATAATCTTTTAATATATATAGTTTTTGTCTTGAAACAAATTTTTAATGCCAACTTGATATTTTAAAGTAAAGCTTTGAGCACACACTTAAAAGGTAAGCAACAAGGCCTATTAGATTTTGATTGAATGGCAAGTAGAGATTGAGCCTTGTGATTTCTTTAGGAAAACATTAAGCATGCAATGAAAATTGTTGGATTAAATTAAGATCTATAACTTCAATTAGTTTTTTAGATTTGAACAAGACAATTATTTTCAAAAGCTTGTATTTAATCTCTAGCCTAATAAGTTTCATTTTGAACCCGTCTTTCACAATAGACCATTTTTATGAAGCTTTCCCCATTTTTTTACAATAGGTTGTTTGCCCTTGACCTTGCAATGGGTGGCCAGGTTATCATAAATCTACACGATCAAGTGAACAAAATCCATTTCTTCTTTAGAAATTACCAAGTATAACATAATGTTTTCTTTAAAAAACCATGATGAACATACAAGTTGCTACATACTTCTCATGTGTAATGTAGATATTACACCTTGCTATTATCCTTACAAAAATTTAAATTCTTCAACAAAGTATAGAAAATATTTTATATTTACTAAATTGTTTTGTCTACATATATAGTACCCTAAAAATATGTTTTTAGCTAATATCCTCATTCTACATTCTTGTATAACTTCTTAAAATATCATTAATTATGCTTAAACATACAAAATTTTGTAGAGGAACTAAGAATAAACTAAGCTTTTTTAATTTGGATGAGGTCTTAGTCTGATCATACCTTTTGATCTTTAAAGACATCACAATTTTCTCCAAATCACTTGAAATTACCACAAATTTTGAACTCATTTTTTGAATGAAGATTATAAATGTAAAAACTTTTCACCTTTTTTTTAAATTATATTTTTAAACTTTTCAATTTTTTAAGTATTATATTAAATTAGGTGGTGCAAGATTCAATTTTCCAACCTATCACTTACAACTCATAACAATTTGTCACTAGGGGAGAGGGGCCAGTAGTTGAGCGGGGTCCTATTGTTGATATAGTACTTGTGGTTGTAGGATTTATTCTTGCAATATGTTTATCCTATATATTGTCAATAATTATTCCACATGTAAATAAAAAAATAACTAAATGTTAATCAATATGGACCCTTACATGAACACATGAGAACTTATGAATGTCATATAAAAAATCATAAATACATTCATTAACAATTGTAATAAATATTTTTTTGTTTTATATAAAATATCATGACTATCCACTATAAGTGTGTCATTTATAAAATAAGGTGCTCATCTGAACATGCATTGTTGTTATGTGGACAAACACTATTCTTATGTGTGCAACTAATGGGGTGGCAATGTGCATGCATTGGAATACTTCATAGTATATGTTTGTCGTACATCAAATTTAAAAGGTGAGTACAATAAATACCTTGTTTTTTGTCATGAAATGTAAATGGTTGTCAAAAAGTTTTATGATAATCTAAAGTTGAATTTTAAATAAGAATGTGTTGTTTTTATAACAATAAATAGTATTTTGAGTTCAATTATTGAGTCATTTGTGTTGGATATAAATGTTAGAAATAACAAGATTCATGGTTACAAAAAGGTATTGAGATCATTAAGGTTGTATATAAGTTATATTTTAAATAAGAATATGATGTTGTTATAACAACAAATGATATTTTTTTGTTCAACTACTAGGAATTCCATGATAAAGTTTTGGTCAAATTTTTAAAAATTCATTTTAAGGACACTTGTCACTAGAAATGAGATGTAGTCACTTGTGTGATGAGTCACACCTCCAAACCTTAGTTGTAGATAGATAAGAGTCCATATCACATTTCTAAAAAAACGGAGATCCTACAATATTCCATGTAACCACTACATGATTGCAAAGTTAGGCCTAACAACCCCTGACCCCTCTCCACTACCACCAACCAACAACTTTTTGCTCTCGAACCTCTTTCCCCATTTGCTAACTAGTAATTGAGGATGTTAAGAACTTTCTTGTCCCTTTAGACTACTTGATCTCGAGGATGTTATTAAAAATCATTCATTCATTCATTTAGTTGAGTGCCGAAAGGCCCTCCCCCCTTCCAAAGGGTGCCCAAGGGCTCTCCTTTGTCCGTCCCGAGAGTGCCTCCCTAGGATAATTTGTACACATGATATCTCTGTTTTTATGCATGACTAAATTTCAAAACCCTGGAAACGCTTTTGAAATGGTTGAAGTGCTGACCGTTTCTGAGACGTTTGTAGGGTTTTTCTGTTTCAGTTTCGGCAACGGTACAATTGGGATCCCTGTGGAGTTTCCTGCAACTAGTTTGAAATTACAGACTTGAAGTAATCTCACACTGAAGAACAAACTCTATCAGATTCAGTACGCCATTAGAACCCACGAGTACCTCGAAACATATAATAATAGAACATACGCTTTCCATTCGAGGCTTCAGCGTAAATTAAAATTGTATAAAGCCTCAGCTGACAGGTAAAACTGAGGTGCTTGTATTCTTCCAACGTGTATACTCATTACTAGATTATACTAATCACGCCTGCATATTTTTCTTCAGGTTGGGAAGTTTATAGAACTCACAACCACATTGCTTGGAGGGTTTGCTGTATCATTTATTCAAGGATGGAAGCTTACACTTGTGCTTTTGTCAATAGCCCCACTATTTCTTATAGCCGGTGGTTTAATGACTGTTGTGACCTCAAAATTGTCACGCACAGGGCAGTTAGCTTATGCAGAAGCAGGCAATATTGTGGAACAGACAACCAGTGCAATCAGAACAGTAAGTATAAATGGGCATTCTTTTAGATTTAGTTTTATAGTATTTATGAAAATCCTTATACATGAATGCATATAGCAAGGTGGCAACTGGCAAGTGCTTAAGTTTACTTAACCACAAAAAGAGAAGTGCTCTTGAACCTCCTTAATGTAAAAGTATTTGGTTAAACACTCACATACTACTTAAGAAACTTGATCCATAGTCTGCAATTTATTCAGGTTGCATCTTTTACTGGGGAAAGAAAATCTGTAGCAGAATATGACAAGTCACTCAAGAGTGCTTACAGGGCTGTTGTTAAACAAGGTATAGCCACGGGTGTTACACTAGGTTTTACTCTTCTGGTCTCATTCTGCAGCCATGGATTGTCTGTTTGGTATGGAGCACAGTTGATTGTGAATGAAGGATATTCTGGGGGCAATGTGATCACTATCATTTTTGCAACTTTTGCAGGAAGCAGGTATATGTCAACTAGATGTATGAACTTGTTGCCATTGCTTTATCTTCAAAATATTTCTTATGTTGAGAGATTTGATGCTTCGACAGTACATAAAAAAATGAGAACAAGCAAGATTTCTTGGTAAAAACCAGATGATTGCATTCTTCTATGAATGGTTTTTACCCAGACATCTTGTTCTCATTTATTATATTTATATTGAACTCAGGAAACCTCAAGAAATGATTTTTTATAGGCATAGAATAGTTGGTAAGTCTTTCCATTGTTTACAACAACCAGATGATTGCATTCTTCTATACATGGTTTTTACCCAGAAATCTTTTTCTCATTTCTTATATCAAACTCAGGAAAGTTCAAGTAATGATTTTTAAAAGGCATGGAATAGTCGGTAAATCTTTTCATTGCATGCAATAAGATGTATAAATGTAAGTGCAGAAAAGTTACTCAGGACCATTTGGAAACTAATTGCTAAGAACACATAAAGTTATTTTATAACTGCTTTATATATCACCATGATCACAGGGCATTAGGTGATATATCACCATGCCTGGCTGCATTTGCAGCAGGCCAAGGAGCTGCTTACAAAATATTGTCAGTCATTTACAGAAAGCCTAAGATCAATGTATTTGACACGAAAGGGCTGGTTCTACAAGACATTGGGGGCAATATAGAGCTAAGAGAAATACACTTCAGCTACCCAGCCCGACCTGATGTCCAAATATTCTCAGGATTCTCCCTGGAAATATCCAAGGGCACAACTGCAGCTTTAGTTGGGGAAAGTGGCAGTGGCAAATCTACTGTGATTAGCCTTTTGCAGAGATATTATGATCCACAGGCTGGTGAAGTTTTGATAGATGGCATCAATCTCAAACACTTCCAACTCAGATGGATAAGACAAAAAATGGGACTAGTGAGTCAGGAACCTGTCCTGTTTGGAACCACAATTAAGGAGAATATTGCTTATGGAAAGGATAATGCTACATTAGAGGAAATCAAGGCTGCTTCTGAGATTGCCAATGCAGCAAACTTTATTACCAAGATGCCCCAGGTTTGTGATTTCCATTAATTAGCTACTTAGTGACTTAGAGTCTGATGATTGAAGTGTGTTAGAGGATAAGGAGTATGAAATTGGGAATTTGGTGCAATGACAAAACCAAAGCATTTTATCTTCAGGGCTATGATACAGTGGTGGGAGAGCATGGTACTCAGCTGTCTGGAGGGCAGAAACAGAGGGTTGCTATTGCCCGTGCTATTTTAAAAGACCCTCGAATTCTCCTGCTGGACGAAGCTACAAGTGCATTGGATACACAATCAGAACGACTAGTACAGGAGGCTCTTGAGAGGATGATGATGAATAGAACAACTGTTGTGGTGGCACACCGACTGAGCACAATAAGCAATGCTGATTTGATTGTTGTTGTGCACAAGGGCTCAATTGTTGAAAAAGGTTTTATTTCTAAACCCATGTTTGAATTTCTCGGTAGGTAATGAGTATACTGCTGTGTGTAAATCTAAATTTATGAAGTATAATGACCAGAGCTCAATTCCCTTTAATATAATTTTAAATGAAATTAAGTGTTTCACTGAAGGCTCTGTTTAAAATATTGGAGGCTGCAAAATTGCAGTAGAAAACTTGCATACGAGCCACAAATAATCATTGACAATTTAAATGTCCTCTGCCTTTTTGGAGTGCAGGCGGTTACGCTTTACTAAGTGGATGAAGGAGTATGTTGTCCAATTCCTCTCAGATTCAGATGAACTAGCAACCTATTAAGACAAAATTAAAGAGTTAGAGTTAGAAATATAAAATTTAAAATCTAAAATTATAAATGAAACTTAAAAGATAAAAGTGAAATTTATAAATATTAAAAAACTTACTTGCAATAAAATTTTCATCGCATGAAGTTGTAGGTGTTTGAATGATTGGCTGTGGAAGCACCACCAACTTGCAGCATCAACCATAAACTTGTCTCAAAGAGCATCAAGACTATAGTCATTGGAGCATACAAAATCCATAAACTCTTGTATAATTACATCCCGCATGTTGTAGATCAATGAAGAGTCTACGAAGCGCTGCCTTGTACCCTTGGCTGGCTTCAACATCTCTATATGGGGCAATCCTTGTCGGCATAGAAAGGACCTCACCACTATAATATTTGGGACTCAATGCAAAGGCAAGAAGATATAGCGGGGTGGTCATTTTGTTCCATCTCTCTTCAATAATTTTGTTGAGTTGTTTGAAGAAAATTTCTTCAAGATCTTGCTCTTTTACATTTATGATGGCTTTCATCTTCTTAGTCATTGAGTTGATGCCATCATATATCTCTTCCAAACAAGGCCTATCCTATCCATATCGGTATAACGGTTCATACTCAATATGGGCTCAGTGAAACTGAAGAGATATTCAATGCCATCCCACCAAGTGTCATCTATGATCATCTGTTTAATTTTTTCTGCCCTTTCAGTGCTAGATTGCCTCCATATGGACCAATTTTGGCTGATGACCATGTTAGAGAGTGCCTCTAGAACCTTCACAAGTCCTCTTAAAACAATTGTGTTGGGGACAAAATGAGTCTCAGCAACCCATTCGACATTGATTTCAAAATTAAAAAAATAGAAAATAAAGATTCTTAACTTATTGAATCTTAAATCAAAATTCAAAAAAACATAAACTTAACTTTTAAAAAAAATTAAAATTACTAAATTGAAACATAAATCTTATTCCTTCACTTACCTTCAATAGCTCCAATTTTGAGAATGATTTGAATATGCGTTGTGACATATTGTAATGTCCCCTTCTAACAAGCCAAAATTTCCGCAACCTTGCAAACAATTTCAACCTATAAAAAGCACATTAATATTCCATTTTCCTTTAATACTTAACTGTATATTATTACTTTCATAACAATATGTTTTTCTTTTTATACTTCATGATTTACCTTGGATGAGATAACCTTAAGCCTATTATTAATCAATCCTTCCACCTCATGGGAGAAGATACTTTAGGATGTAATGTCACCCCAACCCTCATGGGTCCATCATTATTCCTTTGATTATTACATCAAAGGCCTAATCCTTTGATTCTCCAATCGAAGGCCTATTATTCCTTGGTTCGTCAACCACGGCCTATTATTCCTTGGTTCTCCAGCCAAGGCCTATTATTCCTTCAATACTAGATTGAAGGTTTATTGGCTTCCTTGATTCGTCAATCAAGGCCTATGATTTGTCCCATGATTTGGTCAATTACATTCCTCGTTATCCACCCCATCTCTATGGTTAGGTTGATTAATACTAAGGCCTATTATCTATCCCTTGGGTAATCATGCTTTTTACAAATCCATTTCATATTCATAACTATGAACTTATAACCTTCTTGTACTCATATCATTCTTATATTTAATTGGTATTCATTGTTAAATCCTCATATAAAATCACCTTGTCATAATGCCAATTGTAAAGATCACATTTGTAAACATCTAGTTTATTATTCAATTTCACAAATACTAGATCCTACCTTATTATTTATATCTTACCAATTATACATTGAACAGAAATAAATTCTTATTTATGAACATATATATACTTATTTCTTAATACTAACTTTATTATTTATAATCTTCAAATTATGAATTGAATAAGTGAGTGAAAATACTTACCTGCTCTTGATAGACTGCTACTTGTCTCAGACCCGATGCTCTCTAACTTATTCGCTGCTGCCTTGTCTTATCACCGATCTTACTGTTTGCTGCGTTTGTTATTTTCTGACTTTAATCTGCTCTTGTTTCTCCCTTGATCGATGATCCCCTCTTGTGAGGGACGCGCTCATTTTAAACTTACGAAGGGTTTCTTTCTTAACCAAAAGGCACAGAGATTAGCTCTTAGAGGTATCCGCTGCCCTTTCTTAACTCTTCGTTTATTTAGTTTATCTCCCTCTTTATATGGGATCGGTGCTTCCCAAGAAGCCCGATCACTTATATATATAATCCATCATATAATAAATTCATAATAATATATATTATGATTACTAACATTTATAATCCTTAATTAATATAATGTTAATTATTGCTATTTCATGCTTATATAATATGAATTTAATATTATAATTATATAAATTTGTATTTATATTTATTATTTATAAATATAATATTATTTAATATCATGTTTACTAACATTATAATATGTATAATTATCAAATATGACTTCTTCATCTTTTGATGATGTTTAAATCTTTAATTTAAACAATGCCTTATTGTCAGAACATGACACATATGGTGGTTGGTGATGAACATTTGGATGTCTTCAGCCTCACTGTACGCCTGTTTGATCCAATCAATTTTGGTGCCAATTTTTTGGAGCATAAGGTTGAGGGAGTGGACTGCACAAGGTGTCCAGAAGATGTGTGAAGCCAACTACTCTACAATTTTTGGCGTTGTCTGTTATGACTTGAACAACATTTCAAGGCCCCACTTCCTCAATGGCTTGACAAAGAATATTAGCAATAAATGCACCATCTTTTACCTCCCCCTCACAATCCACTGCCTTTAGAAACATTGCCCCTTAGGAGACACTGCAATAACATTGATCAATTGACGAATTTTTACGTCCTTCCATCCATTGGAAACGATGGATACCCCTATCTCGACCCAAGAATCCCTTATGGGCTTCAATGAATCCTCTACAAACTTCACCTCCTTTTCCAACAAGCTGGTACACACATTTTCATAACCTGAGCCCTTGTACCCTTTTGGAACCTCATTAATTGCTTTTACCATTTGTTGCCAATATGGTGAGCAAACAACATTGAAACCCAATCCATTTGCATGCAAACATCTTGCAATGTGTTGATCGACAATCTCACGAGACTCATTCTGAAATGTCATTTCCAATGGGCCCTTCGATCTCTTACATGTAGCAAGTTGTCTAAAATGGGTGGCTCTCTACAAGTTGAAGTTGAGATGGCAATGAAGGGGGCTACATTCTTCGAGACCCTTTCTTTAGCAAAGGAGGATTTGATTTACGACCTGTTGATGATTGTTTTTCGACAAGTCAACAATAGAGTAAAACACTAAAGTATCCCACTCTCTCTTGAATAAAGCTCTTCAAAGGCTGAACTATGTGATCCAGTGAAGTAACTCCAAGGTTCTTTTATGATTCATGATGGGTTAACTCAGTGATTACATGTGATCTTGCTGATAATCACAAAGGGACTTACATTAGATTCTTCTTCTTTCATTTAGCTTATTCCTCCTTCAGTGTAGATGATATATTTACAAGACTTCAATGATAAAGAAAGTAAAAAGATAAAGGTTTGGAAAGGCTAATCTAAGGTCAATGAAGCAATGATGATGAGTGAATAGACAAACTCCTTAATAAACCTAACTCCACTTTGCTAAGGATGCCTACAACTACATGAAGTTGGTGCAATCTCCTAAGGTTACGCGAATGGTTTTCAAATCATGAAGGTTCATATGAACACCCATTAAATGGCGCAACTCAAACAAGCATCCACAATCGAACTTATACAAACGAGGGTTAGACTAGCTTTACACAACACTTCACCAGCGATGAAGGTTAAAAGCATGAGCTAGGAGTTGATCAAATATCCAATACATGCATACATTACAACAAAGAGCTTCTAATCTACTTCTAATCTATTTTGGAACATCTCTCCACTTCATTAAGATACAAGAAGCCATGCTACTCCACAAGATAACACTTAACACCAAACAAGCTTCAATGTCTTTGCATTAATCTTGAAAAATATGTACAACAATTTCAAGTCCTCTCAGAGAATTTTGAGAATTTCTTCTACTCTACTCCTACTTGCCTACTGACTACTACTTTTACAAATGAGGCAACAAGGCCTTTATATAGAGGTCCAAAATACAATGAATTGCTAGGATCATTTCATGTAGCCAAGGGCTTAGATCATGCCACCTCAACAGGTAGTTACAACAACTTGCTATTTTTAGTACAAAAGAGAGGCAATGAAGGCACGTTTTCCAATGTGATAAGGATAAGATGAAATCATTTAAAGCATCTTCTACATAGGCGTCCCTTTAGTTTCTTTTATTAAATGATACACTGTGTTGATGTTTGTTTTTGGACAAGTCAACAATTAGAGTGAAATACAAAGTATCTGACTCCCTCTTGAGCAAAGCCTCTCGAATGCTGAACTATGTGATCAAACAAGATGACTCCAAGGTTCCTTTCTCATGATTTTGTAAGAGATAGCTCAATGACTAAGTATGATTTTGTTGTTAAACACAAAGGGACTTACGCAGATTCTTCTCCTTTCATTCAACTTATTCCTCCTTTCAGTGTGGATGATGTATATACAAGGTCTCAATCATAAAGAAATAGAAAAAGATCAAGGTTCAGAAAACTAATCTAAGGTCAATGAAGCAATGATGACGATTGAATAGACAAACTCCCTGATTAACCTAACTTCACTTCGCCAAGGGTGCCTACAACTACATGAAGCTGGTGCAATCTCCTAAGGTTACGCGAAAGGTTTTCAAATCCTGAAGGTTCATATGAGCACCCATAAGACGGCGCAGCTCAAACAAGCATCCACAATCGAACTTATGCAAATGATAAGGCCCAAACTAGCTTTACACAACACTTCACCGGCGATGAATGTTAAAAGCATGAGCTAAGAGTTGATCAAATATTCAATACAACATACATTACAACAATGAGCTCTAATCTATTTCTAGTCTATTTGAAACATCTCTCCATTCCATTGAAGTACATGAAACCAAGTTACTTCACAAGATAACACTTAACACCAAATAAACTTCCAATGTTTTGCATTACTCTTGAGAAATATTTACAACAATTCCAAGTCCTCTCAGAAAATTTTGAGAGTCTCCTATTCTACTCCTACTTGCCTACAATCTAATTTCTATATCTTACAAATGAGGCAACAAAGCCTTTATATAGTGTCCAGTTTTACAATGAATGGCTAAGATCAATTTGATAGCCAAGGGCTCAGATCATGCCACCTCAGAGGTAGTTACAACAACTTGCTATTTTTAGCAAAAAGAGAGAGGCAATGAAGACACGTTTTCCAATGTGATAAGGTAAGGCGAAAGCATTTAAAATATTCCTCCACATAGGAATCCCTCTGGCTTCTTTCATTAAATGATACATTTAATGCATTTAAAATGATGTATTCTCGCCACATAGATGCCAACTCAGCATACTTTGAAAATTGTATCATCTTTATGTGATGTATTCAATGTGATTGTTTGAACTTTTAGGAATACATCTTGTAGATCTTGCCTTGTTTTTGCTTCTTGTAGACTGGATGTATGTTACTTGTTACTCATTTGACTAACACTGTGATGTTCCTTCTTCTTGTAGGATTCATGATGATCTTCTCTGGATGCAACTTCTTGAAGGGTAATGTATATGATGATGCTGCCTCCTTCATCATGTAAGAGTAGATGATGAAGCTTCATAGATGACATGAAGTAGAATATATAATGATACTTCATTCATGAAGAGTAGATCTCTTGGACTTGAAAATTGTAGAGTCTTGAAACTTGGATGGATGAAGTGCATTGCTTGATGATGCCATTGATGAAGAGGACTTGAGATATATCTTGTTGTGACGTCTTGGAGCAGCTACCTCTTGAAGTGATGTAGATCTCTTAGAATGATGCTTTGGAGTGGTGTTCCCTCTGCAAGGTGAAAGTGATTCAAACACTTGCTCTTGATGATCATGATGTAGTTGATGAAATGATTCCTTGAAGATGATCTTGAATGAAGTAGAATATATGAAATGCTCCAACTTGACGATAACACCTTCCTTATGGTGGAGCAGCTACTTGATGTCTTCTCCACACGACAGCTGGTTGACTTCACTCCTAGCATGAAGGTGCTTCCAACACTTTAGCTTCTCTACTCATCATTCACACTTCTGCAACATAGAGGAAGAAACAACATCAATCCTTCGGCTTTATAACATAAATACATAAGAATCATTTGCTTAAGCTCTAAAGAAAATCAAAACGTGAAAGCAAAATAGAACGTAAAACATTGAATGGAGTCTTTAAATCTAGCTTCAAACCCTTAAACTCCTCCTTCTTGATACAGCAGATATGGATATCTTAGAGCAGCAGATTGAAGTTTGAATTTCTTCTTCTCATCACTTACAAACTTGAATTCTTCTCCTCCTTTAGGCGTATTGGATCTAGATTTCAAGTTCTTCTTGAAATACATGCCTTGGATAAAACTTTTATATCCTCTAAGGGCTGGCGCATCGGATTGAGGATTTGGATTCCTCTTGGATAGGTCGCAGTGGTTGAAGGTGCTAAAATCTTCTAATTCAGACTTCAATTACATTGACCTTTATAATCCTATGACAGCAGAATATATACAGATGTACAATATTGTTGCAACTTTCTACTAACCTTCTCAACTGCAGTTAAAGTTTGAGTCCAAAGGCACCAAACTTAATATCTGATTTACTTCCTTAATTTTGCTGATAATTCTGTAGCTGATAGTTGTCAATGAAATGATATGAAGGATTGTAGATCGTTCACTCTGATGAATATGCAAATCCAATGATCAAATGTAATCTAACAATGATGAACTCCTCTAACTTCCTTTGATGCCCAGAAGACTTGTATCAAACTGATGTAACAGCAGCTCACTGTATGTCTAATTTCCTCCAACAAATAAATCTGGAAAATGCTTATTTATATGAAGGATCAGCACTAAATAATACCCAGGTTGAGCAGCGATTCCAATCTTCAAAACACTAGCAAATATCAATGATCAACAATGAAATTCCTCTTGAATTTGCTTTGATTCCAACTTGTTTTCATCTGCAAGAGGGTGGCGCATTGGTTCAAGGTGTCAAAATCCTCTTCAAGTTGGTGTTTTTTGAAATCACTTACCTTCTTCCACCTTTGGCGCTTTGGTTGAGGGTTTCGAATTCCTCTAGAATTGCAAAATGGATCAAGGTTTTAACAACTTCTAGATTGAGCGCTTTGGATAAGAGCTTTGAAATCTTCTAAAATTGACTCTAAGACTTGACCTTAGATTTTCTTTGAAGTGATTGCAATGGTTGAAGGTCTAAAATTTTCGCATTGGTTGACACCTTCAACTTCTTCCTTGTGTGGCGCATTAGATAGGGTATAGAAGATCCTCTAAGAATTCGCATTGGTTGAAGGATTAGAGATTCTCTAAAACCCTTAATGTGCAACAATCCCAACCAAAATCCCTCTTTCTCCTTAGGCGCTTTGGATCAATGCTTTAAAGTCTTCCTCAAAACCTTATGCTTTTCGTCATATTTGGCGCTTTGGACGAATGTTCTTTCAAAACATAAACGTTTCTGCTTTGGGCGCATCACTTCAAGGGGTTGATATCCTCTGAAATTTCGCATTAGTTGAAGATTTAAAATCCTCTGGAATTTCCTTTCACATGTGGCGGGTTGGTTAAGGTATTCTAAATCCTCTAGAATTGGCGCATCACTTGAGGTGTTTGAAATCATCTAGAATTGGGCGTGATTTATCACGATTTTGCGCCAAGATTTTGCGCCACCTTAACACGCCGTCGCATTGGATCAACCTTTTGAATCCTCTGGAGTAGTTGGTCATTTTCAGGGTCCTTGAGGTAAAGGTATATTGAAAAATATATTTAAGTATAATTCTTATACTTTAAATATTTTTCAATATACCTTTCAGGATGTTTGAGATAGGTCTCGAATCCACCGGATTTAATATGCAAAATCTAGAATTTGGAGGATTCACCAGATTTCAGACTTAGTCAATTTTTCAGGATTTTCAGGATTTCAGGCTACCAGACTTAGTCATTTTCAGGATCTCAAACATACTTCAGGAGTGATCTCAATATTCATTACTTGAATGGAATTTGATCAAGAATCTTCATCATTGCAAGTTCATCCTCCAGATAAGACCTCCAGTTATAAAACAAAATCTTCTAGGAGAGAGACTTATTGTATTGGCAGAGGAAATGAACCTAAGGCATCATCTAAGATCTCATGCAAAACATCGGAGCTCAAAAAAAAGGGGTCCCCATTTGCAATGGGGCGATGTGTGATTTGGTCACAACACACTGTATGTAGTCATATGATGTGGCTGATTGCAATTGGATGATGATGTGTACTTGCCACATAGGTGCCATTTCAGCAAACTTAGGGATTCCAACAATTAATTCAATATGCTCTATAGGCATATTCCCAAATTGTATCATCAATGTAGGATGTCTTCAATATGATTGCTTTTGATGATGAACACTTGAGATGTATCTTGTTGATCTTGCCTTGTTCATTGTATGAAGTATGATATATGATACTTGTCGCTCATTTGACTAACACTGTATTTCTTCCTTTTGCAGCGTACATGATGATCTTCTTTGATATTTCTTCATATAGAGTAGTAGGAGATGATGATGATGCTTCCTTCATGTAAGAGTAGATGATGATGACATGAAGTAGAGATCTCTCTTGGACGTGAAGGTTGAATGGAACTTGAAGTTAAATGGATGAAGTGCCCTGCTTGATGATATGATGAAGATGAAGTAGTGCACTTGGCATGTTGACCTTGAAGTGGCCCTTTGGAGTGTAGATGATAACACCTTCTTTGAATGTGGAGTAGATGACCTCTCAAAGAGACTTTGAAGCTTAATGAACCTTTGAAGATTGGGAGAACTTGACTTGAAGCTTGGATGGATGAATGTCTTCGAACATGATGCCATTGATGAAGTATACTTGAACTTGATGTGATCTAACATGATGTCATTGATGAAGTATACTTGAACTTGAAGGTGACTCAGGTGCTTGTCCTTCAGATGATTCCTTGGCTTAACCAACACTCCTCTCAATGATGCAACTTGATGAAGTATGTCGAACTTGATGTGATCTAACATGATGTCATTGATGAAGAAGACTTGAGATATATCTTGTTGTGATGTCTTGGAGCAGCTACCTTCTTGAAGTGATGTTTCCTTGGGAGTGATTACTTCCATCTTAAGTCTCTGGCATGAATGAATGTGGAAGGCTCCTTTAGAGTAGCTACATGATCTCGTCCTTGAAGGTGACTCCAAGCTTCTCGCTCAAAGGTGACTCCTTGAACAACTTAGATTTGTTGATGCTCCTACAAGACAAGACAATATATCAATCACTTCATAACACAAAGAAATAACTTTAAACATATAAATCACCTCACTTCAATCTAGGCGCACATATAGGTAAAAAGAGGAGCAAAGTGTGCCTAACACAAGTTGGTTCACATTTGACATTTTAAATGATTTCAAACAACTATAATAGCTTTAAAAGGTCAATCTCCCTTAAGAGGTTCGCTCAAAAGGTGTCTTTTAATGCAATTTCTTCCTTAGGCGCAAATCTAGATATTTAAATGATGTTATTCTTCCTCCATCAACCTTAAGGCGCACTTAGAAGCAAAACAGACCTAAAATGGCGCCTAGCCTTTGAATGACCTTATCCTTGCTATTTTGTAATTCCAAATGATCAATCATGTCTTGGAATGACTTTACACTTCAAGCACCCACTATCTAGTATGGATTGATGCATCTTATCCAAGGCGCAAATTGAGGTTGTTCCAATATAAATTGGCGCCTAGGCTACTTTAGTATTAAACTTTGTCATTTTGATGATCTCAGTCAATCAAACATGCCTTAGAATGTTCTCCTTTCTTAAAGCGTCCTCTTTTAAACATAGTTTTGAGTGGTTTTTCTTAGGGCGCCAATTTAGGTGGCATGGAGGTGAAAGGGCGCCCAACCTTATGAAGCTTTATACTTGTCATTTTTCATGTTTTAAACAGTTGTGAATGTCTTAGAAGGACTTCCCTCACCTAGGCATCCACTCTTTGATGTCCTTGGATGCAACTTCAATCTAGGAAACTCAAGATGACTCATACACTTAGGCGCTCAAAGTTGATGGTACTAATGACAATAGGCGCCTAGAGTCTTCATGCAAGGTTTTAGTCATTTAGAAACTCCTAACACTAGGCGCCCATTTAGGTCTTTGCCTTTAGGCACTCAAATGATGCTATTCCATTGTCAAAGCGCTCAAACTCACCTCAATGGTCAACCCTTCCCTTAGGCGCTCAAATGGTGTTATTTTAAACATCTCTTCATGCTAAGGCGCCAAAATGAGATAATTCAATGCATGAAGGGTGCCTAGACTTGAATTTGCTCATTGTTGACATCTTTAAGGCTCTTCAACACTTGATTATACCCCTGTGAGACCACCTCATCCTTAGGCGCCTTCAATAATGATTTAAACTCCATCCCACATCAAGGCGCCTAAAACTGGCTGGAGTAACAAGGAATGGGCGCCTAAGATCATTCACTTCAACTCAAGGCGCTATCTGATGATCATTTGAACATGAAAAAGGCGCCTAACACTTGTGGATCATTCTTTTGTCGAATTCTTTGATGTTTAAGGTCTCTTATGCCAATTTCAATCAAGGCGCCTATCTAGGAGAGGTTGGAAGTGTGTTCTCCTCTAGGTGCACATATGAGTCTTGTAGTGCCCCTCACCCCTTCTTCTGTCAGGTTGATGGTTGCTTAGTAGGATTTGACATTATGACATTATCTTAGATTGTATGATGATGGATTCTTTGTTATTTTGTTAACTTGACTATGGACCTAATCGTTATGATAACAGTTGTTGATGTTGGATTTTGTTATTTTATGCTAGATGTTGTAGATGCTTTGATGTTATTTGCTATATTTGATTGTAAGATAATTGATTGTTTTATGTTGTTGATAAGTAACCAGAAATCTTGTTCAATATAGTATTTGTTTATACATGAACGTGAATGGAACAGTGTCGTATTACTCGTATTCGAGTACCCTGCCACACTGCGATTTCCATTCACAAAATGACTGCATGTGGATATATATATTGTTATGTTTAACCGTGCGGTTGTTGCAGGATGCAGGTACTAGGCACCGACTCCACCTGATTTACCAGGTCTGAGCGTGCCTTCGCCAATGGAATGGTTGTATGGAGTTAACGTGGGGTCCCTTGTTATTGTTGTCTGGTTGTTAGTTTACCTTTGTGGTCATTGTCTGTCGTTTGATCATGACTTGCAGACAGGTAATGTTACACCTTGAAGTCTAACTAGGTCAGAAGGTGTTTATGTGTGTAAGGTAGAGTTGTGCATTAAATAGAATTATTATACGGAAAATATAATGTTAATAATTGAGTATAATTGTTGTAAATAAATTATAATAATATGGGAAATAAATTTGTTAATAATAATTATAAGAAACTTTGGTTTGTTTAATATAATGATTATTTGCAGTGAATATTTAAATAAATAAATTAGTTGTAAGTTAAATTGTAAGATTTAATTAATAAAATAAAATTATTTTAGAGTTGTATAGTTTAGGTGGTTGCAATGATTTAATTTAATTAATTAATAAAAAACCCTAAATGTTGAATAACGAATTAATGGATCCGAGAAAGGGAGGGTTTTAGAAAAGAGGGAGAAGAAGGATTGCGGGGGGGGAGGAGAGAAGAAGACGGGGGGAAGAAGCTTGGACTGCAGCGGTTGGAACGGAATTGTTGAGCCGACATCGCAGTCAGGTTCCATTAAAAGTTTAATTTCTTTCCTCTGATTCTTTTTCTGAATCTGTACATATTGGTGTGATTGTTTCTTTATTTGCAAACGGATTTCTTTTGGTTGAGTTGTTTTCTGCCTGAACATTCTGTCACTTCTGCAATTTTCATCCTCCCTCAGCCACTCAACATATAAACATCGAATAGCAGACTCCTACTCCGCACTACAACCTTATAACCATTTCTGTGCAAGCGATTTGCTATGTGATTTCGTTAGGCTTCAGGCAATACAATGGGTGCTAGTCCTCATGCAAATCTGGTGGTCTTCTGAGTTAATCTTGTGGTTTTGCTGCACATATTTACTTATGATTCAATGTCTTAGAGTCTTGGAATGCCATCTTTCAAGTAGGTTACACATTGACTGCAGCAGCATACCCAAAGAAATTGTGCGATCTGAAAGGAAGCCAAGGATTGTTTTACCCTTTAACGGATTTATATTGTGAACTGAGTGCAAGCCAATGACTAAGATCATTAAACAGTAGATGCATCATGATGTGGGCAGTCGACTTAGATCTGAATAACAAGCCGTCAGTAGTTTGATAACCATAGATCGCCTTAAGGAAGTTTTTTTTAAAAGTCTTTGCAAATCCATTATTGCATTACCCTGCAATAGTTCCATTCCTCTGGAGAGTTGTTCCTGACTGAGCACACATCTTAATGGTTTTATCAAGTAGGACGCACCTCTATTCAGTTTGATGGTGTTTAAATTTTTAACCTACGCTTATAAAGTTTTCCTCTGTTATCCACAACTCCCGTGTGCCCTAAAAACAACCCTTGTGTTTTTCATGACTCTCGCGTACCCTAAAAAGGTTTAGACTCCCGCTCGTGACTGTAAATCTGTTATTCTTCCTTTAATGACGCTAGAAAAATCGTGACAATAAATGATATCATGGAGTTATTTTGCCACTGCAAAATGTAAGTGCAACGAGCTGTTTAACGCTGCACCTTGAATCTATATTTACAGTGTATATAACCTGCAACCTTTTAATTTTCAGAGACATCTGTCTTTAAGGGCGCTCAAACTGAATTGGACGCATCTTCTTTTAATTCAACGTTTTTGTTAAAAACAATCCACATCACTAGCGCAGCCAAGGAGGTTAGATATGCGCACGACTTGAATTAGTTCATCATACAGTATGCACCTGCATTTTAGTGCAATGGTTTTTAAAACAATCATCACAACCTGTGCAAACTTAACAAGTATCTCAATGATAAGATTAACGCTGCCAGAAGTTGTTAGACTAAACAAATATCGTTCATTTCAATGGTAAAATAGTCAATAACAATTTTACACCTTATTTACAATTTGTACAAGCTGTTCACGATTCCATTCAAATAGGTTCATTTACGATTTTCCTACAAGACAGCAGATTACAATAGCTGAAACAATTATAGTGGAAACATCTGCATGAACGCCATGGGAGCAAGAGGTAATATTTGCAACTATCAAGTGTTGACGGTTCGAGAAATGGCCAGTCCCGATCTTCTTCTTTGACAGAATTAGTCACCTTTGATTTAATCATTTCGGAGACATCGTTACGACGAAGAGAGGCAAAGCATATTAAACTATCTTATCTGGTCGAGGTTAATGGAATATCTGGAAAGACCGCATGAAGGCAGAACCTTGAAGAAAACAAGACATTAATGTTCGTCGTTGATGATTTATCCTCGTTGAGATTGCCGTATAATTATAAGATATCCTTCTTAGCGTTATTATTTATTTCATCACTTGAAAGAGTAATATTAATCAATCAAGGATGAAAGAAAGATAATATAGATTGTGTTGATAGGATAATGCGAATATCGTAAGGGTAAGTAGGTATTAAATATTATAATTGAATTGAGTGGTTCTTTTAAGAATGAGTTGTTGTAGTTATTTAGTTAATCATGTAATTTATTTAGATAATTAGTTGTAATGTATAATTGTTGCATTTAATTTAAAATCAATTGGTTTGGAAAATGTAATCTAAGGTTGATTTTATTACAAGTCATTGAATTGAGAAGGAATTGTAGTGTTAACTCTAGAACTTAAATTGAACTGTATGAGTTAAGTGTTAGGGTTAGCCGGCAGAAGATATCAATTAAATGCAAATAAAGATTAAACAGAGAAATGGAAATACATAGAATTAATAACGAGAGACAAGATTTAACGTGGTTCACCCAAACTCGGGCTACATCCACCAAACAGAGAGTCCAATATTATTATCCAGTAAATCAAACTGATTACAATCAGCAATCCCTGCAACTCAATACCACTGCAAATGCTACAATACAATACTCAAACCCTAACCCTTGGCCGCTTTTTATCAAGCCTTTTTGTCGGTTATAAAAATTAGGGTTTTCTTATGTCAGTCATAAAAAATAGGATTTTTTAAGTCGGCCCTAAAAAATTTTTTCTCGGGGGCTACCGCCCCCGAACCCCTGTTTCTCAGGGGCTGCCGCCCCCGAACCCCCACTCGGGGCCCAACCCGGCCCCGAACCCCGGCGAGGATACATGGCTAGTGTACAGTACTTTCCTGATCAGTCGCCACCTACCAACATTAAGTACTTTTGTTGTCGTAAAGAGTTGAATTGTAAATGGTCAAACTCGAATTCCAGAGGCTTAGTATGTCATAATCTGAGTACATGCGACATGTGGATAGGTGTTTTAGTATTGTGATGATATAACGAACATGTGGTTTTAGTTAGTATGAAGTTTAATGAAGTATTGGCTAAGTTGATTATGTGTTTTGTGAAGTGATATTCTTTGGATGAGATATCAAACCACTTGTGAATGATTTATATCCGTTTTGTCGTAATTGTCGTATGGAGAGACTTGGAATCTGTAAAAGAGTAAAGTGTTGTAATGCTATAGGCGATGGTTAACAATTGGTGTTATGATTCTGTTTGTAATGCAAGAGGGTCTATGCCTTGCAGTGAACATGTATGTGTACTATTATAATGCCCTGTATGATGGTTAAGGTTTACTAGGTGTTAGGAAGGAGAGTGGCTTTCAACGTGGGGCCGACGCCCAAAGTGGCCGCCAGGGTAACCCGTTGAAAGTAGATTAATCAAGTGATAACATAAAATGAACTAGGGGGAAAGGGTAGATTTTACACTAATAAGATTAATGGATTTCCTCACCCAGGCCTATAGTGCTCGTTTAGACTAAGGATGGGTTGAGAAGGCCTGGTCGGCATGATTGACTTCCTTGTCCTCACGAAAGGAAGGTCGATTCCGCATGTGTCACCCTATGGGGCCGGCGTCTAGTGAGACGCTGCCAGGGTAACCATAGATGGGGGCCGGTGTCTAATGAGAGACTGCCAGGGTAACCTATATTAGGACCATGCGATGACACTCTCCCTACTACAACCTAGCATTCTTTGTATGGTTTCTCCACATATGTTATGTGTTGCCTCTGGAAGTTGTGTTGTGTTGTTTATGTTATTGTCATGTGTTGTATTGGAGTTTGGTCGTCCTTTGTCCATGTTAGTCCTTTGTCTACCTGATTGTTGTTGTTTGGGACCTCATGTTAACTCCTAGCTCGGGGGGTGGACCTTAGGGTTCCACATGGTCGGGGGTGGAAGAGCTTTCTTATCCATTGGTTATTTCTTGTCGAAGCTCATCTGCAGAAAATATTTATCTCAATTTTCAGACAATTGTTCTTGTACCAGTTGAGGAAGATATATGTGTATAATCTTGTACCAGACTTGTGTATCAAATCATTCATAATGTATGTAATTTTGATGTAGTCAGAAGATGGCATTGTAAATAACGCAATGATGTACCTATGTGTAAGGAAAACATTACAGTTATGTATTTGATCATGAAGATTATATTATTTGATGACATGCAATGAATAAGAATATGTTACTCAAATTATGCATTAAATTTAGATTGAGTTATTGATGTCAGTAGTGTATTTAAATTATGTTAGTTGATTTGTAAGTAATGCAACCTTGAAACCTTAGAGAGCATGTTGTAAGTTTAAATGGTATAATTAGTTATGTTAACATTACTTTGATATTTTATTCACTTAAAAAAAAAAAAAAAATGTGATGTTCTCTAAGGTGTTCATTGCGGGGCGTTACAAGTCTCAACCTAAGGCGCTGGTTTGGGTCTCTGCCAATGGGAAAATGCACCCAAGGTCTTCAAGCAAATTCACGCCCAAAACCAAAAGTCCCCAAGGTCAGGTATATTGAAAAATATATTTATGTATAAGTCTCTAAACTTATACTTTAAATATTTTTCAATATACCTTTCAGGATGTTTGAGATAGGTCTCAGATCCACCAGATTTAACATGCAGATTCTAGATTTTTGAGGATCCACCAGATTTCAGACTTAGCCAATTTTCAGGATCTTCAAGATCAGGATACTAGACTTAGTCATTTTCAGGATCTCAAACATTAGGATCAGGTCATCAAGGGACTACAGGACTCAAACACCAATAAAAAATAGCTCTAAGACATCATCAAAATTTCATGCAAAGCATCAAAACTCAAAAAAAGGGGGGGTCCCCATTTGCAATGGGGCGATGTGTGATTTGGTCACAACACGACCTACTACTTCATCTGCTTTCTCCTGCTCATTAATATAGGCTATGACTTGTTCTGTCGAGATGGGCACATTATCTTTTCCTGGGCAAGCTTTGATGCCCATCCCGGGGATGTTACACAAACGGGCGTTCACCCGACTATAAGTGCTTGAATACTTAACATCACACCCATTGAAAATCCAAATATAACACCCACCACCTTTTACTTGTACCATATTAACATATTTCCGAAGGGGTGAACTTAGGTCTATTTTGAAGTGAGGTTTTCCTGCGGAGGATGAACTAGTTGCCATTGTAATCCCTATGGCAACAAATTCAATAAACAGGACATTTGAAAATTGAAACAAATAAAAACAAAAAAA
This sequence comes from Cunninghamia lanceolata, assembly GCA_027924645.1. NCBI lineage: Eukaryota > Viridiplantae > Streptophyta > Pinopsida > Cupressales > Cupressaceae > Cunninghamia > Cunninghamia lanceolata. The sequence continues at coordinate 6,800,535 of BSBN01000175.1, read as the reverse complement.
ATTATATAGAACCTAATTGAGTTTAAAAAATTTAAGCATATGCCATTGATTCATAGAAGAAACGAAAAAAAATTCAAAACAAAACAAAAATGTAACAAAAAAACTAAAAAAACCAACCTTTCTTGTAGAAATCTTCCTCTACAATCTCCTTCATAGCAAATGGGTTGTTGCACATGCGTAGAAATAGCAAACCGATCACTTGGGAACCTTCACCGTTCAATCTTGAACTCCATTTGTTTGATGCCAAGAAAGAATGAAAGTTAAGCTAAAATGAATGAATTTTGTGTTTGGTATTCATAATGTGGTAAATAGTAGTGTCTTTGTCTTTAAAATGCATTGGAAAGAGGCTTTTAGGGTTAGGGCGAAGTCAACTCAGTCAAATGAGTTAAAATATTAAAAAAATGCAAAAAAAATTAAAGTGAACGTCCAAATTCTGTGGATTCTCCACAGATTCGCCCTGGATTCACCTAGGTTTGTCCTTGATGAATCCGCAGAGATTATGGCGGATCTTGCCAGGATCCTCTGCTAGATCGGATCCGGATCCGAATCCGAATCCAAACCCGGTTCGGATCGAACCTGAATCCGGACCTGCAAGGAGCGAATCTAGTAACACAGTTAATATACAAAATTTAACATATTTACAATATTTAAATTAAAAATTTAAAACTTACTTATATTTTAAATTTTTAAATTTATTATATATTTTTTTTCTTATATTAAAAAAAACTGCAAATTTACATTAGTTGAATTTAATCACTTTTTTTTTGGAATTTTATCTTTGCCAAACTCGAACATGAACATGAACCTTGTGACAGAGATCACAGGGGCATCAATCTATAGGTCATCCAGCTTGATGTCTCCTCATTGCTATCCATGTTTTTAAGAGAGCAACATTTCAACGAGGTAACCAGTGAATTGCTTAAAGAGGATCCAAGCACTTTCTGTTTCTTAACAATTCTCCAACTATCATTCATGATGCATCTGCTAATAAGTCAATTGGCAACCAGAAAAGTAAAATAGTTAATCTTAATAGTCACCATGCTGAAACACAGCCTAACAAACCTAAAATAACCATGCTCAACTCTTGACCTGACTACCCTCTAGGTCCCAAAACTTGAACAACCCCAATAACACCAACCAGCTCTCAATTGTGCCTTTCGACCCCTGTGATCACAATGTTTCACCAACCAACACTCCTTTCCTCTTAGCTTTGATGAGCGATTCTATCAAATGTCTTTGAACAGATAAAATGTCAAATAAAGCATTTGGTTTATTCCTACAATTTGTGTTCAACTAAATTCAATCAAAAGGATATGCAACTCTATAAATAGTTTGTAAATCAATGGACACTACATAGAAACAAATTAGAGAAGGTCAACAACACATGATATAGAAGGCCAACGGTAGAATATCAACAACAAGAATCAAACCCCAAATAACATCAAACGGAATTTTTTGGGGGGCAAAAAGCATATGGAGTCTCATACCATCATGAGAGACTTGATGTGGGAGTTGCTATTGTTTCATTCTTAGTTATCACCAGACTGATATTTTCAACAAATCTGAAGCAAATTTGTATGTCTGTGATTATCAGGCACACATTCCCAGCTTGTTATGAATCCATCAAGTACATATTCACATCTTATAAGGCTTCAAGAGGTTCTTGCTGCTGAAGGAGATAAGCCATTGAGTGACTCACATGAGATGGAAATACATCATGAAAATATTGGCAGAGTTGGGAGGCAATTCAAATCAGAGTGTCCCAGGAATATAATCAGCATATCACCCTCTAATGCTGGAAACACCAATGCCTCATCTGCATCCTTTACTACTCCAGATCAGAGTCTGAGTTTGACAGAAAATGATCGACTACACATTCCAAGAAATCAAGACAAGAGCTTGCAGCATAGATGGTGGTTTTGGAGAAAAAGTAAAACCGAGGGAGATATAGAAGATGGTGAATCCAAGCCTGCGAAGGAGGTTACCATTTTCCGACTTGCTTCTCTAAACATACCAGAGGCTCCATTCCTTCTGTTGGGATCCCTTGCTGCATCACTGACTGGGGTGACATTTCCCATGTCAGGCCTCCTGCTTGCAAGTATTGTATATACCTATTATGAACCTGAAGACAAGCTAAGAAAGGATGCTAAATTCTGGGCCCTCATGTTTGTAGTTTCAGCATTAGCAACCTTCACTGGAGCCTCTGTAAGGTTGTCGTGTTTTGGAGTTGCTGGTGGACGACTCATCAAACGACTGAGGGTTTTAGTATTTGAAAACATTGTGCATCAGGAAATTGGCTGGTTTGATGAAAATCCAAGGTGGGTCTGCAGGTTCTCATCTCTTTTCTGTCCATTGTATATTTTCATTTCATAAATCATGCAGTTTGTTCAAATTGGAGTTTGGAGAATACTTTTGGGCATCAGTTTAATTGTAAGTGGATATTTCAGTGGTGCAATCAGTGCGAGATTGGCAACTGATGCTGCCAATGTTCGGAGCATGATGGGGGATGCTATATCAATGCTTATGCAGAATCTTGCCACCATTGTTGCGGGTATTTTAATTTCCTTCACTGCAAACTGGCAATTAGCTCTCTTGATGTTAGGTCTTTTGCCTCTCATGATTCTTCAAAGTTGGGTGCAGCTCAAGTACTCCATGGGATTCAGTGCTAATACCAAGGTTTGAAATCCTACTGTCCAATGTTAATGCTTTCAGTATATCTATTCAAACGTATGCATTAGGTGCTACTGAATCATATTCATATTTTAATTCAACTGCTGTTAAATTCTTATAAATGCTTGGAAATCATTTGCTTGGGCGATGAAAATTGTTTGTTTTGATCCATTATTGAACCAATCTGGCCTCAAGTTTATCAACTACTATTTCATGTGGAGTTAAGACTAGGAAAAAACAGTTGTTCTGTCAATGCTCAAAAAGTCTAGTCTTTGAAGGATTGTGAATTTCTCTCTGGTTGAAGGTGATGTATGAAGAAGCCAGTCAGATTGCTAGTGATGCAGTTGGAAGCATCAGAACAGTAGCCTCATTTTGTGCAGAAGAGAAGGTGACAAATCTGTACAGGGAAAAATGCAGAGTGTCCTTGAAAAGTGGATTTCAACAGGGAATTATAGGTGGGGTTGGTCTCGGTTTCTCAAACTTCGTTATGTTTGCAATCCATGCCCTTGCATTTTGGGTAGGCGCTCTTCTAGTTGAAGATGGAAAGACAACTTATGGTAAGGTTTTCAGGGTATGTTGCTTCTTTTGTCTTGGAGTATATGAACTCTTATTGTAATGAACGTTGCTTATCATATATTTTTGTTTACTTTCTCTGAAAGTTTTGTAATATTGGTCAGAAGTATATCATGGCACAAGTACAAGAGTAAACAAGCTATGAGAGCAACAACAATAGAAGATTTTTATTCCCAAGCCCACTTCTTAGCCAAGTCAATGGCATGGTGAAATAGAATACTGGAACTAGAATTAACTTATAAGTCTAAAGCAAATTTATGAATCTATGTATACTTTGGTCCTTTGGAGCTTTGGGTTCTTTTCATCAAAATGTTTTTCAAATGTAATAAAAAACACACAAGAAACTCAAGCGCAGTGAAGGAAAAAGGCTCGAAATAGCTGGTTAAGTACAAGAGTAAACAAGCTATGAGAGCAACGACAGTAGAAGATTCTTATTCCTGAGCCCACTTCTTAGCCAAGTCAATGGCATGGTGAAATAGAATAGTGGAACTAGAATTAACTCATAAGTCTAAAGTAAATTTATGAATCTATTGATACTTTGGTCCTTTGCAGCTTTGGGTTCTTTTCATCAAAATGTTTTTCAAATGTAATCAACAACACACAACAAACTCAAGAGCAGTGAAGGAAAAAGGCTCAAAATAGCTGGTTACATACTTCAGGTTCATGTTGTCGATCTACTTGATACAGCATAGTAAACAGTGGAAAGCACAGCCTTGCATATCAAGATAAAATAATCTTTTATGTAATCTATTAAAATACTCTATAATTTGTTTTGATATATTTTTGCAAATGACTAAACTTCCTTAGTCACTGACAGAAAATTTATCAGATGAAGTTATATCCTTTATTTCCTTAGTCGAGTCCAAGTTTGCAAGTTAACCCGTGAAAACTCAGCCAGGGAAAAAAATCGTGAGTACCCAGCAACTTGCCGAGTACTCTGCAAGTTTGCAAACTATGGGTTTTAGAATGAATCTAGGAAGGAATCTTGTAAAGGTCTAGTTGAATTTATATTTCTAACAAAACATGTTTAAGATTTCTGATAGTATATGTCTATGGCAGGTCTTCTTTTGTCTAACAGGCAGCGCTGCAGGGATTTCCCGGTCGATAGCTCTGATTCCAGATATTTCTAAAGTCAATGTTTCTGTTAATTCAGTCTTCAAGATGCTTGACAGAAAATCAAAAATAGACCCAAGTGATACATCAGGAATGATTTTGCACAATGTGAAGGGTGACATTGAGTTCAAATCTGTCAATTTTAAGTACCCATCCCGTCCAGAAATGCAAATCTTCCAAAAATTATGCCTTTGTGTGAACTCTGGACAGGTGATTTGTTACTTATTTCAATACCCAAGACAAACTTTTTATTAATGCAAGGACCGTGAAGCTTCTAATGCTGTAAAAGGTTTAAGGTTACATTAGTCTTAAAAGCTTTATATGTTTCATTAGCATAAAGAACGAAAGTCACCCTTGGCTGCTCGTTTGGATATCTTTTGGGTTGTATATGCATGGACTAATTTTTACATTTTTTTATCATCATCCATAGAGCAGAATATCTACTTCTCTTTCTTGTACAATGCCAATGAATAGTATGTTCTGTTCTTTCTGTAACTCTACCTTTCGAACTTGGCCCTTAACTTTTAAGTGAGCAAATGCTAAACCACTTTTTCTTTCATTTGATAGACTGTTGCTCTTACTGGTGAAAGTGGAAGTGGAAAATCAACTGTCATTTCTCTTGTGGAGAGATTTTATGATCCTAATTCAGGCCAAATATTATTGGATGGAGTTGATACCCGAAGACTTCAAGTCAGGTGGCTAAGGCAACAAATAGGCTTCGTGAGTCAAGAGCCTAGTCTGTTCAATGGCACAATTCGTAGAAATATTACATATGGGAAAGATGGAATTGTTTCTGAAGAAGAAATCAAAGCAGCTTCTGAAGCTTCCAATGCCCATGAATTCATCTCAGCCCTTCCAGAAGGATATGATACACAGGTTGGAGAACGTGGGGTGCAGTTATCTGGTGGCCAGAAGCAAAGGATAGCCATTGCAAGGGCTATCATAAAAAATCCAAGGATACTGCTCTTAGATGAAGCCACAAGTGCCTTGGATGCTGAATCTGAACACATAATTCAAGAGGCTCTGGAACGTATCAGGGTGAACAGGTCCACAATTATTGTTGCACATCGCCTTTCAACAATAAAAAATGCAGATGTCATAGTTCTGTTGAAGAATGGAGTTGTTATGGAGGAAGGCCAGCATGAAGAGTTAATCAACAGGAGAGATGGTGCCTATGCAGCCCTAGTAAAATTACATATGATTTCCGCATTGTAGGATGCTACTCAAATATGCCCTTTCTTTTGGAGCAGGGAGTATTGGTGTGCTGGTGTAAATAAAAAAAATACTGCCGATGATAGAGAGGGGAGGTGGTGTAGTGGACTGATAATGTAGGAAGATATGATTAAATGAAAAGATCAGTAAATGAATTTGAAGATCATGTTTATAAGCATAGAGTAGGATTCCTTATTCAATTTAATCACTCTTTGTTGCTATCCATATTCATTTGGTTCATCTCTGTTGTCCTTAGTAGCATAGTGGCAATTCCTTTAACAAGGTTCGTTTTGTTGGTAGTGAATTCTCTACTTGGGATCAGTTTGAGAAAACAAAAATAAGACATGAAATTCAGTCAGCTTGGAAAAACATGTGACTTAATTTCATTTTCTCCATATCTAATGTTACTACAAGTTGAATGTTCCAATGCAATTTGTGTCGTTGTCAATTCGGAAATAATGCAGTTCAATCTCAAGCCCCTGAGCATTGCCCAATAGAAGCAATTTTATATTCTGAACTTGAAAACCAAAGCAAAGGACAGAAAACTGCAATCTCTTTTATTTTTCTTTTGAAAATATCTTTCATTAAATCAAGTCCAGTTGTGGTCTAATGGTTAAGTGGGTTCGCTCTCATTGAAGTGTTGTTGCTGTGTTCTGTGTCGTTGTGGGTATCAGTATCAGGCAGGCATGTTTACAGCAGACAAAACACAATAGCAGACTGGGAATATTCCTTTTTTTTGCAAAATTCTTTATTAATGGTAAATACATTTAGGAAGGGCTCCCATGGAGCTGCTAGAGGATCTATTTTTGTGGAGCAATGGGTCCCATGAAACCCAAAACAAATTGTTACGACATAAATTTGAATCTTTTCCTCCAAAATAGGAGCAGCTATGAGATAATTTAGGAAGCCCCCCTCCATGGGACCGCTTCCTTACTGGCCACTATTTTATCGTGAAACCATCATTATGCTTTACACTCTTTTATTGCATTCCTTAATTTTAATTAGCCGATAGGTTATTTTATTGTTAGCCTCCTGCCGAAATTTGTCTCATGCCAAGCACTCTTTTATAGCACTCCTTAATTTTAATTAGCTCATAGGCTATTTTATTGTTAGCCTTATGCCATAAATTTGACTCGCAAAACAACTTTCCAAATTAAACCATTTTTAGGTCACCGAAAATCAATAATGTGAAAAATCAAATCTTCCAACAAATCAAATCTTCATGATGAGGTCACGGGAAATCAATAATGTGAAAAATCAAATCTTCCCACAAATCAAATATTCGCGGTGTAAAAATATCAAATTATAATTAATGCATCTAAGTTACTAATATCAAGGGGAAGGAAAAGATGGAACAAGAAGAGATCAATGTGGATAGGTTAACGGATGTGGAGGACTCTGCCCCAGTACTACTGTTTGGGAAGACTGTTCTCATTGTCCCTCCTCATCCTTAAATGACATCACCTCTATTATTGATACCCTGGCTGATAAGATTAATGATTTGTGGAAGGAGATCGACACCCACCACAAAGTCCTTAAGTGTTTTTTTGGGGGGAATTCAATCTAAACAAGATTCAAAGATCTCTGACTGAAGAGTGGAATTCGAATGAGGAAGTCATCAACCTTAAAGAGTAGCTGGCCACGAAGGAAGAAAGGATTGAGAGATTGAAGGCAGATATTGCAGAGGTAAACGGCAATATCCAAAAAAATCATCAATTTTAGTAAAGTTATGGTCAACAACTCCCTCAATAATATCGGAGCATTCCATGAGAAGGTGAAAAATAGTCAACGGCAAACCCAAGGAGGACCAAGTGCTTAAACTAGGGGTAGTAAATCCAAGATGACTGATCCTTTCAATTTTTTAAAGCTCTTAGCTCCCACCTCAAAGACCTTCAAGATGAATGGGAGGCAACAACTGCTCTTAATGAGTTGTGAACTCTGTTCTTCTACTGTTTCTCCTGGGTGTTTATGATTTTGGTTTCTATTCTGCTACTTGGTGTATGGACTAATGTTATTATTATTGTAGTTTTGTTGTTCGATATGTTGTAAAAAGGTTGGGGCCCTTTCAAAAACCCCCTCTTTACCTTTTATCAAAAAATATACTTGTTTTATTTTTGTATGTAACTTTTAATTGTACTTTTAGAAAAACCACCATTCATTATTTCCATAATTCCTTTATTACGCCGAGTGGTGCATGAACCGATTTAATTTGACGTTTAGTCAGCTGTCATATTGTAAAAAATAAAATAAAATAATTTAAAAGAGACATGAAGATTCTTGTGTCCACGTAGAGATTAAAATGGAGATAAAATAGGGATTAAGTTGTGCCTGGAGAAATGGGGGAGATCAAACAGGGAGAGTGGAATGGAAAAAAAACCACGTTTTCTTTATGAGAAGAAGGAAAGAAATTTGCATATAGTTATAGTTAGAGGGAGACGACGACAGTGAACAAGTAGGAGTTAAATTACAATGAAAAAACAAGGTACGAGTTGTAATAGGAATTTAGTTTTTGCATGTTCTTTATTGAATGATTTTCTAACACGTAGAGATTAAAATGCAGATTTGTACTGACTTGAGATTTGGGTGTAAGAATAATGTATCAGAGTTACCAGTTCAGATGGGAAAGCTTGCATGATTGGTGGGTAGTTAGGGTTTGGGTTATTATTATTTTTCTGTGAGAGAAAACGACAATGGCGTCTTTGAGGCTTCCCCTGCGGATGGTGAAGGTGATGTTTTTTGGCTTTTGCATTTAAATTTGCTTTCAAATTATTTTCCAGAAAAAAATGTTGGGGCTACATATTTTTCTGGAAAATATGTAGCCCCAACATATCTCTGATTTATTATCCCGTTGCATTGTGCAAACCGCAAATACAATTTCCATTTATTTACAATATTGGTCATCGGCTTCCCTCTCCCTAATGCCGGAATGCATCAATGGCTTCCCATTTATTTATGCCAGAATTTTTAATTATAACAGTTTTAAATTATAATAAAGTTTTATCGTTCTCTGATTGCAACGTTTCATTTTTCCCGATTCTTCTTTGGTAATCCTTTCCTTCTGTAGCGGCGGTGGGGGCCCAGGTATTCCTTTTCTTTTTCTTGTGGTCTTCTCTTTTTCGGTTTCTAGGGTTTAAACTTTAATGTTCTCTGGTCTTATCGCACAGAAAATCATCTGTTCTCGACATCATTTTGGGAAGAGATATTTTGCTGCGGGGTTTAGGTATACATTGTTTTGCTTTTTAGTGACACTTATTAGAATTTCTTGGTGTCCAATTTTTTTGTGTAATGTAGTTCTTCATGTGTACGGATAAGAAGTCTAAATCATCTGATCTCGACATCATTTTGGGAAGAGACATTTTGCTGCGGGGTTCAGGTATACATTGTTTTGCTTTTTAGTGACACTTAATTAGAATTTCTTGGTACCCAATTTTTTTTGTGTAATGTAGTTCTTCATGTATACGGATAAGAAAGTCTACATGTTTCTACACATCTTAGTTAGAGATATGGAGTGTAGTTTTACTGCTCGAAGTTGAATGAATACATAAACACTCCCAACAAGGTTAACTAAGGTGGGTGTGGGGTCCTTCAGGACAACTATACTGGTTTGCCATTTAAAAATTGAAAATGTGGGTGTTAGTCTTTTTTTTTTTTTTTTTGTATTTTAGGTTTTGGATAAAAAGCTATTCCGCATATCCTAGGTTGATGAAAAATTATAAGGAATTCTTTCTGGGTGGTTTTGTTCATGTGGGGAACATGAGATGCACTTGAGGAAACTATTAATTTAATTAGTTTTTTTTTAATACACTCAGGGTACTGTAATGTACTGTCTTCTTCAAGCTTTTCAAGCCACCGTACATTATGCCAGTTTTTCACTCTTAATCAGCAATATCCCCCAATATTCAGTGGGTGAAATTCTGCCCTTCTTTAAAGTAGATTCCTCAAAAGAAGAAAACACCTCTCTTGGAAAATCTTCTCGACCATATCAGTAAAATCTTTACGAGAGGAAATGAATTATGTAAGCCAACAACATTTAAATGTCATATGCTATTTAAGTGCGATATTTTTGTTGTCTCGTTTTTTCAATATGGAGTGATGTAATTGCAGAAGTATGGTTGACATAAAAATGGTTAATCTTTTATATGAATAGATCTTTACATAATTAAACTGCTGCTTTGGTTGGAATGATTTGCATTTGTGTTCTATTTCATCCTTTGAGAATTGTTCTTGGATTATTTTGACCATGTTTGGCTTAAAAATCAAGGGCAATATGGAATTATCTGATCAATGGAAGACTGTTTGGTGCATTGGTTCTATCTTTTCTACTCCTCAAATCATAACTGGCCCTTCGGCTGAAATCTGTGAGTTTTATCTTCCTTCATAGGTTTTAACTTTTATATCTGTTTCATATTGATATTTCTTGAATTAATTTGTTAAGTAACTTTTCAGTCTAATTTAACCAGCCTATTATTTAAGCTTGACGGTACATAATTGTCAGAGCTTCAATGTTATATAAGTAAATTTTGTACCAGTATTACTTCAGCTGGTTCAACAGCTTTCCATCAAAGTCTACTTTTCAATATGACTTTGTTAAATAATTTTGTCATAATCAAAGATATCTTTGTTTTTGAAGTGATATCTTTAAAAATTTATCATCATTCTAGAGGTCATGATTAGTTGGATTAGAAGAACTTTGTTTTCTTCTAGAAAATATATACATGTGTGCACCTGCATGTGTGCATGCTCATAGACAGTTCAATGCATCTTTATCTGTCTTATTTTTGATGAGGAAGTACCAATTAAATGAATGATGGTAAGATTTTTTTAGTCTTATTGGAGGGTTCGGAAGGAGAATAATGGAAAGACATTTTATAGCTCTGTGTTAAAAGATTTGTATGTGCAAGTGAGACACTTTTCAGCTTTTGCTCATTTGAATAATAGATGGGGCATCATTGATCCCAAAGTGTGGTGACAAAGGCTCTGCCAGACCATTTGAAAGGCAAAGGTCTTCTTGCACACTCAAAGCTGGGAATGGTTAATGCTTCATTAAGGGTTGTGAGTAAAGATATGATTGCACAGGGTTGGTATTTCAGACTCTTCTTGCATTCTTTGTAGAAGAAGAGACAATTAATTATGTCTTTTGGAAATGCTCTACTGCCAGGACTATTTTCATTTTATTACAAGCTGATTTTAACTTCCTTTTCATTTGCAAGGCAAGATCTTCTTTTACAGACACATCCTGGAGTGGTTAATGTTTCATCAAGTGCGGCAGTCAAGACACAATTGCATGAACTTGGTATTTCAGCTGCTCCATATGTTCTGGTTTTAGGAGTTATATTCAAGAATGTGTCCACTGACAGAATATAAACCTGTTCCTAAGCTCCATGTTTGGCAAAGGTTGATAAGTCTACTTTATACCAATTCAGTGATTTGTTTAAGAATCTCCAAAGATTTATTCTCTGATTCATGGGCAACTGTTACTTAGCAGCCACTAGGCAAGACAAGTTTTCTTTGGTATGAAACGGCTTTCAAAAATCTCCTGAGCCATGAGAGCCAATGAATGATCCTGATTTAATTTTCCAGCATGTTTTTGAATTACCTTGGGTATGATAGCCATTGGTAGCACCCCCTGGAGTGTATCCTGAGTTTGTCAACTTTAAGAACATGATTTTTTCAATAATATTTGATATTCTACCATACTACAAAGTTGTAAAGCTTGAAAGCTTGACTAAACACAACATTTGAATACAAGAGTCTTCCTTGAACAATAATAAATTATAAGTTAAATCAAAGATAATAGGCATTCACCACATTATATTTTAAATGCAATTAGAAAATCATGAGGTTCTAAATTGCTTGGGCTGTGCAATTTCAAAGGGGGACTATTTAGACCAAATTTACAAACTAGACTTTGAATCCAATGAGATCCTTAAACCCAACACCCCAAGGAAATGTATATTTATATGTTTGTTAAAGGAGATTATGTTAATATCATCCTTAATTTATATCATAAGTAGGTTGAGATCTAAAGATCAGCTAACAATTAACTGCTTGATTATTTGACAGCTATTTTGAACTTAACTCCATCTTCTCCTGACGCCGTGATTTTCCAAACGGACAGTCCCCCTTCTCCATCATCCTCCACTGGAAAGTCTATTAATTATTGTGTGGATTAAGGATTAAATATCAGTTTATATAAGATTTATTTTGTTTTTGTAGGATCACCCCCTTCTAAATCCTCGCCCCCCTAAACCCAACAACAACGAGTTATAGGGTGCGACCATGCCTTTGGTTTAGTGGATTTGTACTGCTGGCAGCTTTATGGTTTACCTCATTTCAATTGTAGATAGGATCAGATGAGTTCTAATTTTCATCAGTCATATCAAATTATTTTGTGGAAGTTTGTGCAACTTTTGCAATAGTCTGTTATTCAAATCTCATACAAGAATTTCTGAACACTGACCTTTTGATTACAAATCTCAAACATTTCGTTCAAGGTGCCAATGTATATTTACAACTCAATGTTTGTAACAAAACCATTGTAATCGACAATGGTAGATTCTTAATTCTAATAAACAAAAGTCATTGCAGGGCCATGAGAACATATGTGGTATTAGTAGGCTCTAATATATAGGAAATTATATCATTGCACTGGTCATTAAGTGTTCTAAGAGATTGGAGTTATTAAACTAATGAAATGGAGTCTCTTTGCTAAGTATAGATTAATGAAGTCTCTTTGTAAACAACAGAGTTATCTGATAGATGCGATTCCTCCATGTGTTTATATAAAGAAAAAGTAAAATTAAGATGGGATCAAAACTTTTATTAAGACTAGAGATAATTGTAATCTTGAGTGGTTTTAGTTGGTTGTTTAATTAAGTTTGCTGTTTAATTTTTATTAGTATAGATCTTCTTAAATTTTTAACTTAGTATAAAGAATAATTTAGAATCTTTTCTTATAACAGTGGAGTTGCTTTAGTTTAGAGATTGGAATCATGCTGTGAATAAATAGGAGGTTGAAATTATACAACCATTACTTAATGAAAAATGTGTTACATGGTTACACATATTCCCCCTCCTTTTTTTCTGTATATCACAATTATTTAAACTAAACAAAAAAATATAAAATTATGGAACCACTAACTTCAAAAAGAAATTAAAGAATGATTGTGAAATGATATTTTCTAAGTAGAAAAAAAAATCATGAAACCACTAACTGCTAAAAATAAAAATAAAAATTGAAGAGTGACTATGAAATAAAAGTAGCCTCATGGAACCACTAAATTCAAAAACATAAAAATAAAATGAAATTGAATAGTGCTTGCAAAATAAACTTAGCTAAGTAGCCATATGGAACCTCTTGTTAGTGATGTAGATTTTTTTATTAGTAAGAAGAATTGGGATACCCGTCCTTACCAAATTTGCCTAATTTGAATCTTCTTTGGGACTGTTCTATTTATTCAGCTAATACACATAGTTGGTGAGGTTAACATCGCACACATAGTTAAGGATATACATCTGTAAGAGTCAATGTGACTCAGCAAGCCATGATCCCTGCAATCAAGACAACTTTCCACACAAAGATAACAGAGAAGAATATGCTAAAACAATGGAGCAAAGATTCTATACAACTGTCATGAAATACAATGAGAGAGCCTTGCTTATAAAGGGAAGGATGACAACCAAGGAGTTGTAGTCATGTGACAAGTGTCACATTCCTATCACATGTGACAACTAGAGGATAGGATGCCAACTAGTGTACATGTGTAGGATAAGACAACTCACTACAACTATCAACAATTAGAAACATCTAGTGACATCTAGAAGACTCACTAAGTCAACTTAACATGTGAATTATGTGTGATGTGTGAATATTATTTAACTAATAAATAGTTAAATAATATGAATTATCCACACTAGGGTAAACCAGTTAGGTGAAAACCCTGTTCACACCAACACCCCCCTTAAATGCAACTTAGGGAGTAGCTGACTAAAACAAAGATGCAATAATAAATGGGTCCCAGCTACTAGGCCATGTTAGGTACCCATGTACAATAAATCTCAAGTGGAGAAAAGGAGAAAACCTCATGGGACAAAACTCCTCTCCAAAAGTGAGAATGCAGAAAACAAATGGAATGAAAGATGTGATGGAAGGAGGAATCAAGAACCCCCAAGAACTACATCCAACACATATGTACAATCAATTACCCCCCCCAATAGGAGAGCAAGTGTGAGACTATAGGTCCCCCCCATAATGAAGTAGCTCCTATGCTGATGGTGAATGCTTGAAGAAGAATGCTGAAGAGAATCCAAAGCCTGCAAACAACATTCTTCCCCTTAGGAAGAAACAGGTCCAAAGGCTAATGTAGAAGAAACTCCATCTCAAGGTATGAGGGAAAAAGCCTCATGATGTATGATGTCTCTGAAAAATGCTTAAGTGTCCATATGTCACAACCAAAAGATGTCACATAATCAGGTGTTGCATGCCTAATCAAAGAATGTGACAATCCAAGACAAGTTGAAAACTTAAGATCATCAATCTCCAAAGACAAAGAATCCTCTGAATGATGCTCAGGATTCTCCAACTCAGTGCCAAACTGTGACAAGTGAAGAGGAGAAGATGATGCCTGCTCATCCGAAGTAGTAGAATCAACTATGTCCTCCAAGTTATCAAGATAGGACTCACAAAACAAGTCTGAAATACCTGTCAAGTACTCATCCCAAAAACCTATATCTAGAAGACAAAGAATATCCTGCTTAACTGAAGTGAATGAAGTGATGTCAATGCCAATCTCTGTAGAAGCAGGAGAAGGAGGAAGCTCAAAACTAGTCTCAGGGACCGAAGTAGATGCAAGAACACCAAGGTTCAAGTGACCAAACTTCTCCTTAGAAAAATGATTCACACTTGATGCATGCGTGTGAATAGAAAATAATGGATCTACATCATCATCACAAACAAAATGGGAGAAAGTATACAAGGGAGATGCATGATCAACCATCCCAACAACAATGATATCTCTTCTCTCCAAGTCCCGTATGATTACAGAATTAGAAGTGAACTCAACTGTCTTCTCTGCACCACAATGAGTAATTTGGTAGATGGAAAGGAGATTGGTTGTCAAGGAAGGTACACACAACACATTGTTGAATGTACAATCACCAACATCAATAGTTCCTTTTCCAATTGCATACGTGTATGTGTTGTTACCCATTAAAATAGGTGGCGAAGTACATGACTGAAATGAAGAGAACATCCCATGTGAAGATGCCATATGATGAGAAGCTCCTGAATCAAGAAGCCATCTCTCTGACTGTAGACTTGTTGAAGCAAAGAGTGCCTATCCTTTTCCTTTATATGACCCATTAGCAATGTTTGTTGTCCCTATAGATGTAGATGATGATGGTGTCGAAGAAGAAGACTTGGGTAAAACTGTTGTTGATGAAGAATACTCAATGTTATGTTTTTGGAGAAGTTGTGACATCTCATCAAAAAAAATTTCATAACATTTAGTCTCATCATGACCCAATTTCTTGTAATAAGAACACTTTGGCTTCTTCTTCTTATTGGACTCCTCTTTGTAAGAAGAGTTGGGGTTTTTTTTTATTCTTTATCTTGCTCATTAAACTTTGAATCATTTTGTTTCTTTCCCATATTATTTGAAGCCTTAGGATCTTTTGTGCTTTGAATTGCAACTAGAGCCTGTAATCTAGGAGACTTCAATGTGCTTATGTGTAATACAACTTGGTTTGTTCTCTAGTGAGTTGTGCAGTAAACTCCTCAAGTGAAGGCATAGTAGACTTACTACCAAAGGCATCCATTGTAGCATAAAAGGTAAAAACATAAACTGAATATGTAGGACCCAATTTTGCAAGATTATCCACTTTGCAAAATCTCTCACATCACCAGAGAAAACCAGGTTTGTACCATTCTTTAAGAAGAGAGGCAGCTTTGCTTGGTCATATGCTGACATGCCAGGTTTAGACCCGAACCTGATTCTACATCATTTGCCATTGGATCTAGGGGTGAAGCCTGTAAAGCAGAAACTGAGAAAGATGCATCCTCATATAGCCCTTTTGGTCAAGGAAGAACTCAAGAAATTGCTAGATGTGGGGTTCATCAGAGCCATAGATTACCCCGAATGGATATCAAACATTATGCCAGTGTCTAAACCAGATGGCAGGGTTCGACTATGCAATAATTTTCGAGACTTAAACAAAGCATGCCGCAAGGATGACTTTCCATTGTCAAACATCGACATCATAGTCGACCTTACTGCAGGACATACAATGCTATCACTCATGGACGGATTCTCCGGGTATAACCAAATCAAAATAGCACCGGAGGACCAACACGATAGAATCAATTGTTCATCTTCTTTCTCAAGACCACTTTGTTTGAGCTGCAACCTGAGAGACTTAAACTTGGTGAAGAAATCTTCAATTTGATCAAAATCTTAAGGATTAAGTGCAATTAGCTCATTCTCCAATTTGAACCTTCTTATTTTATCTTGCTTGCCAAAGAGATTGTCTAGTGTTGTCCATATCTCATTTGGTGTTGTACAAGACCCAACATGAAATCTCAGATCTGGAGAAATAACAAGACAAAGTGTGCCAAAAGCCTCATCTCTTCTATCTAACCATTTTCTTCTCTCAGTAGCACATGTGGGTTTATGATCTGTGCCTAAAGTTATTCTATGTAACTTTTGTTTATACAATACATACTCCATGTTTTTCTTCCATTCAAGATAATTATATGGAGTTAAAAGTGGAAACTGAGGCACATCCATGATGAAAAAGAGAGACAACAAGACAACACCCCTTTACTATGCAAGAGAGCCCCCCCAATTTGTTGTGGCACTTTATACTTAGTGCGATTTACAATTGTCCTCAAGGAACCAAATTTGGGAAAACAACAAAATCTCTTAAAAGAGAGATCCGAGTGAGATTACAATCACTCACAATGATGTATTATAGCAAACAAATCCTCTCAAAAAAAATTTCACCTTCTCAAGTATCAAAATGCCCAAGTTATCACTCAAATGCCATAAAACTGACAAATTGAATAAAATGAACCTAGAGAAGAATTTGAGAAAAGTACATGGATGGATTGAAAGAGCTCCTCAATACCTTTCTAATGCCATAAGAATTGCAAAAATTAGAGATCATGGCAGAAAGTTATGAGCTCGGAAGCCAAAATGAGAGATCTGTCTTCAACCTACAATAAATGATGTCAAACAACAAAATCTGTGAAAATGACTGATACCACTATGAAGCACTCTTTGTCAACCTTCCGTCAATATCTCCTTTGCCCGATTTCGACATTGTGGGCAAAAGTTATGCAAAAAGAAAAAAAAAAGGCCTAGTTTAGGGCGTTGAGGGGCAAAACAGGGCCCCTTGGCAGAATATTCTGTCCCAGATGGAATATTCTTTGCAGGCTGCAAAACCACTAGCAGAAAACAAAAAACATTGTTTCCATCACAAAACCACCTTTGACCATGGGAAACCACTGTCAACGAAAAACAGTTTGAGATCAGAAAAAAGGCCAGTCAAGGTACGAAAACTGCCTTTGTTAGAGAAAGATCCACTTCAGAATTAATAGTTTTTTTGTTTGAAAAAAACTATATAAAAAATTGAAGGTGATTAAAAAGAGTTTTAAGTGGGGCTAAAGCCCACACGATGGCTGGTGGGGCCCGATCCAAAAGGCTCATGTCGGACTGTGGTAAGTCGCCGAAGAACAATAGGCGAGCTTAGAAAATTTTCCAGTGTGAGACGCTTCAAGGCCGCTGGTAGATGGTTACCGGTCGGGAGATGCAGAGACCACCGGGAAAAATATTTAAACTGTCGATTGGAATCACCCAACGAGCATAGAAACCGCCGCTACTAGCAAGGACTGCCAGATCACGAATAACTGATGAGCATGTTGTTTATTGTGGAGATTTGAAGCACTACAAATCGGTTTGGTTGACGAGCAAAGATGGTCGTCGAGGAATAACCGACGAGTGAAATGCCTGCCAAAAGAGTTCTCAAACCACTGGCTTAACAAAAAATGTTGAGAGATGGACGCCGGTGGTCGCGGTCAAATGATGACCGCCAGATTAGAGAGATAAAATGTTGATAATATCTTTTGACCGCCAGGAGATAACAACAAACCAACGGTAAAGATTTACCCACTGATCTTTATGAAACCGGCGAGCATAGCAATCTTGACTGCCAAAGAAAACTGTTGACCATCTACCAGAGATAATAAAAATAACCACCATCGACAGCTAGTCGGAAATTCCCAACTAATAAATCACGGACTGTGTTGGGTGCCGGAAAAAACTTTATAAAAGCTGCAAATATTTGATCTGTGGATAAAAACTATTAAGGTCAAAGCCTATGTGAAGGGGCCGGTGGGGCCTTTGAGGCCACTGGCGACCCTGCCAGCCGGTGGGGAAACCCCCTTCCATGCCGTACTCTGCGCAGGGTACGTCAAGGTACCCTGCGACATAAATTTTTTTGCTTTTTTTTTTGTTTTCCAAATCAAACAAAAAAATCGCAGTCAAAGCCTTAACCAGTGAACAAAACCTGTACCTAGCGGATATGAAATTTACCCAACGACGCCAGCTGAGGCAGATCTGATGTAGGTATGACACAAGTCCGGTGTAGGGTACGACCAAGATTCCTTCTGCGTAGGGAATACTCCCTGCTATCAAGGGCAAAGGCAAAAAAAATTGCCTTTTTTTTTCTATGATGAAATTCGGCATTTAGACAGCCGATCTATACAAATTTGGGCCTCCTGATCGCAACGGTGATGTCCGTTTTGCTCTAGAATGCTCCTAAAACATAGATCCTCGCAAAACCTCTCCAATGAGGGAAGGGAATTGCAGATCAGGCTCTGATACCATGTAAGAGTCAATGTGACTCAGCAAGCCAGGATCCCTGCAATCAAGACAAACTTCCACACAAAGATAACAAAGAAGAATATGCTAAAACAATGGAGCAAAGATTCTATACAACTGTCATGAAATACAATGAGAGAGCCTTGCTTATAAAGGGAAGGATGACAACCAAGGAGTTGTAGTCATGTGACAAGTGTCACATTCCTATCACATGTGACAACTAGAAGATAGGATGCCAACTAGTGTACATGTATAGGATAAGACAACTCACTACAACTATCAACAACTAGAAACAACTAGTGACATCTAGAAGACTCACTAAGTCAACTTAACATGTGAATTATGTGTGATGTGTGAATATTATTTAACTAATAAATAGTTAAATAATATGAATTATCTACACTAGGGTAAACCAGTTAGGTGAAAACCCTGTTCACACCAACAACATCATGCATGTGCACTTATAATGTGCTTAGGGATGAATGATGTAGGCATACATATTTTTGTTGTAGTTAATTGTTAGTATACACGTGATATTCTTATGATATGCATCAATAACTAAGATGGCCTTGATTATGTGACATATGCCTATATATATCTCATGACCGTAATGATTGTGGTATTGAGATCAAATCTATATTATAATACAAGTGCTCAAGCTCATGTTTTTCTTATTATGTGTATGAGTTAGTATTAGGATTCATTTGTAGGTTGTAGTGTCTAGGGCACAATGAAGGGCGAAGGATTCAACATGTTGTAGGTAAGGCTATATGAGATACCAGTACACATGAAGTCATGTTTTTTAGCTTGAGGTCGTTGCACATATAAGGAAGATGGCTATTATTTTGGTTCCATTGATGGGAACCTCTTAGGCTCCATGTTTTTCTTTTTAAGCATGGTTTAACAAGTTCGACTCCATATCCATCACTGATAGATGAGTGATTGAGGAATTTGTGACAAGGAGGTTCCTGCAAGTGCAAAGATTGGATAGTGGCATGAGGAAGAACTATTTGATCCCTTAGATGAAGAATTAGTTAGGGTTATGTGCACAAGCAAAACATGATAATCTAAATGAACTTGGATTGTGAAGGAAATTTATTTACCAACATATATATATATATATATATATATCACTATGAGGATAGCCATGAGTTTGAATAGGTTGAGGAACAAAGATTACATTAAAGTGTTAGAGAGAGGGGAATAAAGAAGTGGAGAGACAGAGACAAGATATAGAGGGAAAGAGAGATAAAAAGAGAGGAAGAGAGAGACAAAGACAAAAAGAGGAAGACAGAGACAAATACAAAGAGAGGAAGAGAGAGGGAGGGAGAAAGCGTGAGAGATATAAAGAGTGCAAAAGATACACACATAGATAGAAGAGAAAGAGACAGAGAGATAATTAGAACAAATATATATAACCAAAAAAACATATGGTTAAGATTAGACTTACAATTACAATTAGGGTTAGGGTCAAAGATAGAATTAGGGTTAGGGACAGAATTAGAGTTAGGGTTACAATTAGGAAAATCTTAATAACCAAAAAAAATTGTTAGGGTTAGAGTTGGAATTACAGTTGGGGTTAGGGATAAAATTATGATTAGGGTTAGAATTAGGGTTATAGATAAAATTAGGGTCAATGTTACAATTAGGTTTCAGGTTATATTTAGAATTAGGTTAAGGATTAGAATTACAGTTAGAATTAGTGTTACAAGTAGAATTAGGGTTAGGGTTATAATTAGAATTAAGGTTAGTGATAAATTATAGTTAGGGATAAAATTACACTAGATATTTAATTAATTTTATAATAATGTAATAATAATATAAATTTAATATTATTATATTTAATATTTAAAATAATTAGGGTTTTTAATAATTAGTACTATAAAATAGTAAGGGTTATATTAGTAATATTATTATTAATATATTATATAATATTATTATAATGTAACAACATAAATAAATATTATTATATTTCATAATGTTATAGGATATAATTATAGGAGAATAAAAAGTGTAATATAGGTTGTCATTTTATATATTATTCTACAAATATCTTTAATTTTTCTTTTCCAATTTACCACACAGGAATAGGCGCCTCCAAAATATCTCTCAGCTTACTTTAGATATATTTATTAAATATAGGTATACTAGTTTTATTTTTACTTTCAAAAGTGTAGTAAATAAATATATTTATATGTTATTTTTTAATATTTTTATATTAATATATATTTTAAAATATAGTTTTTCTTTCATGAGATGCTTCTCCCCCTACTGCCACTATAGGTTAAGCCTCTCAACATAATTAGTAGATTTATTAAAAATAAACTAGGTTTCAACTATACATTTTACTTATGTAGATTTCAATTATATTTCAGATAAATGTAGATTATAAATTGCACATTTTTATTTTAAAAATTGTAGAAAAATAAAAATAACTCTTTCAAGTAAATAATGTTTAAAATAAAATATCAAATAAAAATAAGTAAAATAATATATATATATATATATAGATATATATATATATATATATATATATATATATATATATATATATATATATATATATATATATAATAACCATATAAAATAATAAAATAGCTTTTGAAATAAAACTCAAGTAAACTACCATAGATATCTTAAATACATCTATCTAAAAACACCTACAAATATAAATCTAGAGGTGCCCGTATTATGGATTCTTTATACTCAATCGAGTAAATTAAATTATTATTTGTTGCAACATAAAAAAAAAAAAAGATGCTTAGTAATAAGAGAATTATTTCAAACATCTTTACATATATTTCAAGGAAAAAAAATTATGTATAGAGGTGTAATTTACAATAGCACCAAGAGGTAAAGTATAATGATATGTATGTTCACAAAAACTTTTAAGATCTCACATTTATTTTCCAAATATAAAGACATCAAAATTTTCAAATACATATTAATAGCCGCAAATAAAACTATAAAAAGTTATATATATATATATATATATATATATATATATATATATATATATATATAATATATATATATATATATATATATATATATATATATTCTGTAAATTGTGGGATGAGAGCCCATTCTTGTAATAAATAAAAAATAAAAATAAAGATGACCGACCCCTGTATGGGGAGCACAAAGGACAATGAGTTGACTGAGGAACAAAGGAAATACACAAAAAGACCAAAAAAAGGGGGAGCAACAAAGATCATATGATACCCATGAGATCTGGAAGAAGCACTAGGATACTAAAAGTTGCACAAGACTGGGTACCCAAGAATAGGCTATCAAGCTTGTTTGGCATAGCCCTTTCTTCTGCTCCTAGTAAGTGTTGATGTTTTGGTAGCTTCATGAGGTAAGCCTAAAGTCAAGTCGGCCAAGAAGAATCAATTATAAACAAAATTTGCTAGATCAGCCAAATCACAAAGCATAAATTATAGAGTGGCAAACAAATTAACAAGCATGATTAAAGTTTGTTAAAAGTGGCATCGATTGAAATAGTCATGACTCTTAAAACCAATCGGGTATATATGGCAGTAGATTCACCATCCAAAGGGATCAAATAAGAAACAATTACATAACAACATATCTGATCTAAAAATTAACATGGTATCAGAGCAAGGTTTAGGCTTACAGAAGGAAATATCATCAGAGACATGCCACGTGACGATGGATCACCGCTTCAGAGTAGAGCGCAGAGGTCTTCTAAAGATCAACACTATTTCAGAGTGAGTGATTCTACAGGAGGTCGATATCTATTGGGAGGCACAAGCTTGGTGTTGGATTGATATTCACATCACAAGGAGATACGACACACTCATTCTGAAGACAATTGGCTCTCGTCAGTCTCATGGTTCACATAATACACAATCAGACTTGATTGTTGGCCTTGGGATGGAAGTTAAAATAAGACACATAAAATACTAATATAGATTTGCTTTTAGCCTCTTGTTTCTGTGCATTACTAATGAACTCTCATCTTTGAGGATAGCAAAATATTTGGAGTACCCCGTGCATGAAGGTGCAAATCTCAACAGTATCGTATGCCATAAATTCATGGAAGCTATGTGAGATGTTATGCAAGGCCGTTGATTAGAACATTCAGTTGTGTAGATTCAAATCTCAAATTGGTTGAAGGATATTATGAATCATATGGCGTGAGGAGAGACATTCCTGAAAATTAGTTATGTGAAGACTGTATAAGGGAAGAAAGTATGATGCTCATTTCTTCCCAAAGATTCAAGAAATGTGCAAGAATAAAGGCGTTTAATCTGTGAGGATGAAATCATTGACCTACATGTTTCTATTTTCTCAAGCACCAGAATATAATTGTTGTTGGCCGCGTGAATTTCCCATATAGTGCTTATATTTACATGAGATAGAAGCAAGTTTCCTTTAGTATTTCTCACAACAACGAATCTAATGATTAGGGTGTGGATGTCTAAGCAAAGCACAGAAGCTGCACCAATTTAGATTAAATAGTGAAAGAGACCTTGACTATAGAATTGAACGCTACTAGTTATTATTAATGGGAAACCTGATGTTTGCTAGGATTTAGTAGATATTTCTTTTAATGTGAGTTGACGGAAAATGACGAAGAATGCAGTATTGGGACATGTGGAATTTCAGATTTGGCACAGAGACAACTTTGCCTCACTAAGATTGCAGTACTATTTGGTGTGCGAATTTGGTGCTCGATATGAAATTTGAAGGCTCACTAAGAGAAAGTATTTGTTGTGCATAACAAAGCTATAGTTTTTTTGTTTACAAAGCTCTTGCAATAGGTAATGGTGTTGTTGAAGTATCTTGGCATATGATGTTGATGGAATCGTGAATGTTCAAGATTATCAGTAATTATATTCATTATCAGACCCGTAAAAGGGTCACGACTATTGTACTTCAAGTTGACAATGCCAGTTATGATATCGGGCCCTATATTATGCTCTTTCTGCCATCAACATTGATGTCTAGCGACCATTCTTATATCTAATGTGTATTCTGGAACTTCAGGTAGAATTGAGGACAACTAGTGATAGCATGGGATAATAAAGCATTGGAATCTATCAGCCTTTGTAATCAACACACACCCACGTGGAAAGGGATCAAGAGGGAGTTCTGTGTTCCTTAAAACCCTTAGCAAAATGGAGTTACCGAAAGAAAGAACATGTCTATAGTAGAGGCAGCGAAGGCTATGATCCATGATTAGAGTTTGCAAAATTTCCTATTGGTAGAAGCTTCCAAAACCGCAATATATGTTCAAAACAAAAGTTCTCATCAGATATTAGGGACTTGAATTAGTCACTGAGTTCAGGGAGAAGGATGTTGTCAGGACAGATCCAAGTGGCGGATAGGCCCTAAGGTGGGAGAGACCAAGAGGAGGTTGAGTCACAAGAAAAAAAATCCTAGATTGGACAAGACCAGGCTGAATGGAAAGTCTGTGGGGACAACTTGAACTAGGAGTTTTGGCAGAGTCAAGTTGATGCCATAAGGTATCGACAAGGGTATTTGCAAAGGTTTCATCCAGGAGGAGTGAGCACAAGGATGTTGGGTGGAGCTTCTGGTGCAATGTTATAGGTAGACTTGGGTGCAAGACGTGCCAAGAGGCAGTGTAATGGGCATGCAGAAGAAATGCAACAGAGCTTGGGGCTACTCAGTGTGGGTGAAGAGGTGCCTTTGGAAGGTACCAAGGCAGACTCAGGCAAGTTTGTAGTAGAACCATATTGGAGGTGGGACTAAAGAGGCCAAGTATCTAGGGATACATGAAACAGAGTAAGTGGATCAGCAGGTGTAGGTTGAGTTGTACTTGTGGTAGAAGTGTCTTGGATATGAATGTGCATAGGAGATCCCATGGAGTCCTATGACATGAGGAATTGGAGTGGCTCGATGAGAAGAAGTTGTGACACTAAAAAGAGACTAGAGAAAGTAAGCCCTTGTAACGTATATTTCTCTGAGACAGAGAAATATGAGGTGAAAGCCCTTGTAACATATATTTCTCTGAGATGGAGAAATATGAGGTGAAAGCCCTTGTAACGTATATTTCTCTGAGACGGAGAAATATGAGGTGAAAGCCCTTGTAACGTATATTTTTCTGAGACAGAGAAATATGACACATCTTTGAGACTGAGTTGTGCTTCCCACAATTGGGTGTAGCCATTGTGGATGTCATGTTGAGAGAGTCCATGACTAGACATGATATCCTTGAGTAGGACTCAAGGAAGACTTTGTTATACCTCCCTAGCTAAGAGGGAGTTTTGATGTTTTGGTAGCTTCAGGAGGTAAGCCTAAAGTTAAGTCAGCCAAGAAGAATCAATTATAAACAAAATTTGCTGGGTCGGTCAAATCACAAAGCATAAATTATAGAGTGGCAAATAAATTAACAAACATGATTAAAGTTTGTCAAAAGTGGCATCGATTTCAAAATAGTCATGACTCTTAAAACCAATCAGGTATATATGGTAGTAGATTCACCATCCAAAGGGATCAAGTAAGAAACAATTACTTAACAACATATCTGATCTAAAAATTAATAGTAAGGAGGGCATCCATGGTCCATTGAGTTCTGTCATCAACAACGTCTTATGCTTCTATCCTTAGTTTCTCCACTTTAGACTTTTGACCTTTCTTCTATTAGATCTAGGGCACACAACTGAGAGGGGGGGTGAATCAGTTGTATAAAAACTTGCTTCTACTTCAAACACTTGATTCTTCTTTGTTAGTTAACAGCATATCAATTAACCATTCATCAAAGCATAAAGCATGAACACCGGAGCATATAAACATCAACACATTAGACACCAAGATTTTTGATGTGGAAAACCTGGTTAAGGAAAAACCACGGGGTGATTAACCCAAGGATTATTCTCTGTTAGAAGAATAAGAAAAATGAATGGTACATGCCAATTAGGGCTCACTGCCTGAGCACACTGCTCACAAGGAGGCACACTGCCTACAAGAGACACACTGTCTACAAGATCATAAGTATCACAAACTTGAACTGGAGAATGACATCTTCACCATGTCTGGATCAGTTCCATTTAAGCCCGAGTCACACCTACTCTGCCTTTCGCTCTTTCGCTATACCACACTCATCCGAACACAACACACTACGAAATGAATTCACAAACCTTTATTTATACAAGGCATTGACTTAGGAACAATCATCTAAGTCGACAATCAACCACAAGAACATTCGCAAGATAAATAACTAATCCAGTCGGCCAATCTAAACAGAACATCTTCATCCAGAAGAACTCATCCGGTCGGCCAGTAAGAACATCTCCATCCAGAAGAATATCTCCAATTCTGGGCTCTAACACTGATGCAGACCAACAACACAACCTCAACATGATCCAAGAACCTTCACAAGCTTGCCTGAATGACCAGGTACATCCGCACTTCCTCTACTCATTAGAATCTCTTCTCTTCCTCATTCAGAACTTCAAGAACATAGTCTATCGCCACTGTCATACTGAAAAAGGTGCTTCCGGACCTTCAAACCACGTACCATTCGAGATGACACATCATAAGGACATCCCAAACACTCTGTCCAATCCACAGAATATAACAATGCACTTCCAGATCTCACCGGACCTTTTTGTAACACTCTGTCACTCCGGAGCATCTCTCGGAACTAGTTCTACTTGATCGATCACAACTTCTTCACATCTTCATGCAGACCTCTGAAATCTTAACTGGAATATCTCAAGACTCATATCTACAAACCCTTTAATCCGCATCCTCTGAATCTCAACCTATTGAGTACTTTTGCCTTCTTCTCATCACTGTTCTTCACTGTTCCTGATTGAGACTAATTTTCTCAATATCCTCAGCACACAACTTATCCAATCCTTCTTGTCAATGCAATATGAGTATGTTGACATCAATGACAACACTGGTTCACCTCATACTTGCAACAATCTCCCCCTTTGTCATTGATGGCAACATATGATGTGAAAAACCATCAAGACAAGAACTTCTCCTTTCTGTCACAGCTCCCCCTATCAACAACAACTCTTCACATGTCTTCTCTTCCTTTACTACTCCCCCTTTGATCATCAACCACTTATTTTTCACATGTCTTCTCTCCCCCTTTGACATCAATGGCAAAGGGATCATACTTGCAATTCTAACACATCAGAATCATATCAGCTGCTCCCCCTTAGTAGCAGCTCCCCATCATCAATCCAGATCACAAGATATGACTATGATATCCACCAGACTAATGCACATTAGTGCATCCTAGTTCATCACCGGAGGGGCCATGACCCCTAACTTCTCCCTGAGATACTCAAAAGAGTCCTTGGGAAGAGGTTTAGTAAAAATATCTGCAATCTGATCCTTGGAGGGTACATACTCCAATTTGACTTCATCCTTGTTCACTTGCTCTCTCAGAAAGTGAAACTTGATAGATATGTGCTTGGTCTTAGAATGCAACACTGGATTCTTAGAAATATTTATTACACTTGAATTATTACAGAAAATTGTGATAGGGTCCTCATATTCTACTTTAAGGTCTCTTAACATTTGCTTCATCCACAAAATTTGAGTGGAACTACCTGCTGCTACAATGTATTCTGCTTCAGTTGTAGACAGAGATATTGCCTCTTGTTTCTTGCTTAGCCAAGAAACCAACTTTTTTCCCAAAAAGAATGCTCCTCCACTTGTACTCTTTCGGTCATCCACATCTCATGCCCAATCTGCATCTGTATATGCATGAAGAGAGAAATCATGATCTCTAGGATACCATAGACCATACTCAACTATCCCCTTTAGATATCTAAAGATCCTCTTGATTGCCATAACACGAGATTCTCTAGGATCGGCCTGAAATCTTGCCACAAGACCAACAGCCTGCATTATAACTGGTCTAGTCTGAGTGAGATACAAAAGTCCTCCAATCATTGATCTGTACTTGGTCTGATCTGTCTTAGGAGAGTCATCATCTTTGCTCAACTTACATCCGGTTGCCATAGGAGTGTTCATTGGCTTTGAATCTTCCATTCTGAATTTCCTCAACAATTCTTTCACATATTTGGTTTGAGAGATAAAGATGCCTTTTTTTGTCTGAGTAATTTGTAGACCCAAGAAGAAATTCATTTCACCAAGCATTGACATTTCAAACTCACTTTTCATTTGATTTGCAAAAGTTTCACACATACTGTCTTTTCCTCCAAAGATGATATCATCAACAAATACTTCAACAATCAAGATGTTTTCCTTATCTATTTGGAAATATAGATTACTATCAGCAGTACCTTTGTTGAAACCAATCTGCACAAGATGCTTATCCAACCTTTCATACCATGCTCTTGGGGCTTGCTTCAATCCATACAGTGCTTTCTTCAACGTGCAGACCATATCATCATGATCAGACAATTAAAATCCATCCGGTTGTTCAATGTATACTTCTTCTTCCAAATCACCATTTAGGAAGGCAGACTTGACATCCATCTAATATACCTTGAAGTCTTTAAAGGCAGCAAATGCAAGAAATAATCTGACTGCTTCAATTCTTGCCACCGGAGCAAAGGTTTCTTCAAAATCAATTCCTTCTATTTGAGAGTAGCCTTTGCAGACTAATCTGGCTTTGTTTCTGATTACTTCACCAACTTCATTTAGTTTGTTCCTGAAGACCCATTTGGTTCCAATCACATTCTTGTTTCTAGGTCTGGGAACAAGATCCCAAGTATGATTTTTCTCAATTTGCATCAACTCTTCCTCCATTGCTTTGGTCCAATTTTCATCATTGCAAGCTTCATTAATTGTCTTAGGTTCAATCTTTGAAATCAGACAGTGTTCACTTGAATCTTGAGTAATTCTCCTCCTTGTTTGTACCCCTTTGTTTTTGTCACCTATGATCTGATCTTCAGAATGGTTTAGAGTTACATACCTTGGAACTTTGGGAGTTTCTTGCATTACTGTTTCTTAATCAGGCTCATTCAGACAAACTTCTTCTTCCTAATTTACCGAATCAGTCTGAATTTAAATTTCAGAGGAGGATTGAGCTCCTTGCACCAGAGAATCATTTCGATCATCTTCATCATATTCATAAAACCTTGAGGGCTTCTCAATTCCTTCATCAACCTTCACATTTGTACTTTCTATCATCTTTCTCAATCTCTTATTGTAACACTGGTATGCTTTGCTTTGAGTGGAATAACCCAAGAAAATTCCTTCATCACTTCTAGCATCAAACTTTCCTAGATCTTCATCTCTTTTGATGTAACACTTGCTACCAAATACTCTAAAATATCTCACAGTGGGAGTTATACCAAACCAAAGTTCATAAGGAGTCTTACCGATATTGCTTCTGATTTGAACTCAATTAAGAGTGTAGACTGCAGTGCTGATAGCTTCTCTCCAAAACATTTGAGGAACATTTGCTTCCAACATCATTGTCCTAGATGCTTCCTGGATGGTCTGGTTCTTTCTTTCAACTACTCCATTATGTTGTGGAGTCCTAGGAGCAGACAAATGTCTCTTTATACCATGCTTCTCACAAAAGTCTATGAATTCACCGGATGTGAATTCACCACCTCTATCAGACCTTAGACATTTTAGTTTCAATCTGGTTTGATTCTCTACCATAGCTTTGAAGATTTTGAACTTCTCAAGGGCTTCTGATTTCTCGTTTAGGAAGGTGACCCACATCATCTGGGAATGGTCATCAATTAGTAACATGAAATATCTATCACCTTGCATACTCTTGATTCTTGTCGGACCACATAGATCAGTATGAACTAATTCTAATAATCCGGTAGAGGATTGATCCTTGCTTTTGAAAGAGACTCTGCTCTGTTTACCTAGCTGACATTCTTTGTACAAACTATTTGTAGGTTTCACCAATTTTGGAAGATCTCTTACAGCCTGAGTATTGCTTATCTTGATGATGTTATCAAAATTCACATGACACATCCTTCTATGCCATAACCAACTCTGATCAACCTGAACAAACAAACAACTTTTGTTAGAACCAACTAGATGGAAGATATTACCTTTTGTTTGAGTACCGGATGCAATCTCAGTTCCGGAGCTTCCAAAGATCCTACATCTTCCATTCTTGAACCGGAGATCATAGCCTTCGTCCACCAACTAACCAACACTGAGAAGATTGTGCTTCAATCCTTCAACATATAGTACATTATTGGTTTTTTTCTTTCCATTGAAAGAAATAGTTCCCCTACCTCTGATTCTGCCAGCAGAATTATCACCAAACTTTAACATTCCTCCTTCATACCTTTCCAAATCTAAGAACTTGTTCTTGTCTCCTGTCATATGGTGAGAACATCCACTGTCAATAACCCAATCATCCTTTTCTTCAACTTGGGCAGCCAAAGCTCTTTCTACAACCTTATGATTGACAGATTCAGAGGATATTGAATCTTCTTCCTTGATGGCAATAAACACCCATTCATTTCTGGATTTGCTTCCTATTTCTGATTCATCATTTGTTACTCCTTCATTATCATCTTCTTCATGAACATAGTAACAATTCTTTTGGAACCTTTGTCTGTTAGCATTTGTCCTTGCAGATCTTTCCGGACATCTTGAAGCAAAATGACCAATCTTATTGCAGTTGCAGCACTTAAAGGGTAATTTTCCTTCAGACTTACCGGATCCTCTAGGCAGTCTCTTGGCAATGAGGGCTTCAAGTTGAGATGTTTCTGCTTCTTCCTCTTCCATGTCTTTCCTTGCTTGATCATACCATGACAGCTTCCTTGAAGAGTTCTCTCCAGGATCAAATCTTTGTTTGCCTTTCACATAGGTATTGGCTTTGAATGCAGATTCAGTCTTGGGGTGATCATCTCCAAACTCGGTCATTTCAAATGTAGCCAATTTGCCAGCCAATTGCTCTCTTGTGACAGTCGTATGGGCTATGAATTCATCAATGGCAACAACCTTGATTTTGTAGGCAACAGGAAGGGATCTGAGAATTTTGCAAACAATCTCATTTTCATCCAGAACTCCACCAGCATTCCTGATTCCACACACCAGCTCATTTACTCTTGGCATAAAGGTAGTGATATTTTCATCATCTCTCATCTTCAATCTTTCAAATTTCCCTTTCAGACTTTGCAACCTTGCACTCTTAACAAACTCATCTCCTTCATGCAGAAGTTCCAATTTAACCCAGATCTCATATGCAGTTGGTAGGTCAATAACATTTGAGAGTTCTGAGTCATTCAATGCACTTAGAAGAGCTTCTTTGGTCTGCAGATTGTTTTCAGCATCTGTGATTTCATTCAAAGTTGTCAGACCACCCTGTGGAGGTACTTATGTTTTTGTGACCATGGACAAGTAAACTTTTCCCATACACTCCAAGTGACATCTCATGCGACCTTTCCAGAGCGAGAAGTTGGTTCCATCAAACTTCGGACTATCCTTCTTGTATGACGACATCCTAGATCTCCTCAAACGGTTAAGCTCCTTTCAGAGGAACTTAGCTCTGATACCAATTGTTAGATCTAGGGCACACAACTGAGAGGGGGGGTGAATCAGTTGTATAAAAACTTGCTTCTACTTCAAACACTTAATTCTTCTTTGTTAGTTAACAGCATATCAATTAACCATTCATCAAAGCATAAAGCATGAACACCGGAGCAAATAAACATCAACACATTAGACACCAAGATTTTTGATGTGGAAAACCCGGTTAAGGGAAAAACCACGGGGTGTTTAACCCAAGGATTATTCTCTATTAGAAGAATAAGAAAAATGAATGGCACATGCCAATTAGGGCTCACTGCCCGAGCACACTGCTCACAAGGAGGCACACTGCCTACAAGAGACACACTATCTACAAGATCATAAGTATCACAAACTTGAACTAGAGAATGACATCTTCACCATGTCTGGATCAGTTCCATTTAAGCCCAAGTCACACCTGCTATGCCTTTCGCTCTTCTGCTATACCACACTCATTCAAACACAACACACTACGAAATGAATTCACAAACCTTTATTTATACAAGGCATCGACTTAGGAATAATCATCTAAGTTGGCAATCAACCACAAGAACATTCGCAAGATAAATAACTAATCCGGTCGGCCAATCTAAACAAGAACATCTTCATCTAGAAGAACTCATCCGGTCGGCCAGTAAGAACATCTCCATCCGGAAGAATATCTCCAATTCTGGGCTCTAACACTGATGCGGACCAACAACACAACCTCAACATGATCCAAGAACCTTCACAAGCTTGCCTGAATGACCAGGTACATCCACACTTCCTCTACTCACTGGAATCTCTTCTCTTCCTCATCCAGAACTTCAAGAACACAATCTATCGCCATTGTCATACTGAAAAAGGTGCTTTCGGACCTTCAAACCATGTACCAATCGAGATGACACATCACAAGGACATCCCAAACACTCTATCCAATCCACAGAATAGGACAATGCACTTCCAGATCTCACCGAACCTTTTTGTAACACTTTGTCACTCTGGAGCATCTCCCGGAACCGATTCTACTTGATCGATCACAACTTCTTCACATCTTCATGCGGACCTCTAAAATCTTAACTGGAATATCTCAAGACTCATATCTACAAACCCTTTAATATGCATCCTTTGAATCTCAACCTATTGAGTACTTTTGCCTTCTTCTCATCACTTTTCTTCACTGTTCCTGATTGAGACTAATTTTCTCAATATCCTCAACACACAACTCATCCAATCCTTCTTGTCAATGCAATATGAGTATGTTGACATCAATGACAACACTAGTTCACCTCATACTTACAACATCTTCTTCCCTGGAATGTTCATCTTTGAAATGCTGCTCATTATTTGAGTAATGGAACATTTCCTTATCAAGATAATCACATCATGGTCAAATAAATTAGGGATCTCATCATCAAGATCCTCCATAAAAGGAAAGATGCTCTCAGCATCAGAGCAATCAACTTCCCAATCAAAAAGTTGATTGATACCGCCAAAATCTTCACGAGGTGGTTTTTGAGAAGGTGGTTCCACAGGTTTTGTGATATCCATAGAGGTAACTGGTTCACACCTTGTCTCCTTTTGGGGGTCCAAGAACTTACCCTGGTTACGCCATACAAAATCCACATCCGGGGAGCCAGGCTTCTTGACCCATTTTTAAAACTAATCACTCTAGAGCGTGGTGACCTATTTGAAGTACAGCCTGTAATTTTATGACCTCTCAAATTGTAACGAAAACATCTGAATGACAAGCCTTCATAGTTTATGAATTGGGTCCAGATGCCAAAGGATGATTGTATCCTTACAGAATGGTGCAGAGGCTTCGAGATATCAACCATAGTGCAAACCCTTGTGAATTTGCTTGAAGAATCCACTGAATCATTGTCTCGCTTAACAAAAGATCCCACCTGATCGATCTCATCCCATATGATGAGGGGGAGGTTGTAAAGTCTGATCCAGATTGGAATGGAGGTGATTTTTTTAATTTCTAGATAGAAAAAAGGAGGCCAAGGAGCAATGTAAAGGCCCAATTGTTCTTAGAACCAAGGGCCATTGTGTTTCACAAAATTGTAGTCATCTACCGAATTAAAGTGAATAAGAAAGAAACTGAAATCCAAGATTTCAATTTTTGGAGTGGCCAAGTTGCTCCAGGTTGTCTTTGTCCATTCCGCAAATCACTCGAAAGGTGGTCATTTTCTCAAGACACTGAGGATAAGAGAACAAATCCCCATCTCTACTGAAACAATATTGATGCAAGTATCTGAGATGTGAAAATCGATGGGCTCATCGGTCAATACAACCTCAGAGTCACCCAAGGAGAATGTTTGTTTGCTCGTCTTAGAGATGGGATCCGGATCTGAATTTGACTCAAAAGCCTGGGCAAAATCTTCAATCACCTTATGCGTTGTCTCTTTGGGTGAAGGGATAGGGTTTGCCAAGATCAACTCCTTGCAGAAGTCGCTACATTAATGAAAAGGATTCCCCCTATTTTGCAAGTTGCGAATGTTTGAGGGAAAGATTGTGGGGAAGCCACCATGTCGGATGCTGCTAGAACGGGATGATCTGAAGGGATCTGCAGACCATCACCCATTGCCCTAAGTGGATCAAAATCCAAATTTGGTGTCTTAATCATCCTCTACGACCTCCTTGAATCCTTCTTTTTTTCCCCCTTTTTGGGTGTTGCGCCTCCCATCGCTCATTTTCTTACCTTCAGCTTCATTCGCTTGGATCTACTCCTATCGTTCACCTCTATTCCTGCTCCTTCACACACTACCCCTGCTCCTTTGCACACGCTTCTGCTGCTTCTGTAGTTACAGTAGCATATAAATATATAATATTTATTAAATTAAAAAAAATTATAATAAAACAAAAAAATTATTAAAATAACAAAATAATGAAGAAAACCAAAAGTTACATATAAATACAAAAATAAAAGAAAAAAAACAAATGTATCACCAAAAAATAGTTTTTCAATTAGAGAAAATTAGAATCAAAAGCAAACAAGTGCCACGTAGTGGCAAGTACTTGCCTTGTAGTGTTGTAATTATAGTATGTGTTTTAGTTGTAATTATAGTTGTGTTTTAGTTTTAATTTTTTAATTCATTAAGTAAACTTCAAATTTACTTTTTGTCAAACCAACAAAATCATTATTATTTATAGTTATAATATTAATAATAATATTAATTATATTATTAATATTTATTATAACACTTGATATATTATATTAATTGATATTATAGTATTATAATAATATTATATAATAATATGCTAATGACGGCGTGGTTCGGTGGTTAAGTCGCTCGGTTGTAGTGGCGGCCACTAGAGTTCAAACCCCCGCTAGGCCAATGAGCTCGCAAGGCTTTACGCCTTCGCTGGGCCAATGAGCTCGTGGGTTTGAAGTGTTCTTGCTAGGGGATGAGGTCCCCCATGTTGTGGCCTCACCGGTTCATTGCTCCGGGCAAAAGCATTCGCGTGGAGCCAGAGGGCGTGTCGCACAAGCGTCGCCGGTCACGTTAAAAAGTTTACCAGGCGCATTATATTTAAAAATATATATATATATATATATATATTTTATAATAATATAATAATAAACATAAACATAAATATAATATAATATAATAATAAACATAAATATAATATAATAATATATAATATTATAATAATGCAATTATACAAATATAATATTATTATATTTAATATTGTAATAATAATATAAATATAATATTATATTATAATTATAATTATAATATAATATTTTTTTTAGACTGCAGGATTCAGGTAGCCCCCCTATAAACCGCAGTGCACTGGTAAACTTTTTTCACATGACCGGTGACGTTGGCACGACACGCCCTCCAGTACCACGGGGACGGAGGGGAGACTAGACCTCGTGACCTTCTTTACCACAACGGAATTTTTTAACCAATCGAGCCAGGGCCCCCGACCCAATTAAAATATAATATTATAGTAATATAATAATTATAATAAATTTATAATAATATTATAATTAAAATTAAATACAATATCTTTGTTTTCTTATGAAATTTTCCATCTTTGGTATCAATCAAGGGTTGTATAAACACTTATTAATTTAATTTAAAGCATTGCCTTTTAGAATATGGTTTTCAAATACAACTATGGACAAAGTAAAACAAAAAAAGTAGTCTGTACAAAAAAAAAATTCAAAGGAAACCATTCATAAGAGTCTTTTAGTGCAACAACATTGTTTCAAGACATTTGAGAGTCTTTTAGTACAACACAAACCCCTATCCAACACAAATGATTTAAAGAAAAGCCAATGTAATAAGTACGACAATCACTGCAGCTGAATCACTTGGTGATCCTTGTCCTCTCTTGACTTTGTATAGATGAAGAAATCCACCCAAAATAGTGTTGGTTTCCTGTACAACTGCAGTTACAATTAAAACAAAATCACAAGAAATCAAAACAAAAATAATAACACAAATATTATTAACTTGTTATCAGTTGAAATAAAAAACAAAAATAATGTAACAAGAAAAACATTACAGACCTCTTATTTCTCTGTTCAGAATAACATTCATACGTTTAGTACTTTGAATAATCCAACTCCAAGCAAATAACTACTCCTTAAAATGATTGCCAAAAAAATAACGAACTATAAACTGTTTCCTTCTTGGTTTTAAAATAATAAATAGTTAATAATTTTAAGATTGTTTTTTATTGTACCATAAATTTTTATTTCTAATTTTATATTTGGTAAATGAACTAATATATAAACTAGGAATAAATTAAATCAAAATGTTATATTGTCAAGAGAATATAGATTTTTAAGAGTGAAACAATACACATTTGAAGAAAATAAATAATATTTGTCTAGCTTAAAAAAAATTCCTTTAATAACCAAAAATTACTTGTTTCAAACCAAACTCCCACAAAAATTTACTCTCATAAAAATAATTAATAATAATAATAATATATAAACATTTATATCACAACAATATTTTAATTTACTCAGTCATTATTTAATCAAACATATTAATTTGTTAGTACAAAAATTATAATTCCATTCATATGTAAAATCAATAATCCCATCGAAATATTATTGTTATTATTACTATTATAATTAATAATAATTTTATTATTATTATTATTAAGAATTATATTGTTTTATTCAATACAAATTAAACTATCATATTAATATGAAAAAAACAATATAATACCAATTACTAATGGTAAGATTGAAATCTACCCATGTGCCAAAGGTTTCTTCATTGTTACATTTGATGATATTGATGACCATAATGTTGTGTTTGAGGGTTCTGTTTGGCTATGGAATCAACATCCCCTAGTGCTTCGTCCCTGGTTGCCACTTTTTAATCCTACAACTGATTCTTTAAATCTTTTGCCCATCTGGGTTAGGCTTCCTAACCTCCCTCTACAGTTTTAGAGCAAGTCTTGCTATTCTGTGATTGGAAATGCTTTGGGGCAGTTTATTATGGCTGATCCTGCTACCTTACAGTTTACACATATAACTTATGCTCAGATTCTTGTGGACCTAGATATATCTAAGGCACTCCCTGCTGAGATTATTTTCAACATTGCTGACCATTCTTGGTGCCAAAGTTTGGACTACAAGGGTATACCCTTTCGCTTTCGACACTGCTTTGGCACTGGTCATTTAGCTGAGCAGTGTTTGCGCTCCAAACCCAAATCTTGTTTGGCTTCTTGGTGGCGTGATGTTCAACCCACAGACTTCACTATTCCTCTTGTGGCCTCCAGTCCTTCCTCTCCTTCAACTGTGACTCCCCAGTCTCCTCTTCCTTTCCTGGAGCCATTGGTTGCTAACTTACAGGTTTTTTCTGCTACTGGGGCGCTACCTGCTGCTGTTGTTGCTATTGTGCCTTCTGTTTCAGAGGTTGCTATTGCTGCTACTACTTGTGCACCACCTGTAACAAGGGGTGTTTTTGCTGTTGGGACTGCTACTGAGACCTCCCCTGTTATTAGGGAGCTATTTACATCTGGGACTACTACTATTGGTGCACCGTCTGTTGATGTAGCTAATGGTGTTGTGAAGTCTTCTTTCTCTCCTCAAGTTCCACCCCCTTCTGTGGTTTTGGGGAAAGCCTCACCCCCTTCATCTCCTTTTTCTATAGATGGAGACAATGATGTTTGTTGGATTGTGTCCAAAGAAGGAAGCAGGGCCTTCCTAAGCATGTCTCGCTGACTCGCACTTGGGTCAAGGGTGTTCAAACTGTTAGATGTGGTTATGCTATTGTTTAGTTTTTAGTTGTTCCTCGCAGCCTCGCTACGATGTTGTAGCTTTGTCTGTGTGCTATTAATGTGCTGTCTCTGGCTCGTTTAAGGCCTTATTTTGCCCTGGGGGCTGCTCTATAAAGGGTTTTGGACCCTCTTTTCTAGCTGAACTAATCAAAAATAATATAATATTACACAATATAATAATAATAATATTAATTAAAAAATTGTTAGTAATTTTTATATTTTTATACATAAAAGAATAAAATAACTATAGAATGGTGACAAATAAATTATATCATTATAAATTATAATATAAATATTACAATAATATAATATATTAATTTGTTACTAATTTTTAATATTTAGCAAACATTAGAGAATGGAATAATAATATTAATATTAATAAAAAACAAATTAATTTGTTAGTTATTTTTAATATTTTTATACCCAAAACAATAAAAAAAACTATAGAAAACTAACAAATACATTAAATCATTGTATATTATAATAGTATAAATATTACAATGATTTTATAATTAAAATAATGATAATAATCATATAACATTTTAGTAATTGTTTCATAACCAAATTCTCGCAAATATTGACTCACTCATAAAAATATTTTTAAAACAATTTGGATAATAATAATAATAATAATAAAAATTTAAAAAGTTATTTGCTTTCCATTGCCACATCTTCCCTTGTAACAAGATTTGTCTCCTCATTTTTAGGTGTTTGTTTCACTAAAAAAAATTAAATTGTTACTATTGCCACCTCCTCCCTTCTAACCAGAATTACCTCCTCAATTTTAGGTGTTTGTTGTACTAAAAATAGTATCTCCGACAATCTGCCGAGAAGAGGTCATTTTATTTGAGCCAATCACAATAGAGATAAATAATTTCTCCAATTTCTTTGGTTAAAATTTTCTCAATTTCACATAGGAAAAGTTCAAATTTAATTCAAATTTGCCCGACAAGAAAATTTATACTGTGTTTTGATTGCTTTACTCTTACTAGATTAATCACTAGATAAGCCACATCGATTGCAATAGTACTGCCAAAGGCAAGTACTGATAAATAGATAAATAAAATAATTTTAAATTAGAGAAAATTTTGAAGTAAAATAAAATAGATCTTAAGTAAATAAAATAGTTTCTATCTCTTTTTCATCTATTTGCTTATCTATTTATCCATTTATGCATGTTCATATAGAAAAATAAAATAGCTCTTCAATGAAAGGTTAAAGTAATAATTTTTTTTTTAAAATTAAAAATAAGAATTATTTCAAACCACTTTACATATATTTGAAGGAAAAAATAAATAAGTTATTTAGGATAGAATTGCGCCTTGAAATTATCTAGACATCTTTTAGATACATATATTTAAAATATCTATGCTAGTAGCAACATCTGCAAGTGTAAAAGATAATTTAACATCTATTTAATTTTTGTGTTTCTATAAAACAATATCTCTTTTGACAAATAAGGAAGCATATCATATTCATCAAAATGTATAATACACATGACATTATTGAGCATTAATGAAACATTTCGTATTCAAATATGCAATATGCAACATATTAAAAGATAATTAATGAGACATTTCATATTTATCCAGAACCAAAATGTAAATCACATTAAAGATGTAATAAGTGTTCGATAGAAGAATTATATGTCAATGTACATCAAATATATAACATTCTTCTTGTTCCAATGAATTGAGTATCTCTTCTTTAGCTTTCCTTTTCAAGAGTTGTTTTCTTATTTTCATTTTTCATCGTAATCATATGAAAATGGTGACAAAATTCTTAGTCAATCCAACGACTTAACACACAATATAGCCACAAATGTTAACCCTACCTTTTCTCTTTGTCCTATCTTAATTATTGCTTTGGGAAGAGTCAATCCTTGTGCTTTGTGTATTTTTAGTGCCCAAGCTAACCATAAAGGTAGTTGACATGTGCATCCCCTTTGTATTGGTCTAATTGGAATTGTATTTGGAGATGCATTTTCAAATGGCATTCCAAAGTAATTGTCAAATTCCACCATAACATATGTTGGTGATCCTAGTGGGGCACTTCTAGGATTGTATTTAATATTTCGAATATATTCTAGAGCTCCATTTACAAGACTTGCTTCTATCCACCAATTAGAGTCTAATATGACCCTTGCATCCTTATCATTTAATAACTCAACATCAAGTTCATCATTTTGACCCCGTGGTGGATTGATACTCCCTTCATTGGTTGTAATGTTATAGGCTATTGGTCTTTTCGATAAATACAATTTCCTTTTATTATGGTTATGTACATTATCATTTGTTGCAAATAGATTAATATTATTGTCAAACTCTTCCCTAACCATTGGATTTAATACAACATTAGTTATTCTCATCAACAATTCTCATTCATCAATTATCAAATGTGCATCTCTAATATTTGTGAGTAGATGACAAAATTTTTGTTGGTCCTCACTTTCACTTTCCTTTCTAAATAGCTTGTCCAAAATAAAAACTATTTTAAATCCTTTCCATAATCATTTTGCACATCTATGACTATCATATGGTGGTCTATCACTAACAAGAGACAACTGACCCAAATTTCATACGATTGATCTTCCTTGAAAAATCAAGTTTGTTTTCTGTAAAATGCTTGACGAAGTTGTGAATCTACATTTTGTAGCAAATTTTGTCTAATGAAGCTCATTTTATCAATCAATGTGTATTTTATATGTTATATTTCTTCTTTAAAACTTGTGAGTCTTATTCCTTCTAATTCAACAAAATCTATAAGTGGAATTCTCAGTATTCAATGGATTGTTGACTTAGTGATATTGAAAGCTACAACTCTAGTTGGTGCAAGTAATAATAGGGGAAATCATTGTGGTGTTGATGTATCTTGAAGAGATTGACAAATGACCTCAATTAGATATGATTTTCATGTCCCTGTTGTTCCTTGAATTATCATGCACAATGGATTGACATTTTGATCTTGATAATATGTGCCATAATAATTTATCAAGTGCTCTTTTTTGCTTAGCACCTAAGTTTCCATATGGTATATTTGATATTGTACCATCGGATATTTGTAGCCCATTTTTTTATGGTGTTGATGAATTTTATTGCTTTATTTGTGTATTATTCTCCTTGATATTCATTACTCCATAGACCTTGTCTATCAAGATCTCTTCTACCCAACATATTTATGTTTGTTACATATATAAATTTACCGTGATGTAGTCTTGAGATAACCTCTAACTCATGTTCAATTGTACTTTGTTCAATAGCTTGAAAATCCTCATCCTTAGAATAATTATGGTTTTTAATGTCATTTGGAATAATCCTTTTCTTCAAATGTCATGGATTATAATTGAGTGGCTCTCAATTTTATGTAATTGTAGTGTCAAGTCTAATATCTCTTTGTATATTGCAAAATGACTTATAAAGCAATAACTCTAACCAACAAAAGTCAACCAAAATTTCTAATTAATGTGCATATATGGTGGAAAATCTTGACAATACTCTCATAATAGCTATCATATTCCTCACCTCCCATTTGTTATCTCTTCTTTTCTTGGGATTATATGTCCAAGACCTAGTTGCATCTATAAGTGAAACACTTTCTATTATATATGGTCTATCCAAATATCCTTCAATGAAATATTTTAAGTGACTTTCATCAACACATTCATCATTATTTGTTACTAACTTGAACACCTCTCATGAAATATTTAATGTGACAAATACTCTATTACTTTCTACCAATGGTAACTCCAGTAACATATGACATGTTCCGTATGCCCCAATGTCTCTTTTGATGAGGGTTTCAATTAGAAGTATCTTATATGCTTTGGATGCTAATTCATCAAGATTTTTAATGTTTGAAAGATGCATTAGAATTTGATGATATGTTTCCAAACTCTTTCCAACTTTTGTTGCATACTTTGCAATACAGTTAATTACATGTCTTGAAAGAACCGGTTGCCAATCTACAATTGCCTGAGCTATAATTGTAGTATGTAATGATTGTGTGTATTTACTCGATCATCATTTATAGTAAGCTCATATATTTTATCTCATGTGAATGGGTCTTCAAATAATTTTGATTTCTCTAGATGCAACAACCATGGTGCATTGTACTTTTAAGAAAAACTAATTTCTTGTTAGTTTATGTA
Organism: Cunninghamia lanceolata; assembly: GCA_027924645.1. Lineage (NCBI taxonomy): Eukaryota > Viridiplantae > Streptophyta > Pinopsida > Cupressales > Cupressaceae > Cunninghamia > Cunninghamia lanceolata. Next base: position 6,759,234 of record BSBN01000175.1, on the reverse strand, counting down.
AGCATTCTAATTTTTATTTGTACAAATACTTGAATGTATGAACACTTTACCTACAAACAATCATTCCTCTTTTCTTACATAAGAAACCACCTTCTCTACACATGGTATAATGTTCAACACATTTGAGTAACTATTTATAGTAATGTTGCAACTCCATCTAACTAAGTTGTGTATTTTGAAGACATGGATGTTGTATAAAATTTTATAGCACCTATCATTCATAATATAACATAATTTATAAGTTAAATAGAGAAAATTTAATTATTATGTACTTTCAAATAAATATGGACCTAAGGATCAATATCATACTTGTATGTTTCATTGATGTGGATCTCCCAATGGATTTCATGCATAAACAATAGAATCAAAGTATTTCTTTTTGTCTTTCATGATCAATAATCCAATCAAAGTTGTCCATGTTTGGTGCTCCCTCTAACCATATGAATCCATGCAAATGTGGTACACCTCTATGTTGTCATTTATATCTAGACCAATAATATTTTACTTTCATTTGATTTTGTAATATCTCATTTCAAAACATTATATATCATAGGTGCGTAATATGCCACAATATGAGAGTAGTCAATAATATTGCCATCGTCCTTTTTGTGCCTCTTGTGGATTTGTTTGTGGTGTTCTGGGCATTAACACATTCAAATTAGTCCAATACATATCAGTGACACTCGTGGTGAAAAAAATTTGTTGTTCCAATTTGATGCAAGGGGTTAGTTAATTTAGGTTGATATATTGCCTAATAAAACCTTGTACCCCTCAATGTGGTACCAAAGCATATCAAATGATCAACTAGATCTGAGTGGAGGACATTGTTTATATGCTCTCGTAACTCATTGTTGGTGGTTGACACAGACCTTCAAAGATTTTTTCACAAACACAATAGATGAATTTTGTGCATAATGTTTCATGATCATGTTTATCATGTAATATCTAAATTGTGGGTGTCTTCCAAAATGGTGATACCTATATTGAAATAAATGTTTGACAATTTAATGTATATAGACTTGTCATGATCGTGGTTTTGACCAATCACATCATCCATCTAGAAATAGTATTGGGAAAGCCATACCAAGTAACCCTTTTGTGACATATTCATTCAATGGAGATGCTCCAATTCCTAGCCAATCAATTAGTGATCTAGGCTCTAAATTAGGGTTATTTACCCATGCATGGATTAATTTCATCTCTCTTGGGGAATTTGGTGGTCTAGAGGCCATTGAAGTCATGTGATTGATAATGTTTCTTTCATCTATCTCCATCATTAGACCTACATATACATATTCATTTGCATCATAATCAATCTCCATATGGACAAAGTTTAATTAGTCAAAGATATTTTAATTTGAATTGGATGTACATTCAGTAAGAGCATTTTCATCAATTTAAACATCTCTATAGAACTTGTCATATTATATTTGGGTGATCCCACATAACTAGGTTACAATTAAATTGAGGAAGAAAAATTACTAGGACTTGTATTTAAGTTTCTTATATACTCACTCTCTAACTATAGAATTATAATCTATGTAATAACCAACCTTGGTTACTACCAATTTTTTTATATTTTTTAAAAATGATTTCATTGCTCCTTTAGTACCATCATATTTGGCCAAGCAACTTCTTTCCAATTTAGAATGGCTAGTTGCATAACCTTACCAAACCATAGCAAGGGCAGTAGTTCCATACCACAAATGTACAAGCTTGCATTATAGAGGAAAAATCACATATCATGACCAATCCCTAGACCCAGACCTCTTCTTCAAGGGTTTATTTGAAATGGCCTTGCTTACGTATCCCTTTCTAGGAATCAGAGTGCCATAGTTCACATACCAAAATAGAAAGACTTCATCCACACAATTGGGATGAGATATTCAACCTCAATCATTAATTGAGCTTATGCTTCTAATTCAATCCACATACAATAGTATGATATCCAATACATTCTAGTCAAATGTTAGTTCCAAAGACAACATTAGTGTACAAAGACACATAAGCCACATAGTGATCAACTCATACATACATCACATGTACATTAGTGAATAGCTCAAGCACACATCACATATACACAATATGCCTAGCTCACACATTTATCACATATACACAGTGTGACTAGCTCATACACACTTCACAAGTCCACATATTGACTAGATTGTGCATGCAGATCACATATACACAATGTGACTATCTCGTTCACGTGTCAGATATACACAACGTGAATAAATAAACATCATAGGTACACAACAATTGACTCACACATACATAGTGATCAATTATCAATAGGAAGTGGATGTGACCCTATTACATGTCTCTTCCCATAACCTAGTTCACCACTACTTACCCTTAAGTACATCCTAGCCAGAAAAAAAGAATGTTGGTGCATCCCATACTACATTGTGGGTTCCCATCCTTTTTCTCAGTTCATGGATAGCTGTGATGACAAGAAAGCATCCCATACTACTTGTAGTCATCACTAGCTAAGGTGTAAGTGTAACAACATACATCACATGAGGCCTTTAATAAAATTTCCATAGCTTGCTAAGAATCTAAGTCATCTTATAACCAGATGGACATAATCAAGATATCTTATGGTTTTACCTCACCTAAGATTAGTCCCTGTACTATTAATCACCTAGATTGATTTAACCATCAAAACCTTGAGAACCTTGTAACCTCAGGTAGACAAAACCTTGGAAGCACATACATTCCTTCTAATACACCAATGCCAATACTAAACTCTTGAGACTAAGTAGATTTTGGCATACATTGCCTACATTCCATTGGTGAAAGCTTGTCTAAACCTTATGAAATCAAGTAGCTCCTCACATCCATCACCTACGTACAATTGGTGAAAGCCAACTAACCCTATGATATGAGTAGCTCCTGGGATCTATCACCTGCATGCTATTCAGTGATAAATTCAAGAAACCCCCCATAAAAATATATAAAATCTTGGCAAATCCTAGCCTAACGGAATAATTGTTGTGGCAAATGTATGCCTATTTTTAGAAAAAAATTCCTTGTCATTTCTTTTTAGATTTGTCCACATTGGTGATTTTAGCTGGTGAATTATAGATAGATTTAAAACAAAATCATTGAAAAATTATAATTATATTCAAATAATAAAATAAGTTAGGTGGCAAATTATAAAATATATTCAAAAATATAAAATTAATCGACAAATGTGCTGACAATTTTTTTAAAAACCATAATGTGACTCGAGAAAATATCATATGCTAAATGATAATGATTAAGTTACTTGACAAATTTATAGCTTTTAAAAGATTGAATAATTTGATAAATTTACATCATCGGATGATCATAGATCAATGACTTAAGTTCTATTCTGGGATGACGTTCTAACAAACCCAAATTTGAATATAAAGTTTCCAGAATAAGACAAGTGTCAATGAGTGAATGATTCAGATTAACCTTATTTTCTACAAATATTCTACATAATGATACTTTCAGAATTAACCAATAATCATAAATATTAAAAGTTTTGAAATTAAGTTATTAACCAAAAATAATAAATAATAAAACAAAAATTAAAAAAGGGATGTCTACAATTACAATTTGCATAGATATCACATATTATAATATTATAATAAATTTACACCATCAAATTAGGATGATCGTAGATCAACAACTTAAGTTCTATTCCTAGCCAAAGTTTTGACACATCCAAATTTGAATTTTTTTTTTTTGAATCATTAACCTTATTTTTTACAAATATTCTACTTAATAATACTTCCAAAATGAACCAATAATCATAAATAATAAAAGTTCTAGACTTAAGTTATAAACAAAAAATAATAAATAATTAAAAAAAATTAAAAGGGATGACTACAATTATAATTTGCATAGATAGCCCATATTATAATATTATAATAAATTTACATCATAGGATCAAGATGATCGTAGATCAATGGTTTAAGTTCTATTCTAGATTGAAGTTCTGACATGCCCAAATTTAAAAATAAAGTTTTCGGAATAAAGACAAGTGTCAACAAATGACTGATTCATATTAACCTTATTTTTTTACAAATATTCTACTTAATGATACTTTTAGAATTAACCAATAATCATAAATAATAAAAGTTATAGAATTAAGTTATTAACAAAAAAAATAAATAATAAAATAAAACTTAAAAGGGATGACTAAAATGAATTCTATTATTTTATCATAGAATGATAAAAAAATAGCAAAAAATGGCAGAGAGGAGTGAAAGGAATGAAAAAGCAGAAGGAGGCGAAGGGCAGAAAAATGTGGAGGCTTCATATCAGATTGGTGCTTCTCCCACTGGATGGATGACATGCAAAGCAATTGATGGAATGGGGGGTTTAGGCTCTTCCTCCTGGGCTGATGATACAGAACATGAATTCTCCTTTGAGAAGATCCAAGAAGAGGCTCAAGAAGAGGCTTGGTGCAAGTAGTTAGATTGATACAGATTCAATGACCAAGGCATCAATGGTTGGTGTGGGCGGCATTGGAAGGGTTACAAGTGTAACCATCCTCAAGGGCGCAACAAGTGTTGGTAGGAAAACTGCGAGCCTCCCGTTGGACATAGGTAGATGCCCTCCCATCGTTTGGGAAACTCTAGGACTTTTGGAAAGGGTGGTATCGGTAAGGAGACCTTTGCAGAGAGTGGTACTAAGCTAGGTCAAGGAAATAAGAAACCAATGGTTTTGAGTTCCAAATTGCTAGGCCCATCGATAGATTGGCTAGAAAAACTTGGATTACTTGCAAGGTGGTATGAATCAAATTTAAATTGGGATGGATTGATCCGCTGGTAGCAAGAACGGTGGGGATCGGAAATAAGTTTTAAAGCCTTGGCAAATGGTTATTTTTTGGTTATTTGCCCTTCGCCATCTATCAGAGCAGAAATCTTGGAAGGGATTTGGCTGATGGATGGGTTTGGATTTTACATCCGCAAGTGGGAAGTTGGGTTTGATCCCTTTCTCCATCAGATGGAGTTTATGCAGGATTGGTATAAATTACCCAATCTACCATTGGAATTGTGGCAACCTGGTATTTTGGAGGAAATAGGGAATTACCTAGGCAAGTATATTTCTGCAAAAGAATAGTCAGAGCGACACGGTACTGGAACATATGTTAGGTTATGTGTGGAAAATTGGCCCTCTTACTTGCACTAGAAGGAGATTGAAATCTACACTAATTGGGGTGTTCTGAATTAATCTCTAGTTTTGAGCCTAAGCCAGATGGTTGCCTAGTGGGAACTTTGGGTTGGCGATCTTGGGATCTGCCCTCAAATTTGGAATGTAAGGAGAACAAGGATCCCGCCCCTAGAGATCTTAGCAGCATTGGATTAAATGGGAACCTAGTCTCTAATGGCAATTACAAAGAGATTCATCGACCCTCTGATGATGGAGCGCACTCGATTGAAGTAAATCAGGTAAAAGAGTCTAAAGATTTGGATCAGGCTTTAAATGAGAAGATGAATGAAGTAATAGATCTGATTGGCAACAATATTAGAATGGAAAATCTTAATTCCCTTCTTGAAACCTTAGTAAGGAATTGGTGGAACTAGCTCAAGAAGCTAAAGATGCCCCCAAGGTTGTCCCTGCAAAGGGCCAACTTTGGATACAGAATGGGAAGACTATGATGATTTTATAGATACGGGGCCAGAGTTGGTTGAAACTGACCTACACTTGGCTCAGGCATTCATAAAAAAGAAGTGGCAAAGTCTTCCCCAAACTGTGGAGAAAATAAAAAACACGGAAGGATCCCCAACTCTAAAAAACTTAAAATTGATGGTGAGGCAAATGGACAGATGAAGATCATTGAGATGCTAAAAGTAGGGAAGGGTGAGTCCCTTCCTAAAGGAAAATGAAAATCTTAACCTAGAATGTTAGGGGCATTAATACCCCTAACAGGAAGCGCCTGGTGAAGCAACATCTTGAGTTGTCCTAGGTGGAAATTTGTCTTCTTCAGGAAACAAAATTGTGCTTAGAGGAGGTCGTGTCTTTTGAAAAACATATGGGATCCTGGAAGGTTCTGGTAGTTTGTTTGGATGGTCAGGCTGGTAGATTATTGACTTTATGGAGACCCAATAAAGTGGCCTTGGAAAAATTGGCTGCGAATAATAGATGGATGGATTGCAAAGTCAAAAGTTTTGCTTCAAATCTAAGCTTTTTATTAAACAATGTATACGGGCCAAACTCATGCTTACAAAAATGGAAAGTATGGAAAGAAATTGATCCTATTTGCAGCAATGTTGTTTATGATTTTTGTATTATTAGGGGTGATTTCAATGCAATCCTCCACTTTGAGGATAAGCGAGGCGGTCGAATGCAGAAGCTCTAGTCCCAAATCAATTTTGAGGACTTTGTTGAAAGAAACAATTTATTAGAGATCCCTATGATTAATGGTCAATTCACTTGGACCAACAGACGGCTTGGCTTCTGCTCCATTGCTAAGAAGTTGGATAGGTTCCTTTTCAAAGGGGATCTAGGGGTTTTCCCTTTCAACTTGGAATGTAAGATTCTCCCTTTCTCTAGGTCAGATCATTTTCCTATTCTCCTAGAGATAGTAGGTGAGAAGAAACCATTCAGGAGCCCCTTCAAGTTTGAACATATGTGGTTTAAAGACCCAAATTTCATGGATCTAATGGCACAATGGTGGAACGAATCTATGGTGATGGGATCAAAATTGTTTATTCTGGCAATAAAACTAAAACAGGTAAAGCATCATCTAAAAGAATGGAATAGGGACTGCTTCAAAAACATCTTTGTGGAGAAGAAGTTGATTGAGGAGGAACTAAGGGTTCTAAATGAAGAAGTCTGCAAGTCTGGGATGGACAATGCCAGGTTCTTAAAAGAAAAAGAGATGCTCACAAGTATGGGTGATATCCTGGAGAAGGAAGAAATTTTTTGACGCCAAAAGTCAATGGGGTTATGGCTAAATGCAGGAGATAAAAATATAAAATTCTTCCATAATTCCACCAAAGTAAGGAGAGAAGTCAACAGAATTACTAGCATCAAATCAGTGGATGGAAGGCTGTTGGACAAGCAAGAAGATATATTTGTGGCTGCTGTTGATTTCTTTTACAACCTGTTCAATGACTGGGATGGATCTAGGTTGTTGGATCAGCAGCGTATTATCGGGTGCATCCCAAATCTTATTTCAGGTGCGCAAAATAATTTGCTTTGCAGTCGTTTCTCTAAAGAGGAAGTAAGGGCTGCACTCTTTTAGTTGCACCCGGACAAGGCCCCAGGTCTGAATGGTTTTCCTGTATCCTTTTTTTCAGTATTGTTGGGAGATTGTTGGTCTAGATGTAGTGGCAGCGATCGAAGATTTAAGGGAAACAGGAATGGTTCTGAAAGAGATCAATACTACATTCATTGCCTTAATACCAAAAAAGGAGAAACCAGAGAAACTGGAAGAATTTCAACCAATCTCTCTATGTAATACTATTTACAAGATATTGGCAAAGGTGATGGCAAATCAGCTCAAGAAATTTCTACCTGGGTTAATCTCTAAGGAGCAAACAGGTTTTGTGCCAGGTAGGTCAATTTTTGATGGGGTGATTATTGTACAGGAAGCAATTCATTCAATCTCAAAGACAAAAAAGAAATCTATGTTATTGAAGCTAGACATAAAGAAAGCATATGATAAGGTAAACTAGAGATTCTTATTCAAAGTTCTTGAGTCATTTGGTTTTCAGTCTTCTTGGCTCGATTGAATCTTCAATTGGATTGCATGCCCAAAATATTCAGTATTGGTAAATGGCACCCCTGGAGGTTTTTTTGGTGCATCTAGAGGGCTAAGACAGGGTGATCCTCTCTCCGTTTCTCATTATGGCAGAGGCGTTAGGCAGATCAATCTCTTAGGCTATTAAGCTTGGACTGCTCAAAGGGATTCAAATCACAAATGGGATGCCTTCAGTTATGCATCAACAATTTGCTTATGATACCATGGTGATGGGTCATGTTGGGCTTGCAAAAGTTAGGGTCTTCAAAAGAATTCTTTCAGACTACTTCGCGGCTTCTAGACAAGAGGTAAGTCTAGAGAAATCTGAAGCTTTTTTCTTCTTTATCGATCCCAATTATGAAAAATAGATTTTACAAATTCTCAAATTCAGAAAGGGCAAGCTTCCTTGTAAATACCTAGGCCTGTCGCTGGGAAAAGGAGTTTTGCCAGGTAAGCTTTGGGATTCACTGATTGCAAGGGTTGAGAGAAAACTATCTTCTTGGAAAGGGAGGTGGCTCTCATGGGCAGGGAGACTCACTTTGCTCAAGTTAGTTGTTGTGGCTTTGTCAGTTTACATGCTTTCTTGTTTTCCTATGTCAAGTGGTGTAAGCAACAAAATAAATCCTGAGAAGATGAAAAAATTCTTTTGGAAAGGAAACTCATATCAGAAAAAGATTCCCTTAATAAGCTGGGAGTGGATTTGTAGGTCACGGGAGGCGGCTGGCATAGATTTAAAAAATGTCTCTACACAATAAGGCGTTGGGAGCCAAGTTGGTTTGGCAGATTTATGCAAACCAGGACCTCAAGTGGGTCAAACTCTTGAAAGCTAAGTATCTGGATGCTGATGAAACAAGTATATTCATGTCTAGATCCCTTCCAAAAGGATCACGAGTTTGGAATTTCATAAGCAGCTGTAGGGATATGGTTACTGAATTCCTCACTTGGGATATAAGGGATGGGAAAACAACTCTCTTTTGGGAGGACTCATGGTGTGGTTATAGCAAGCTGGTAGATATTGGAGCTCTAAGGCAAGTCAGGGATATTACAAAACTAATTTGGGGTAGGCATGTGAGGGATTATTTGGATTCCTACATGGTTGATGGCCATGTGGAATGGCAGTGGAAAGATATAAAGTTGTTGGGGCTTAATGATGATGAGATGCTAGCTTTTGAAGAATTCCTTAAGGGATGGATGATTTACATTAGGGATGGGCATGATGTTCTGAGATGGAATGGTGCAGCTTCAGGTGTCTACAACTCTCATGATGGTCACAAATTTCTAATTGGACAAGAAGAGGTGGTTTCGGATCTTCCCAGTGCACTATGTTGGAATAACAATTGTCTTCCAAAAGTAGGCATTTTTGCATGGGCGGAAATCCAAGGTAGAGTGTTGACTATGGAAAGCTTTAAGAAATTGGGCTTCTGTGGTCCTTCTAGGTGTATTTTGTGCAAAGCTGAAGAAGAAAATTGAAATCACCTCTTTCTCAACTTCCTTTCATTGCCAAGTGCTGGAGGTGGCTTTGTGCTAAAGTTCACCTAAGCATTTCCCTCCCAAGGGATATACTTAGTTTGTTCAAAAGATGGCCCATTCTCTGCAAGAATTCCTTATTCGCAAGTCTGTGGTGGTCTTGCCCCTATCTCCTCTTATGGGAGGTTTGGAAGGAGACGAATCAATAGATTTTTTAGGATACTGCAACTTCACTCCCTTCGTTCTTAAGGAAAGTCGAAGCGCGTATTATAGAAGTGGTAAACTCAAGAATGGAGGTGGCAAGGAAATTGAAAACCTCTTTTTTATCCTAGGATACATTAATGAGACAAAATTGGAATGGTCTAAATATTTCACCTTGTGTTGGCTTGGGTGGCCCTAGGATGAAAGAGGAGTGTAAAAACATCAAATGGTAACCTCCTGAATGTGGCTGGTACAAGATAAATTTTGATGGGGCTTCCAAAGGGAACCTAGGTTGTTATGGGGCAAGATGCATTGTGAGGAATTGGAAAGGCACTGTGGTTGGGAAGATTACCGAACCACTAAGCTTTGGCACCAACAATGTTGAGGAGCTGTAGTTCGTGCATCTTGGAATAAAATTTTGTCCAGAACTAAAATTATCAAACATAGTGATCGAGGGAGACTTGATGGTGATTGTAAATGCTCTTTTATTAGGGAAACTACAGAATTGGAAGTTAGGATCTTTGTTGGAGGACACACTAGGTCTTCTTAAGAGGTTTCAACATTATACAATCAATCACATTCTTCGTGAAGGTAATATAGAGGCAGATCTCCTATCAAATCTTGGAGTAGACACGATCTCCTTGAAAGAAATCATCTCCAGTGTGGATGGTGGTTGGCGCATCATCGAGTGGGCAGTTGGGCAGGCATCACTCCATAATTTCATGTGTGGAGTGGCTAACTCGATGGGGTGTGATGTGGCATTTAGCGGTGAGGTGGCATCAACTTGAACGCTGACAGTATTTGTAATGATTGTGGTAAAGCACTTGAGGCATATGGAGTTGGCTGGCACGCTTCTCATTTTACTCATACTGGAGGTGAAGGTGGCTAATTTTGGATATATGCGTTGGCTTTTTGACATTCCCTTGCCTCGTCCATCGCAAGGCTTTTATTCTGGCTTTCATCCCTAATTTTTCTATTGTGAGGTTTATTTTGAAAGTGTTGGCAAAGGAATTAGACACAGGCGGCATGGACACTCTTATTTAGCTTCTCTGCTCCAAGCGTCAAATGACCTTTTTAGGCTCAGTGACTTCTCGCCATTTGAGTAGGATTATTTGTCACCTTGACTTTCTCACTTTTGCAACGGTGAAGTGTATTGCAGGGAAGGGCTTTATGGCGGGTATAGAAGGATCAGATTAGACTCCAATATTTCCTCGAGGGTATTGGTAGGTCTGCTAGATATTAGAGTTCTGAAGGTGGAGGCGAAGGAAATTATGCAACGGTTGTTTAGGAAGGCTCTGTTGGTTGGGCTAGAGGAGACTCTAGAAGCAGCACCCCTCACCCATGTGATTTGGAGTAGATGGAGGACACGGACGCTTTGGTCAAATTTTATCCCTTTTGACTAGATATCAATGGTATGGAATTAATTGAACATCGTCAACTGGCAACCGCAGGGGCGCACTTCTTGAGGAAGAAATTTCATTTGGTAGAGGTTCATAATTTGGCATGGGAAGAAGAATTTAAATTCCTCGTGCAGAACAATATCCAGTAATTGTCTTGGGTTTGTGTTTCTGTGTTTGTTTGGGGTTTGGGTTTCAAGGTCGGCGGGTCTATGTTTCTTTGGATAAGGGATTGGGACTGTTTGGAATGGCTTTGGCCTTAGTTTCTATAATGTAATTCAGTTTTAGTATTGTAGGCGTAGTGGGTTCTAGTGTCTAGTGTATTTCTAACCTTGTGTGGTCATTTTGTATTCTAGTAACAACTGGTAAAAAATGGCAGTCTATCTCTGCCCCACAGTCATGGGCATGATATGTAATTTTTTTGGTTAAATCAATACTATACTCTATCTTATCTACCAAAAAAAAAGGATGACTACAATTACAATTTACATAGATAGCCCATATTATAAGATTATAATAAATTTACATCATCAGATCAGGATGATCATAGATCAATAGCTTTAATTTCATTTCGGGTCAAAGTTTTGACACACCCAAATTTGAAATTAAAGTTTCCATAATAGAGACAAGTGTCAATGAGTGAATGATTCAAATTAACCTTATTTTTTACAAATATTATGCTTAATGATACTTCTAGAATTAACCAATAATCATAAATAATAAAAGTTATTAGAATTAAGTTACTAAACGAAAATAATAAATAATAAAATAAATTTTTTAAAGGGATGACTACAATTATGATTTACATAGATAGCCCATATTATAATAAACAAAAAGAGTTTACAAAGGATTACATAGATGACCCTAAGAGAACTTCCAAGATGCCCTAACACAAACCTTGGATAAAGGCATATGTAAATAAAGGAAAATTCAAAAGATACAATGTTTAGATAACTCAAAACAAACTTGTTAATTTACTAAATGTTAATGGCCCCCATGGATGTGTCATCTAACAACTACCACTTGAAGAAGAAAAGATGTAGCATAAACAATAGACCTTTCCCCTCATAATAAATAGACATAAATAATTATGTATAATCAGGGCCCTATCAAAGGATTCCAAGTGCCATCCTTGCCTCCTCAAGAATGCAATTAGTTGTAGCCAAGCTCTCTAACACATGTAAACAAAAAATTCCAGCCCTATCCCTTGGTCCCACATCATAATTATAATCATTTAAAGCTAGATCAAGCTTATCCCTAGGGATAAGTGATTCCTAAATCATAGCCTTTTTGATCATCTTCATTAGACTATTGAATAGATTTTTTTGAGAAAATTCTAAGAGAATATCACGACCAATAATTTCATAGACAACATCGTCAACTAGAGGAGAGTCAATAAAAAAATACCTTCTCTAGTTTTTTCTGCTCATATCTAGTAAAATTAGTCATTTCCCTCTCACAGGGCAAGAGAGAAACATGACGAGGCTCAGTGCGATAGATCAATTGACTCATCTTGATTGCCAAGAATAAAAAACAAACAACCACCAACACAAAAGGAAGATGTCAATAAATTTATAGAAGCACCTAGACCTATTCTAAAATTATACAAAATCATTATTCTTTATAAATCATGCTATATTTATTGTGTCACAATGTACAACTTCCACTTGGAAACATTTATTGCATTTGGAACAAAATAGAAGATCAAATGGTGGGTGAATCTTAATCTCGATTAGTAATAATGTTGCATGTTTGATAGAATAGACTACAGTACCTTAAACTTTAATTAGTTATCTTCTACAATCAAATTCATCATATCAAATCTTGAAACCTTGAAAGCCAAGTGACAAACCTCCTAGATCAGCTAATGCCCATTCACTATTTTAATAATTTTATTAGTGATTGTTGCAAGGTGTGTGCCCTTGGTTTCCTTGTGTTGTGCAGCACAATGCTTGGGTTTGTGACAAGGCTTAACCACCTCCCATGGATTCATTAACTGTAGCGGTTGTAATGGCGTGCAAGGGAGCAGAGCAGTTGCAAAAAGCGGATGCGAAGGATTTTTTCCAGGGCACTCCTAGTCAATCGACATAAATAAGAGGGCAAGGATAATGGGCTCGTGAAACCGAAGCAAAAATCTCTGCGGATCAGATAAAACACCATGCGGCTAACGAACAATGGAGGAAGCAAAATGATGGGTTCGCCTCGGGACAAGACAACAGATATCCAAGAAACAATAGTTGGAATGGCGGGCATTGGAAAAAGTATTTGTGCCAACACAGATAAAGGAATCATGACTAGAACAACAAAAAGAATAATCATTGGGGCCAAAATGAAAGCAAATAGGGTAGCTACAAACCCAGGGGACCACAAAATCAAAGAAAAACTGGCAACAATGGCTGGAAAGGAAACCCTAATTTTTGACCCTCGCTTGACGAACCAAATCCAGGGGACCAAAACAAAGATTGGAGGGACAAAGGCAAAGTGACAATTGGAAATACCTTTAGGACATCAAGGGTTGTAAGCTCGATCAAGATCTGACCATAAATAGAGTGGCTAGAGCAACTTGGCCTTTTCGCAAAATGGCTCAGCAAAGGGTTGAATTGGGATGAACTGATTCGTTGGTGGAAAGGAAAGTGGGGGGAAGAACTTCAATTCAAAGTCCTAGGAAGCAAATTTTTTGCCATGATCTGCCCTACATAAGAAATCAGGGAAGAAATTGTTAACGGTGTTTGGTTCTTAGATGGATGGGGCTTCTACACTTGAAGATGGAAGCCTGGGTTTGATCCTTTTTGTTACCAAATGGAATCGACTCAAAAATGGATAAAATTGCCAAACCTTCTCTTGGAATTCTGGGTACCTAATGTATTGGAAGAAATTGGAAATAGCCTGAGATCATATCTATGAGGAGAAGAGCAATTAGAAGCAGATGGAGTTAGCACCTATGCTAGAATATGTGTGGAAAAAAGGCCAACCGACCTGCGCTAGCAGGAGATCGAGCTTTTCTCAGATTGAGGAAACTAGTCGCAAAAACTCTTCCTTGATCCCCTCCCCAATGGTGAACTAGTCAAGATACTCAGTTGGAGACCACCTATTAGAGCCATAATGCATAAAGAGAATGTTATTCATCCCCCCGAGGTGGCAGGTTCATCTAATTTTGTTTCAAACAATTCTGTCAATGAGGGAGTGGAAGAATAGAGGCAAGAGCAAAATAATCAAGGGGTGATGGAAGAACACTAGGAGAGGGCATCTTTATTACTCAAACAAAGGGAGGATCTGGATCATAAGATTTCTAAGACTATCGATTTATTAGGGAACAAGGTGAGAGAAGAAGCTCTCAATTCCCTAATTCAAGTGGGCAATGAATTGGCTGAATTGGCCAAAGTGGCAAAGAGTGGTGCCTTCAGTTTGGAAGAGGATGGACTACTTGAGGACTAGATCGATGGCCCAACCCTAGTGGATAATGATTTGCAGCTAGAGGAGGATGAACCCAGACATGAAGGATGCAAAAAACAAACAGGATCTAATGGTCCTCAAGTTGAGACGGGAAAGCTCAAAATCGGCCAGAAAGAAATATCCAAATTCACCCCCAATTATGGTGATAGCAAGAGGTGAGGGAGGATTCCCAATAAAAAAAACTAAAGTGAGATGGCGAGGCTAATGGACAACGAAAAATAAACGAGATGATGAAAGTAGGAAAGGGTGAATCCCTTCCTGAACAACAATGAAACTCTTATCATGGAATGTTAGGGGCTTAAATGCCCCTAACAAAAGGTGTCTGATATGGCACCAATTAGAATCATTTCAAGTGGATATTTGTATGCTTTAGGAAACCAAATTAGGAGAATAGGAGGAGCTATTTGGCAGATAAATGAAAAACTGGAAATTGTGTGGGGTAAACGCTGTCAGTCCCTCAGGTGGACTTTGATCCTATGGAGGCCACAAAATGTGATAGTAGAGGAAGCTGCAGCCAACAAACATTGGATCACCTATAAGGTAAGAAGCTTGGTCTCCAATCTATGTTTTTTTCTCATAAATGTCTATGGCCCAAGGAATTGCATTCAAAAAAGGCAAGTATGGGGAGAGTTAGCTACTATATGCAATAACTCGGGGTCTGACTTTTGCTTCATTGGAGGTGATTTTAATGCCATTTTTAGATTGGATGATAAAAAAGGTGGGGTGGGAAGAAAATTACAATCTCAGATTGATTTTG
This sequence comes from Cunninghamia lanceolata, assembly GCA_027924645.1. Lineage (NCBI taxonomy): Eukaryota > Viridiplantae > Streptophyta > Pinopsida > Cupressales > Cupressaceae > Cunninghamia > Cunninghamia lanceolata. The sequence goes on along the minus strand of BSBN01000175.1, from coordinate 6,744,233 downwards.
AGGCCTTTATTGAAAGAAATGTGTTAGTGGAGCTACAAATGGGAAATGACTGACTCACATGGACAAACAAAAGGTTGTGTTTTTGCAACATTACAGAGAAATTGGATCAGTTTTTCTTCAAGGGAGATTTGGGTCAATTCCCTAAAAAAATGTGCCTGTTAAACTTTTTAACATGACCGGTGATGCTGGTGTGACACGCCCTCCGGCTCCACATGAATGCTTTTGCCTAGAGTAATAAACCAATGAGGCCACAACATGGGGGACCTCATCCCCTAGCAATAACACTTCAAACCTGCAACCTCGTTGGCTCAGCAAAGGCTTAAAGACTGCGAGCTCGTTGACCCAGCGGGGGTTTAAACTCTGATGGCCGCCACTACAACCGAGTGACTTAACCACCACACCACGCCCTTATCAGCAAGTCAATTCCTCTTTACTATGGACTGCAAAATTAAATTCGGGGTGGGTTCAGATCACTTTCCTGTCCTTCTAGAGATCATTGGTGAAAGGTGCCCTACCAGATGCCCATTCAAATTCAAAAGTATATGGTTCAAGGATCCGAATTTCATGGATCTGGTTGTGCAGTGGTGGACGAATTGCAACCCAAATGGTACAAAGATGTTTAACATAACTGTCAAACTAAAAGTGTTAAAACAGAACCTCAAAAGCTGGAACAAAGATTGTTTCAAAAATATTTTGAAGAAAAAAGAAAAACAGAGGAGGAGTTGAAGGTTTTGTCAGAAAAAGTAATCAAGGAAGGCATGAATGATCAGAGCTTCTTAGAAGAGAAAACACTCTTAAGAAAACTAAAAGACATTCTATCCAAGGAGGAGATCTTCTAGTGTCAAAAGTCGAGAGAAGTATGGCTAAATATTGGGGACAAAAATACAAAGTATTTCCATAATTCCACAAAGGTACGGAGAGAGATTAAAAGGATCACTTGCATCAAAACATCAGATGGTAGATCTCTAGACAAAGTGGAGGAGATTTAAAGGAAGCAACAGTGGCCTATTTCCACAACCTCCTGAATGATTAGGAGGGTTCCAATCTAGAGGCTCAGAAGGAACTGTTGGAAGGTATTAAGACATTGGTGACTGATGCCCAGAATGTAATGCTAAATAGCAAGTTTACTAAACAAGAAGTAAAGGAGGCACTATTCCAACTTTATCTGGATAAGGCACCTGAGCCAGATAGCTTCCCAGCTGCATTCTTTCAGAAATGCTGGAGCATAGTTGGTAAGGAGATCATGGAAGCAATTGAGGATTCTAGGAGTTCAAGGCGAGTGCTCAAAGAAATGAATAACACATTTATCGCACTAATACCAAAAAAGGAGAGAACTAAAACACTAGAGGAATTTAGGCCCATTTCCCTATGTAACACTATCTACAAGATCCTCTCAAAAGCGATAGCAAATCGACTGAAAAAGGTTCTACCAGAAATCATCTCGGAGGAACAAACTGGCTTTGTCCTTAGGAGATCCATTCTTGATGGAGTAATCATAGAACAAGAAGTGATCCACTCCATCTAGAATTTAAAGAAGCTATCCATGCTAATCAAATTAGACATCAAGAAGGCATATGACAAGGTAAATTGGAGATTTATGTTTAAAATACTGGAGGCTTTTGGTTTCCACAAGGTTTGGTTAGATTGGATATTTGGTTGGGTGGCCAGTCCCAGATATTCTATGCTTTTGAATGACTCTTTGGAAGGGTTCTTCAATGCTTCTCGTGGCCTCCAATAGGAGGATGCACTTTCTCCTTTCTTGTTCATTAGCATGGCTGGGGCACTGGGAAGGTCCATCAGTAAAACATGGAGAAAAGGCAAGGTGCTTGGGCTGTAGGTAATGAGTGCATTACCAGAAATCACGCATCAACAGTTTGTTGATGATACTATGTTGTTCGGATCAGGTCAGGAAAGGGAGGCTAGGAACTTCAAGAGGATTTTAGAAAAGTATACTCTGGCTTCTAGTCAGGAGGTAAGTATAGAAAAATTGGAAGTTTTCTTTTTTAACACTAGAGTAGACAAAGAAAATCAAATCTTAAGGATTTTGAAATTTAAAAAAGGTGCCCTTCCTTGCACATATTTGGGCCTCCCTCTGACCAAAGGACTTCATCCAGGTAACACTTGGAATTCTTTAATTGAAAAAGTGAAAAATAAACTGTCTTCCTGGAAGAGTCGTTGGCTCTCTTGGGCACGCAGACTCGCCATGCTTAAATCTGTTATAGTAGCTATACCAACTTACATGATCTCCTGCCTCACTCTCTTAGCTGAAGCCAACAAGTCCTTGAACCAGATAATGAAGAATTTCTTCTGGAAAGGAAACACTGAAAAGCAAAAATTTCCTTTGGTGAGCTAGGAAAAATCTGCAAAAGCAAAGAGTAGGATGGAACTGGCATGAAGGTTATGGCTCACCAAAACATAGCCTTGGGGGCAAAGTTGATTTGGGATGTTCACTCAAAGTGGGAGCTCAAGTGGGTCAAGATTGTGAGGGTAAAGTATTTGGATGACACTAACAGCATTTTCACCTCCCGTTCCCTTCCGGAGGGCTCAAGAATATGGAATTTTATGAAGAATTGTAGACCACTAATAACTAACTTCCTTACCTGGGAAATAGTGGATGGGAATTCTGCCTTATTCTAGGAGGATTCTTGGGAAGGGGGACAAAAATTAGAAGAAATTGATACACTTGTGCAAGATAAAAGACTCATTAAACAAGTATGGGGGGATAAGGTAAGAGATTATATGGTTATTTCAAATCAACATGGGATTCCCAGATACAAATGGAAGTGTCTTCCCAGCTTGGGTTTGGATGCCAAGATGGTGGAGATGTATGAGAAATTGGTGAAAAGCCGTAAAATTTGTCTTAGGTAGGGGAAAGATAGGCTTAGGTGGAATGCTTTGGCTGATGGAGAATACAATGTAAAATGTGGATACAAGGCACTGACCAATGCCAGAGATGGAAGTTCAAATCTCCTAACTCAATTATGTTGGAATAAAGAGTGTCTCCCGAAGGTAGGAATCTTCACTTGGGTGGCCGCTCAAGGCAGGGCATTAACTGTTGATAGGTTCAAAAAATTGGGATGCCATGGCCCCTCTCATTGTAGTTTATGCAAACAAGATGAAGAAGATGGGGACCACCTCTTTTTAAACTATTCATATGCTCAGACATGCTGGCATTGGAAAACTGTGCTCCCAAATAAGTTAATAGAGATACTCAATGGATGGCCAATTGTTTACAAAAAAGCAATGTTTAGCAACTTATGGAGAGCAAGCCCTTCCATTGTGATTTGGGAAATCTAGAAAGAGTGCAATCAAATAATCTTTCAAGATAAATAGATGAATTCCCTATCACTACTAAACAAAATTGAATCAAGCATTATGGAACTAATAAACTCAAGAATTGGAGATCAAATGCCAAAAAAAGTTAACTTCACGGTTTGGGACATATCCATGCGAAGCACTTCACATGGACTTTGTGCCCCTTCTTTTGGAGATGATGGAGGCTTCAAAACATGAAATGATAGAAATGAAACTAGGTGGGGTCCTCCTGATGTGGGTTGGCTTAAACTCAAGTTTGACGGGGCTTCCAGGGGGAACCCAGGTGTTTCAGGGGCTAGCTGTATTGTGTGTGACTAGAATAACAAGATAATCAGCCGATTGGCTTCTCCCCTCCCAAAGGGAACAAACAATATGGCAGAATTTAAAGCATTAATCTTGGGTCTCATATTGTGCCTTGATCTAAAGGCAACAAAGGTGGAAATTGAAGGTGATTCCATGCTGGTCATCAACGCCCTTCACTCAAGAAAGGTGACAAATTGGAAATTGGGAGCACAACTGGATATTGCTTTAAATTTGGCAGACAAGTTTGAGGTTGTCATGTTTAATCACATATTCAAGGAAGGCAACACGAATGCGGATCTCCTATCTGACCAAGGCGCGGATGGCATCTCAATAAGGGAAGTCAATCTCTGATAAGAAATTTGAAATGTGGGCGGTAGGGCAGAGAGCTCTCCACATTAGGAGTTGTGGAGAGCCAATCTAGCTGGGCAATCCAGTTGGCATGGACAGCTGGGTGAAGGACATGCTGACAACAAAAATGCTATGGGATTTATTGCTGTCATAATTAGGAAGTTAGGAAATTTACAAAACCCACACCTTGGCAACCGAAACTATCATTTTGATCATGCGTAGGGTTAATGCGTGGGGATCGCGATAAGTGAATTGGGCACTTATCATTATAACTGGGAAGGCTTCGCACATGGCTTTCAGAAAAATAATCATTACAGGTAATGACTTCGGCTCTTGGAATGTTTATCAAGGCTTCTTGATGGCTAAAATTTCACAACTCTTTTCAGAGCTCGGTTAATCAAGTCTATCGGTGAGCTTGGGGTCAGCATAGTAGTATAGAGGAATGCTCAAAGTTCATGGTGAAAATGTCATATGAGACATTAACGACAATAGGGGCTAACACACTGATTATCCTGGATAGCTCGGTGTGACAAATGGCATTCCGCGAGGTTATCATGAATCATCGCGCCTTAAGGGTCTACTCAAAAAATATGACCCTCTCATCTTGGCTACTATTAAAATGGTATGGGGGAAAGGCTTCCTCAAGAATGGTGAGCCCTTCCAGGTTGATACCACTATTACTTCTCATTTCCTGGCAGCTCTACTAGATATACACATGGTAAAGAATGATGCGGCGACACTGTTAAAGAGGCTTTTCTCTATGGATTTTTTGGTTGGTTTGGAGGAGGTTCTTCTCATGGCCATATCTGGCGCCAGGGTGCTGTAGCCAAACGATATGTCACAATTCTATGTTCCCAAAGAGGTAGTTAAATACTACCCTTTTATCTTGGATCTGAGAGGCTTGGCTTTGTTGGAGCACAAACAAATTGCCATGGTTAGTGCTGATTACCTTCAGAGGGTGTTCCAATTACAACTATCATTTGGGGAGAAATAGATTCCAGACTTCAAATCCTTCGCTCTGGCTAATGGCTTCCTTGGTGATTTGGGGTCTTCCTAATATGTCTAAAGCGTCTGGGTATGTATCTGGTTTATGTTCTGTATCAGGTGGTTTAGAAATAGGTCACAAGATGGTGGTTAGCGGTCAGATATAGTATAGTATGCATGTTTGTTATTTCCAATGCTCTTAGAAACGTCACCTCAGCTTTGGCCAGTAGGGTTGGTTTTGACTGTTGGTTTGACCATTTTGGCTCTCTATATGGGAGAAAATGCTTGTTTTGGTGGGTTTCACAGACAAAAGGTCTCTGCATTTTGATACCTACATAGCAGATGCTCGTATTTGGAAATCGATAATATAATATAAAATCTCTTATGTATCAAAATAAAACTCTAGCAGTTGTATTGGGCATTAATAGGTTGATCTTTTGGTGCAATGGCAACTGTCTTTCCAACAATTGGTATAAGAGCCTGGATCAGGAGTTCAAACCCCTTGCTTGCATTGGGGGGATTGTTGCAAGGTGTGTTCCCTTGGTCTCCTTGTGTTGTGCAGTGCAATGCTTGGGTTCATGACAAGGCTTAACCGCCTACTGTGGATTCATTAACTCTTGCAGTTGTATCGGGCATTAACAGGTCGATCTTTTGGTGCAACATAAACCATCTTTCCAATAGTGATACCGATGAAGTCAATTTAATGTAATCGCTTTCCATTAATCAATTTCTTTGTACTACATGTATAAAATCTTATTAATATTTATTGTTTCAACCTTGGTTGAATCAATTTATACGTGTTTCACAAATATACATTTATTTGGCACTTGGCACTTGTCTTGGAATTATTAGAAAAATAATTAAGTTAGGTTAAAAGTTTAACTTGTTGAAGTGAAAATTTACAATTCGACTTAGAATATTAACTTTCATTACTAAGCATTAGACAATAGAAGACTCAAGACACTCTAAAAGTTAAAAGTAATGGCATTCATTACGACAACTGTGTAGAAGGTAAGTTACCAAGTAAAATTTAAATTTGTATCAAAAAATTCTATATAAAAATCAAGTTCAACTATTTGTTTGTGTTCATTTGTGCTTCTATATTTAAATGTGTGATATTGATGATGTTTGGCATCAACTACTTTTTTATTCTCTCTTCTAGCTCTGAGCCTTTTTCAAATTAGAAATTTCTATAAATATTAAAAATAGAGTTCAAGATGTATAACAATATAATAAACAATTTTATTTGTGTATGGCTATGCAGGATGTTATTTCTTTCCACTTCACAGAATGAAGAAATACAAGTCTTTGTTAACTCGAATAATTGTATCATGTCAAGAATTGACACATTTACATTTGCAAATGACACATACTACTTTGGATAGTGGGTTGAATTTCCTAGAGATAATTGTATGTATGAGAAACTAGAAATTTGAATCGATGCATGAAATTGGTACTATAATGCAGTTGAGAGTGACTTGGAGAAAATCAATTTAATTCTACTTTACTAGCCTTATTGTTACCCACACCTAATAGTTTTATTCAATATCTTCGAAAAGAGGAACCAAAAAAATTTTGGAGGACAAACTCAAGGATAAAAGTTTTGTATGTAACTAAATAGGTGCATGTGCATGGAAATGGGGGACCAAAAGGGGGCCAAAAGTGGCCACTTTTTTTTAAATCAATAAAAACTGATCTTGGATGAGAAATTGAAGATGTGACAAGAATAAAATTTGTAGTGCTCGAAATCTAGTTTAGATTTCTAAACTACTAATTTTTTTTAAAATGGTGGAGATTAAGATGTTCACATAGGGGGAGCACACAAAGTGCTCCTATTTTTGTCAGAAAAATGTAACATAGCATCTGGTGTGCTCCCTCTAAAATATTGAAATTTTTTAAGTATTTCATAAATCGCTTCAATGAAAAATTAGCTAATATCATGTAGTTTATGCCTGATTTTTCTATTAATTTTTTAATGAATATATGTTTTTTACTAATTTTCAAAGTGGACACATCCTGAAAAATGAAAAGTTGAGCATACTCCTGCCTAATTTTTTTGAAAACTAATCGAAAGTTAGTTTTTTTAATATGCATAAAAATAGAGTCTAGAATGTAAAAATGCAATTTGTTTCAAAATTGGATGAATAGATAAAAATGACACCAAAAATACTATACATAGGTTTTCGGAAAAAAAAGGAAGACACTAGCAAAATAAATTGAAGATCAAAACCTTAAGTATTCAAAATGTAGAAAAAATTACATGGCTAGAAAGGTAAGAGAGAGCTTGATGTTATTGTGGCATTTTTTAGATCAACATTGAAAAGTGTACAAACCTAATGGAGAGCACGCTCGACATTTAGTTTTTTTTTCTATATTTTGTAGAAAACATGTCTTTAGGCATTGACATGCAAGTTCAACCCTTTGGGTTGGATGCCCAACACAAATCCAACCCTAAGGGTTGGTAGTTTCAAAGGCAAGTTATAACATGCTCGCATTATAACATGAGCATGTTATGATGTGCTAGCATTATGAAAAAATAAAAATAATGTATTTTTTATGTTTTTATAACACTGGCGCGTTGTAACGCACTTCAATTGTGGCTTGATAGTGATCGAGCCATAACACAAGGATGTTAGAATGTGAGTGCATTATAATGTGCTCGTGTTGTATGCATAATGGACCAAAAAGTGATTTTGGCCACTTTTTGCTCCCCCATCTTTGTCTTGGTCTCCATACACACTTTTCTCCACAAGATCTTGCAAATAGACAATGTATTTTAATTTTTATATTGTTATAGTACATATGACGATTGTTAATTGAATGTCTTGGTCTCTTCTCTATGGTTAGATGTAGTTCCTAAACATTTTTTATAGTGAAGCTAATAAAAATAGAGAATTAATTATGGTTTGACATGAGTTCAATAGAAATGTATATAGATGGTTCAATAACAATGTTTTTCTATTATGTAATTATGTTTTATTCTTCGAACTGTGCTCCAAGGTCATTTCATTTATAAACTTTTTATATTAATATAATATAGCGGTCCTATGCCACATTGATCAATAAAAAAACACATATATAATTCAATATAAAATGTATATTAAAATTAAAATATATTGTTCATGTATGTTGTTTTCGTGGAAACTTTTGAACAATGGGGCCTGCCAATTCTAACTTGGTAAAATATTTGACCAACAACCTATCACTCTTGCCATCCTAAAATGCTGTGCAATTCCACCATGTGGCACTAGTGACCTCATATTAACCCTTATTCTCGTAATCCTTTAGAAAAAGGATAGGGGCCCACAATATATGCCAACTCATGTACTTTGGCCAATGACACAACATTTTAAAGTTATCAAACAAACAATGTTTAAATGTTGTGAGATTATGCCATGTCAAACTTTTTTATTAAGACATCAACAACTCTAATAAGAACTTATTTTCATTTGACATTGAGCCTTTGATAATAGTGGGTTTTATTGAATGTTGACTTGGATGAAACATCCAATAGAGTTTGGATTCATGTATGTTGTTGTCGTGGAAACTTTTGAGCAATGGGACCCGTCGATTCCAACCTGGTAATATTGGACCAATAGTGCAACGTTTATAACCTGTCACACCTACCATCCCAAAACATTACATGATGCTACCATGTGGAATTTGTGACCTCATATTAACCCTTATTGACTTAATCCTTCATAAAAGAGATAGGGGCCCATGATATATGCCAACTCATGTACTCTAGCCAATGGTGCAACATTTTAAAGTTTTAAGATTGACAATGTTTAAATGTTGCGAGATTGTGCCATGTCAAACTTTCTTTCTAAGACATCAAATGACTTTGATAAGACCTTATTTTAATTTAACCCCGAGCCTTTGCGAACAGTGGGTCCCATTGAATACTAACTTGTATGAAATATCCAATAACGTTCAAGTTCATGTATGTTGTTTTCATGGAAACTTTTGAACAATGGGGCCCATCAATTCCAACTTAGAAATATTGGACTAATAGTGCAACATTCAAAACCTGCCACACCTGCTATCCCAAAATGTTGCACAATGCCACCATGTGGCACTTGTGACCTTATATTAACCCTTATTCACCTAATCTTTCAGAAAAGAGATAGGGGCCCACAATATATGCCAACTCATGTACTTTGGCATGTTAGAAAAATCAAGGTGAAACTGTTGCAATTTAACTTTAATAGTGTATAAATATGAAAAAAGATTAAAGATTATCCACTTTGGTGTTTATGTGATTAGCACATTCAACAATGAAAGAATGAAGGAATAAATACATAACAAGTGACACAATATTTATGTGGAGAAACCCTTGTGGGAAAAAAGTCCACACCCATAGAGATCCAATGATTATATTAATCTTTCAAAGAATTTTAAATCAACACAACATTTCTCTTTGAATTCTGGCAGCACTTCGTTACTCCTTCAACATGCAAAATCTCTCATAATACCACCAACCAAAGGCACCAATATATAGAAGAGTTAGATGTGAGAATACTATTATGGTTTCTCAAAACAAGTGTCAAAACCACATGTAAAAACCATACGCCCCCCTTTGTGGACAACCAATAAACTCAGTGAATTACAATAAGTCTTCTCATAGCCTTCTCATGGGCTCCCAACCCATAGCCAATCAAATACTAACAACAAGTGCTCAATTACTTACCAATGACATGAAAAACATGTGCAAGCCTTGGCACCCCAGTTTGGATGACATGAAATACACATGCAACAACATGCACGTACATGCAAATCCATATGGACCCCACCTCCAAAGTGAACTCCCACAAAAGACTCATGCAAGGTGTATGCAATAACATGTAATTCCTACAAATCCAAATGGGCTCCACCTCCAAAGTGGATGCCCACAATGGACTCAAGAAAGATTCATGTAAATCCAAGTGGGTTCCACCTCTATGAATGCAACTACAATTAGTCATAGATAAAAAAAATAATAAATATTTTATCTCTCTTACCTCTAGGTGTCTAAGAACACATTCCAAGGATCATGGAGACACATGAAAATGACTTAGGATTGCAAGGTTAATAACACCTTATCATAACATTCTCCCACTTGAAATTATACATTGCAATTACATCCATGAGGCAACATAAAATAATTAGCAAGTACAGTGATCAAGGCCCATGGCTTTCCCACACCAAGAGAACTTATCTGTGGTTACTAGCTCCATGAGAGAATCTGTAACATTATCCAAAGTGTCAACTTTTTCTAACAAAACCTTACCATTCTTAACCATTTCTCACACGAAGTGATACTGAACATCAACATGCTTAGTACGAGCATGATACATAGAACTTTTGGCCAAACATATGGCACTCTAACTGTCACATCCTATCCTCACTATGCAATAAAAACCAATACTTGTACCAAGTCTGTAACCATACCACCTCTTTAGAGGCATGTGTAGCAGCCATATACTTTGCTTTTGCAGTCAAAAAAGTAATTTTAGGCTATCTTTTACTCATCCAACTCACTACACCTCCAAATAGAGAGAAAACATAGCCACTAGTGGACCTTTGACTATCCAAGTCACCTGCCCAATCTACATCAACAAATCCTTGTATGTCTAATGACTTCACCACATCATTACCATGATAAACCAAATAGTAATAAAAAGTTCCTCACAAATATCTAAACACTATTTTAACAAAAGTTCAATGCTCTCTACCAATATTAGACATAAACCTGCTCAAAAATCCCACTACTTTGGCAATATCTGGTCTAGTGCAAAGCATAGCATACATAAAACTACTAATGACACTAGCATAAGGAACCTTAGACATTTCTTCAAAATCAGGACACATGTCTAAACAAAGCTTAGTACCAACTGAAAATGGAATACTTACTAACTTACAGTCCTGCATATTAAATCTTCACAAAATGGTATCAACATACTTACTCTGAATTAACCAAAGCTTTCTGTGTACTCGATCCCTATTGATCTCCATCCCAAGAATAAATTAGTAGCCCCCAAGTCCTTCATATCAATGTGCCAAAAAGTTGAGTCTTGAGCTCTCTAAACAATAATCAATATCTAATCATTAATAATCTTAAAATAAACACAATGATCCTCTTCACTCCTAACAAAACACAACTTCAAAGCAAAGACATCAAACTTCTAGTACCACATCATGGGTGATTGTTTTAGACCATACAATGATCGTTTTAACTTGCAAACCAAGCTTTCTTTTCCTTTCACAATAAAACCATCAAATTGTTGCATATAAGTCTCCTCCTCAAGATCCCCATGTACGAAACCAGTTTTAACATCTATTTGCTCAATTTCAAAATCACAAGCAGTAGCAATAGATAAAAGGAAACTAATAGAAGATGACTTAGCAACAGGAGAGAATTTTTTACCAAAATCAATTCCCTCTCTCTGGGAGTAGCCCTTAGCCACTAGTCTAGCCTTGTACCACTCTAACTAACCATCTACACCAAATTTCTTTCTATATACCCACTTGCAACCATTGGGCTTTCTTCCTTTGGGAAAACTAACAAGATCCCAGATTTCACAACTATCCAAATTCATCATCTCCTCCTACATGGCCTACATCCAAGACTCACTATCCTCCAAAGAGAGAGCCTCCTTGAAAGATCTAGGTTCATCGTCAGTACTTAACAAAGAAAATACACAATGGAAATCTAGTGGGCTATACTTGTTAACTAGATTCTGGGTAAGTGCAAAGAGTTGAGGGACCAAAAAGTCACCACATGACTTTTTGGTCCCATACAAAGAAAAATAACGCTCTCGTGTTTTGCCTTGTATGGGACCAAAAAGTCATGTGGCAACTTTTTGGTCCCTCAACTCTTTTCCTTTTTATAACACGCTCATGTTTTAACCTGTCAAAACTCAAAATAAAAACCAAAATTAGAACAGGCCACGACTCATTTCTTCATTTTGGCACGCAAAGATTAGGTTTCATAGTGCGAGCGTGTTACAAGAAGAAGGGTTCAAGCATTTTATAAGTGCAATTGATATTTTCACCATGCCACCTCACCAATCCTATGCCCAAGGATGTCGTGAACAAAGTGTAGAGGGTGTAGCAGCTGAACAAGGTAGGGTTTGATTGTTTTTTTGTGAATTTGAAAAGAAATTTTTGATTTTGCAATGTTTGATTGGATTCTTATGTTGAATTTTCAGTCAATGAGGTACCACAAAACACTAATCTAGTAGAGGAGACTCAAAACAACCCCCAAACTCCTCAAAAACCCCCACCTTCACATCCTCACCATGAAAGAGACACACAAGAAAACTATTTAGGGTAAATTGAAGAAAATAAACATCTTGAAACCCTAATTGAAAGTTAAATAGTCCAAGTGCAATCACCGATCGTATAAGAGCCCTTGCCAAGTCATTAGAGGTGATTGTTTCTCACATTGAATCAGTGACAAACCAAATCACCAAATGGAATGACTCTAGGGAGAGGAGTCGGCAATACTATGGTGACAAATTGTCTTACAAACAAGTGAAGGACAAAAAATTACAAAATCTGCATTATATTCACAATTTGTCAATCCTAAAACTAGCCAAACACTAGAAGAGACTTGAAAATGGTTCCTGATTCATTGGTGTGTGAACGAAGATATATTCCAAAACTTTTGGGATAGATGGTACACGGTCTTTGATGAGTGTCCTTGTAATAATAATGAGGTGCTGCAATATTTCTTGAGGAAATATTGTGATTTCATCCTCAAGGAGATTCCTAATTACTTTGACATTCAAGAGTTCCAAGGTAAAGGTGGTGGCTCTGCCCAAGATAGAAAGGGGGCACATCAAGACCAAAATAGCGTACCTAGACCTCACATTAGGCCAACACATGTCTCACTCCCTTTAACTTTGAAGGAGAGTGTTGAGGTGGAGACATTGCATTCATTGAGTTCTCTCACCCAGTCTCTAGTAGAACATGGTGATGATCTCACCCAGGTTGATGAGGGTGAGAGTAGTAGGTGTCATTTGTCCCCACATCTTTGCAGTTAATATGGAAACTTGTGTGATTATGGGACACACAACTCTCGCTAGGATGCTGCAATGTAGGGGCAACAGCCAGTGATGGACACATCCGTATTGGATGATATTGTTCTCACAAATGCCTCTTATAGCATACGTTTGGTATTGACTCCTAGGTAATTTTTTACAAGGTTCATCTTGATTTAATATATTTTTATTTAAAATTTGTAATTAATTTTATATCACTATCTATATTATAAGTCAAAATTAATGTATGTAATTGTCTACACTATGAAATTCTAGGGTCAAAGTCTTCATCTTGCATTTGTTAGTTGTCCAGTGCAGTGTTATGAGAGGAGGTCGAGTCAACAGGTATGTAATTTATCACATAATCGTAAATATAGTACATATATCAATGGTAATCTTATTTAGTGACAATTTGATAATCAATAGGGAGCTTCACCAACACCTCCATGATTTCATTGGTCCCCTGGACGCAGAACCACTTTCACAGAGGTAAATTTAACCATTTGTAATCATTATGCATTTAAATAATGGTATATATCTATTATGGTCAATTAACCTTGAACTCTATTTTTAGATATTGAATATGGAGACTCCTCATCTTCGTCAGTCAGCAGAGGCGTGTATTGTTACAGTTGTGTTGTCTGCAAATCCTTTGACTAAGGTATGAGCCGGTAACATGTAAATGTCATTTTGTATTTCTTATTTTATCTCATGTCATTTGATGTACATAAATGATAGTCATCGTTACTCAATTTTGCCTCTTGATGCTTCTCACAGGAGGTCACAACTCCAACCCATCCATCTACAAACAAAAAGAGAAAAAATGATCGAGAGGGATCATCAGCTAGCAGTAAGTGATTGATTACATATGCAATGTTATATATTTCATGTTTTCTATATTAATGTGCATATTGTTTGATTGTATTAATAGGTGGAGCTACAAAAATCTCTGTCGAGGAGATCTAGTCGACGAGAGAGAGAGGATGAGTCACTGATTGACTCTCCATCTTCACGACCAAGCAAGGGCCGCTGATTATTTGATAGTAGTTCATAGGAAACTAGATTTTGGGACTTTTTTTTGTATGCCTAGATGGCTTTGTATACATACTTTTGTATGTTACCGATGTATATCTTTGTATATGCTTGTATGGTTTTGTTTGTACATGCCTATATGGCTTTATATATAGACTAGATGTTATGTTCATGACATTATATATATAACAGTTTACATTAAATATAATATTATGATCAATTATGGTTACAAGAATTTGATTTTACACGTGCCAATTTCATTTTCTTGAAAGTTTATAAATCCTTTTCAAAAAATCCATTTTCTGCATATCATGCAATCATTGCATTCCGTGAGACTATGCATTTCTTTGAGGCATCATGTTAAATAGTTCACATGCCTTGTCTATGCTTCCACACTTTGCATACATGTCTACAAGGGCAGCTACAAATACATGTGACAAAATTCCTATATCCTTTATGCTTTGATGGTTGTCCACACCCTATTTCGCAGATCCCATTTTGGCATAGGCAAGGAGGATGTTGGGTAAGTTTGTGGAATTTGGTTTTACATTTGTCAATTGCATTTGCTTGAAAGTTTCTTTTGTGCATTTTCTTGAAAGTTTCTAAAGCCTTTTTGAAAAAATCCATTTTGTACATCTCTTGAAATCATTGTATTCCTTGAGACAACATTTCTTTTAGGCATCATGTCAAATAGTTCTAGTGCATCATATATGCTTCCACACTTTACCTACATGTCTCTTAGGGAAGTTGTAAATACAACATAGGTCAAAATTCTCATATCCTTTATGCTTTGATGGATGTCCATACCCTATTCTGAAGATCCCACTTGGGCATAGACAAGGAGGATGCTGGCTAAGGTTGTGGAATTTGGCTTTACACCTGCCAATTGCATTTGCTTGAAAGTTTCTAAAGCCTTATCAAAAAAACCATTTTGTGCATATCTTGCAATCATTTCATTCCATGAGACAACATTTCTTTGAGGCATCATGTCAAATAGTTCACTTGCCTTGTCTATGCTTCATCACTTTGCATTCATGTCTCATAGGGCAGTTGCAACTACAACATCTAATGAAATTCCCATATCCTTTATGATTTGATGGATGTCCATAGCTTGTTCCGAAGATCCCATATGGGCATAGACAAGGAGGATGCTGGCTAAGGTTGTGGAATTTGGCTTTACACCCACCAATTGCATTTTCTTGAAAGTTTCTAAAGCCTTTCTGAAAAAACCCATTTTGTGCATATCTTGCAATCATTGCATTCCATGAGACAACATTTCTTTGAGGCATCATGTCAAATAGTTGATGTGCCTTGTCTATGCTTCCACACTTTGCATACATGTCTTCTAGGGCAGTTGCAACTACAACATTTGTCAAAATTCCTTTGTCCTTTATTCTTTCATGGATGTCCATACCATAGAATCAAATAGTAAGTACAATTCACAACAACAGTCTCCCTAACCTCTTCAAATACCTCTTAATTTTATAGTAGCGGTAAGAATTTCATGACAACAATGCCCTGTCTCAACAATGTATCATATTAATCATTTCTATCATTAATATTTTCTAGAATGTTGATTGCAGTATTGATGCCCATATTAATTGACCATAGTACTAATAAGGATGCTACTAAACACCATAATGATCAAGAATGCATAGGTCACAATAATGATAGAATGATATTGATTAGTGATCATAAGAAGATTACTAATCACAAAAGGATAGTTGTGCCCAAAGACAATGATGATGACAACCATCTCATCTGGTACAACATTATTAACAACTACTATGTAATTATGAAAATTGCCAAAGACTTGCCTCAATAATACAACTATTTTACAAATGGAATAATGACAACAATATCCATTGATAAGTACAAATGACAACACTAACATTTATGATGCAATAATAAGGACAAGCCAAAGGATAGCATAATCATTTGACAATTTTGTCTAGTAATGACTATGCCTATAAATCATAAATAATGACATAAGTGTTTGTTGTTGTCAAAGGCAACAATGATTATCACTAATCACAATAACAATATCGGAATATATCAAGATATTTTAAAGATATATGCTTCTATGGTCCATACCTTGTTCCAAAGATCCTAATTTGGCACATGTAGAGAGGATGCTTGCAAAGGTTATGGAATTTAGTTTTACACATGTCAATTACATTTACTTGAAATTTTATAAAGCCTTTTCAAAAAATCCACTTTTTGCATATCGTGCAATCATTGTGTTCCATGAGATGGCATCTCTTTGAGGTGTCATGCCAAACTATTCACATGCCTTGTCTATGCTTCCACACTTTGCATACATGTCTACAAGGGCAGCTACAAATACAACATGTGACAAAAGTCCTATATCCTTTATGCGTTGATGGTTGTCCATACCCTGTTCCAAAGATCCCATTTTGGCATAGGCAAGGAGGATGGTGGATAAGTTGTGGAATTTGGATTTACATCCGCCAATTGCATTTGCTTGAAAGTTTTTTTTGTGCCTTTGCATGAAAGTTTCTAAAGCCTTTTTGAAAAAATCCATTTTGTGGATATCTTGCAATCATTACATTCCATGAGACAACATTTCTTTGAGGAATCATGTAAAATAGTTCATGTGCCTTGTCCATGCTTCAACACTTTGCATACATGTATCCTAGGGCAGCTGCAACTACAACATCTGTCAAAATTCCCATATCCTTTATGCTTTGATGGATGTTAATAACCTATTCCAAAGATCCCATATGGGCATAGACAAGGAGGATGTTGGCTAAGGTTGTGGAATTTGTCTTTACACCTGGCAATTGCATTTTCTTGAAAGTTTCTAAAGCCTTTTTGAAAAAATCCATTTTGTGCATATCTTGCAATCATTGCATTCCATGAGACAACATTTCTTTGAGGCATCATGTCAAATAGTTCATGTACATTGTCTATGCGTTCATACTTTGCATACATGACTCTTAGGCCAGTTGTAACTAAAACATCTATCAAAATTCCTTTATACTTTATTCTTTCATGGCTATTGATACCATGTCCCAAAGATCCTAATTTGGCATAGGTAGGGAGGATGATTGCAAAGGTTATGGAATTTGGTTTTACACATGCCAATTGCTTTTGCTTGAAAGTTTATATATCCCTTACTTTCTCATGCAAATGGATAAACTATGTTTTCATCTTATAATGGATAATGGATGTGTACATGTTTGTTATCAATGATAATGGATGTGTTCTTTGTACAATTTTCAAGAAATGTGAGGGCTAAAGTTGCATTTCCTCATAAACTTTACCTTCTTGTCCTTCATTACCTTCAAGTAGACTTATTTCCTCACACTCATGACTCAGTGTGTGAAGTTAGCTACAATTCACAATAGAAATTATGTAAATACATGTGATAACAACTCTCTTATAGATCTTATGAAAATTTCTCATTACCTACATTGATTGTGCATTTGTCTTTCTCTTGCAAAATGAGGAAGAGTAAGAGAGAGAGAGAGACATTTGGCATGATTTGCATATCCTCATTTCATCTTCTATATGGTTTCTATGCTTTGCATATCCTCATTTCACCTTTCTACATTTTCTTTACACCTACCACTTTACATACATGTCTATCAGGGCAATTGCAACTACGACAAAATTCCCATATCCTTTATGCTTTGATGGATGTAATTAAAACACACTAGATCAAGTTAGAACACCATATCAACCTAAGAGGAGTAGAGAAAATACCTAAAAATGAAGATTACAACATAGCTTTTAGTTTAGTTTCCTCTACTAGAAAGGTGCTGGGAGTAAAATTTTGCATTGCATACCTCGTGGGGTTGAATTAACTGTGTCAACACGTTAAGGTGGGCAGGTGAATGCTAGGGGAGATGTATTTTCAGCGGCAAAGCCTCCTGATCATTATTGGCTACATCGAATGCAAACAATCTCTCAAGAACACTAATATCAAACTTTGGACCGGTTGTTCCGTCAAACCATGACACCTAGGAACATCTTCTTTGCATGTATAGGTGGATGTCAAGTCCACCTACAAATACCTACCTTAGTTTTTTTAAATCAATTTCCTTTGCCTATGGTGGCAAGGAACACATTGTTAAAAAATGCTTCAATTTCATGCAGTGGAAAGGTGCTAGAAGTGAGATTTTGCATTCCACAGCTTGTGGAGCCAAACTGACTATGCCAACATGTTAGGGTGGGCGAGTAAATGCTAGGAGAGGTCTTGTTTTATGGGCCAAGTTTCCTATTCGTTCTGGATTGCACGCTACTGACAAAGTCACTTAAGATCCCTAAGAGCAAAAAATTGTCAAACTTTGATAGAGCAGTTCTTGGAATTCATGGCAACTAGGAATGTTCCATTTGGACCTACAGGTGCACGTGGAGTTCATCCATAATAACCTCTCCCAGTTTTGGTCAACTCCAATCTATTTGATCGTGCAGAAATCAAATTTATTCTTGCAAAATGCTTTAGTTTCATGTAGTGGAAAGGTGCTAGGACTGAGATTTTGCATTCCACAACTTGTGGGGCCAAACTGACTACACCAACGTGTCGGGGTGGGCAGTTAAATGCTACAGGAGGTCTTGTTTAATGCCCCAAGTGTCTTAGACATTCAGGGCAACAGGCTACTAACAAAGTCACTTAAGATCCCTAAGACCAAAAACCTGCCAAAATTTGACAGAGCAGTTCTTGGAATTCATGGTAGTTGGGGATGTTCTATTTAGACCTACAGGTGCACATGGGGTCCTTCCATAATAACCTCTCTCAGTTTTGGTCAACTCCAATCTGTTTGACCGTGTTCAAATGCATTCTTGTAAAATGCATCAGTGGCATGTACCACAACCTTGCCAAGAGCCATATTTTTTGTTCTACTCATCATGGGGCCAAACTAACTGTGACAATGTGTCGGGGTTGGTGGGTAGATGCTAGGGGAGGTCTTGTTTCATGCGCCAAGTGTTTCAGTTGTTCCAGATAGAAGGCTAACGGTAAAGTCACTTAAGATCCCTAAGAGCAAAAAACTGCCAAACTTTGACGGAGCAATTCTTAGAATTCATGGTAGCTGGGCATTTGGACCTACAGGTGCATGTGGGGTCCATCCACAATAACCTCTCTCAGTTTGGTCAACTTCAATCCATTTGACCATGTTGAAATCAAATGCATTCTTGCAAAATGCTTTAGTTTCATGTAGTGGAAAGGTGCTAGGAGTGAAATTTTGCATACCACAACTCATGAGGCCGAACCAACTACACCAATACATTAGGGTGGGTGGTTAAATGCTAGGGGAGATCTTGTTTCATGTACCAAGTGTCTCAGTCATTCTCGACTGTAGGCTACTGGCAAAGTCACTTAAAATCCTAAGAGGAAAAAACTGCCAAACTTTGACGAAGCAGTTCTTTGAATTCATGGTAGATGGGAATGTTCCATTTAGACCTATAGGTGCATGTGGGGTCCATCCACAATAACCTATCCTGGTTTTGGTCAACTCCAATATGTTTGACCGTGCCAAAATGAAATGCATTCTTGCAAAATGCATCAGTGACATGCAACACAACCTTGCCAGGAGCCATATTTTTCATTTTGCTCATTGTGGGGCTGAGCTAACTACACTAATGCATCGGGGTGGACAGATAAATGCTAGGGGAGGTCTTGTTTTGTGTGCCAAGTGCCTCAGTCATTCATGGCATTAGGCTACCGATAAAGTCACTTAAAATCCCTAAATGCAAAAGATTGCCAAACTTTGGCGGAGCAATTCTCAGAATTCATGGTAGTTGGGAATGTTTCGTTTAGACCTATAGGTGCATGTGGGGTCTATCCACAATAACCTCTCTCATTTTTGGTCAACTCCAATGCATTTGACCGTGTCGAAATTAAATGCATTCTTGGAAAATGCTTTAGTTTCATGCAGTGGAAAGGTGTTAGGAGTGAAATATTGCATTCCACAGCCCATGGAGCTAAACCAATTGTGCCAACGTGTCGGGGTGAGTGGGAAAATTCTAGGAGATATCTTATTTCATGTGCCAAGTGTCTCAGTTGTTTTCGACTACAGGCTACCAAAAAAGTCACTTAAGATCATAAGAGCAAAAAACTGCCAAACTTTGATGGAGCAGTTCTCAGAATTCGTGGCAGTTAGGAATATTTTGTTTGGACTTAAAGATGCACATGGGGTCCATCCACAATAACCTCTCTTAGTTTTGGTCAACTCCAATCTATTTGACCATACTAAAATGAAATGCATTCTTGCAAAATGCATCAATGGCATGCAACACAACCTTGCTAGGAGCCATATTTTTCGTTCTGCTCATAATAGGGCCAAACTGAATATGCCAACGCATAGGGGTTGGCTGGTAAATGCTAGGAGAGGTCTCATTTCATGTGCCAAGTGTCTCAGTCATTTGGGGCAGTAGCCTAGTGGCAAAGTCACTTAAGATCCCTAAGAGCAAAAAACTACCAAACTTTGATAGAGCAGTTCTCAGAATTCATGGCAGCTAGGAATGTTTCATCTAGACTTACAGGTGTATACAAGGTCTATCCACAATAACCTCTCTTGGTTTTGGTCAACTCTAATCCGTTTGACCATGCTGAAGTTAAATGCATTCTTGCAAAATGCTTTAGTTTTATGTAGTAGAAAGGTGCTAGGAGTGAAATTTTACATTCCACGGCTCGTGGGGCCGAACTGACTATGCCAACATGTTGGAGTGGGTAGGTAAATGCTAGGGGAGGTCTCGTTTCATGTGCCAAGTGTCTTAGTCATTCTCGGTTGCAGGCTACCAACAAAGTCACTTAAGATCCTAAGAGCAAAAAACTACCAAACTTTGACAGAGCAGTTCTCAGAACTCGTGGTAGTTGGGAATGTTTTGTTCATACCTACAAGTGCACGTGGGGTCTATCGATAATAATCTCTCTCAGTTTTGGTCAACTCCAACCTGTTTGACCGTACTGAAATGAAATGCATTCTCACAAAATGCATTAGTGGCATACAACACAACCTTGCCAGGAGCCATATTTTCTATTTTTCTCATCATGATGCCAAACTAACTATGTCAATGCATCGAGGTGGGTAGGTAAATGCTAGGGGATGTCTCGTTTCATGTGCCAAGTGTCTCAGTCGATCGGGTCACTTAAGATCCCTAAGAGTAAAAAATTGCCAAACTTTGACGGAGCAGTTCTCATAATTTGTTGCAGCTGGGAATATTTTGTTCAGACCTATAGGTGTAGGTGGGGTCCACCATAATAACCTCTCTTAGTTTTGGTCAACTCCAATCCATTTGACCTTGCCAAAATGAAATGCATTCCTATTAAATGCTTTAGTTTCATGTAGTGGAAAGGTGCTAGGAGTGAAATGTTGCATTCCATAGATTGTGAGGATGAACCAACTTTTCCAACGTGTCAGGGTGGGTAGGTAAATGCTAGGGAAGGTCTCATTTCATGTGCCAAGTGTCTCAGTCATTCCCTACTGTAGGCTACCAGCAAAGTCACTTAAAATCCTAAGAGCAAAAAACTGCCAAACTTTGACAGAGTAATTCTTAGAATTTGTGCTAGCTAGGAATGTTTCGTTTGGACCTACAGGTGTACGTAGGGTCTATCCACAATAACCTCTCATAGTTTTGGTCAAATCCAATCTGTTTGACCATGCCGAAATGAAATGCATTCTTGCAAAATGCATCAGTGGCATGTAGCACAACCTTGTCAGGAGTCATATTTTTCGTTCTACTCATTGTGGGGCCAAACTGACTACTCCAACATGTCAGGGTGGGTGATTAAATGTTAGGGGATGTCTCATTTCATGTGCCAAGTGTCTCAATCATTCGGGGTACCAGGCTACTGGCAAAGTCACTTAAGATCCCTAAGAGCAAAAAACTACCAAACTTTGACGGAGTAGTTCTCAGAATTTGTAACAACTGAGAATGTTTTGTTCATACCTACAGGTGCATATGGGGTTCATAAACAATAACCTTTCTCAGTTTTGATCAACTCCAATCTGTTTGACCGTGCCAAAATTAAATACATTCTTGCAAAAATGCTTCAATTTCATGCAGTGGAAAGATGCTAGGAGTGAAATTTTGCATTCCACAACTCATGAAGCTGAACCGACTACATTAACACATCAAGGTGGGTAGGTAAATCTTAGGGGACATCTCATTTTGTGTGCCAAGTGTCTCAGTCGTTCCTAACTACAGGCTATTGGCAAAGTCACTTAACATCATAAGAGCAAAAAACTACCAAACTTTGACAGAGTAGTTCTCAAAATTCATGGTAGTTGAGAATGTTCTATTTAGACCTATATGTGTAGGTGGGGTCCATCTATAATAACCTCTCTCAGTTTTGGTCAACTTCGATCTGTTTGATTGTGCCGAAATGAAATGCATTCTTGCAAAATACATCAGTGGCATGAAGCACAACCTTGTCAGGAGCCATATTTTTCATTCTGCTCATCATGGGGCCGAACTGATTGCTCGAATGCATCAAGGTGGGTGGGTAAATTCTAAGGGAGGTCTCATTTCATGTGCCAAGTGTCTCAGTCGTTCTAGGCAGCAAGCTACCGGCAAAGTCACTTAAGATCCCTAAGAGCAAAAAACTGCCAAACTTTGACAGAGCATTTATTGGCATTTGTGGCAGCTGGGAATGTTTTGTTTGGACCTATAAGTGAACGTTGAGTCTTTCCACAATAACCTCTCCTAGTTTTGGTCAACTCCAATCCATTTGACCATGCCGAAATTAAATGCATTCTTGCAAAATGCTTCAGTTTCATGCAGCACAACCTTGCCACGTGCCATATTTTTTGTTCTACTCATCATGGAGCTGAACCGACCATGTCAACACATCAGGGTGAGTGGTTAAATGCTTGGGGAGGTCTTGTTTTGTGTGCCAAGTGTACCAGCCATTCCAGTTTGTAATTTACTGACAAAGTCATTTGCCGGTAGCCTACAGCTCGGAATGACTAAGGCACTTGGTAGGTGAAATGAAACCTCCCATAGCATTTACCTACTCACCACGATGTGTAGGTGCAATCGGTTTGGCCCTACGATATGTGAATTGCAAAATTTAACTCCTAGCACCTTTTAACTTTACCGTTAGCCTGCAACCCAGAATGATTGAGACACTTGGTGTATGAAATGAGACCTCCCCTAGCATTTACCCACCCACCCCGACATGTTGGTGCAGTTGGTTCAGCCCCACGAGCTATGGAATATAAAATTTCACTCCTAGCACCTTTCAACTTTGTTGGTAGCCTACAGCCTAAAACAACTGAGACACTTGGCATACGAAACGAGATCTCCTCTAGTATTTACCCACCCACCGCGACACGATATAGTCGGTTCGGCCCCACGAGCTGTGGAATGCAAAATTTTACTCCTAGCACCTTTCAACTTTGCCAGTAGCCTACAACTCGAAACAACTGAGACACTTGGTACATGAAATGAGACCTCCCCTAGCATTTACATGCCCACCCCGACATGTTGGCATAGTCAGTTTAGCCACATAAGCTTTGGAATGCAAAATTTCACTCCTAGCAACTTTCGACTTTGTTGGTAGCCTGCAGCTTGGAATGACTGAGACACTCGATGCATGAAACGAGACCTCCCCTAGCATTTACCTACCCACCCCAATGCATTGGCCAATTAGTTCATCCCCACAAGCTGTGGAATGCAAAATTTCACTCCTAGCACCTTTCCACTACATGAAACTGAAGCATTTTGCAAGAATACATTTAATTTTGGCACGGTCAAATGGATTGGAGTTGACCAAAACTAGGAGAGCTTATTGTGGATGGATCCCACGTGCACCTGTAGGTCCAAATAAAACATTCCTAGCTGCCACAAATTCTGAGAACTCCTCCATCAAAGTTTGGTAGTTTTATGCTTTTAGAGATCTTAAGTGACTTTATTAGTAGCCTGCTACCCAGAATGACTGAGACACTTGGAACATGAAACAAGACCTCCCCTAGAATTTACCTACCCACCCCAACACGTTGGTACAGTCAGTTTGGCCCCACGATGAGCAGAACGAAAAATATGGCTCCTGGAAAGGTTGTGTTGCATGCCACTAATGCATTTTGCAAGAATGCATTTCATTTCAACACGATCAAACGGATTGGAGTTGACCAAAACTAAGAGAGGTTATTGTGTATAGACCCCACTTGCACCTGTAAGTCCACACAGAACATTTCCAACTGCCACAAATTCTTAGAACTGCTCCGTCAAAGTTTGGTATTTTTTGCTCTTAGGGATCTTAAGTGACTTTGTTGGTAGCCTGTAGTTGGAAACGACTGAGACACTTGGAACATGAAACAAGACCTCCCCTAGCATTTACCCTCCCACCCCGATGCATTGGCACAGTTGGTTCAATCCCCACAATGAGCAGAACAGAAAATATGGCTCCTGACAAGGTTGTGTTGCATGCCATTGATGCATTTTGCAAGAATGCATTTCAATTCGGCACGGTCAAACGGATTGGATTTGACCAAGACCGAGAGAGGTTATTGTGGATAGATCCCATATGCACCTGTAGGTCTAAATAGAACATTCCCAGCTACTACAAATTCTGAGAACCGCTTCGTCAAAGTTTGGCAGTTTTTTGCTCTTAGGGATTTTAAGTGACTTTGTTGATAACTTGCAGCCCAAAATGTCTGAGTCACTCGATGCACGAAAAGAGACCTCCCCTAGAATTTACTCACCCACCCCGATGTGTTGGTGCAATTGGTTCATTCCCACGAGTTGTGGAATGCAAAATCTCATTCCTAGCACCTTCCACTGCATGAAATTGAAGCATTTTGGAAGATTGCATTTGATTTTGGATTGGATTTGACCAAAACCAACAGAGGTTATTGTGAATGGACCCCACATGCACCTGTAGGTCTAAATAGAACATTCAAAGCTACCATGAATTCTAAGAACTGCTCCATCAAAGTTTAAAAGTTTTTTTCTCTTAAGGATCTTAAGTGACTTTGTCTGTGGTCTGCTGCCCGGAATGACTGAGACACTTGGAGTACATGAAATGAGACCTTCCCTAGCATTTATCTACCCACCCTGACATGTTGGCATAGTCAGTTTGGCCCCATGAGCTATGGAATGTAAAATTTCACTCTTAGCACCTTTCCACTACATGAAACTTAAGCATTTTGGAACAATGTGCTCCTTGCCACCATAGGCAAATGAAATTGATTTAAAGACAACTATGGTAGGTTTTTGTAGGTGGACCTGACATCCACCTATACATGCAAAGAAGATGTTCTTAGGTGTCACGGTTTGACGGAACAGTCTATCCAAAGTTTGACACCTTTTTTGTCTTAGGGCTCTTAAGAGACTGTCTCCGTCCAATGTAGTTGAGAACGACCAAGAGGCTTCACAACTAAAAATACATCTCCCCTAGCATTTACCCACCCACCTGGATGCATTGGCGCCATCCATTTGGCCCTAGGTGATGTTGAATGTAAAAATTTAGTCCTAATACCTTACTAGTAGATGAAAATTCAGTACTATAAAGGTGTTCTCACTTGATCCATTGTCTTGTAGGGCATCAATTAAGGCTACCCTCACCACTGCTATCAATTGTTAGCACCAAATGTGAAGAAACAAATGAGGTTTTTTCATTAAAACTCATAGTAACATCATTAAAACTCATTATATGAAATAGTAATTAAAGGACGTATCATCCTGAAATAATCATAAAAACCTACCTTACTTTCCTTCCAAAAGCAACTTCATAAGGATTATGCCTACCTCAATCATACTCAAATCCTGCATGCAAATGTAATTACAATATTTAGCTAAAATGAGTACACCATTGAACTCTATAATGAAACGAAGCTAATCAACCAAGACCAAGGAGCACATATAAGAAGGTAAGATAGGTATCAAAAATATAGAAGGTGAAATGATGATAGAAAAGAAAAATAACATACCTTTCTGTCATTCCACTGATTCAATCTAATGAACAATCTGTGTCTACTCTACTCTTTATTGTGTCGAGTATTACCTCGTGGTCAGACTCACAAACCTTCCACAAGGTCCTATTCAATGGTCTACCCACATATTTGATCAAATGAACGTTTGATGCCACAACAAGGTTAGAATTTAATGAAGAATCTTCTTATGTGTGCCAAAGTCCTCGAACAACCACACATCAGACTTCTTCACTGGGTACCTTCTAAGCCATGTTCTAGTAACAACCACTGATCCTATAGGGTACTTGATATTTTCTCCATCTATAATAGGGGCATCTCATTTCTTTTTTGCCTCAACACAATGACACAAATAATAATTTGTTTCTTCATTGTTTTCAGCTACAATAACTACATAAACATGCCATGCATTAATATGTGCATTCAATTTGATGAATATAGTCAACAATACCAAAAAACTACAAAATAAGATGGAATATTAAATTTCAATGCTGATAATACCCTGTTGAACTAGGTTTGAAACATGGTCAAAGTCAATTGATGATTCAATCCTTGTGAGTTGTAGTGTTGTCGAGAGTTGATACATGTCAACTAGGCTTAGGCTTCTTATACACCATTCATCGACCCACTCCTTTGACTCGCAATCATACCAAGCTTGATCTATACATGGAGAACAAAAGCATACCATCTGTTGTGTATGAATACTCCATGAACCTACATTAGAGCTTCTAAAAGAGTGTAGCTCACTCGATCCTGTCAATGTACAACACTCCTCATATTTTGCAATGTTAGTATCATCAACCAACCAAAAAATTTATGAACTACAAACTTACCCTCATTACCTGGACCCATTATAGCATTACACCATTCGACAATAGATCTCACATCTGTCAACTTTGCATTGTCTTTGTACTTCAACTCTTCTCGTGTTAATGTTCTTTTGATACATGCTCTTGCACCATCATGCTCCCTCTTTCCATGTCCAACCTCACAAAAATTCCACATATTTGAACACCATTCATCATATGCATCATGCTCAACCAATAGAACATCCATGAGTTCTTGAATTGTGATGCACAATTATTTGACCATATGATATGCTGACCAAATGATATGCTCATGCCAGTCAAATCACAATAGAACATTTGAAAGCAACCTTACACGAACTTTGTAGAATGTGTACGATCATCACTGATATAAAATGATACTTCCTCAAAATCTTTTTGTCATCCTCTATACTGTCATCTGCATGAATGAATGCTATATGCACAAATATAGCAACCTGCGTAGAGTTGTAATACTGCGATTGCACCTCATTCTGTGGTTGTAGTGTGTAGTTCTCTACAAAGTCAACAACTGAAATGATGGTATCAAGTGGAAACGTGTCCTTGCATAACTTAAATTGCAAGTACAACCATCGAGCTCTATGGGTATGCCTTGCATACTCGTAAACTATATTCTCTCAAAAAATAAAGATAAACTAACACACTGGAATCTTTTCAATGACCAATTCACACCTTTTTGCTTCTTTACCATCTTTTAGACTATATTCCATTCTCTTGTATTTGCAAAAACTTACTAGTTCATTTCCAATTGCATGTGTGTTCTCCCTATGTTCACAAATTGGTAAATGTTGCAACCCACCACAATGATCACACGTACCATCCAAGAATAAGTTCTTGTGGAATAATTGACCATCCACTCTTTGACATAAGATGCTCAATATGAAATCTCTTGAAGATCTAGGTGAACACTTTATATTACACTCCAACAAAACATCGTTAGTATGCAAATCTACACATATATATCTATAGACATCATAATGATTAGAAAACTCAATATGTACTCTACAACAACAAGTTGTGCATGTGTGATTTATTTTGACATAAAAAATATTTACCATTTCAAAATACCTTTGACTAATTTTAATTTGAGGATACATCTCTTGAAATTTCTTAAAAAACTATGTTTGAGTCACATCCAAAAACGCTTTGGATGTGGCTCATGGTTTTGACAACCAATTCTCCTTCTTACAACATCTCTTGCATTAGGAGATACCCTTGTGCTATTTTTCCAAAATTCTTCAATAAGGGATCTCAAGGCTTCAACAAAAACTTTATATTTTCATGGGAGTCTCCCAGAGAATGCCCACAATTCATTGGTATTTAGGTCCTCAACTCTTTCACGCCTTCTAACAGCTCTCATTAGAGTTTTTCTACTTATTTTCAATGGTTCACTTATCTTTCTAATGAGGAGAGATTTCTTTGTTTGATGGATTACTATTGTCGACATAATGACAAGTCGTGTGACATTACTATCCTTAGTGTGTGAGGTGGAACCCACACTCTCATGTGCACTCATTAGATTCTTTACAATTGATTTTTCACTTGAAGCATCCGATGTTCTTAGACCAAGAATCTTCATAATGGGCCTGAATTTTAGATTTCTCATCGATTCAACAAATAGTTGACATCTTCCAGTTTCATTCAAGTTCTCAAAGAATAATTTCCATATCTTTGGCATGCACTCTTGGGAATCTTATTCTGCATGGGCTTCAAAACATTCTCATCAATATCAATTAGAAACTTAGGCTTTCTATGAAAAATTCTAGGAGGCATTTTCAATGGTAAAGTTGACTCGGTATTAGGAATTTCTTCAATATTTACTTGACATAGAATAGATGGCATATCTTCAATTGGAAATGGAAAAGATGAAAATATTTGAAGTTGAGATGGAGAATATGGTGTACCTTCAACTTGACATGTGAATGATGGTGTGCCTCCAAATTGAGAAGAGAATGATGATGTACCTTCAACTTGACCTATGAAAGATGGAGTTCCTCCGACTTGAGAAGAGAATGATGGTGTACCTTCAACTTGACCTGTGAAAGATGAAGTGCCTCCAACTTTGAGATTTAATTTCCTTGTTGAACAGAGGTTTTACATTCGTTGCATTTGTGCCACCAATTCCATCTCTCTCTTAGCTTGAATAGATGATTCATTTTCCTCTTGAATTGGCAATGGTGGAAAATCTTCTTCTATGGTTGACAATTTCCTACTTTCACAAAGTTGCCTCATTCCTTCTCTTTTCTTTACATTCTTAGCTTCACCTTCTTGTGGTTTTAGAGTCTTTTCTCTTTTCCTCAGCATGATGATGATTTCTATATGCATCATGAATAAGACAGATAAATTAGTCCATCATGGTACAAAAAAGTAAAGTAATATTATACACAAATCTCAAAATGATCACATAATTAAAGTGAATAAATGATTATAAATCTAAAAATTTATAGTTTCCTAGGGTAGTCCAACCTGAAACATAAAGATCGCACACATGTCATACTAGCAATCTTTTACAAATCAAAATTAAGCTAGGATAACATTCGAATTACAAGGCAAGACGACATATCATACCATTCTTGAACTTCATGGAGTAACTAACATTCATCGTTCAGATGATATTTAAGAACATATCATAGCAATACAAATGAACTTTTCCAACACTTACAATATCTTTTAGCTCTCTCTCTCTATATATAGAAACCAACTTTTCCATACTAATTTTTTAGCATTACATCAATGGCCAAGATATGGTCAACATTTACAAACGGTGGTAGGCAATATCTCTAGGTTAATTTCACATTTTCCTAACATATCTTCTCAAACACGCTTGTCTCCTTCACCTAGGTGAATTGGGAATGCAATTTCCAAGGTAACAACTTTAGTTGACAAGCATAAATTGTTCTATAAGGATCTTCGAATCATGTAGTATTCCTTCTTTTATCATAAATATTCAATAGAAAAGAAACTTCCTTATAGCAATAGAATAATTCGCTACCTTTTTTACCTTCTTTTATTCTCATATTTATAGATAAAATTATATGGAGCTTGGTTTTTTTAGAACAACAATAAATGAAGTCATCAAATCAATAATTTGTCCTTTGTTCATCTCATTCTCTTAGCCAACATTTTGCTTGATCTTATCTTAGGTTCTCTTTTAGTACTTTCTTCCTTTATCATATTCTTTTAGTAGATCAATCTCCTACTAGTTAGCGAAAAATTGAGATAAATGAAAAATCAAACATAAAGATTTTAATCAAGATTAATGAAAGATTTGAAAACATGACAAGTTAGATTAAAGATGCAACATAATCATTCATATTTAAGACAAATCCCTTCTCTAATCCTTCTCCCATTCCTAGTCAAATTGGTTGTGAAATTATAATCAAGTGTCAAATTTAGTTTCTTTTTGCAACTTCACCAAATTTGGTGTCCTTTTGATCTTGGGTGTTAATTCATGATGCATGACTTTCATTAAATCATGAAAAGGATATGCACCCACCAATATCAATACTCTATCTTCCTTAACTATGTAATTTAACTCCTTGACAAGTCACTATCTATTCAAGACAACCTCATTGTGATTATAATTGTCCTAATAACTATGCCAATGACATGTATGGTTATCTTTTAGTTGACCTATTTGGTCATCTAGTGTCCATGGAAATCTTCCCTACCATATGAATATCCTTTCAAGACCACCTAGATATGTTTATATAGTATCATGGATACCTTTTTGCATGGATTTGAGATTAATTGACTTATCATTTAAACTTGATTGTCACCTTGTGTATCAATTGCTATCCTACCATGGGTGAGAGGTCATAACTATTCCTAGGGTTGCATGATAGCTATTGAGGTATAATTTAGTCTTTAGGCTAATATGATAGTTCTTGCAAGTGAGTATGCTCAAGTGACAATCCTTAGCTTGATTTTAGCATGATGATAATTCTTTGACTAACATGATTTTGTTGATATGTGCCAGACAACTGAGAGGGGGGGTGAATCAGTTTTCACAAAAAACTCAAACACTTTCTGCAATTTAAACATTCATCACTTATCCACAATTATTATGATTTAACCATGAGTGCATGAAATCATAAACTTAACCACAGATACAATATCAAACACAAGAGACACCAGATTTATGTGGAAAACCCCAAGGTTGGGAAAAACCATGGAGAGGATTAACTCTTAATATATATTGCAATTTTGAAATAATGATGTTCAGGCTTGGTCACTCCACGGGCCTAAACATACTGGCTTACTGCCATGAAGAACAACTAGGTCTAGCAGACTCACTTCCTCAACCCTAAACCTAGAAAGATTACAATAAGGGCTATTAAACCCTACTGGTGGCTTACTGCCAGACTCACTGCCATGATCAACACCTTTCTGTATTGTGAACAACAATTCCTCTACTCTGCTCTTCCTCTGCTCTGCTCTTCCTCTTATTTCCTCTACCTCTTCTCTGCTCTGCCTTTGGACCTTTCTTAATATATTTCCATTTTTTTTCTCAAGGACACCTTTTCCATGACTCAACTACAAGTATTTATACACTACATCAACCTTCGAATGATCATCAAGGTCAGCATCACAATCATCAACCATTGGAACAATCTCCAAAGTCGGTATCACAAACATTTACAAAATAGGTCCTGACCTATTACAACTTTATGCAAGGGGAATGAAATGCGGATCATGTCATGCCTTATCTAGGACTCAAACACGATCTTCCACCCCACAACACACTTCCACAATCTTCCAGAGATCTCCACAATTACTAGGATCAACCAAGTCGGCCAAGACTAGTTACATGCTACATTAACTGGGAACAATCTTCACACACCATCACAATTTCTTAAGGTGGACCAAAGTACAGATAGGAACATGATTAGGAGACATCCACAAGCATGCTATAATCATCAAGAGCAACCACACAAACCTTAACCACTTTATCCATAGGAATCTTCTCACCGGAACACATGAGCTTCACTGTCTTCAACTGTCATAAAAGAAAGATAGCTTGTGGACCACCAAACCATGAACCATTGCAACTGTAGGCACTTATCATCATCCCAGACATCCCTCTAGAACCTTAGAGAAAAATACTTTAGTGTGGAGGAATGCGGAGCCAAATACTATCTTCCTGTCTCAACTGATCTTACATAAAAAGCGGGTTTCACTCTGGTGAACACAACTCACTCAGATCTTCATGTGGATGGCTCAAACCTAGAATGTAGCATCCTTAGATATACTTCTAACTTACTTCCAATCCACATACCATGATCATCAAGCAAGAATAAATGTGGAACAGTTTCCCGAACTGTTCTTCAGCATACAACTCACTGTCTATACTGCACTTCTCTGTAACTTACTTGTTTCTTCCGGAGAGGCTAATTTTCTCAATATCCTCAACATACAAGTCCTCTAAAAAAGTAATAGAATAATATAAAATTTACACCAATGACAACAATAATATGTTGACATAAATGACAACACCGATTAGGCACATACTTGCAATAGATTTCCCTTAGTATCCTTCTAATTGTTTAGTTTAGTGTTTGAATCAGGATAATAGCAACATGATTGCACATCTACTCCATAGTGAAAGTGTTTCCATGACCTTTCTCTAGTTTAGGAATATCCTTTAATGTTGATAAGACAACCTTCATAAATATATACCAATATTATCTTGATGTTTTCCTCCCCATGGTGATATGGCTTGTTGTCATAGATTATCTCAAATAAATATAAATTTTCACTTTGTCATGATAATTGAACTTATCAAAATGATAATCCTCTCACTTCCCTCATGACTATCCTATAACATGAGATTTCATGCTTTAACATAATCAAAGAGTGAAGTAAATGAATACATAAATAACATACCTTAGATTTCGAGATTTGAGTTGCCCAATCCTCAAAAATTTGAGCTTTTTGGCAAGTTCATTCATATTCAATGTTGAATTCTATATAACTCTAATAGGATTAGTCAAATTTATGAAAAAACAAATATATATCATCAAACCCAATTTAAATACATGAAAATTAGCATTCAAACAATATGAAACATGAAACTATTAGTTTAAATAATCAAATTTTGTCTAAAAACATCCAATTTACTTCTACATTGAAAAACCAAAAAAAGGTGGTGGATTAAGGAAACAATGGCTGTCAAAATGTAAACACCATGAAAAAGTGCTTTCTTGTCCGATAATGCATGAAAAGTAGGGAATAACAAAGCATGTGGGTCTGAATCACAGATCCCACATGCTTTTTGTCCCTATTTTTTGGTTCACCAAAACATGCTCGTGTTATAACACAAGTGCATTTTGTCATGCATGGAAAGTTTAAGTGTTGTCATGCATGGAAAGTTTTAAGTGTTGTCATGCATGGAAAGTTATAAGTGTTTTAAGTGCACGGAAAGTGGGGAGGGAGGTAGAGAGGTGAGAAAGAGAGGGTAGGAGGTATAGAGGGGCGAAGGTAAAGACGGGAGAGAGAGAGAGAGAGAGAGAGAGAGAGAGACTATTTTTGACATGCAATCCTAAACACTTAACTTGAGCAACCCTAAATAATGCCCCTAAACCCTAAACCTGAGCAACCCTAAACCTCTAAACCCTAAATAATGCAAAAGGTGAAAGAATGGACTGGAGAAGAAATGGTTGGATGCAAGATAAAATGATAACACACACAAGAAAGCAAGCAAGTATGCACAAATGATACAAGAACAAACAAGGTATTGCCCCTATCCAACTGTAAACCAATGATTAATTGATAATGATTGATGATAGTGTTTTTCATTGCAGGCAATGATATATCCCTAGATCAACACAAAGATACAGGAAAGACCTATCCCAAAGCTAGTATTGTCATTGTGGGGAAACATATATCCCTAGATCAACACCAAGATACGGGAAAGACATATCCCACTGATGATGATGATTGATTGATTTAGTTTACGACAAGATTAGGATCAAGACCACTAATTATGATTGGATAATTTGACAATATTGATTAACTTGATTGGTATGGATTAAGGATGACTTGCATTTGGATCACTACCTGGATTGATGGGATTTGAATTGATGATTGGATTAAAGATTGGTGATGCCCTAGTCACGCAAGAGCTAGGGTGACAAGGAAAGAAAATGGATAAGATAAATGATGTTGATGATGATGATGATATCTTATGTACCTGAGTACTGGATACTTCCTTCATATTCCAAACTACCTACATACCCATATCCCTGGGTTCAAGGTACTTTAAGTTTGAGATGAGATGATGATATGTAGTTCTAGTGCACTCAATCAATGTAGAAGAGAGTTGATGAAAGATACATTGATTGATAGAAATTTGATTGATAGAAGAAATGTGAATGAAGGAATCATTGGCACTTTGGAAAAACTTTATTTATGGATGGTACATGAAATGTTATTGGATATGTTATGGATGCAGATATTTGTCACCTTGATATTGCAAGTATTTTGAAGTGCTTGATTCATCATTGGGAGATTTGTTTTGTTATTTTTGTGTTTTTAACATGTTGTAAGAAAATACAAGCATCTAGGTATAATTAAACCATGATGACCTGAGTATTGCTTACATGGATTGTGATATAGCAAGTTAATACAAGCATCTAAGTATAATTGAACCAAGATGACTTGAGTATTGCTTGCATATCAACAGACAAGGATTGCACCTGTTTCATGTTTAGGCCTCTGATGTCCTCGATGATCATTTTGTTGATCATGTCTTCAAGTTAGACAAGGCTTCACATTACTAAAGATAAACCCACAAACAACAGACAAAGAAAATGATTATGACCCCATCATAGCTCCTCTAGTTTTTGACATCCTTGAGTAGCATAAAAGGACATAATAACAAGAATCAAGATAATAAGACTTAAAACAACCATTAAACCTTCTTACCATAGATATACATTTTCTTGCAATAACTTGATAGAGTCATGTTTGATGTTTTAGGCAGGTCGGTGTTGTCAGGTGTAGTTTGATGCCTCATTGTCAAGATGTTGTTATAAGGCTTGTTTTGCTACTCTGCTTGTTGTCTAGCAATAGTATTGCGATCCTTATTGTTATCCTCTGAGGAGTGTGACACTCAAGAATCCAATTCTCCAACTAGGTCAAGGAGTTGCCCCCAGTCAAGTAAAGGATCAATTTATTGCGGATGAACTGGCAATAGATACAAAGAAACAGGCCCTAAGGGACTCACCTAGTGCCTCAAGGGCTCATTGATGATGGCCTTGCCTACGTGACGACACAGAGGCAACGTAGTTCAGGGTGTGGACTTTTGTGGACCTAGGACCTAGGCAATGGGAGATGGTGTGGATTCAGATGGATAAAAGGATGGGTGATATGGGATGAAATGGATGGGAAAGGACCCTCGGGGGCACATCAATGATGTCCTTGCCTATGTAATAGTTCAGAGGCAATGTAGTTTGGTAAAAGGTACTAATGATGGGATTGTAGATGACTTGATGCTTTTTTTGGGGGATTTTCTAGATTTTTCTAATGTTTTGATGTTTGTGGGATTTTTGGATGATAATTTGGATAGCCTAAATGTTGGATACGATGACAAGGGAACACCACGGATAGGTAAACGGATGGGTGATAATGGATAATGGATGGGTAGGTAGAAGGAAACAAGGATGTGATCTCCAAGGACTATGTTGCATAGGAATAACTCAGGATTTGACATGACAAAGTTTATGACGAAGGAGGATGAGATGATTGGATTGTTTTGAAAAAGATAAGGTATATCAAGAGTTTTTCCAAAGCATGTTTTTACATTTTGTCCCCATATCCTTTATCAAGATCAAAAGAGAAAATGGGCTCAATACAATAGGTATATGTAGGATAAGGATGACAAGATGGTATGACAAGATAGGATGGTATGGTAAGATAGGATGGAAAATGATAGGGTCGATGAGACAATGTGCTCCCAAGGGTAAATGATATAGAAGATCAACCTACACATGATGCCTATTTGCTAGGTTTTCATCATGGTACCTATCCAAGGCATCTGTTTACCAGGTTTTCACCATTAGACGAAGGGATTTCTCTTTACTTTTTTTTTTGTTCTTGGATGGAAAGGGTGGATATGGACAATAAAGACTCAAGCATCTAGTTCCAAGGAAGGTGATAGTGTCCTATTAGAGATGCATGTCGGTGCATGGACCATGTCAAATGTTCTCATAGATCTATGTTGGTAGGGGATTGCATGAAAGTGAGATGGAGAAGGTAGAGATAGTGGATTATGGAAGGTACAATAGTGGATTATGATGTGGATTATGTAAGACTTATGCAAGGATGGAGGGAAGACTTATGCAAAAGTATGGACCATAGGAATAGGGTGGGGAAGATATGTAGGATAATAGTGGAAGGAAGGGGAGATGGAGGTATGTGGAAGTGTCGTGGGATGGAAGGGAACCATGACCAACAGTTGCACATACCGCGATAAACATTGAAGCTTATGATGGGAAGGTGGTGTAGGAAGCAATGGAGATGTTTTCTTGGTGGATGAGTGAGTTAGGCATTTAGGGACCCACATAGACTTAGCATTTTTCTGATTTTTGCTTGTCATGTGGGATGGAAGGATTTGATACTTTTGGATGGAAAAGGAGAGAGTGGATGGTTGGGATTCTTGAGAGGTGGATGCCTCATTTAACTTGATGGCTTTCTACTTAGGTACCTAAACCATTTTTCTTTTAGATTTTACTTGTGAAGGTATGGGCTTGGGTACATACAGCTTTTGTGTGGCTTGTGAGGCAAGTACTTGTTACTTGGGGGCCCACACCTTTTTCAATTTTGCTTTGAGGTGTGTGGGTGTATGCAGATTTTGAGATGGGTTTTTCTTTAATTCTTTGGATTGAGTTCCTAAGGTATTAGGACCCTTAGGATTTTTGACTGTATGAAAGGATGCATCCCAATGTCTATTTTTGAATCCCATAGGTTTGGTGGAATGAGTGGAGGCTGCATGTTTAGACAATATGTGTCTTTGTCGGTCATGATTTGAAATGTGAGGGAATGTGTAGATGGATGAATTTGGCGTTGGGAGAAGTGGAAGCAAAGTGGGTGGAGGGATAGTAGGAGTTGGAAGGAGTGGAGGTCAAGTGGATGGTGGAAGGTGTATGGTCACATGCTTTTGACATTTGTAGGATGGGGGAGGTGGAATGGCGACATATGTTTTGGGGATATGATAGGGTTTGCGATGGGAAGTGGTGGATTTAGAAGGTATGGAGGAAGTACCAACATCATGAGATTGCTTTTCTTGGGGAGTATAACCAAGGCCATAAGAGGGTGGAGGGATTTGGACATGGATAAGCTCCAAAATACTTTGTTCATGAAGGCCTAAGCCTTTACCTTGATAGTTCATATGTTGGAGTATGCGGTGGACAATGGGATTGTGGATGATTTTGACGCTAGATGTGAGCTCATTATTTGATGGGGAAGGTGAAGTGGTAGATAACGGTTGTTTCTCTCTTAAGGAAGAACATTCATGGATGAAGGTAGTGAGATCAAGGGGATAGGATAATGGATTCGCAACTTGGTCGATAATGGATGGTGAAGGATCATTAGGATCTTGATTATCATTATGCTCACTAAGATCCAAGTTATTGGTTTGATCATCTATGTGCACTTGGGAGGCAAATGTCTCATCAAGGAAAGTATGTGTTGTTGGATCATGGATAGGACTAGGTGGAGGATGGATAGGAGTAATGGAGGTTTCGTGCACATGGGTGGTTATGGGGTCATGGATAGATGGGGTAATAAGCTCACGACCATGGAATGCATAAAGTTGGATAAGAGGATCATCATGGTTCGCTTGATCATAGATAGGCTCTTGATCATAGATGGGATCTTGATCATAGATAGGATTAAGTGTGATGGGATCAATGTGCTCATGTATAGGTTCTTCATCAACGATAATATCTTGATCATAGAAAAGATATAGGTTATGGGTGGGTTGGATTTGGATTTCTTTCTCATGTATGGGTATAGGATCAAGTTGCTCATGGATAGCTTCTTCATAGGTAATATCTTGATCATGGAAAAGATAAATGTTATGGATGGGTTGGATGGAGGTGCTTTGATCTTGATTTGGATAAAGGGTTGTTGTTTCCGCATGCTCTAAAGTATACTCTTGACATAACTCTTGATTTTCTTGAATTGAAGTGGAGGTAGAAGACTCTTGGATAGGCTCTTGGTCAACAACACTAAGGTATGATGGGTCTTGACTTGGGTTCATGATAGGAGGTTCTTTGATAAGCTTAAGGGGTTGCGGTCAAGATGAAGGGGTTGTAGGATTGGACATGGTGTTGGAGGGTTCTTGGATACTTTCAAGGATAGGGATGTGAAGGCATGAGGGGCGTTTACTCTTTGCTAATAGCCATTGGATCACATCCTTCATGAGTATATGGGTGGATGGACAGTATAATGGATGGAGAATAATGGTAGATGGCGTAGGCTTATGATCATGGTTAGGATTGCTTGGGCTAGATGGGGATGAAATTGGATGATTGGACTTGGACTTTTCTATAGCTTTTCTTTTGCTTTTAGATTTGGCAAAGAGTCTTTGGAGAAAGTCATTCAAGGATTCTTTGGTTAGTGGATTAGAGCTTGGGGAAGTTGATGGCAGTGTTGGTGTAGGACTAGTATGCTTTGGGATATGCATTCTAGGGGATGGTGAAGGAGGACTAGTAGATGGAGGGGTGTATGTTTCCAAGCTTAAGGTGGTATTTCCCTTGTCAATAGTATCATTAAGATGGGTTAAGGATGCACGATCTTGGTGTCTAGAGGGGGAAGGTATCGTGACCAAGCTTTTATCAAATGGATAAGGGGATATGTCCTTTAATGAATATCATTTTGTGAAAGATCCAGTTTGTAAATCCCCAACTTGTTGTAAAGCTCAGATTTGTTGCGTGAGTGCTTCTAATGGATTTGTCACATCCTTAGCTTTCTTATTTTTGGGAGCTTCGGTTTCATTTGTTTGCCTTGTTTCTCTCAATTTTTCTACGTCAAAATTGGAAGGTAACTTTGCTCCTTGTCGTGCTAGCATAAGGAAGTACTTTTTGGGATCTGTGGCAACGACCCTATCCATCATCTTTAGGAATTTTGGATCTTGAAGTTGCTTAAGGAGTTCCTCTTGAGTAATCTCCTCATCATCAGAATTATGCCCACTATTGTTTAGGGAACCCATGTTTTGCTTTTGGTTAGATTGAGATCTAGTTGCAACCAAAAAACCTTTGGATGTGGGTGAATGTTGGAAAAGAGGGTGCACTACGGAAATGGATGGGAGAAGTGACTGCAAGGTTAATTTGACCTCAGAAACTGATACAAGGTTGAAATGGGTGCTCAAAAAGCTAGGTGTTTTTCTAACAAAATGTACAGAAGTGCTCACTGTGATAGATGTGCAGGAACAGAGTGTGTATGCGCAGCAACGGGAAACAAAAGCACAGATCTGATGAAAAGTAGATGCACCAGAACAGAGGATAAATGCACAACTACATGGAGTAAATGTGCAGGTCTGGTGAAAAAGCAGATGCGCAGCAGAACAGAGTAAAAGTGCAGCAGAACTGAGTAAATGCACAATAGAAAGCAGATGCGTAGTAGGATGAAGCAAATGTGTAGCAGGGTGAAGCAAATGCGCAGATCTGTCTGTTTTGCCTAATTTTGACTAATTTTGACTTGGTAAAGGCACGTTTTTCAATGTTTTTGGGTTCTTTGTTTGAATGTTTCTCTTTTTGACTTGTTTCTTCGATTATGGCAAGAAAGACACATCACACACAAAGAATATTTTCATGATTGTTTGATTTTTTTTGTATTTTTTATTTTCTGATTACAATGCAAGCATAATCCTAAGGTAGGCTAGGACAGTATTCAATGAGTTCCAACTTGGTTTTTACACCAACCGCTTGCATAAAGGCGGACAGCTAATAGCTTGGTAGCACCGGTTCCCCTCCACAGCACTCACTTCTCATGCATACCAAGCTATAGTTCCTCTGAAGAGTTGAACTTTTCTGTCTCTACACTAATGAGTGTATGATGTTGGACAGCTCTAGAGAATGTTTTCCTCCTGTGTCACTGAATAGGGGTTTTTCATTTCTACAAACAATGGATATGTAGTAAGGGCAACCGTTTGAGTGGTTATACGTGCAGCAGCACTACTCTCCATTATGGAGTCTCCCAGCCTGCAAGGGTTGTACCTTGTGGGGTTTATGGGGAGGTTGGTTGTTGGTATAACTAATCCGCACTCGTTGCTTAAAGCTTTTGCCTCA
The DNA here is from genome assembly GCA_027924645.1 of Cunninghamia lanceolata. Lineage (NCBI taxonomy): Eukaryota > Viridiplantae > Streptophyta > Pinopsida > Cupressales > Cupressaceae > Cunninghamia > Cunninghamia lanceolata. The sequence continues at coordinate 6,704,190 of BSBN01000175.1, read as the reverse complement.
AACATAGTTTATTTATAGTGGATAGGAAGAGCTTGGCGTTAGCTCGTTACCACTTAAGGTCATCCCGCTTGGAAGGAAGGAATTCCAAGGGCAGGCCTCTCTAAAGGAAACACATGTGAAATGATGATTTTGGCATTTTGGTCACCCAGTTAAGGGGAGAGCATAGTCCTATCATCATTCCAAATCACGGAAAATACTGGTTCTTTCTTCCTAGTTAAAAAGAGAAAAACTAGATGAGTTACTCTACTTGGGCACACAAGATTTGTTAACTTTGAAAAAGATTTTGAAAGCAATTGTTCAATTTTAATCCTTCTAGTTGGGACTATGTTCAAGTTGTGATGCAACAAGTACAAATTACTTCCCTCATATTTAGATCTAACTGAAATTTGCATGAACAAGCTCAATTACTTCCTTTGCTATTTAGATCTAGATGAGAGTTAACCATGCAACTATATGTCTGACCAGCTCTTAACTTGCAAAGTGGATCTGAGAATTTTCCTGCAAATGATGTCAGCGTTACAAATTTCCTGAGAAATAGCTTAAAAACCCTAGCAGAATGAATGCGCAGATACAGATGCACAGTTACAGAGAACAAATGCGCAGAAACAGAGAATAAATGCACAGATATGACAGATGCACTGTAACAGAGGATAAATGCACCGGAACAATGAATAAATACACAAATCTAACAGATGCGTCGTAACAGAGAATAAATGCGCTGGAACAGTGAGTAGATGCACAAGTCTGATAGATGTGTAGTAACAGTGAGTAAACGCATTGTAACAGTGAGTGGATGCATAAAAACATCCTATGTACAGATTCTAACACAAAAACTCAATTTTGAAGTTAAATTGGGGCAAGGGCCCCACAGTGGGCACCAGAAATATTATTAGAAAATGTGAACAATAGCATAAATAGCTTAATTATCTGATAATCTCAATGAAATTGAAATAAATAAGATCAAACACAAAGAGCACAATACCTTGAAAACCTTTCTATTCTGTGACTTCCATTGGCCGCCTATCTCGAATTGATCTTGTGTATGAATAGAGCCCTCAGAAGGTGCACTTCCTTGCTTTTTTCCAAGATGACAATGGAGAATGGATGTTGATAGGTTTTGCAAATGAAGAGGATCTTCACAATACAATGATAATGGTGATAATGGTGTAACAATTTATCTCAAGTTATGGAGTGATTTGGTGCCAAAGGTGCACTGTGATTCCTTTAGAGTAAGTTTACAAAAAGCTTGGATGATTCAAATGGAGGAATAGGTGTTGTATTTATAGATTTGTGAGAGAGAAGATCAATGGTGTAGAATGAATAAGAAGATCAACGGTTGAGGAAATTTGAGAGAATGTGCGCAAATAGGGAGAGGACAAGTGTCTTGCTCCTTCATGCATCAGGCGAGTTAATAGAATAGATTAAGGAGTTAACTGATTTGATTGGTCAGTTAACAGAATAGACTAAGGAGTTAACTGAGATGGTTAATCAGTTAACAGAATAGACTAATCAGTTAAGTGAATTGATTGAAGAGTTAACTGATTTGACTAGAGGATAAATAGGACATGTGGATGAGAGAATATTAGCTAATTAAATATTAAAATATTTAATTACATGTGCACGTGGATTAATTGAATTATTTTTGGTATTAATTCAATTTTGGAGGAAATAGACAATTTAAATAAATATTTGGATTTATTTAAATATTAAGAATGAGAAGAATTAATTTAAAAAATTGGTATTATTTAATTTAGAATGTTTTTAGAAGAATTTGGATGATTTAATTAAATAAATGATTTTATTTAATTTTTAGAGAAATATGAATCAAATAAATAAATTGATTTATTTATTTATTGATAGAGGAATTTAAAATATTATAAATATTTATTTAGCTAGAGTCGAGTCACTTTTAGGTGTATACACCCCTAACCCCTAAACCTTAAACCCCAGCAACCCTAAACCTCTATCTCCTAACCTATATCATCCCTCTACCTCTCAATCTCTCTCCCTGTCTCTGGCCATGTCCCTCACTCTCTATCTCCCTATCTCTCCCCTTGATCTCCTCTATATCTCCCTATTGGTCCTCTCTCTCTTTAAATGCTAAAACCCTAAACCTCTAAACCTTAACCCCTAACCCCTAACCCCTAAACCATAAACCCTAAACCCTAAATAATACCCCTAAACCCTAAACCCCAAACCCCTAAACCCTAAACCCAAGCAACCATGAACCTCTATATCCCTATCTCTCCCATATCTCCCTATCTCTATCATCCCTCTACCTCTCAATCTCTCTCCCTATGTCTCTAGCCATGTCCCTCACTCTCTATCTCTCTATCTCTCCCCTCGGTCTCCTTTATATCTCCCTATCGGTCCTCTCTCTCTAAACCCTAACCCTAAACCTCTAAACCTTAACCCCTAACCCTTAAACCATAAACCATAAACCCTAAATAATGCCCCTAAACCCTAACCCCTAAACCCTAAACCCAAGAAACCATATACCCCTAAACTCTAAACCCCAAACTCCTAAACCCTAAACCCTAAACCCAAGCAACCCTAAACCTCTATCTCCCTATATATCCCCTATCTCCCTATCTCTATCATCCCTCTACCTCTCAATCTCTCTCCCTATGTCTTTGGCCATGTCCCTCACTCTCTATCTCCCTATCTCTCCCCTTGGTCTCCTCTATATCTCCCCATTGGTCCCCATTGCTTAGGTTTAAGGCATTATTTAAGGTTTAGGGATTTGGAGAGAGAGAAAGAGGGTAGGAGGTAGAGAGGGGAGGGAAGTACAGAGTGAGAGTGAGGGTAGAAGGTAGAGAGGGAAGTAGAGAGTGATAGAGAGGGTAGGATATAAAGAGGTGAGAGAGAGAGAGGAGGGGAGGGAGCAACCTAGAGAGGACAGGGAGAGAGAATACTAGAGAGAGGGGTAAGGAGGGAGGGAGAGAAGGTGAGATGATTTTAGTTCACCATAATGCGAGTGCATTATAACATGCTTGCTTTATGCTTTTCTTTGGTAATTTCCAATCCTTTGGCTTGGATTTGCCTTGGGCTTCCAACCCAAAGGCTTGGACTGTGTTTTGGATGTCCAAAGACGTGTTTTTATAGATTGTAACAAAATTACATAATCTGGAGTGTGCTCCCCATCAGGTTTACCCTTGTTTCAATGACAAGTTAAAAAAATACCACCATAATCTTAAGCTCTCTCTTAGCTTTCTAACCATATAATTGTTTTCACGTTTTCAGTAGGTTAAGGTTTTCATCTTTAATTTTTTTTGTTAGTGTATCTATTTTTTGTCAAAAACCAGTGTGTGGTACTTTTGACTTTTTTTTAACCATTCATCAAAATTTCAAATAAATTACATTTTTAGAAACTAGACTCCATTCTACACGTATTCAAAAAAAAGATTTTTGATTAATTTACAAAAATTTTAGAGGGGAACACGCTCAATTTTTTGTTTTTCAAGATGTGTCCACTTTAAAAATTAGTAAAAAATCAATTATTCATGAAAAAATTATCAGAAAAATCAGGGATAAACTACATGGTGTTAGCTAATTTCTCACTGAAGCAATTTTTGAAATACTAAAAAAAAGTTAACATTTTAGGGGGGCCACACCAAATGCTATGTTATGTTTTTTTGAAAAAATAGGACCAATTTGTGTGCCCCCCTTATTGAACCCCTTAATCTCAACCATTTTTGAAAAAAATAGTAGTTTATAAACTAGATTTGGAGCACTATGACTCTTGTTTTTGTTGTATCTTCAAATTTTGAGTGTAACTATCTTCAATTTCTCATCCAACATCAGTCTTTCCTTATTTCATTAAAAAAAAAGTGGCATCTCTAAACCCCTTTTGGTCCACCATCTTTGTGCACTTACCCTTTTGTTGTCTTGTGGACCTTCTCAACGTAGGAGTAATTGGCTTTGTATGCTCATCCTATATATCATCTAAACTCTCTAAAACCTCTTCTTCTTCTCCATCCTCCAATCCATATAATTGTTCTTGCACATGTGCATCTTCCTGCTTTTCTATATTTGTCTCAAAGTGCACTAATTTAGACTTTTCTTTCTCCTTTGGTTGTTCTTCACCTAAATAAGCTCTAAACTCCCTCAAAAATCATATTTCTAGATAAAATCATTTTTCAAGTTAGAGGATTCCAAAGCTTGTAACCTTTTACACTTTCACCATAACCTACGAAGGTGCATTTCTGAGCTTTTGGATCCAGTTTAGATCATTTTTTTGAGGCACATGAACATAATCCTCACAACCAAAGATCCTTAAATGTGAAATAGAAGGATTTCTACCTATCCACATTTCATAAGAGTTTTATCCTCAAGAGCTGAACAAGGAGATCTATTAATCAAACAATAAGCAGTACTTACAACCTAATCCCAAAAGCACTAATCTAGCATCATACCACTCAACATACTCCTAGCTCTTTCCATTAAGGTTTGGTTCATTCTTTCTACTACCCCATTTTATTGGGGAGTATAAGGAGTAGTCTTCTACTAAACAATACTTGCATGCTTACAGAACTCATCAAATTCCTTAGAACAATATTCACCACCATTATCTGATCTCAACACCCTTATCTTATAATCTATTTATTTCTCAAATAAGGCTTTAAATTCCTTAAACTTAGTGAAAACCTCAAATTTAGAATGCATAAAATAAATCCAAGTGTATCTTGAGACATCATCAACAAATGTAACATAATATTGAGATTTTCCAAAAGAATCAACATCCACTAGTCCAAAAACATCTGAATGAATGATCTCTAATAAACTCTTAGCTTTATTAGTTCCAACAAAAAATGATGATCTATTCTATTTTCCAAACATACAATGTTCACAGAAATCATTTTTACTAATAGAATAATCAAAAAGATTGTCAACCAACTTTTTATTAAGAATGGTCCTATGACCTTTTTCACTTATGTGACCCAATCTATGGTGCCATGACATACATGCATTTTCAATGCCAGTCACAGTGGCAGAATTACAAAAAATGTAGGCATTAAGCCTAAACAAAGTCCCAATCTGAGATCCTTTAGAAACCACCCAATTCCCTCTTACCAACCTACAACCAAACTTCTCAAATGTCACATGCATTCCAAAATCATTCAACTTGGATACAAAAAGTAAGTTTCTTGCAAGTCTTGGAATATGTAAAACATCATTAAGGGTTTTAACACTTCCATCACTGAAACACAACTTTACCTTTCCCTTACCAACTATCCTCTTAGTGATGTTATCATCAAGGAAAACTTCTCCTCCATCATATGCTACATATTTAGAAAACCACTCCTTGTGAGGAGTCATATGGTAGGAGAAACCTAAATCAATAAGCCAAGGATCATTAATTATAGTGTTATATGAAATAAACAAAGCATCATTATCATTGTCATTTGAGGATTTTTATGTGGAGGAATCTACACTCTTTTTCTTGTTTCTACATTCCTTCTTCACATGGCCTCATTTCCCATAGTTCCAACACTTTACTCTTCTCTTCCCAGGGGTTTTATAATGTTCTTTTCACTTATCCTTCTTCTTGTCCCATTTAGGCCCCTTTTCTTTGGACCTTCCTCACACATGCAAGGCATCTTGGGAGCTACCATTCATGGACTTTCTTCTCATTTCTTCTGAAAGAAGTGTAGTAATGATATTATCCATCTTTGGGTTTGCACCACTACCACTGATAGCAACAATTAAATTTTACTAAGGTTCTAGTAAAGAACAAAGTAAAAAGATGCATTTATCTTCATCTTCTATATTAACATCTACATATGCAAGATGACTTAAAATCAAATTAAAAGCATTTAAATGATCTGCAATAGAATCACTATCTTTCATCTTTTGTTTGGTAAATATCACCTATCCTCTTCCATGACTTGTATGTGATAGCTTTCTCAAAAACATTCAAAAGGACTGCAAGATACAACTGTATGGTCCCTCGTGCCTTCTTGTCAAGTTTTAACCAATCTTCATCAGACACTCCAGATGGCTTCTTTTTATTTGAAACTGTCAACCACTAATCTCTTTCTTCTAGGAGATCTTCCATATTCAACTTCCACATCTCGTACCTAGATCCATTGAATTTCTCAATATCTAGACGGGAGGTAGAAGCCATGGTATACACTCTTCTTCATAGATCTACAAAACTCACAATGCAAAATCTCCCATTGCATCCAAAAAATCTTCAACACTTAAGAGAAAGGCATCCCTCTCAATAGAACCATTAGCTTTGATACCAAATGTTGGAAAAATCAAGGTGAAACTGTTGCAATTTAAATTTAATATTGTGTACAAATCTTAAAATAGATTAAATATTATCCACTTTGGTGTTTATGTGATTAACACATTCAACAATGACAGAATGAAGGAATAAATACATAACAAGTGACAGTATTTACGTGGAGAAACCCTTGCAAGAAAAAACTCCACACCCAAAGAGATCTAATGATCTTCTATTAATCTTTCAAATAAGTTTACATCAACACAACATTTCTCTCTAAATTCCAGCAATACTTCATTACTCCTTCAACCTGCAAAATCTCTCATAATACCACCAACCAAAGGCACCAATATATAGAAGATCTGGATGTGAGAATACCATTATGGTTTCTTAAAATAAGTGCCAAAACCACATGCAAAAACCATATGCCCCCTTTGTGGACAGCCAATAAACTCAATGAATTACAATAGGTCTTCTCATAGCCTTCTCATGGGCGCCCAACCCATAGCCAATCAAATATTGACAACAAGTGCTCAATTACTTACTAATGACATGAAAAACACATGCAAGCCTTAGCGCCCCAATTTGGATGACATGCAAGTCCATATGGACCCCACCTCCAAAGTGAACTCCCACAAAAGACTCATGCAAGGTGTATGCAACATGTAATTCATGCAAATCCAAATGGGCTCCACCTCCAAAGTGGATGCCCATAATGGACTTGAGAAAGATTCATGCAAATCCAAGTGGGTCCCACCTCTATGAATGCAACTACAATTAGTCATAGACAAATAAATAATAAATATTTTTATCTTTCATGTCTCTAGGCATCCAAGAACACATTCCAAGGATTATGGAGACACATAAAAATGGCTTAGGACTACAATGTTAATGACACCTTGCGCAACATTTTAAAGTTGTTAGACTAACAACATTTAAATGTTATGAGATTGTGCCACATCAAACTGTCTTGCCAAGACATCAATGGCTCTGATAAGAACTTTTCATTTAACCCCAAGCCTTTGAAGATAGTGGGTCCTGTTGAACACTAACTTAGATGAAACATCCAATAGTGTTTGGGTTCATGTATGTTGTTTCTATGAGAAATTTTAAACAATGGGGTCCCATCGATTCCAACTTAGCAATATTCGACCAACAACACAACGTTTAGAACCTGCCACACCTTCTATCCCAAAATGTTGCATAGTTCCTCCATGTGGCACTCATGACCTCATATTAACCCTTATTCACTTAATCCTTTATAAAAGAGATAGGCACCCACAATATGTGCCAACTCATGTACTCTAGCCAATGGCACAACATTTTAAAGTTGTCAAACTGACAACGTTTAAATGTTGTGACATTGTATCACATTAAACTTTCTTTTCATGACATCAACGGCTTCAATAAGAACTTTTCATTTAACTCAATCCTTTGAGAATAGTGAGTCCCATTGAATGTTGACTTGGATGAAACATCCAATAACATAATGTTTAGAACGTGTCAAATTGACAACGTTCAAATGTTGCGAGATTTCTCTATGTAGCTTTGAACCATTGCAACTAATTTCAAATACATTTTATTCTTAGAAGTGGCTTCTGCCTTCCTAATTGTTTGGAATCAAATGAAATGTTTTGAAAGACAAGTTAACTACCTATTAATGGGTATTTAATGTAGTAGATCATCGAATTTGGAGTAATGATGCAAAAAATCAAGAATTGTGGTTGATGAGATTTCCCAAATGTGTGAAGTGACACTCAAGTGAAGCTTCATGTACTGTAATTAATGAGTGTTTCTCAAGAGTATAGGTTTCATACTACAAGTTTTGATTATAAATTGAGCCCCAAGAATAAAATAAAACATTATCACACACTTGTGAAGAAGCCATACTTGCCTCGACTCATTGCAAATATATGAATGATTCACTGCATTTCTATAAAAGGGAATATATTTGTAGGAGGTATTGAACATTAAGATGCCAAAGAGGAAGATGAGTTCACCTTCCAAGCCTCTCCAGGACCTTCCCCCAAAGGATAGGGATAGTAAATTCTATGTTGTTGCGCTTGCACAATCAAGGGCATACATTCCAAATGTAAGAATGGCCAAGAAGGGGAAGTGTTCTGACTCTTCTCTTGTATTTGACACTTTGAACCATATTTTTGATATAGTAGTATCAAAGACTACGAAGCATCTGAGAGCAGCACACACACGAATGTTGATTCAGTTGAGAATGGGAGAAAAAGAGAGCTTTGAAATAAGGGTCTGAAGCTCTACCTTAGTACAATATATGGTCCCAATTGTTCACCCATGCTCATAGATCATTCAAGCTTGTGTTAAATGTTTTGACTAAAAATAGTGACAATTCAAGGAAAGAATATTCAAGTGACAATCAATGCCAATGTTATTAGGGAGATGCTACAATTGAAATATGATGTACAACCCTTCCTCTATAGTTAACAAAGATTGTAGTCAACATGGGACACAAGAATTCAATAGCTTAGCTTCCTGAATAAGGAGCTTCACCTGGAAAAGGATAACACTGAGCTTCCCACTCTCCTGATTGCTCTACCATAGTTTACACAAGATGTCTAGGATGGCTGCTCCATGATGACATTTTTTGTTTGGATGATGACAGGAGAGTAAATGATTTTTAACTAGGTGCTCTATTCAAACTCAAGACTATCAAATGAGAGCAAGCTTTCAAGATTTATTTTGCAGAAGTGATAGTGGACATGATGTGTTACTAGTTGGTCCATTTCGGTACACAATAATTCTTCAGGTATTTTTTTTTCTACTCCACTTGATCTTATATTAGAACACCCAATTTTTCTAGCCCCATATGCATATTTCCATTATTGATGAGTCTATTGATGCTTAGAAGATCATTCTGGTGTTCACTTGGACACCTATCCTTTCACCAACCTAAGAATACTATAAGTTTGTGAAAAAATCTCTTACCCCAATCCTTATAGATCTCAATTTTGATGAGAATGTCTCTAGATTGAGTGATAGCCACAAAGGATTAATGACAAATGGTTGAATCCCTTGTGACTATTTTTTGGAGCACACTATACAATGATTAGGGTGAATGGTTTCAAAGAGGATCCTTTTATGTTCCCTAAATTTCTTACAAACAAGATTCTATAATATGCCATACAAATCAATGTAATTGACTCTAAATTCAGAGCTAGGAGAAAGAAAAAGGTATTTTATGATATTCCTTTCTCTTTCAGGGGCATAATAGTTAATAAGAGAGGAGTGGAGCATCTTCTGATGTTGAAATTGGTAGATTTGGGCTCGGAGGTCATAGATGACTATTGGTAGTATGACCCAAATGGATTCGTGGCCAATTGGGTTAATAGGTTAAAAACAAAGGAGGTGTTTGTTCACCAAATTCAACAAACCATTGAGGCTTAAAAATCACTTGTTAATGACTCACTAGATATGTATGTTGAGACCCATGAGCTCCCTACAAATTTTTTTCCACCATGGGAGACCTTTCATAAAGTTGTACGCGTGTATGATCCTTCTAAAATCATGACAATTGGTCTCCAAAAAGCCCTAAGAAATGTGGATTGGAGTGAAAATAAGATTAATGCCTATTGGAAATATAGACAAGAGATAGCGGAGCCAGATAAATCATATGAGCTAGTTCCGATAGACGACACTTGGGAGAACCTATGGGATTAGGAACACACCTCACCTACATTAGACTATGATTTCAGTAACATTCAAGAAAGTGAGGACTCTAAGGTTCAAGAAGAAGAAGAAGAAGCCAAAGAATTCTTTGTGTCAAAAGCTAGTAGTAGCTCCATAGAAGAAATTGAAAGACCATATCCTAGTCATATCCAACAAACACTTCCACTACAATAGGTTGAAGGAGAATCATTGCAAGACCCTACTCATTCAGCCCAAATAACTTAAACATCTAGAGGCCTTGAAACAAAACTCTTTTAGGCTCATCAAGTAGCACAAATAACTTTTGAGCAAAGTGTAGGAAAAAATTAGGAAGTGACAAAAATTTCTTCCATCTGGTGTTTAAGTTGCATCACAACCAATAACTACTATGGCTTAGCCAATTGCAGAAATGACACTACTAGTAAGTAGTGTGGAAGCATAAGATTCTATAGCACAATTAGCTCCAAAACAAGGTTTTGGTGCTATAGGAGAGCCTCAAAAGAAGAAAAAAAGCCTCGTATTAGAAAAATATTCTGATGATGAAGCAGAGATTGCCATACCAGTTTCCAGGCCAACCACAACACACATGACCCTTGAGAACATGTAGGTAAGTATCTCTCTTCCCTCTTCTTTTGCTCAATCTATTATGGTGTCTCCTGTGCTAACACCCACTTCTAGCATACAATAAGTTCCTTTAGCATCCACCATTTTGATACCTTTAGTGAAAGCACCAATTCCATTGGTGTAAACCTTTCTCATGGTTACAACGACTTTGATGGTTGTACCAACCTCCCCTATTTTAATGCAACCATTTGGTATACCCATGAATTCATCACCACCATCATTTTCAACTCCCTCTTCCTAACAAACCCCTACACCACCTCTTCTGCATACCCTCAATCTACAACCTTTCTCCCCTACCACACTTGCGGTGCATTCTCTATTGCCTCCTAGAACTGGGCTCACTCCCTTCCAACAACAAGTCACCTATCTGTATGGAATTCCTCAAGGTTTTTCATTTGCAGGTGGTTTCATTTAGTCACCAACCAATCTCCATTAATAAATGTTGACTTCTAAACAGGCCTATCAAGCCAAAATGGAAACTTAAAGGTAAAAATAGGATAGAACTCCTGCACGCACATGCATAAGATCACAATATGATCATGCACTATAGTCTCTAATGATTGTGTATATGACTCCAAATGTTTACAAGATACAGGGGCTAATACAACTTGAAGATTACTTTGTCCATTCTATAGGGATGAGTTGAGTACAAGCATTCCCTAAAGATAGAGTAGAGTTAATGGAAGAAACACATAAATCTATCACAACAAATTTCCTAAAGCTAAGAAGGAAGCTTGAAAAGCAAGAGTTGGAGCTAAAATGGACCAAAGACACATTTAATCAAATCTGAACTCAAACAAAGGCCCAAGAGCAAGGGTTGCAAATGCTAACTTCATAGATTCAATCTTGAGTCACTCTTGACAAATTTCAAGCTAAGCAATCCAAACAGGATACCTTGCAGTCTGAATTAGATATAATTAATCTTATAATAGAGGGCTACAGGTAGAATATTCAAAAGGTAGATGAGAAAGAATAAAGAAGAGTGGCCAAAAAAACTTAGCTTCAAACTAGGTCAACATAATTAATGTACTCAACTGAGTCATTAAAATCTCAACTCAATACTAAAGATCAACAAATCCAATAGTTACAAATAGAGATCCAAACTACTAGTCATGTGCCTATAGTTGTATAGTTGATCAAAGACTTATACACTTCCTATTAGGTCAAAATATTAACAAGTGCAACTGAGCTCAAATCAGCACTCAAACTCATTGCATGTGCTCAAATGTTATCAGTGCAAGTTAAGACAGAAGTAGATTAAAATCTCTTGTCACTAGCACCTAAAATCTCCCAAGCTCAAGCCTTGATTGAGAAATTTTATAGTGTGATAGATGAGGTTCTTCTATCCACAGGGATTGATGACATGATATTTACAGTGGCTAAAGTTAACTAAGTGTGGAGTAGGAATAAAGTCACTTTAAAGTGTAAAACTCAATTAACAACTTTAGAGCAGGATGTGAAGGAAATGAGAGAGAACATTGTTTATTTGGTGCAACAAGGATTACCCTCTCCATTTCAGAATGATGAAAGTGTTGTGGGAGAAGAAGAATTCAAAGCAATGCTCATGAATAAACAAGTAGATCAAACAACATTTTGAGGCTAGGAACAATCACTAAGCATTACAGAAGTTGAGGTAGTCCTTTTTCCACTGGCGCAACTAGAATATCAAGTAAAGGTTGAAGTTGGGAAGCTTCGAAGCATTTCCCACAAGGAAATAATAGAACTAGATACGGCTTTCAAAGCCTTTAAGAGAAAGGGGTAACCTTAAAATGATAAATGGGGCATCATTGTAGACCTCCCTTGAGAAGCTATAAATGTCTCTGTATACAGATGGTTTGATAGCAATATTTTATGTTATGTAATTATGTTTTGTTCTCTAAACTGTGCTCCAAGACCATTTCATTTTTAAACTTTTTATATTAATATGATATAGTGGACCTATCATCCTATGCCACTTTGATCGATCAATATATAATTCAATAACAAATGTTTATTAATATTAAAATATACATATTATATTATATTTATATTTATTAATGTAATTATGTAAAATAAATAGATTATAACTTTTGATTGGTGAATTCAGCCTAGTAGGGAGCCATACCCATATAAATGCAAACCAAAATTAACATGATTTGGATAGCTTCAAAATGAAGGGCCTAAAAACACAATGCATCAGACCCTTAAACAAGGCTGCATAACATTATCCATAAAGATCCTAAAATTTAGGATCTCATCATAAGCAACCTGAATTAGTTTAGAGGTATTAACACTATTTTTGGAATGAGACCACAATTGCATATTGTGGCAAGCCTCATCCCCTTTGTAGGAAACTTTGTTTTTCTTTTGCACCACTTCCCATGCTTCATTGCTTCTTATTGTCTTAGTTTTGCCTAGGACAAAATAACCCAAAAAAATCCCTTCTTCCATCAAAAATATCCGATCTGAGACACCTGAAATGGAAGAAGCTTCCCTTAGCAAAAAACCTAGAAAAATCCCCAAAGTTTTCTAAGTGTTTTGTCTCTTATTTTGCCTTAGTCAGGAAATTTCTATTTTGGCGAACCTTTGGTTTGTAAGTTCAGAGGTTCACTAGTTCGCCAGTTTTCTGACTGAAGAGGCATAGTAGGCAAAGGGAGAAATGTCTAAGTAAAGGAGAAGAGGTGGAGGAGTGCTTTGTCAGCAAACCCTTGGGTTTGCGAACCTTTGGGTTCGTCGATCGGTGAATTCTCTGACTAAGCAAAATAGAGGGGCGAAATCGGCTAAGGCGAAGTGGCAGGTGTTCTTTTCTCTAAGGTTAAAGAAGACAAAGTTTGCCTTTATCAAAAAATTTAAAGTTTCTCAAACCTTAAGTTCACTGATCGGCAAGTTCGTTGATCAGCGAATTCGTCAATGAAGGAACGAAGTAGCCAAGGAAGCAATGATGTGGCTAAGGCAAAAAAGAGCAAGGCAAGTTTAGTTCAAGAAGACGAGACTTTGCCAACAAAGAAAAAAATGAAAAAATGGATAAGGCAGGAAAAAGAAAGGTTGTCCGTGAATTGGGGAAAAATCAAACTCACCAACTAGTTCAATTTTTCCTGAGTTCGCTGACAAGGTGAATCGCTGACTAAAGAGAGAAGGTTAAGGGAGAAAGGTTCACAAATGGGCATATGGGCCGATAGAAGGAAAATTCAATGAAGGAAGATTGGTTTGAAAAAGGAGAAATTCACCGATAAGGCAAAAAAAGGTGATAAAAGTTGGCCAAGGTGCAGTTCATGAAAAGAGGTTTTCACCGACTGAAGAGAAAGAAGCCATGGTTCGCGAAAGTGGAGATTTTCTAATAAGGCAAAATAGCAGATAAAGTGCGAAGGAGAGATAGTTCTAAAAAGTGAGATTTTACCAATGGGGCAAAATAAAGGCTAGAAAAGTGAAAATCAATGTAATATTAAAGTATGTACTATAATGTATTGCTTTAAAATATTTAAAGTAAGTAAAATATTTTAAAGTATTGTAAAAGGATTTTAAAAGGCACGGCTTTTCTAGGTGCCTGAAAATGCGCTTCTAGGTGACGCCATAGTTGCAGGTCAAGGTTCCAAGTAGCTGAAATAGTGGAAAACTTCAATGCAAAAGGACCAAATATGAATGAGAAAGATGAATTACCCTCTGTGGCCATGCTTCTACAGGTCCTTCCAAGGATAAATCAGTGCACAGGATATGGGCGACCTCCCAGACTATGAATTCTTCAATACGCCAAGCATGGGCGCTCCTAAATCTCTGCATATTTTCTGATAGGGCCTCTAGGCTAGAATTGAATGTAGCATGGGCGCATACACCAAGTTGATTGACCAAATTTTGGTGCCCAATGCTGCAGATGAATGAAAATGCTATATATACATGAATCAAAGATGTAAAAAAAGTTGTTGGTTGGTCGTTGGGCTATTGTTCAGACTGAAGCGCTTGATGCTTGATCTTGACCTCGTGATGTTTTCCAAAACCAAATGAATCTAATCGACTATGTCCTATCCTGGGCCTCTTTGTCTTCATTTCCAGTTCAACAATGAGAGGAAATTATCATTCTATGTCTTCTTGATCTGTATTTAGCTCTTCTATCTTTGTAATGGCTATTTAGCCTCTGTGATTAATATAAGCAACTAATTATGCCTCTCTCATTTCTTTTTCACTTATCTTGTGGATAAAATGGTCCCTTTATAGGTTTTAGTATTCTATTTTGGCCTATGATAGAGAAAAAATGAGTCTATGTTAGTTTATTCAGCCTTTGAAATCACTACTATGTTATGTCAGTTCCAGCCAAACATCCCAAATCTTGGTTCATCACCACTTCCTTTTCTGTATTCCCTCTATCCCTTTTCCCCTGGTGATCATTAGCATAGGTTTAGTTCAATTTTCTAAGATTTAAGATCAAAAAGAGGAACCAGCCTTCTCTAGAGGTCTGATCTCAACTACAAGGTCCCACACCTTGAGATCAATCCCATTTTGTCATTGGAATGCTTGAACAGGTTTCAAGTGGGGTGCAATTTCACGTGACAACACTTTCTTCTTCATTATTTGTCTCTAAGGTAAGGTGGGAATGCTGAGATGTTTTAGAAGTTGTAGTGGTCATCCCACACCCACCCATGGATAGCAGTTGACTATTTTTAGGCATTATTGATGCAATCTTTTTTAACTTGTTCTTGGCCTGAGATGAATCCTTTTGTGCAAGAAAATTTCCCATGTCTTGCAAAGGCTCTAGAGAAGGCTCATGTTCTCCCAATGGACTATTAATAGTAATGGTGATGAGTGACATCTTTCCACCATGTGGCAAAATTATTTGATTTATCTTTCGAGCTCAGACATTCTACAGAGAGGTGGTCAATTTTGTAGCATCTTATGCAATGGAAAGGCAATCCCTCATAATCCAAGGGCTGGTACCAACAATGATCATTAACCTTTAGTATTGTTTCTGTTGGGAGGTATTTTGAAGTATCTATATCTACCAATATGTGAGCAAAGGTTGTGTTCATAAAATCAGAAGAATCATTATCAATAGACAAAAAGTTTCCCAATGAATCACCAATAGCTTCAAAGTATGATTTAACCTAGAAGTGAAGTGGTAGATTAGGAAGATCAACCCAAATAGGCATAATAGTAAAGGATTTAGTAGAGGGATTAAATGACGGGTGCCACATTTTTAACATAAAAAATGTTGTCCCCATGCCCATAGAGTGCAAACAATACTATTTCGATCCTCCCTGCTATCAAATACCACAATGAAGAAACCACAAGCACATGAATAGATTTCAAGTTTTTCTTATATAATAGGCTGCCAAGATATAGTGATCCACTGATGCAGATCTGGGAGGCAAGCCCATAAACAATTGAACTTACCAATCAACCAATGCTCTACAAAGAATTCTTCATTTTCAACTATCTCTTTTTAGCATCATCGCCTAAATTTATTTCGATGGGCTTACTAGTGGTTTGAAAGGGCCTTCTAAATTCAGAGGTTCTACTACTAGGCTCCCTAATTTTTGTTGGGAATTTGTTCCTAGATGTGGTTGCATCTAGGTATGCCCTGTGATGCAGACCTGCTCTAGCCTAGGTATCATTAATTGGTCTTCCTTGAGATCTGGAGTCTAGATACTTCTATTTTTCCATCCCTACGCCACTATATATTATGCCTCTATGAATCCTGCGTGTGTTTTGAGGAGATGTGAGGGCAAAAATAAAAGTTTGATGGCTTGCCTTTGATGAAGGGTGCTTAACACCAACCAAATCCTATTGCAACATTTCAAAGCTATTTTCCTTTACCACATTGCTAGTAATGAAATCATCCACCACAAATGAAAGGTAGGCAAATTTGTTCCCCGAAACCCTCTTTCCATAAGTTATCAATAGCGACTCCATTCTACAAAAGCCCTATTTTTATTAATATAAAATCCTAAATAGATTATAATATTATATATAATATTAATTAATATAGTATATATTAATTATACATATGTATGTCGTACCTATCCATATGGTACGGATCCATACTGTACAAATCTGTGAATAAACAAAATTTTCAAAACTTTGATAGTGAGAAAAACATTGAGTATTTTATGTCAAAATTCACCTAGAGGCCTCCCAGATGCGATGGTGAGGTCAGATTTAGCATAGGAGATGACCTACAAAAAAATAATTCCAAATCTTGCCACAAAAGAGGTTAGATCCACAAAATAAATGCATAAACTTGCAAATGATGAGGGTTAGACTAGTGGGGCATACTAAAATGTATGTAGGAAAATGATCAAAGCAAACAATAGAAGATAAATGTAATATAACTTGATACCTTCTTCTTCAATCAAGTCCTCACACTTTGATAGAATGGAGTAGAGTGCATCCAAACCCTACTAGCTATGTTCTCTATGATATGAAAGATTGATAGAATGATATGATGTGTTGGTTGCTCATACTTCCTGCAACATAACATTACTTCCTTGTGTGATCCTAATGGCTTGGTTGGGGCTAGATTTATAGATTCTTGATAAGGATAAGGATAAGGATGGAAGCTTCTAGGGCTTTCTAAAAAGACAAAAGGATAAGACAAAAGCTAAATGGATTTTTATGAGATAAAGATGGAATAAAGATGGAAGTTTCTAGTTAGTCATGTGATGAGTTGGATTTATTTTTAAATTTATTTATTTATGGTAAATGGATGAGGATGAGAAAATGTCGAAATAATTAATTAAATAGAATTATTTAATTAATTATTAGAGAGGGACGATATGTGAGGATAAAATTAAATAAATAAACAAATTATTTAATTAATCATGGCTATGGGGAATAATGGATTTAAATAAATACAATTTGTTTAATTAATTTGGGAATTAGGATACAAGGATTTAATTAATTAAACAAAATTTATTTAATTAATCTAGGTGATGGAGAAAAAGGGATAATTAACTAAATAAATATAATTTATTTAATTAATTGAGGAGGGGACATGGTAAAGGGGACATGGTAGGATGGAGGTGATGTTAGGATAGTGTTAGGATGATGTCGAAAGTGATGGTGAAGGTGGAGTCAATTTTAGGTGTCTACATTTTGCCCCTCTTTGAGATGGTATTGCGAAGCAACATCATTTCAAAGAAAGATAAAATATAGTTCTTGGTTGGATAGAAAAAGATGGTAGGATTAGGGATGATGATGCCCCAACCACTCGAAGCGAGAGTGACAAGGAAGGATGATTTAGGGATGGTATGCCCCCTTAAGAGGATAGGTGGGTTAAAAGAACATGGGTATGCTCTCGAAATGGATGAAATAGATTGGTTAAGGAGACGTAGGAAAGATAAGGGATGGATGAATGATATGTTATCCTGCATTGAGTGAGCAATCATATAGTTTGATATAGCACTAGACATTATGTATCAAGGTATAAAGACCAAGGTGCCAATGTGTCTTGTGCATAAAAGATAAAAGGTCACAAGTAAACATATGCCGTTGGGAACCATGATATGGAAGACCATGATGTCGTGGTGGAAATATGTTGTCAAGACTAATACAAATGCAAGATAAAAATGATAACACACATAAGAAAGCAAGCATGCATGCACAAATGATTCAGAAACAAACAAGGTGATTGCCCCTGCCAAGCTGAAAACCAAGGATTAATTGATCAAGGATTGATTGGATTGATTGAGGATAATGTTGTTACTATGGGAAACGATATATCCCTAGAACAACACAAGGATGTGGGAATGATTTATCATGTTGATGATGATTGGATAAATGATCGATTGATAGGTTTGACAGCAAGGTTGAAAAAAAACCAAAGTATGCTTTTGGATGATTGGCTAGATTACTCGATTAGATTGGTATGGATTAAAGATGACTTCCATTTGGATTTATTTCTTGGATTTTCAGAATGTTGTAATATTTTTGGATATTTTTGGATTTATTTTGGATGTTTTAATTTTTTTCTAGATTTTGAGTTATTTTTGGATGGCATTGGATTACAATTTGGACAACCTAGATGCTAGATAACAATGACAAGAGAAAACTAAGTTTAGATGCAAAGGATGGAGATGGGATTGGATGAATGGATAAAATGATGGGAGATAGTAAATGGTATGAAAGACTCATGATAGATGGATGGATAAAAGGATAGGCAATAGTGGATGGAATGGATGAGGTGTTTAGGATGTGATCTCCAAAGACTATGTTGCATAGGAATAGCATGCCCCATTCTAGGTATAATGCTTAGGATTTTACATAACAAATCTTATGATGATAAGATTGGTTGGATTGGTTGGAAAGGATGAGGTATATCAAGAGATGTCCAAAGCATGTTTCAACATTTTACCCCTATGTCTTTATCAAGATCAAAATGAGGAAGGGAGGATGAATGGATTCCATATGCTAGGTATGTGGGTATAAGGGATAAGGATAGTAGGATAGGATGGAAATGATAGGATGGGTAGATGAGACAACATTCCCCCAAGTATAAGGTACATAGACAATTGATCTACTCATGATGGTTGTTTATCAGGTTTTCATCATGGTATTTATTCAAGGCGCCTGCTTGCCAAGTTTTCACCATTGGACGAATGATTTCTCTTTACTATTTTTTTCATTTTTTTTGGAATATTTGGATGGGATGGAGGATGGGGATTCAAGCGTCTGTTTCTGATAGCAAGGTAGTATGTTAGCATTATGCGCATGGATGTTGGTAGATGTGTGAAGATGGAAATTGAATGGATGGTGGATTATGATGTGAATTATGGATGGATAGGAGATAGGGGATTATGATGTGGATTATGGATGGATGAAGGATAGTGGATTGATGGATTTATGCGAAAGCATGTACCATATGAGTGTGATAGGGGAGATATGTGGGATAGGGGATATAAGATGGGGGGATGGAGGTATGTGGGAATGTTGTGGTGTCGAGGGGAACCAAGACCAATGGTTGCACGTGCACCATTTTGAATTTTGAAGCTTTTGATTGGGATGGGGTATTGGGAGTAATAGGGATTTGTTATTTTGCTGATTTGGGGACTTAGGGACCCAAATGGACTTCGGATTTGTAGATTTTTTAGATGGGGAGCAAGATTGTTGGGATTTTGGAGAGGTGGATGCTCCATTTGGATTGTCTTCTTTTTTCTTAGGGACCCACACCATTTTTTATTTTGCTTTTGGAGGTGTGGGCTTTTGTAGCCTTTTGGATTTTTGATTTTGCTTTGTGTATCGAGCCCTTCAACATGATAATTTTGAGGCTTTTGTAGTTTTTTTACTTTATGTGGGGAAGCATCCAAATGATTATTTTGGGATCCCATAGATTTTTTGATAGCTTCATGTTTGGTCGATGTGTGCATTGGTTGACCTTAACTAGGAATGTTAGGGGATTTAAGGGAACGAGATGTGTGGATAGATGGGTTAGGGGATTTAAGGATAGGGATATTACGAGTTGGGAGGAGTGGAGGTAGAGTGGATGGAGGGAATTGTATGGTCACATGCTTTTGGGATTTGTCTGACAATGGAGGAGGGATAGCGACATATGATTTGGAGTTGCGATGAAGTGCAACTAGCTTGGGAGTAGAAGGAGATGACTTATGAGGTGTGAAAGTGGTACCAACATGTTTGGATTGTTGTCCTTGGGAATTATATCCAAGTCCATGCATGTGTGGATAGATTTTGACATGGATGGGATCCAAGATACCTTGTTCAAGAAGACCTAGACCTTTGCCTTGATAATTCATGTTTTGGAGCATGTGATGTGATATGGGATGTTTGTTGTTGTGGAAACAAGATGTGAGTCCATTATTAGATGGGGAAGGTGGAGTGGTGGATAGAAGTTGTTCCTCTCCTATGAGAGAACCACCACGGATGAAGTTAGAGGGACCAAGAGGATAGGGTGATGGATTTAGGATAGGTTCGATAAGGGATGATGGGGTATCAATGGGAGATGGATTTGGAATTGGATCAATAGGAGATGGTGTGAGATCAAAAAATGAATGAGTTGAAATGCTTAGATCATGCTCAACATTGTGCTCATTAAGATGAAGTGTAATAGGATCAGAGTTATTTTTTGGATTATCTATGTTTTCTTGGGGACCAAGTGTCTCATCATGGGAAGTTGATGGATAATGAATAGGACTAGTGGGATGATGGATAGGGCTAGGAGTAGAATGGATAGGAATAGTTTGGATATCTTGCTCATGGATAGTTGTGGGATTATGGATAGGTGGAGTGATAATATCTTGATCATGGAATGCATAAATTTGGCTAAGAGAATCATCATGGTTTTCTTGATCATAGATAGGATCTTGATCATAGATGGGAGCTTGATCATAAATAGGATTAAGTGTGCTATGGATGGGATGAATTTGCTCATGGATAGGCTCTTCATCATATATAATATCTTGATCATAGACAAGATATAGGTTATGGATAGGTTGAATGAAGGTGCTTTGTTTTGTACCTTGCACACACACCCCATTTCAAAATAGGGACCCCCTCTCTCAATTTGGACTAGAGTGTTAAGTAGATCTTTCACCTCCTAAGTGGTCAAAATGGTCAAGATGCATTTTTTAATGATGATGTTGAAAACATTTCAAAAAATTGGCTAGGTCAAGTCCTTTGCATTACCATCACTAGGTTTCATCTTCCCTTTGCACGAAAAGCCTTTGTTACCAACTTTGGCATTGTTTCCTCTCCCGAAGGACTTAGCGCTAAAATCTAATGTCTCCGACTTGCATTGCATTGCTCAATTACTGACTAAGTCAGAGGACACCAAAATCTCTGCAAGTCTGAAGTGCCTCAAAATCTCGCAAATGATATAAAGTGAGTCTGTTGTTGTCGCGTTAAAATGACCATTCTCTAACTAAGTCTGTCACACCTAATTTCCCCGCCAAGTTGGAAGTAATCAAAATTTGTGCAAACCCTAACTCGTCAAAGCACTCAACTGACGATTCGTACTCTCTGGCATTAATGGCAAACTAACTAGAATATAAAGGGGATTTTCCCTCTTCCGAAGCTCATTTCACCTTAAAAATATCTTTTGAGAGCTCGTGAAGACCTGTGCTACTCAAAGCCCACAGATTCAAACCTACAATCGATCTTCCTGCCTGCACATTTTAAAGTTCAACCCAACTCAGTCCAACCAGGTAGGAGCCGGATCTTGCACTTAGGGTTTCAACTTTATTTTAGGGTTTCTATTATTCTTAAGCGCATAAATCTGAGTACATTCTAGGGTTTTATGATAAATTATGTTTACTAATTAGAAACCCTAGGAAAACAAACAAACTTAGGCTTTTAGACACCACTGGTAAGACAGAGAAAACTTGTCAAAGATTTTAGTGCGCTTAAAGCCCTCTACGTTAAAATCGTGTCCAACCAACCTTCAAAAACCCAAATTATCCAGTCAATCGGCGGATGCCAAAACACGCGCTAAGATCCAAAGTTTGCTTGGCACCAACAACTCGATCCTCTGACCTCCACGATGAAACCAATTTGGTCGAAAGGATCTGAAAGTCCTTTTTCTCTAAAACCACTCAGTGCCAATTTTGCACTAAAAAACCTGCTCTCTGACTTGGTCAGATGATTGAGGAAACCCCACTAATCGGTAACTGTTGAAAGTCCCGCTGGAATCAATAAAAATGGCTCTGCGCCAAAATTAGTCCCATCTGATCTTGTGCTAAAACATGCCTTCGCCGACTTAGTCGGTTGACCTCAAATCTCACGCAGGTCTGACAAAGCCAAATCCCACGCAAATGTGATCTTAGTAGCCTTGCATTAAAATCCAACTGACTAACTAAAGACAACCAAACTCAAAGTTAGTAACCTTTGAAAGTCGCAAAGGTCAGTTGATCTAAAAACCCGTGCAAAAGTGAAAGGACATTTCAACATTGATAGAACATGAAGTCGGGTGAACTAGATTTCTCCGTTGAGGTCGGTGGACCTCAAATTTAGCACTTTCCTACTTATAGGTCGGTTGACCCTGAAACTAGCGCAAATAGTGAAAAATGATTTTGTTTTAAGAATGTTTAAAGGGGAAAGTGTCAGAAATGATGTAATTAATGTTGCAAATGTAGATAATGATGTTTTTATGATTCCAATGAAATGTCTTGCAACATTAAATGTTTTTCTTTACATGCATTAATGATGAATTGCTATGAAGTAAGTGCAATGGTAATCAACTGTTAAGTTTGTGATTCTTTAAAAGGGCATATCGGTAGAATTAGTAGATTCATTAAATTCATCTCAAACTTAGGAGTTTATGGAAAATCTCAAGGTATCAAACTTATAAGGTCCAATCCTGCAAGTTAGATGACTGCTCGAGCTCAAACCATGAAATATGAATTCAAGGGGATCCCTTCGGAGACTAATATTCATTCCAAGTGGAGTGATGTAGGAGACATAGATCTAGGTCGCATAGACTTAGATGACTTTAGATTGAGAATCTTTGGCCCAAATCCAACTCCTAGGGCCAAAACACTTAAGGACAGTGGTATATCACAGTCTGATGCCTTCCCCACCTTAGTGCAGTGTGTAGAATTGATGGTCACATGTGCAGAAAGATATGATATCATGACAAGGACAATCCAAACTACCAATGGGGATATCCTGGCTGATTTAAACACACCTTCTCTAGCTGAGACCTTTAATATTCCATGGCACACAGTTTTGACAATGCCAGACAAACAAGGATCAGAGGAGACCTACAAAAAAGATGTGGAGGGATGCAGGAAACACATTAATGATCATTGGGCCAAAAGCAGGAGGTCTTCCCTTAGTAATTTTCCCCAAGTGCTATATAGAAGTGATTTCCATGATGAGATTGGAGATTTGGTAACCTTTCTAAGCAGAATATATGGATTACCTACAGCCTCCACTTTTGAGGGGTGGATCTTCGTCATCATAATTGAAATACTAAAAGGGACAAAATTTCACTGGTCCCAAATCCTTAGTGACAACATTCATGAGGCCTTCAACAATTTCAAAGAAAAGAGATACTTTAGAAGGACATCTTATGTTGTCTATGCACTAGCAAGAAGAAATCACTATGTTGGGTTATCTAAGATTGGAGAAGTTAGAAATGATGAGCAAACCCAAGTAAAAGTATATGAGTGTTACCCTCAGCTAACCTCATCTCAATCTCTAATACACTTTAAAAGTGTCAATGATGCTTTTACAATGTATATAGCCAAATTGTTGCAAGGTAATATAGCCTTGAGGATTACAACAGAAGTAATGAATGAAGTAACTAGATATGGCATATGGTACATCTAGTTTGAGAAGTTCACATATCTAAGAGTACAAGGTTTCATTAGGATGGCTTATAGACTTCCCAGATATCCTGATGACCAAACAGTGCTTTTAGAATTGACTAGACAGTTAATACCTTGTGCTGAGAAACTTAAGCACTTACACAGAACCAATGTTCAGTTTCCTATCAGGTTTGGTAAGGGGAATTATGCATGCCCTTCCTTGGCATCAGCAGAACATTGTGACAAAGAACTCTAGCTTCTTAACTTACACTTCTACAATGCAAGGGATCACTTCAATCCAAATAAGGTAATGGAAAGTTTTGTAAGAAAAAAGTTGTTTCACAAGATACATATGGAAGACTTTTGGGCCAACTGTATGAATGACTATGAAATTATGAAAAAGGCTCATTCAAGGCTGTCTCTAGCCCTCATCCAGAAGTTCCGCATTATTGCAGTGCCATATCAGTTAGAGGATGATGATAATGTTATGGTCAGAGGAGCTTGGGAAGCCCAATACCATAAACCAATCCCATTACCAAATCGGGCTAATGCAGAGGAAAGCTCTTTAGAGGTCATAATGAAAGAACCAATCAGATTAAGTAAGGCCTGGGTAAGGGGCCAAATAATTGCTTTGAAGGGACAAGGAATGCAGCTTACATACACTGCATTAGAATCAGACAAAGACTCTGAAGCTGAAGAAGATGAACCCATAGACCTCACAGATGAGGCAGAGCCAGTTGAGAAGTAGAAGTCAGATAATGAAGAACATATATCTTTGGCAAAGAAAGCAAAGAAAGTTAACAAGCCATCTCCAAGGCCTCCTTGCAAGAAAGACCAGCCTCCTTCCACTAGGACAAGGGCCTCCAAGAAAAGAGATATGCCAAGTGGTCCTAGGGAAGGTTCTAAGACCAAGAAAGTTAAGGTGAAGAGGGTAACTAAGGAAGGTGTTGCAACACAAGTACATACCAATCTGCCAACCTCCCCATCTCTTGCTACTCCAAGTGTAAGCATGGCTACCTCCACTTTTGTAGTTTCTACTACTACTTCTCCATCCATTACTCCTACTGCTACTGCACCCACTTCACCCATGACATCAGCTACCATTATCCAAGAAGCATCTCCTGCTACCAACTCTCTTGCTTCCTCTGTTTCAATTGTTTCCTACCCATTGGTAGTATCTTCCAATGCCCCTAGCAGCCTTATTTCCTCCACTACTGCCACTTCATGTCCTTCTATTGCTACTACACCTTCACCTTCTACTTCTTCTACTCAATTATCCACCCCCACAACATTACCTCCTATTTCCACCATTCTTTCACCTTCTCTTCCTCTACCTTCACTACCTTTTCCTTCGCCTCTTGTCATTTCTTCTACCTTGTCAGCAATATTAGCTAATCTAATGCAAGCCAATGTGCCCACATTGCCCATATCCTCTGCAGTTCCTATTTCACAAACACCCACAGATTCAATTTCCTTGGCCGTACCTCTGCTACCAGGAATTGTTAAAGTATGTGCAGAATTGAGTTTGTAGGAGCCTGGAACTGAATTGATGCCTGAAGCAGAGAAAGAGGCATTTGTGGAAGTGAGTAATGAAGTTCCAAATGAATCTCTGACCGAGACAATCAATGTTGAAATCATTAACATAACCAACAGCCCTCCAGAGAAAGGTCCAACAAAGGAAGTGTTCAAGGCAGCCCAAGAAAATATAATGATAAATTGGAGAAACTTGGCCAAAGAAGGGGAGAAGGAAGAGGAGATGAGTACAGATAAAGATAGAGAACAAGAGCAAGAACCACTTGAAGAACTGGTTAAAACTAATGATGGTAAAGCCACTGAATTGAATAAATCTTCAGCACCTGAATGGTTGCAAAATAGAGTGGCATATCCTGAGCCACAAGTAGAGATAATGCAGCTAGATTTGAGCACTATCTTGTCACAAGCCCAAAGGCCCAAGAAGCAAAAGAAGGCAAAGATACAGTCTAGAATCTATAAGGATAAATCAGGATCCAGAATTGTAGAGATAGTTGTCACGTCAACAGATGCAGCTAGAGAACAAGTCAAAGCGGGAGATTATGTAATTTCCATAGTTGATTTGGGACCCATCACTCGTGCTCAAAGAGTGGATGACTTAAAAGGATTGGTTACTTCAATTTTAGAACAATTAGACAAAGATGAGATGTCCAAGAAGGAGTTAAAACAACAAAATGAAGAACTCTACACTTGTCTCCAATTTCTGATCAATCCAGTCGATGCGGGAGGAGATATAAGGACAATGCCCACTTTCCTGTCTACTGATGAAATGGCAAGACTAGGCGAGGTAAGGGTGAAGTCCTAAGGTACTAAAAATTGGCTATTTAGAGTTTTTGAAAAGGGATGCAAGACCATCGATGCCTCTGCTCAAGCACACAAGAAGCTGGTAGAACTTCATAAAAAATGGAAATATTTGCACGAAGAATGTGACTCCTTCAATGAATATTACTCTCATATGTTTCCGCAGATAAAGAGCATCAGGGATTTGCCTGCCCAAATTTTGGTAGTTGAAAATATTTTGACTGGAGACAAGCTGTCCAAAGCCATTGAATGGTATCAAAAGCTACTTTTGAGGAAAGAAACTTTTGAAAACATAAAGGAAGCATATAAGCCAACAGATGAAGAGCTGCGGTCTGTTATATATGATATCAATGATTCTTTGAAAGATTGTCGGGAAGAGTCCTATAATGATTATGCCCCTTATGATATCGAGAAATGTAAAAGCAAATTACATAAGGTAATTTTTGAAAGTACCGAGCTCAGTATGGAAGACAGGTTGGATAAGGTAAGTGACCTCAGAGCTGAATTCAAAGCATTCCACAAGGCTGGGGCAGAGATAGAAAAGATATAGAATAGATTTAGCTGGGAACTGGAGATGTTTGATTATCAAATCAATCATTTGAAGAATCTAGATCCCTCATAGATCAATCTTGCGCTCGAGGCATGGTTAAACTATCATAATAAGCTAGCAGATGAAGACAAAATCAATTTAGATGAGGAGTCTTGATATTATTTTGAATATTTTGAGAATGTAATCTTGTCATAATTGTAAATTGCTATATTCAAGGCAGCATGTGACTCTATTTTGTCTTTTCTATGCTTCGAAAATGTTCTTTTCTATTAATATATTGAGTTGGCTAGTCAAATTGACTAGATTCAATGTATCTGAAAGTTGTTTTTCATCTTTTTCATAAAAGACAAAGTGTAATCTGGGAATTTATATGAGCTATTGTGTTGGCACTTATTGATGTAATCTGGACCGTCGATGTTGAGTTAATCTCCACCGTTCATTTGAAAACTTGGTATGCTATTTTCTATATAAAGGGCTGTCATTTCCACTTTTTGTAAGAGATTTTGATACCAAATTGTTGACACTCTGCCATTTGAAGTAATGCAAAGCAAGTTTCTACAATTATCTTAAGGATTTGTATTTTGTATTGGCTCATTTTGGTTTTCATGGTTCACCTCTTACTCTCTCAAAATTAATTAGTTGTGCTTTTATGATGTTTATGGTTTGCTGAAAGTATTTGATGAATGCTCTAGTCCATACTTTTGGTTATTTTTTGATGGTAGATAGCTGTGTAAATTTATTCTGGACTTATCAGTTGTGCTTAGTTTAATTGCATTTTGTGAGTTAAATTGCGTCAGTCATTGGGTATTTGATGAATGAATGTAATCTAAAAATCTTTAGATTTCCATTGAAGATAGCATCATTTTCTGCAGTGTTGTAACACCCCTTTCAGTTTGGTAACTCAGAAAACAGGTTAAGTTTCAGAGCATTTTTCTACTTAAAGTAAAATCTATGCATTGTGAATGTCACTTAGGATTCCTCTAAAACCCTATACCTTTTGCATTTTTTTAAAAAACCTTGGTTAGATTAGGAATTTCAACAGCATTTTACATTGTTTATCAGCTGAAGTCTTGAAGGGTTTATGTGTATTTGCTATCCCAACTTGAAGATCTATCAATTGCATGTAAGACCCCTTGTAGGCACAGTTAGAACATACCAACTGAGAGATTCCAAGCAAGCTAAGACCTAGCTATATTATCCTTGGAGTAGTCTTACCTAGGGCAGGATACTTTTCAAGAGGTGTGAAACCAGCAATCACACCTGTGTTGCTGCGTGCTAAAACACACATCAACAAAATTGGCACTAGAAGGAGGGCCCCAAAGAACTATTTCCCTTTGTTAAATCAGCAAGTCTGGGGACTAGACAATGGCATACTAGATCCAGCTCAACTAGAGAGGAGTTGTTGTCTTTGACAGAATTCATATGCACAAGATGAGATCAAGGGATACCTAGGGCACCAAGAGCTCAGTCAGTCCCAAGGAACATTGTTGCACCACCAGTCATGGCCTTCTTCGTAGGAAACAATCAGTCCCCATTACGGTTCAATGATTACCATGACATGCCAAAGAACCCAGACAAGTTTTGTTCCAAATTCAGGGTAAATGACCCAAATTGAACTGCAGATGAACATATTAAAATCTTTGAAAGTAACATGTTCATGTTGTAGGTACAGTATGAGGATGTTATATGCTGGTTGTTTCCCTATTCTCTACAAGATGAGGCATACTAATGGTTTGCTAACCTCCCTGTGGCTTCCATAAACTCATGGAGGGGTTTAAAAGGTGCATTTCTAGATAGGTTTCTAATGCCTACCACCCTAGTTGATCTCTACCAATCTTTTGTAGAAATCCGTCAAGGTGAAGGTGAGATGATAAGTTCTTTTAACAACAGATTTCAGAAAGCTTTCAGTCATTTGCAGGATCCTTATGCTGTAGGATAGGTTGTTGCCTTGCCTATTTACTATGCTGCCCTAGACAAACTGACATCCATGTTCGCAAGGAGAGCTGACCCTATTCCTACCACATTGGCTCAAGCATATTTCACAGTTGTTACCGTAAGCACCCAACTAGGATAGACAACCTCTGGTCCACTAAACCATATGGGGCCTATAGCCATTCCCAATCAAATACCTATGATAAATTAGGCCTTAGCTAACCATACTCCTGTGATGAATCTGATTCCCAACCTAGCTGCAACACAAGCTTTAGTGATCCATCTAGATAATCCAGTCGCTGAAATGCCTCCAGCACCAATGCCTTTCTTACAGTCTTCAAAAGCATCCAAAGAAAAAGAGGACAGAGATGATATCAAAGAATTGGTTGAGTAGATGAAGAAGCTCACTGCCAAAGTTACCCACCTCAAGAACCAGAATGCTTATCTACAGCAAAGGGGACAGAATCAATAACATTTCCAGAACCAGAATCAGTCCCAATTTTAGAATCAGAACCAGTACCAAAACTAGAATTTTCAACAACGGTCCAACCAATCCTGGAACACCAGACCTAACAATGGAGGGGTGCCATCACCCTTATAGAACCAGAACAACGATACCAGACCTCCTGGTCATGTAATGTTAGCTGAAGCAGCTTTGTCTACTTGGTGCAGACTGCACAATACGAATGCTCATTCTGAACTAGACTACCCAGAATTCTAGATTGCATCCAGTATCTTCCAGATGGAGATTCAGAATGCTAAAACTCAGGAGACTCCACCAACATGGTATGAAATTGTTCCTTCTCAGAGGTATGACACTGCTCTAGTACTTGATAGTTAAACATTTCCATTTCAAGATGATAACCAGCCTGAGGAAGAAGAGTCTGAAGAAGTCAATGCTTATCAGCAGTATAATAAGGCTCCTTACAACCTAAGGAGTAGCAAGCCTAAAGGTCCTTTCACACCTTCATCCCTCCAAATAACTACCAGATTCCACTAGACCCAAAAGCGTCTAATAATCCTGAACCCCCAAGAGTCACGCATCAGCCAATGTATCAGGGAGCTATTACTGAAAGTTCTCAACGGTCGGACATAGCAAAAATGGGGCAATATGTTGCTGTGGAACTCAAGAAAATGAAGGTTAGTCTTTTTGTATATTAGTTACTTAAAATACCTGAGGTTAGGACATCTTTCTTCCAAGATATGGGTGTTGGGACCAAAATTGACTATGTAAAAAAGCAAAATGTCACAAAAGATAATATTGACAAAGGGAAAGAAAGAGTACATGTGACTGATGTTGAACAAAAGATGACATTGTATAAAGATAAGAGGGAGAGTTCTCCTTTCCTCTTAACACTTAGGATATTCAACAAAAATCTTCACAACTGCCTGGTGGATTATGGCGCTTCCACGAATGTAATGCCCTTATCAGTTTGTAAAGCACTTGGTCTCACTCCGGCTAAGTCTTCTAGGAAGGTGACACAGTTAGATAAGACTGAGGTGAATGTAGTAGGCGAATTGAATAGGATACACATGCAGCTGGCTTCTAATCCAAGAGTGCAACAGTATATAGATATTCAAGTAGTGGACATTCCATATCAATATGGTATGCTTTTAAGTAGGGACTGGTCTAGAACTTTGAATGGTTATATGGCAACTGACTTTTCTCATACGTGGTTGCCATGGAAAGGATTAGCGAACCAGATACATATTGAAAGAGAACCAAAGATGAAACATATGATTACAGAGTACAATCAACCCAACGAGATTTTGTTTTTAGAAATTGATTTGGGAGTTTATCTTCTGCATATCAATCAGACAAAGGAGATTCTTATGCTAAGTTGCCTTAGATTCCCTGATCCCCCACTTATAGAAAAACCAGAGAGTACAGAAGCATATGTTCAATTAGATTCAGGAGATTCATCAGAAGAGGATGAACCAGGGATATTTGAAGGATTCTATGATTTCATAACCAAATTTGTAAAGGATCAGAGTGATGTTGGAAAGCAGGTTCAAATGGAGGAGCTATTACTACCCAGTTGGTGCAGCATATATGATGCATCACATTCTGAATTCACTTTCCAGCTATGTCAAGAGGTAGTAAAACAAGTGCAAAGACAATTGAAAATTCCCATAGTTCTGAAAAGGGTACATTGAAAAGGAGGAACCAGAGCCTCTGCTTGATAAGAAGAAATCAGTAAAATAGAAATATAACAGCAAAGATTTTCGCCTATGGACCTTAAGATTTGATGGATCAAGATGCAGACAAGGGTCTAGAGCAGGGGTCAAACTAATTAATCCTATTGGGAGCTCGTATCTGGCATCGCATAGACTACAATTTCCATGCACAAACAACGTAACTGAGTATGAAGTGTTGGTGCAGGGATTGCTACTGGCACTCCAGAAAAAAGTCAGAATTATCCAAGTATTCAATGATTCTAAATTGGTGGTCAAACAAGTAAGGAAGCAATACTCATGTAATGATAAGAGGTTGAATAGGTATAGAAATAGAGTATGGGATCTGATAGAGTGCTTTGACAGTTTTAATATCCAATTGATCCCAAGAGGGCAAAACCATGTCGCAGATGCTCTAGCTCAAATAGCAAGCACATTAGAACCAACATCCATGACAAGATTAAAGAATTTTTTTGTTGAATTTGTTTCTACCCCCTCTGTACCAGATAATGTTACAAATTTTCAAGTCTTTGAGGATGATCAGCATATAATTAACTTCCTCATTTCATCCAATGTTTTCACTACTCAGATAATAGATGAAGAAGAAATGGAACCTGCTAAAATGGATTTAGAAGGGGTACTAAACCTGAAGACAAATACAATTCCACAAGGAATTGTAGAACTTGAAAGACTATTTGATATGGACAACTTAGGAACCCAAAGAAAAGGAGAATCTCCAAGGGGAAAATGTGATCCATTTAACTTGGGAATAGAAGAAGACGTTAAGAATGTGTTCATTGGGAAAGCTAGTATTGAAGAAGAAAAGATGGGAATCATACATGCATTAAGAGATTACCATGATGTTATAGCATGGAGCTATGAAGATTTAAAGACATACGATACTTCAATCATTACGCACACTATTCCACTGAAATCCAGAGCAAAGCCATTTAGACAAAGACAGCGACCAGTGAATGCCTTACTGGAACCGCTGATTTTCAAAGAAGTTCAGAAGCTATTATCAGCAAGGATAATATTTCCTGTCAGACATTCCGCGTGGGTAGCAAATTTAGTCCTAGTTTGAAAAAAGAATGGAGAAATCAGGCTTTGTGTAGACTTTCGAAACTTAAACAGAGCATCTGAGAAAGATAATTACCCGCTACCTTCGGTGGATGAGGTATTACATATTGTTAATGGATCCCAGATGATGTCCTTCTTGGACAGGTATTCTGGCTATAACTAGGTGATGGTAGAATACGAAGACAGATTGAAAACACATTTCACATGCAAATGGGGTATCTATGCATATCATCGCATGCCATTCAGTTTAATAAATGTCAATGCCACTTTTCAACATGCAATGGACGTTGCTTTTAAGGGGTTGGTCAGGAAGTGTATCATTATCTATATGGATGACCTCATAGCATTCTCAAAAAGGTGAGAAGATCATGTGGTAGATTTAAGGAAGGTATTACAGCGATGCAAAGACTATGGTATATCACTCAATCCCAAGAAGTGTATCTTTGGAGTGACTGAAGGGAAGTTGCTGGGACATGTGATATCTAAGGAAGGAATATCTATCGACCCAAACCGAATCCAAGCAATACTCAAAATACCTCCCCCAGCCAGCAAGAAGGAGCTTAAGTCATATTTTGGTAAGATCAACTTCGTGTGTAAATTTATCACAGGTTTTGCTGAGACTGTTCGACCTCTTAATGTCATGCTGAAAAAGGATGCTAAAATGGATTGGACTCCAAAAGCCAAGGCTACCTTTGCAGAAATTAAACAAGCTATAGCTAATGCACCTGTCTTGGTGAGCCCATATTACACTTTACCATTTCAGATTTACTCATTTGCTTCCAAGCATACTTGTGCTGCAATGTTGACGCAGAAGAGATCAGTTGATGATGAAAGGCCCATCACTTTCATGAGTACTCCTTTAAAAGACACCGAATTAAAGTATCCAAATGTGGAAAAACAAGCATACGCTCTGGTAAAGGTAGTCAAGAAGTTCTGTCACTACGTCTTAAGAAGTCAAGTAATTGCCATAGTCCCAGATGCAGCAGTTAAAGCATTATTGATGCAAAGTGAATTAGGAGAAAAAAGAGGAAAATGGGTCACCACCTTGCAAGAATTTGATATCAATATTCAACCCATGAAATTGGTAAGAGGTCAGGCTCTAACAGGTTTAGTGTCCCAGCAGTACATGTTAGAAGATGTTTCAAAAGATGAATGGTATGGAGATATCATATTTTATCTGCTTAATCAACGTTGTCCACCACAGCTAAATTCAGTTCAAAGGAGAGCACTCAAACTAAAAAGTAGTAGCTATATGATAAAAGGATCAATTCTTTACAAGAAGAACCATGAGGGAATCTATCTGAGGTGTTTAGACAAGTCAGAAGTAAATCAAGTATTGACCAATTTTCATGAGAAATTTGGGACAGGTCACGGATCAGCACACTCAACAGCTAATCAAATTCTTCGTACTAGATATTGTTGGCCTACCTTGTTCAAAGATGTACACTCACATGTAAGAACTTGTCATATATGCCAGACCGCTGTGCATAAAGAGCGACACACTGCGTATAGAGAGCGACACGCTGCCATGCCCTTGCAACCAGTAGTGGAGGTACAACCATTTGCTCAATGGGGCCTCAACTTTATCAATATGATCAATTCACCTTGCTTTGCAAGCCACAGGTATATTCTAACCTCTACTGATTACTACACCCAAGGGTCTGAAGCAATAGCTTGTAAACAATGTACCACAGAGGTAGTTATTGAATTTGTTGAAAAACATATTATCACTAGATTTGGTTGTCCAGTTGCTTTGGTTTGTGATAATGGCCCTTGTCTTTTCATCTTTGCATTTTTCTAACTGGGCATTTGATTATGGGATCACTCTCAAGTTCTCATCTAATTACTATCCACAAGGGAATGGGGTAGCTAAATCAATGAACAAAAATCTGCTTGAGGTCATTAAGAAACTGTTAGATAGAAATCCTAGAGACTAGCATACTTAGCTTAAATTCACCTTATGGGTTGAAAGAATCTGACACAAAGCTGCCTTGGGCACATCGCCTTATCACCTAGTCTATGGGATTTAGCCCATCTTTCCCATCCATCTGAGGATTCTCATACTGCAATTCATGCAGGATTACCTTGAAACTGATGATCAATTGTCCTCCAAGTTAGCCCAGTTGCTGCACCTTGAAGAGAAACGTGACACTGCTATAGAAAACTTTGCCAAACATCAAGGAGCAGTAAAATGATGGTTCGACAAAAGAGCCAAGGTCAAAGCCTTCCGCATTTCTGATTTACTTCTATATTGGGATAAGGCACATGAAAAGAAAGGAGAACATGGTAAGTTTGATAAAATTTGGTTAGGCCCATATCAGATCTATTAGATTCTCAAAGATAACACGTATAGACTCAAGAGCCTTACTGGTGAGGAGCTCCCATTGCCTGTCAATGGCCAGTTCCTAAAGCACTACTTCCAGGCCTGAGAGGTAGTTACACCTCATCTTAGTGTACATAGTTAGAGGTTTGTTTGCTTTAGTTAGAGTAGGTTGCCTTTAGTTTAGTTTTGCTTTTCTGCCTTTGCTTTCCGTAGTTGTTAGATGCTTTGCTTAGGTCAGTTTTACTTTTGGTTTCGCTTTTGCTTGCTGCACTTACTTTTGCACGGGGTCTTTGCTTTTAGAAAGTGGTGGCAGTTATGCTGACCTGCAAATGCTTCTTTGTTGGGTGAATAATCTTGAAGTTTTCTTTGAGAAGCCTAGGTTCAGCCTAAATCCCTCCATGGTTTCCGCTATTATGCTAGGGGGTAAGTATTTTCTAACTATATATCTCTCACACTTTAAATGATCCTAAAGTAGCTAAGCGAGTCTAAGTGATCTTGTGTCAAGTGAAAAGGTTGACTCCTTATTCTACCACATGCACTATCAGTCAAGAAGGAAGGTAGGTGACACTAAATGTCACTAGCCTATATTGGGTAAAAATAAAAGGTGTTTTTTCAACATCAAACCCATTACAGTGCACTGAAAAGAGACTACCAATTGGAAATTCTCACAAATATACTGTTCAAAAATAATTATTATCAATTACCATTATATCAAAAGTATTAAAGGAAGATCTGCCATTTATTTTTCTCAAGGTTCATCACATCTCAAACATTTGATCATTTCTGGGTGGTAGAATGGTCTCAACTTCCTAGCTTGTCACAAAAGATTTTGGATGAACTTAGTTGCCAAAGGATGGGAATGAGTACAATCGCACACACTCAGGTTTTCAGGATATGGATGGTTGCATTAGTTGGTGATCTTGGATTCTTTTGATAGGGTATCCTGCTTTTTCGTTTAACATGTGGGGAACACAGAGATTCTGGGTTCGAACTAAAAGTTTATCATCAAAATCCTCTAGAGCATTTCCCAGCAGAGTTGCCATTTGTTGTGCCTTACACACACGCCCCATTTCAAAATAGGGACCCCCTCTCTCAATTTGGTCTAGAGTGTTAAGTATATCTTTCACCTCCTAAGTGGTCAAAATGGTCAAGATGCATTTTTGAATGATGATGTTGAAAACATTTCAATAAATCTGCTAGGTCAAGTCCTTTGCATTACCATCACTAGGTTTGATCTTCCCTTTGCGCTAAAAGCCTTTGTTACCAACTTTAGCATTGTTTCCTCTCTCGATGGACTTAGTGCTAAAATCCAGTGTCTCTGACTTGCGTTGCATTGCCCGATTACCAACTAAGTCAGAGGACACCAAAATCCCCGCAAGTCTGAAGTGCCTCAAAATCCTGCAAATGACATAAAGTGAGTCTGTTGTTGTTGCGTTAAAATGGCCATTCACCAACTAAGTCCGTCACACCCGATTTCTGGCCAAGTCGGACGTAATCAAAATTCGCGCAAACTGTAATGTCCCCTTTTTGGGACAACACTAATTTTTCTTTGTCTTGACTTAATCCTACAATTAGATTCAGATCTCTATATAAATATAAGTATATCTCTGATATATCTTCCTCTTTCTTGTTATGCTCAGATATTAAAATCAAAAATCTATATATCTTTTCTTGTATTCTCTTCTTGTTGTTGTAATTATATATCAGAATTATCTTCAATATTATTTAGAAAATATCTTGCTTTTCTGCTTAATAGAACTCTATTTCCTATTCTTTTGTTGTGTATCTTAGATGATGTTGATAGGATGATCATAAGATCCAATTATTCAATGAGACATTGATGAATTCCCCCTTCAACCTTGCTCCTCTTTCTCCATAAATAAACTCTTTCCTTATGATAGAAGAGCATCCCTGTAACTAAGGTGGTGACTCTTCAATGAGTCATAACCCAAACGCTTCCCAATCAATAAAAGTTATCACTCTATAGTAATCGTTGTTTGTATAAGAGTATTATTGTCTTCGATCAATCCTTTAAAGTCTCATATTGTTGGTAATTGCCACTAAACTCCCTTAGAATATAATTGTTGACTATGTTAGTAGTAATCGCTACATTGTTATGTCATTCGTATCTTTATACTATGGATTAGTTCTTTGCCTTTACTGAGGCTAACAAAAATGGGGATATGACAGGCCTCCCCTCTCAAGATTGCTTGTCCTCAAGCAATGACAATAATTTCTTTCATTACCTTGCACCTTTTAATGTCTACTTCCTAATGTGTGGAGACGAAATCGCGGTTTTGGGTTTAGATTGAACATGCTTTAGTGAAGAGATATTGATTGTGATTCCATGAAAGAGAATTTTTGATAACGAAGGGATGCAAGTATCATAGATTAAGAAGATTTGAGAGTATTGAGATTCCAAGTTCCATCTTGATCTTTGGTTACGAGATTCGGTCTTATATGTTATTGACCTCAAAATCGAGAAGAGTCATGTTCTTGACTATATGATGGATTAAAGAAGATTTGGTAAGCTTGAATAGCGATGTGCTTGATGAAATATAAGTGTCATAGATGAAGAATGATCCTGAGAGTTTGTGGGTTATGGGCCCATAATATAAGTATCGGTTTTATGTTACTTAATTCAAGAGAAGAATTCAAAAGAGATTCTTGGAAGATTTGGTCCAATATAGAAATGAATTTGATTCATGGGTTTTTGTGATTAATGAAATTAACTTTTTATGTTCTATACTTCCCTAATGTCTCTTTGAAGGATATACTGATTATTTCCTAGGTCTCAGGGTGGATAAACCATCCCTCCCTAGTCTCCATGTGGCGCATGCCATTCATATGGAGTGTCATAGTTCTTATGTGGCACATGCCATTCATATAAGGTCCTTTCGATCTAATGTGGTGCATGCCATTCATAATAGATCGCCTCAAACTCATGTGGCACATGCCATTCATATGAAGTTCACTATTTGTTCTTACCTTATGTGGTGCATGCCATTCATATTAGGTACCTTTGATCTAACGTGGCACATGCCATTCATGATAGATCTCCTCTGACTCATGTGGTGCATGCCATTCATATGAAGTCTGTCGTTTGTTCTTACCTTATGTGGCGCATGCCATTCATATAAGGTACCTTCAATCTAACATGGCGCATGCCATTCATGATAGATCTCCTTAGACTCATGTGGCAGATGCCATTCATATGAAGTCCGCCATTTGTTCTTACCTTATGTGGTGCATGCCATTCATATAAGGTACCTTCGATCTAACGTGGCGCATGCCATTCATGATAGATCTCCTCGAACTCATGTGGCGCATGCCATTCATATGAAGTTCACCATTTGTTCTTAC
Organism: Cunninghamia lanceolata; assembly: GCA_027924645.1. Classification (NCBI taxonomy): domain Eukaryota; kingdom Viridiplantae; phylum Streptophyta; class Pinopsida; order Cupressales; family Cupressaceae; genus Cunninghamia; species Cunninghamia lanceolata. Next base: position 6,666,676 of record BSBN01000175.1, on the reverse strand, counting down.
CTTATGTGGCACATGCCATTCATATAAGGTACCTTCGATCTAATGTGGCACATGCCATTCATAATAGATCACCTCGGACCCATGTGGCGCATGCCATTCATATGAAGTTCGTTATTCTCATGATTGCCCTCTCTACATATGCCATGTTAGGAGAGCGAGATTACTAAGGTGTCCTGGTAGCCACTCCCTAAGCCCAGAGGTAGTACCCTTCATACTGAAGGCAGAAACCCTCTGGCCCATGTGGGCTCATTACGTCCCCCCCTGAGTGGCATACCTAGAAGAGGGCCCTCACGTTGTTTTCTTTTGTTTCTTCTTCTCCATCATAGCGAAGGTATATGTAGAATAGTGTAATCAAAATCACATCATTATTTACTTACAAATATAGGTAACATATTATACTCCCATATGAGTATCTTCTCTCTTATTTGCTATTATGCTTCCCTTGATATTTTTCTTTTAGGTGCTTGGTCCTTGAATCAATTTTCTTTCCTTCTTTTACTTGAACTTATCTGGTTCTCCTCTTGTATGTTCGGGTTTGATGTGACTTCTATAATTTGCACTTGAGCTCGTTTTCCACATTTATGCCCCGATTCCCATACTCCCTTGCATTTGTAACATATCATTTTCTCTCTTCCACAAATATGCCCTTTCTTCCATTCTTTCTTACAATCAAAACAAAGGCCTTTTTTTCTAAGCTTTTCTCGGTCATGGTAAGAAAGATATGGTTTTTTGTGTCTGTCTTCCCTCCTAAAAGGTTTACCCTTTGAAGTAAAGTCTTTGGAAAAACTCTCCTTGTGTAGAGAGGGTTTGCTTTGCTCTAATTGTGTTTCCATTTCTATTGCATCATTGAGTGTAGTGGGTCTTAGTGCTCCCACTAGTCCCCTTAGCTTCTCATCTAATCCTTGAATGAATAAGAAAGTGAGTCTTTGATTTTCCATTCCGGGGACTCGTAGGGCTATTTTCTCAAATTCATTCACATATTCATCTACTGTTCCTCTTTGTCTTAATAGGGTTAGATCCTTGAAGTCTTGTTGGGGATGTCTCCTATCAAATTTCTTAAGAAATCTTTTAGAAAATTCTTCATAAGATGTAATATTTTCATGACCCAAGGTGTGCTTCCCGTGATGCCACCAATTGTAGGCCAAGCCTTCTAGATGTAGGATGGTGAATTGAAGGGCATCTCTTTCTGTCATGGGGTTAAGAAGAAAATAGTCATTTAGTTTTTGCAACCATGCGTGAGGTGACAACTTATGTGTTCCATCAAAATGACGTAAATTGACTTTGTTGGCTTTTTGCTTCAAGTCCTTGTTAGCGGGTTTTTTCTCTCTTCTTGTTAACTCATTCCTTTTTGAATTGCTATATTCAGTAAAGGACACCATTCTTCTTAGTTCAAGTTCTAAGTTGGCATAAGCTCTCATCATGTCTTCCGTGCTCATGCTTTGGGGGGTATCATTTTCCATTCTTGGATTTTCTTCACTTGGTAGGAAGGATGGTAGTGGAATCCTTGAACTTGACAAAGAGTTGCTATTTTCAGCTTGATTAGAAGCTACTTCCTTCCCATTAGCTATTTGTGCCTTTAAAGTTTCCATGTCATTTCTCAAGGTTTGCACAGTTTGCAAAAGGGCTTGAGTAGCTTGATTTTGATCATTCAAATTCCTTGTGGTTGCTTCAATGAAGGCTCTCAATTCGTTGTTCATCCTTACTTGGCTGCTTCTTGGCCTTCTATATGTTTGCATACAGTATCCTCACAGGTTGGCAGGATGTAGCTCTGATACCACTTGTAATGGCCTCTTTTGGGACAACACTAATTTTTCTTTGTCTTGACTTAATCCTACAATTAGATTCAGATCTCTATATAAATGTAAGTATATCTCTGATATATCTTCCTCTTTCTTGTTATGCTCAGATATTAAAATCAGAAATCTATATATCTTTTCTTGTATTCTCTTCTTGCTGTTGTAATTATATATCAGAATTATCTTCAATATTATTTAGAAAATATATTTCTTTGTTGCTTGATAGAACTCTATTTCATGTTCTTCTATTGTGTATCTTAGATGATGCTGATAGGATGATCATAAGATCTGATTATTCAATGAGAGATTGATGAATTCCCCCCTTCAACGCTGCTCCTCTTTCTCCATAAATAAACTCTTTCCTTATGATAGAAGGGCATCCCTGTAAGTAAGGTGGTGACTCTTCAATGAGTCATAACCCAAGCGCTACCCAATCAATAATTGTTATCACTCTATAGTAATTGTTGTTTGTATAAGAGTATTATTGTCTTCGATCAATCCTTTAAAGTCTTACATTGTTGGTAATTGCCGCTAAACTCCCTTAGAATATAATTGTTGACTATGTTAGTGGTAATTGTTGCATTGTTATGTCATTCGTATCTTTATACTATGGATTAGTTCTTTGCCTTTACTGAGGCTAACAAAAATGGGGATATGACACAAACCCTAACTCGCCAGAGCACTCAACTGACGATTCATACGCTCTGGCATTAATGGCGAACTAACCAGAATATGAAGGGGATTTTCCCTCTTCTGAAGCTCATTTCACCTTAAAAATATCTTTTGAGAGCTCGTGAAGACCTATGCTACTCAAAGCCCACAGATTCAAACCTACAATCAATCTTCATGCCTGCACATTTTAAAGTTCAACCCAACTCAGTCCAACCAGGTAGGAGCCAGATCTTGCACTTAGGGTTTCAAGTTTATTTTAGGGTTTCTTTTGTTCTTAAGTGCATAAATCCAAGTACATTCTAGAGTTTTATGATAAACTATGTTTACTAATTAGAAACCCTAGGAAAACAAACAAACTTAGGCTTTTAGACACCACTGGTAAGATGGAGAAAACTTGTTAAAGCTTTTAGCACGCTTGAAGCCTTCTGCATTAAAATCGTGTCCAACCAACCTTAAAAAACCCAAATTATCCAGTCAGTCGGTGGACGCCAAAACTCGCGCTAAGATCCAAAGTTTGCTTGGCTCCAAAAGCCCAATCCTCCGACCTCCATAATGAAACCAATTTGGTCGGAAGGATCCAAAAGTCCTTTTTCTCTAAAACCACTCAGTGCTGATTTTGCACTAAAAAACCTGCTCTCTGACTTGGTCAGATGATCGAGGAAACCCGCTAATCAGTAACTGTTGAAAGTCCCACCGGAATCAATAAAAATGGCTCTATGCCAAAATTAGTCCCATCTGATCTTGCAGTAAAACATGCCTTCACCGACTTAGTCGATTGACCTCAAATCTCACACAGGTCTGACAAAGCCAAATCCCACACAAATGTGATCTCAGTAGCCTTGCGCTAAAATCCAACTGACTAACTAAAGTCAATCAAAATCAAAGTCGGTAACCTTTGCAAGTCGCGCAGGTCGGTGGATCTAAAAACTCACGCAAAATTGAAAGGACATTTCAACACTGATAGAACATGAAGTCAGGTGAACTAGATTTCTCCGCTGAGGTCGGTGAACCTCAAATTTAGTGCTTTCCTACTTATAGGTCGGTTGACCCTGAAACTAGCGCAAATAGTGAAAAATGATTTTGTTTTAAGAATGTTTAAAGGGAAAAGTGTCAGAAATGTTGTAATTAATATTGCAAATGTAGATAAAGATATTTCTATGCTTCTAATGAAATGTCTTGCAACATTAAATGTTTTTCTTTGCATGCATTAATGAAGAATTGCTATGAAATAAGTGCAATGGTAATCAACTGTTAAATTTGTGATTCTTTAAAAGGGCATATCGGTAGAATTAGCAGATTCATTAAATTCATCTCAAACTTAGGAGTTTGTGGAAAATCTCAAGGTATCAAACTTATAAGGTCCAGTCCTATAGGTTAGATGACTGCTCAAGCTCAAACCATGAAATATGAATTCAAGGGGATCCCTCCGGAGACTAAGATTCATTCCAGGTGGAGTGATGTAGGAGACACAGATCTAGGTCACATAGACTTAGATGACTTCAGATTGAGAATCTTTGGCCCAAATCTAACTCTAGGGTCAAAACACTTAAGGACAATGGTATATCACAGGCTGTTGCCTTCCCCACCTCAGTGCAGTGTGCAAAATTGATGGTCACATGTGTAGAAAGATATGATATCATGACAAGGACAATCCAAACTACCAATGGGGATATCCTGGCTGATTTAAGCCCACCTTCTCTAGCTGAGACCTTTGATATTCCATGGCACATAGTTATGACAATGCCAAACAAACAAAGATCAGAGGAGACTTACAACAAAGATGTGGAGGGATGCAGGAAACACATGAATGATCATTGGGCCAAAAATAGGAGGTCTGCCCTTAGCAAGTTTCACCAAGTGCTATATAGAAGTGATTTCCATGATGAGATTGGAGATTTGGTAACCTTTCTAAGCAGAATATATGGATTACCTACAGCCTCCACTTTTGAGGGGTGGATGTTCGTCATCATAATTGAGATACTGAAAGGGACAAATTTTCACTGGTCCCAAATCCTTAGTGACAACATTCATGAGGCCTTCAACAATTTCAAAGAAAAGAGATACTTTAGATGGACATCTTATGTTGTCTATGCACTAGCAAGAAGAAATCACTATGTCGAGTTATCTAAGATTGGAGAAGTTGGAAATGATGAGCAAACCCAAGTAAAAGAATATGAGTGTTACCCTTGGCTAACCTCATCTCAATCTCTGATACACTTTAAAAGGGTGAATGATGCTTTTACAATGTATATAGCTAGATTGTTGCAAGGCAATAAAGCCTTGAGGATTTCAACAGAAGCAATGAATGAAGTAACTAGATATGGCATATGGTACATCCAGTTTGAGAAGTTCACATATCTAAGAGTACAAGGTTTCATCCGTATGGCTTATAGACTTCCTAGATATCCTGATGACAAAACAGTGCTTTTAGAATTGACTAGACATTTAATACCTTGTGTTGAGAAAATTAAGCATTTACACAGAACCAATGTTCAGTTTCCTATCAGGTTTGGTAAGGGGAATTATGCATGCCCTTCCTTGGCATTAGCAGAACATTCTGACAAAGAACTCCAGCTTCTTAACTTACACTTCTACAATGCAAGGGATCACTTCGATCCAAATAAGGTAATGGAAAGGTTTGTAAGCAAAAAGTTGTTTCACAAGATACATATGGAAGACTTTTGGGCCAACTGTATGGTTGACTATCAAATTATGAAAAAGGCTCGTTCAAAGCTGTCTCTAGCCTCCATCCAGAAGTTCTGCATTATTGCAGTGCCAGATTAGTTAGAGGATGATGATAATGTTATGGTTAGAGGAGCTTGGCAAGCCCAGTACCATAAACCAATCCCATTACCAAATTGTGCTAATGCAAAGGAAAGCTCTTTAGAGGTCATAATGAAATAACCAATTAGATTGAGTAAGGCCTGGGTAAGGGGCCAAATAATTGCTTTGGAGGGACAAGGAATGCAACTTACATACATGTTGATGATTGTTTTTACACATTCATAACAAAAGTTAAAATTCATAAAATGAACCTAACTGTCTTGAAAGATATGAAGAAATCAATTAAGATTACTTAATCCCAAGTTTTTGTATGGTCAGGTCTTGACCTTGTGGATAGTTCAGTAGGTTACTATGAAGCTGTAATATTCAAGGGGCCTTACGTGATTTAAGGTGATTGAAGACTTACTAGACTCTAATTATGCAAACTGTTGCAAATATCAACAAATTATTCAATTCTTTGCATAAATTTGTTATTGTATCCTGAACCTTTGTATGATTCTTATATTAAAACATGTTTTCCTTTCAAATATGTATAAAGATTGCCAAATATCAACTCAATTGCTCTTAATTCGTTCAAATGTTAGACAATCTTCTTTAGATTTCTGCATTTAAGATAAGTATTTCAAAGTTTGGGAAAAGTTAGGGAAAATTCAAAAATCAACATCACTTGCTACAAGATCTAAATGCTCTGTTGTGCACATGATAAGAATTACAAAAAATTCAATTAAATCAGCAGACTAAATCGTTAAATGCAGATGTCCTAAGTATTTTCACAAACATGCATTCAAGATTGCGAGCTTTAAAAGAAACTATTTCAAATACGAAGAAGAGCCAAAAGACACTCAGAAAATAGACACAGAATTCTGGATTCAATTGTATTTAAAACACATAGTCATATAAGATTTACAATGTATGAATGACTCTTAACTTCATTAATTGAGTTCACAAAAACTTACAATGCTTTACAGATATAATAAGAAAGCTGGACATTCCACGCATTCCTTAGTGTAGACACAGGCGACCTCCTCTAGACTAAAATACTCCTTCTACTCAAAATTTCAAAACAAATTACAATTACTAGCCAATTTATAAAAATCCCTGTGTAAATAATATACAAGTAGCCATGTTCTTTATATGGATTTTGAACTTTCAAATTGCTATGGCTACAACTTTAATCCACGGTTGAGATCCTTTCATTTTTGATCGACGGTGTATCTTTGTCTCTAACCATCTGCCAAAAATATCTATTTGGCATCTTTTCTTTCCCTCAAAGGATGCCTTTGGAATCTTTTACAAAATAAGATTCCCCTTTTCTTTGTTGACTTTCCTCGCTGAGGCTCTTTCTTTGACTTCTTCTCAAAACCCTTTGTTCTTGCCTGTCTTCTCACTTTTTCAAATATTTCTTGAAATTACCGATCACACCCTCTACAAAGGTGTGGTCCCCTCCTGGACTCTTAGCCAAAATATATTCTTGCATTACAACTCCCTCCTTCAATTTCTTCTCTCTATTCTCTCAGCCCTCTCTTTTCTTCTTGTATTTCTTCATTTTCACACTTTCTTCCATCAATGTATCCATCATCTGCCTGCTGAGATTCGCATCAGGATTTTCCAAGCATGGTGTAAATATGGCATTGAACTCTGTTAATGCCCTTTCCAAGTCATACGCTGGCATTTCCATACATTCACGTTGCAAGAGTCTTTCTGTTATCCTCTTATGCATCTGAATCATTTCACCTACTTTCTCTTCTAAATCCTGTATAACTGTTACACATTTCCTGAGCTTAGCTTCCTCAAACTTGAGCTTTAATATTATCTATGGCACTTGATTTGCCAATGTGACAGTAAGTGCTCCTTCATTGATCAATTCTTCTACTCTTCCTTCCACTTCTATCAACTGTTCAATTTCAGATATGCATTCTTCTTTTCTGGTTCGGCATTTATGTGTAAGCATCATACACTTATTCTTTTCTTCTGCACTTACCTTCCAACTTCTTAAAACTTGCCTTATTGTTTGTTCACCTTTTTGCATAAAATCATAAAACCATTCATCAAAAATATTAGCCTTTAGCCTTTTATTTTTCATATCTTTAATTTCATCTTTTGATACTATTGCCATGCTATCAAGTAATTCCAGAACTGTGGTAATGGGATCAAATATCCCTTTAATAAGTTGTTGAAGCTGGACAATGTGTCCCTTAAAGTAATCTTGTTTATCCTTGTCTTTCTTCAGCATCTCTGCTATCACCTGATGCACGTCTTCCCATTCAGTAATATGTTGTTCTCTGGTGGAATGCCCCAGGTCCAAATTCAATATTTTATACTCCACCAAAGTTATTTCTCCCTTTAGCTTTTCTTTTTGTGGAATGGCTAGGTTCAGCATTCTGGATCCATCTGGACCTCTCTTTATGGCTGACATTGTCCTAGCTCTTCTCTTTTCTTTTCTTGGAGTATTACCACCTATCAAACTTTTAATATCTATTGGTACTAATTGTACCTATTTCTCTTTCTTTCCTATTTCCTCTCCTAACCATGCAGGAACTTCTTTTATGCCTTCTACAATCTTATCTTCATTAATTACCTCATCATGAGGTTTGTTTGTTTCTACCTCTTCCTATTGCTGTTGTTCCTATTGTTGCTCTTGTTCTTCTTGTTGTTGTTGTTCTTGTTGTTGTGGGATTTGCTGTTGTAGTGGAGGCTCTTGATCTATGGGATTATTTGGTTGTTCTTTTGATTCAACCTCATCTTCTTCTTCTATTTCAGTATCCCCTCCAGCATCAACCTCTTCTTCAGGAGCTTCTCCTTCTGATGGTCTTTTCTCCTGATCATCTTCAGCATGAGCTTGTTCCATATCTAGCAGTTTAACTTCTTCTATTTGCTCATCAGCCTTCTTTTCATCTATATGTTCTATTTCTTATATACCTTCAGGCTTCTTAGTTTCATCTTCTACTTTGTCTATGCCTTTTGTTTGTATTTGCTTTGTATGTACATGGGAACCTTCTTTTGTGCTATCTTCCTTTTCTTCCTTTCCTTGATCTTGCACATCTTCTGTATTTTTCTCTTCCTCACCTGGCTCACCATACATATTCAACATGTTTAGAGCATCAATACCTGAGGTGTCTTCTTTTGTTTCATCTTTTGTTGAAGCATGTGTCTCTATAATCATCTCTTCAAGTGTTTCTTCCTTTTCAACTTCTTCAATCTTATGTGCCTCTTCTTGCACATCTTGGATAATCTCAGGGGGAACTAGTGTACCAAATGGATCTACCGATCTCATTTCTTCTTGTACCTTTTCTTCTTCATGTGTTGTGTTGTGCTCCATCTCTATTTTAGCCTGAGTGCTTGGTTCTTCTTCTTCACTCAAGAAATCACTAGAATCTTCCTCTATTTCAATTTCTTTTCCTTTGTACATTACTCTTTCCTCACTGTCGCTGCTTTCAATATGTACAGTCTCAATGGTTTGTTTGGCCTTGTGAGTTTCTGACTCTTGCAGCATTTCTCCAGCCAACTTTATTTTCACTTGTCTAAATGCTTGTCCCAGTTCTAAAGATGTGGAAGCACCAAGTATATTGCTCATTTTCGCACCTACTTCTTGTGCTCCAATTACACCACTTGGTTTAGAAGTCTCACCCTTTGACAGACTTATTGGAATTATCATTTTGATTGGTTGTCCTACTACTTCTTTTGTAGTATGTGCCTCTTCTGCACTAATTTCATGACTTATGGACTTTGCATCAACAAAAGTATCCGATGCTACTACTATTGTTATGCCTAAAGCATATGGATCCATTAAGGTAGAATTTTTGTCCTTTTCCACAATCTTGGCTTCTACAATCTTTCTCTTCTTCTCATAAAAACATTGCAAATCCTCACTAGGCTCTGCCTTTCTTTTCCTTCCCTTCTTTGGATAGGTAACCTCCTTTCCCTTAACCTTTAGTTCTTCAATTCTATTTTTCAGCCATGTCTTTGAAAATAATATTATTGGCTTAGATAATACATCCAATGATGTATTCTAGGGTTTTGACCAATCAGGCTCTGTAATAGGAGCCATCCTTGCTTCTGCATAACTGTGATGTAACAACTTATCATCATCTTGAACTTCTGGAGGGACATAAATGTTGCCTATAGACTTCATTTGCTCAAGAGTTAACCTTTTATGAGCTCTTTTCCTTACTTCCCTATCATTTTCACAATCAGCCCAAAAATCTTCAATATGTATCAGATGTTTATAATTTTTATTCACAAAGTTCTGGATCCTATGAAAAGGATCAAATCTCCTGGTCGAATCAAATTCTCAAAAACCATAATACCTTAGCTCCTGCTCTGAATACCCTACAACTTCCTCACTGTAACATGAATACCTGCCAATAGCCCAAGGCAATCTCACATTTCTTCTGTTATTGAATTTCCTTTTGTACATTTTAAAAACATTTAAATTCTGTCTTGAAAATTCTAAAACAATTAACTTGTTAGAAGGATATCTAGGCAACATAAATGGTTTCCCTTCAAAGCCCTCAGTCCTTATGTAAGTAAAATGTTCAAACTATATGAACCAAGAACTGTGCAATCCAATTACATCCTCTGCACCTTTAGATAACCTCTTGTCATGCTCCTCTCTCAATATCCTTACCAAGTAAGTATAAAAAACATCATTAACCAGAGCAAAACTCTTTAAGTCATTTTCTTCCTGTAAGACAGGGTAAAGTTCATATACTAGTTTTTGGTCTGGAGCATTTCCTAAAACACTAATCCTTTCTATTCCATGAATGTAGGGTCTAACTTCTGCAGCACATGAGTATAACACATAAAAATACAAATAAAAAACATTTTCTGTTGTCTCTGCATGGCCTACCTCCAAATAGCTGTGCTTATTGCCTTGGCCCAGTGGATCTGCCCTTGTTCCTTTTTTCCTGTTCTTATGAATTCAATGATAGTGAACATCCATGGTTCACATTTAGTTCCATCTCTCATTCCCACCAACCTACTCAGCATGGTTATCATCAAATAAATCTCTTCTTTAAAGTATATCCTCATCAAGTTTTTTGGTATCCTGGCCACAGCCTTGGGTTTGTTTTCTGGATTATACCAATTATGAAATATTTTACCCTTGCATTCTCTTTCATTGGTATAGAAGTCCTCATTATATTGGTCAATATCAATATCACTCATCTTCTCAGTAATCTCCAATCCAAATGTCCTTGCAATGCCTTCTGTGGTTAGATCAACAATTAATCTATCATATAACATGACCTTCCTTGTAGACGGATCATATAAAGTAACACAGTCCAAACATAGATCTCTGACCTCCATTGCCAACGGGAAACCTGTAGCTCTGTATAATCCACTCTACCAAATACATTTCATATCAGGTGAAGCATCCGCAGCCGTGATTTTCTTCAATACATCTTCTGCATCATAGTTTCCAATATTTGTATCTGTGCCCACTCCGCTTGTACTAATCAGGGATGGATAACCTCTGTGAATGGGCAATTCCTCTTTCTCTATCTCCTTCTAGGGTTTCCTTTCTTTTTTTACCTCTTCCCCTATATCTTTCTTTTGTTTTGGGGCCATCCTGTAGAAACATACTTCTTTTAACTTTCGTTTCAATTTCTGATCTAGGGTTTTTTTTACCATGAATTTCTATTTTTTACTATTTACCCTAATTCATTTTTCCCTTTCTGTTTTAACCTCTAAATTCATTAAGTTCTACTCAGCTAATTAACAATTAAAATAGTAATTTGACTAATGCTTACATTTTGCAATGAAATTACTGAAATTAACAGTATTTTACCAACTGAAAATAAACGGCGTTTGGGATAAATACCTTTTTTTTGCGACCGTTTACCCGTTGACTTACTTTTATCATTTTCACCTTTATCCAGCTACTGTAACTCTGTCGCTCTAGTAAATTCTGCTCATTCACTGCAACAGTTCTCTTTTACGTAATTTTTCACGCTTAACAGTATATCTTGAAAGTGAAATAATGTTAAAATTGCCCTAACCCTCGTTAAATTCCACCTTGTTTGAGTGTTAAATCTGCATTAATTACAGCAATTAATGCACTACAACCTTTGGCTTTCTACCTCAGTGTTTGAGTTTTTTAAACTTTTTACCGTTAGTGAAAATTTGCATGCATACCTTTTCTTTGTATATTTCAATGTATGTTTTCTTTGTATATTTTCGTTGTATCTTTAAACATACAAGCATTTTATGCAAAGAACCAACTAACATTTTTTTACCTTTTTCTCCATTCCATACATCTTTTTATCTTCCACTTTGTATATCTCGCTTGTATATTCTGTTGTATAAGCGCACATACAAACCCTTATACAAATATTTCCTTACCTTTTCTCTCATGCGATGCCTTTGATTCTTTGTATATCGGGATTGTATATTATAAACATACAAACGCCCAAATATACAAAGACTTTATTTTTTAATTCTTTTTGACATCCAAGCTCTGTATATTAGCTTGTATATCAGATATACATTGTAAACATACAAAACTAATATACAACTAGTGGGTCCGCCTTACCTTTCAAATTTGCATCTCTGCGATGCATATAACTTTCGTATCACTTTCAGACTTTAACCTCTTATAAATCGCACTGTACTTACCTTTAGGTCCGTGATGTATATAACTCAATGCATCTCTTGATATACCATTCAGACATGATGCATTGTATTAACCGTACTTTAATTTCTTTGAGTTCCGGCTTGTATGTATATAAGCAATGTATGTTTCAGAACATACATACAAGCGCGGAAATATACAACGATTTAACTCCATTTTATAACCACTTAGATTCTGCGTTGTATATCGACCAATGCATCTCTAGATATACTTTACATACAAACATGAAATATACAACCATTATTCCTTATTGCATGATCCTTTCGATTCCGCTTTGTCTATAAGCTGCGATGTATATAACTCAACACATACATATACAAAGTGCAAAGTATACAACGATTATGTCAACTTTAATACTTTTTCAATTCCGCGCTATGTATAACCTGTTGTATATTTACTTTGTATGCCTTCCATTTGCTAAATATACAAACCAAAATATACATAGCAGATTTCAACGTTTATTCATTTCAACCTTAACTCCATCGGGTCCTACTTGTATATTAAGATAAATCATTATCAAGAAAATGTATACAAGTATAACAACATACCAAAACCCAATAACTTCCCCTTTTGCGACTAACACAAAAGCACAATATACAAATGCATTTGTATATGAAATGACTTTGTATATACAAATAACTTCGTATATACAAACCACAAAGCCTCTAATTGTACATTTACCAAAAATACTTATAACTTGCAAAATACAGGGAATTTTGAGATGGTTCAAAAAATAACCCTTATTCATTTTTCCCAAGGAATTCACCCATACTAGGTACTGGCCCTCAATGTTATTTTTTCTCTATTTTTAATCAGGTTTGTACTTTCAATTCCCTTTTCCCTTTTACCACCAAGCAGACCCACACAAACAAGCACAAAAAAAGCCAGCTACAGCAGGGGTCCTCATTTTGCCCAGAAGTAAAATGGGGCGTGTTGTGAGCATCACAACAACTAGCAACCAAATAAAACAATTAAATTGAAACCATTAAAGAAAACAAAATGAAATACATTCATAATTTCCAACTATCTTTTCTGCAAATCATCATTTAATTTGAGATCTAATGTATTCAATAAGGTGCATGAATTTTTATTTTCAGTTTAAGTGGGTGCATGTGATTAATTATCCTCATCTTGAAAATCAGTTGAACAAACCAGTGACAGACATTAGACTACCTAGTTGATGTCATTCCCTCATAGCCAACCGGATAGAGCCTTGCTTCCAGCAGGCATCCATAGCCCCGACAAGGTTATCGTTACAATTCTCCTAGGTAGAGCCCCACTGCCAGCAAGCGTCCATAGCCCCGGTAGAGTTACTTAGATGAATTAACCTAGATTTTAGTAAAATCTAGTTTATTTATTTATTTATATTTTATATTGTGTATTTGACAGAGATTTCATAAGATATTCCAGTTGTAACTTCATGCTGCAAGGAATAGTCACTTGCTAATTAAGCTGAGAATTGTAATGGTAGCAAGGGTGACCTCTGATTTTTTACCTAATATCTACACTGGTAAGTTCAACAAATCCAAGGATTTTAGGTGTGTCATTGTGAGAAATTTCCCTTGAATACTCAACCCATAGTTATTGAATACAAAATTTCACAAGTTAACTTTCTACATTCAAGACAGTCACAACAAATTATGTACAAATTTCAAATAATTAACCTGAATGTTCTAAATTTTCTATTGTTTTCAATGATTGTTAGTCTGCTCCTGTATACTCTAAAACAAAACAAACATCCCTGCTAAAGCAACACAACACACAACCAAAACAAACAAAATAGAAACAACAGAAAACAAAACAAACAAAACCAACAAAACAAAAACAAACAAAACAAGACTGTACATTATTCACATTATGAGACAGTGGACCAACAACTCTCACCTCAAGCTTGGAAGTAGTGTTTCAAGTGTTGGCCATTAACTAGTAATGGCACATCTTCTCCAGTCAAGGTTTTGAGCCTGAAAGTGTTGTCTCCTATTATTTCTGACACTTGTAATGGACCTAACCATAACTTGTCAAATTTTCCATGATTTCCCTTTTTTTCATGTGTTTTATCCCAGCACAGCACTAAGTCTAAAATTCTAAATGTTTTGACTCTTGCTCTCTTGTCAAACCATCTCTTTACCGCTGCCTGATGTTTAGCAAATTTTTCAATGGCTTGATCTCTTTTCTCATCTAATTCTAACAGTTGGATTATTCTGGCTTCTCTGTGATCATCAAAGCCTAAGTATTCATTAGCAAACTTCCAAACTGGTATTCTTAAATTAACTGGAAGTATGGGATCAGTCCCATAAACTAAGTGATAGGGTGCATTGCCTAAGGCTGATTTAACCCTGGTCATATCTACCCACAATGCATATTTCAGTAATGTGTTCCATTCTCTTGGGTTCTTTTCAATTAGCTTCTTGATTATGTCTAATAAAATTTTGTTTGTAGACTCAACTAACCCATTCCCCTGAGGATAATAGTTTGAAGAAAACTTTAAAACAATTCCATGTTCAAATGCCCACTTAGAAAATTTTAAAGAAGAAAATGCAGGGCCATTGTCACATACCAGCGAATAAGGAGCTCCAAACCTGGTTATGATGTTCTCTTCAAGGAATTTGATGACTACCTCAGTAGTAGAGAATTTGTAACATGTGGTTTCAGTCCAACTTGTATAGTAATCAGTCACTGTCAATATAAATTTGTGTCCTGCAGATGATGGAGGATTTATGACTCTAATGAAATCTAAGCCCCACTGTGCAAATAGCCTAGATTCAATCACTGGCTGTAACGGATTGGCCTGATTTCTCCCTTTATCTGTTGTAGTTTGAAAAATGTGGCAACTTCTAATGTGACTCTTTGTATCTTTAAACATAGTAGGCCAATAGTAACCTGCTCTCAATATCTTATGCATTGTGACCAAATGGGAACCATGAGCAGTTCCATACTTATCATGCAGTTCTAGCAACACCTTATCTGCTTCATCTCTATTCAAACATCTTAAATAGATTCCTTCATGGTTCTTCTTGAATAGAAGACCTCCTTGCACCATATACCTTTGTGCTTGGTCTTTAAAGCTCTTCTTTGTGAGGATTCCATCTTGCTTGGGTATTTTCCTGATATCAAAAATGTGTTCAAATCATCGTACCACCCTGATGCATCACTAGTGTTCAACACATATTATTGTTTCACCAAATTTGGGTCTGTATTGGCTATGGTTTGCACCAGAGCTTATCCTCTGACCATCTTCATTGGAATGATTTCCATGTCGAATTCTTGCAAACTTGTGATCCACTTAGCTCTTTTCTCTCCAGGTTCATTCTGCATCAGCAGCATCTTCACTACTGCATCTAGTACTATAGCCTTAACCTGACTGCGTAAGATATAATGTCTAAACTTTTTTACTACTCTTACCAGTGCAAACGCTTGTCTTTCTGTATCAAGATATTTTAACTGTGCATCCTTCAGAGGTGCACTCATAAAAGCTATTGGCTTTTCTTCATCATTTTCTCCTTTCTGTGTCAAAGCAACTACAACTGAATGTGCAGATGCAAAAGAATAAATATAGAATGGCTTTGTGTAATTTGGACTAGCCAATACAGGAGCCTCAGAAATTGCCTCCTTGATGTCCTCAAATGCAGCCTTTGCTACTAGTGTCCATTCTATATCTGCATCCTTCTTCAACATGGCGTTTAATGGTCGCACGATCTCTACAAACCCTATAATGAACTTCCTGACAAAATTAATTTTACCAAAAAATGATTTTAATTCCTTTTTAGTGTTTGGTAATTGCAATTTCTTGATTCCTTCTATTCTATCAAGATCAATAGATATTCCATTCTCATAAATGACATGTCCTAATAGTTTTCCTTCTGTTACTCCAAATGAACATTTCTTAGGGTTAAGCAAAACTCCATACCTCTCGCATCTCTTGAGGACTCTTCTTAGATCCTCAGCATGAGTGGACGCATCTTTAGAATAAATAGTTAAATCATCCATATAAATTACAATGCACTTACCTGTCAGTCCATGGAATGCAATATCCATGGCTCTCTAAAAAGTGGCACTTGCATTGATTAGACCAAACGGCATTCTTCTGTAAGCATAATTACCCCATTTACATGTGAAAGTGGTTTTCAATCTATCTTCTTTATCAACTAGGACCTAGTTATACCCTAAAAATCCATCCAGAAAAGACATCATCTTGGCTCCATTCACTGCTTGCAGCACTTCATCCATGGGAGGCAAAGGATAATTATCTTTTTTAGATGCCTTGTTTAAATTCCTAAAATCTACGTATAACCTGATATCTCCACTTTTCTTTCTAATAGGTACTACATTAGCTACCCAGGTTGAATGTTTGACAGGGAAAATTATTCTAGCAAACAGTAGTTTTTTCACTTCCTCAAATATCAAAGGTTCTAAAATTGCATTCATAGGCCTTTGTTTTTGCCTGAATGGTTTGATATATGGTTTTAAAGGTATCACGTGAGTGATGATGGATGTGTCATAGGTCTTTAAATCCTCATATGTCCATGCTATAATGTGTTTGTAATCCTTTAGAACATCTATAATTTCTATTCTAATCTTCTCAGAACAGGCTTTTCCAATCTGTACATTCTAAGGATTCTGCTCTATTCCTAAGTTATACGGATCACACTTACCTCCCTCTATTTTAGGCAAGTGTTTTTGTTTTACTACTCCATCAAAATCAAAGATTTGTTCTAACTCAATCACTCCTTTAGGTAGGAAATTGCTCTTTAAGTTGATTATGTCTTCCTCGTCCCAGGACACATCAGGCCTCTCTTGTTCATCAATAATCTAAGCCTCAAATACTTCATTGCAAGTTAGAAAACCTACAATTTGTTGATCCCCCTCAAATACCTAAAAATGAGTTACATTATCTAGTACACTAGGCACATTCACTAATTCTACAGCAAATCTTTTCAGTCCTAACAATGTTAAAGGTTCTAAAGTGCTAGCAGCAACTGCTAGTGCATTTGGCCTATGGTTTAATTCTCTAGGGATATGCTCTATGTTGAAAGAATCAAATGACTCTATTAAATCCCATACCCTATGCATGTAACAAACCATTTTCTTATAGTTGCATGCATATAACTTCCTTACCTGTTTGACTACTAGCTCAGAATCAGAAAATACTTTGATCATTTTTACCTTTTTCTTTATAGCCATGACCAGTCCATAAATTAGAGCTTCATACTCTGCAACATTGTTAGTACAAGCAAACTGTAGCCTATATGCTGCTAAATATGATTTGCCATGAGGATCTATAAGTTCTACACCAGCACCTGTGCCCTGTTTGGATTTGGAACCATCACATTTCAATGTCCACATGCCATCCTTATTCTTTTGTCCTTTTACTTTAGCATGTTTTACTTTTTCTATCACATGTGCAGTGCTATCTTGTTTATTCAATGGCAATTCATTATGGCTTACTTGTACACTTGTCTTTTCAGTTTGTAGAGTTTGTAGATCAAAATGACAGACACTTTTGCATTTTGATGCTTTTCCTAAATATGGAGTTGATCCATTTATGTTGTTCTGAAAATAACTCTCTGGTTGATTAACCTTTCCTTCTAAGGGTTCCATCCCTTTTGTGTATTTTATGTACTGATATTCAATAATATCCCTACACATTCCACAATTCTCTTCAGAATGTGGCTTATCATGGACTCTACACTTATTTTTGTATAACTTGCATTGAACTGGAATATTTTGTTCTATGCACTTTTCTATTTCTTGTCTAATGACTTGTCCAAAATTATTTAATGCATTGTTTTCTTCATCAGAAGAATTTCCATCAGACTCGATAAATAATTGTCTCCTTATTGACAGGCTTTTCCCTAAAATTGAGCATTAAGATTTCCTCAATTTGTACCCCTTTGTTAGTAACCCTATAAATGCGAGGTTCAACAGAAGCATACAATATTTAGTTAGTCCTATTGTACTCTGTGATCATATGTTTCATCCTGGGTTCAGCTTCTATTCTAATCTGGTTTGGCACACCTCTCCAAGGTAACCACATATGTGAGAAATCAGTGGCCATATATCCATTCAAAGTCTTTGACCAATCCCTACTCAATAGCATCCCATAATTTATAGGTATGTCCACTACTTGGATGTCAATGAACTAACTTACCCTGGGGTCTAAATCTAATTGCATCTACATATGCATTAATTCTCCAATCACATTAACTTCAGTTTTGTCTAACTGTGTAACAACTTTGGCAGATTTGGCAGGGGTTAGCCCTAAAGTTTTACATATCCCTAATGGCATTACATTGGCTGAGGCACCTAAATCTACCATACAATTGTGTATATTCTTTCCACATAGTCTAACGGTTAACAAGAAAGGAGGAGCATCCTTCTTATCTGCATACATTACAACATTGGTGTTGGATGGCTGCTCTACTTTCTTACCTTTTTCTTTGGACTATGTATCCCTATTAGGAACATTCACCTCAGTAGAAATCTCACCTATCACAAATGCATCCAAGGATTTAATAAAAGCATTTCTAACCCCTGGAGTTTTCAACAATTCACACAAAGGTATACTGACCTTAATTTTCTTTATCTCCTCTGACAGATAACTCATCAATCTCATCGTCTCTACAGTCTCTGTTTTATTTGTTTGGACCTTCTGTGCTACTACTCCATTATTTGCATTATGATTATCTTTCGGTATAGTAGGGTTATTGCTAGCATTCTAGTCTGGAGGAGTATTGAAATTGTTAGGAGGAGTAGAAGTGGTGAAAGGACCTCCTGGCCTAGGGTTATTTCTCAAGTTCTAAGTATGATTCTTACTTGATTGTTGGAAGGCTTGCACCTCCTCTGTTTCATACAACACCTCATTTTCAGTTTCAAATGGAAACTGAAAAGCATTTAATACTAAGGTTGTCTCAGGATATAAGTTTTCACAAAAGTATGGTTCATCCTCTAACAATTGGTCCTCTTCCTCTTCTCTAAAGGTAAAAGTCTCTAAGACTAGAGCAGTATCATACCTTGAGGGGACTATTTCATTACCTTTGGGAATTAGGAACTCATAAGTAGGAGCCTGTACATCCACATTAAAAATACTTGCTACCAGATGAAATTGAGGATAGTCTAATTCAGCATGGGCACTAGTATTATGGATTCTACACCAATTCTTTAGTGCTACATTGGCCATTTGAATCCTAGTTGTTTGCTTTGTATCCTGGTTGTCCACATTCTCAAATGGAGAAGCTAAAGTGCCATTATTTGGCACTGTGTTCCAGGTTTTAGGTGGCCTAGGCTGATTCTGATTCATGTTATTGTTATTCCAGGCTCTGTTATCTATAACTGGTCCTCTATTTTGCATCTATTGTCCTTGATTTTGACTTTGATGTTGGCTATGATTTTGACCCTGATTAGAACCCTGACCCTGGTTATAACTTTGATTCTAATTTTGGTTATGGTTGGGGTTATAATTCTGGTTTTGACTTTGGTTGTAGTTCTGATTATATCCCTGGTTATTTCTACCATAGAAATTCTCATTTCTCAATTGTGTCATCTCAGTGATCAATCTTCTTAGATGTGCAGTAATTTCTTTGATATCTTCCCTTTCCTCTTGTGCTTTTTCTATAAATGTATCCTGAGGTGGTTGGAAGAAAGATTGGCCATTATTCTGATTAAGATTGGCAGTATTACCAGTCTAATGTACTATAGCCTGAATTGGAGCAGGACTATACACAGGTGTGTATGTAGGGACTAGATTTAGCAATGGAGTATTCTGTGTGGGCACTCCATTCCAAGGTTGTGCCTGAGTTTGCATTTCAGGATTTCCTCCATTGAGGAATGGATTACAGGTTGTCTGCCTCATTTCTTGATTTACAGAGGCTGCTTCTTTATAGGCTTTAGATACTGTATCTATGTTAGGTTTTCTTTTGACAAACATGGAAGTTAATGGATCTAAAGCAACATAGTACATAGCTTACAATGTGTCTGGATTTACTGTGTATGGTGCTACCAACCTAGAATATGCCTTTTGAAACCTATCATTGAAATTATCAATTAGTTCTCCCTCACCTCTTTTGATTGTAGCCAATTTATGATACACGATGGAAGGATCTACTGGTCCCCTAAATCTAGACAAAAATGCTTCCTCCATAAGTGTCCAAGAAGAAATGTGACCACTAGGTAAATTCACATACCAGTTAGAAGCTTGTTCATTGAAAGTGTAAGGAAATAATCTGCATACAACATCTTCATGTTCTAGCCTGGATCTAAAGCATGCCTCCTTAAATATCTTGATATGATCCTCTAGATCCTAATGCAATTGGTATTTAGGACATATTTTCTTAGGATTCTTTGGCATCTCATGATAATCGACAAAATATATGGGAGAGTTGACATTGAAATAAGCCATTGCAGGTACCTATGCTTGACCTGGACTTGTAGGAATACCTGGATTTCTAGGTGGACTTGGATTTCTGGGAGGACTGGGACCTCTAAGCGGACTAGGACCTCTGGGAGGACCTGAACCAAGATTCAAAAATCTGAATAAAGAACTATCAGGACTCACAATAATATGAATGTTAAAAGGTGATCCAGGAGGCATTCCAGATGAACTTCCTGTATTTGATATTTTAGGATTCCAAACTAAAGGACCTTTACTCTGTCTTCTATCCAGTAATTGCACAAATATGTCTTCAGAATTGGATCTAGACCTAGTCACTCTACTGCTGTTATGAGCCAGCTTTACTCAAAATCAACCTTAACTCCAATCAGGCCCTCCTTCTAGCGCCAAAAACTATTGATGATTGTTTTTACACATTCATAACAAAAGTTAAAATTCATAAAATGAACCTAACTATCTTGAAAGATATGAAGAAATCAATTAAGATTACTTAATCCCAAGTTTCCATATGGTCAGGTCTTGACCTTGTGGACAATTCAATAGGTTACTATGAAGCTGTAATATGCAAGGGGCCTTACGTGATTTAAGGTGATTGAAGACTTATTAGACTCTAATTATGCAAACTGTTGCAAATATCAACAAATTATTTATTTCTTTGCATAAATCTGTTACTGTATCCTGAAGCTTTGTATGATTCTTATATTAAAACATGCTTTCCTTTCAAATATGTATAAAGATTGCCAAATATCAACTCAATTGCTCTTAATTTGTTCAAATGTTAGACAATCTTCTTTAGATTTCTGCGTTTAAGCTAAGTATTTCAAAGTTTTGGAAAAGTTAGGGAAAAATCAAAAATCAACATCACTTGCTACATGAACTAAATGCTCTATTGTGCACATGATAAGAATTATAGCAAATTCAATTAAATCAGCAGACTAAATCGTTAAATGCAGATGTCCTGAGTATTTTCACAAACATGCATTCAAGATTGCGGGCTTTAAAAGAAATTATTTCAAATATGAAGAAGAGCCAGAAGACACTCAGAAAATAGATGCAGAATTCTAGATTCAATTGTATTTAAAACACACAGTCATATAAGATTTACAATGTATGAATGATTCTTAACTTCATTAATTGAATTCACAAAAACTTACAATGCTTTACAGATACAATAAGAAAGTTGGACATTCCACGCATTCCTTAGTGTAGACATAGGCGACCTCCTCTAGACTAAAATACTCCTTCTACTCAAAGTTTCAAAACAAATTACAATTGCTAGCCAATTTCTAAAAATCCCTATGTAAATAATATACAAGTAGCCATGTTCTTTATATAGATTTTGAACTTTCAAATTGCTACGGCTACAACTTTAATCCACGGTTGAGATCCTTTCATTTTTGATCGACGGTGTATCTTTGTCTCTAACCGTCTGCCAAAAATATCTATTTGGCATCTTTTCTTTCCCTCAAAGGATGCCTTTGGAATCTTTTACAAAATAAGATTCCCCTTTTCTTTGTTGACTTTCCTCGCTATGGCTTTTTCTTTGACTTCTTCTCAAAACCCTTTGTTCTTGCCTGTCTTCTCACTTTTTCAAATATTTCTTGAAATTGCCGATCACACCCTCTACAAAGGTGCGGTCCCCTCCTGGACTCTTAGAAAAAATATATTCTTGCATTACAACTCCCTCCTTCAACTTCTTCTCTCTATTCTCTCAGCCCTCTCTTTTCTTCTTGTATTTCTTCATTTTCACACTTTCTTCCATCAATGTATCCATCATCTGTCTGCTGAGATTCGCATCAGGATTTTCCAAACATGGTGTAAATATGGCATTGAACTCTGTTAATGCCCTTTCCAAGTCATACGCTGGCATTTCCATACATTCATGTTGCAGGAGTCTTTCTGTTATCCTCTTATGCATCTAAATCATTTCACCTGCTTCCTCTTCTAAATCCTGTATAACTGTTACACATTTCCTGAGCTTATCTTCCTCAAAATTGAGCTCTAATATTATCTGTGGCACTTGATTTGCCAATGTGACAGTAAGTGCTCCTTCATTGATCAATTCTTCTACTCTTCCTTCCACTTCTGTCAACTGTTCAATTTCAGATATGCATTCTTCTTTTCTGGTTTCGCATTTATGTGTAAGCATCATACACTTATTCTTTTCTTCTGCACTTACCTTCCAACTTCTTACATCTTGCCTTATTGTTTGTTCACCTTTTTGCATAAAATCATAAAACCATTCATCAAAAATGTTAGTCTTTAGCCTTTTATTTTTCATATCTTTTATTTCATCTTTTGATACTATTTCCATGCTATCAGGTAATTCCAGAACTGTGGTACTGGAATCAAATATCCCTTTAATAACTTGTTGAAGCTAGACAATGTGTCCCTTCAAGTAATCATGTTTATCCTTGTCTTTCTTCAGCATCTCTGCTGTCACCTGATGCATGTCTTCCCATTCAGTAATATGTTGTTCTCTGGTGGAATGCCTCAGGTCCAGATTCAATATTTTATACTCCTCCAAAGTTATTTCTCCCTTTGGCTTTTCTTTTTGTGGAATGGCTAGGTTCAGCATTATGGATCCATCTGGACCTCTCTTTATGGCTGACATTGTCCTAGCTCTTGTCTTTTCTTTTCTTGGAGTATTACCACCTATTAAACTTTTAATATCTATTGGTACTAATTGTACCTCTTTCTCTTTCTTTCCTATTTCCTCTCCTAACCATGCAGGAACTTCTTTTATGCCTTCTGCAGTCTTATCTTCATTAATTACCTCTTCATGAGGTTTGTCTGTTTCTACCTCTTCCTGTTGCTGTTGTTCCTACTGTTACTCTTGTTGTTCTTCTTCTTGTTATTCTTGTTGTTGTGGGATTTGTTGATGTAGTGGAGGCTCTTGATCTATGGGATTATTTGGTTGTTCTTTTGATTCAACCTCATCTTCTTCTTCTATTTCAGTATCCCCTCCAGCATCAACCTCTTCTTTAGGAGCTTCTCCTTCTGATGGTCTTTTCTCCTAATCATCTTCAGCATGAGCTTGTTCCATATCTGGCACTTTAACTTCTTCTGTTTGCTCATCAGCCTTCTTTTCATCTATATTTTTTTTTTCTTCTGTACCTTCAGGCTTCTTAGTTTCATCTTCTTCTTTGTCTATGTCTTATGTTTGTATTTGCTCTGTATGTACACGGGAACCTTCTTTTGTGCTATCTTCCTTTTCTTCCTTTCCTTGATCTTGCACATCTTCTATATTTTTCTCTTCCTCACCTAGCTCACCATACATATTCAACATGTTTAGAGCATCAATACCTGAGGTGCCTTCTTTTGTTTCATTTTATGCTGAAGCATGTGTCTCTGTAATCATCTCTTCAAGTGTTTCTTCCTTTTCAGCTTCTTCAATCTTATGTGCCTCTTCTTGCACATCTTGGATAATCTCAGGGAGAACTAGTGTACCAAATGGATCTACCGATCTCATTTCTTCTTGTACCTTTTCTTCTTCATGTGTTGTGTTGTGCTCCATCTCTATTTCAGCCTGAGTGCTTGGTTCTTCTTCTTCACTCAAGAAATCATTGGAATCTTCCTCTATTTCAATTTCTTTTCCTTTGTACATTACTCTTTCCTCATTGTCGCTGCTTTCAATATGCACAGTCTCAATGGTTTGTTTGGCCTTGTGAGTTTCTGACTCTTGCAGCATTTCTCCAACCAACTCTGTTTTCACTTGTCTAAATGCTTGTCCCGGTTCTAAAGATGTGGAAGCACCAAGTATATTGCTCATTTTTGCCCCTACTTCCTATGCTCCAATTACACCACTTGGCTTAGAAGTCTCACCCTTTGACAAACTTATTGGAATTGTCATTTTGATTGGTTGTCATGCTGCTTCTTTTGCAGTCTATGCCTCTTCTGCACTAATTTCATGACTTATGGACTTTGCATCAACAAAAGTATCCGATGCTACTACTATTGTTATGCCTAAAGCATATGGATCCATTAAGGTAGAATTTTTGTCCTTTTCCACAATCTTGGCTTCTACAATCTTTCTCTTCTTCTCATAAAAACATTGCAAATCCTCACTAGGCTCTGCCTTTCTTTTCCTTCCCTTCTTTGGATAGGTAACCTCCTTTCCCTCAGCCTTTAGTTCTTCAATTCTATTTTTCAGCCATGTCTTTGAAAATAATATTATTGGCTTAGACAATACATCCAATGATGTATTCCAGGGTTTTGACCAATCAGGCTCTATAATAGGAGTCATCCTTGCTTCTGCATAACTGTGATGTAACAACTTAACATAATCTTGAACTTCTGGAGGGACATAAATGTCGCCTATAGACTTCATTGGCTCAAGAGTTAAACTTTTATGAGCTCTTTTCTTTACTTCCCTATCATTTTCACAATCAGCCCAAAAATCTTCAATATATATCAAATGTTTATAATTTTTATGCACAAAGTTCTGGATCCTATGAAAAGTATCAAACCTCCTGGTCAAATCAAATTCTTGAAAACCATAATACCTCAGCTCCTGCTCTGAATACCCTACAACTTCCTCACTGTAACATGAATACCTGCCAATAGCCCAAGGCAATCTCACATTTCCTCTGTTATTGAATTTCCTTTTGTACATTCTGAAAACATTTAAATTTTGTCTTGAAAATTCCAAAACAATTAACTTGTCAAAAGGATATCTAGGCAACATAAATGGTTTCCCTTCAAAGCCCTCAGTCCTTATGTAAGTAAAATGTTCAAACTATATGAACCAAGAACTGTGCAATCCAATTACATCCTCTGCACCTTTAGATAACCTCTTGTCAAGCTCCTCTCTCAATATCCTTACCAGGTAAGTATAAAAAACATCATTAACTAGAGCAAAACTCTTTAAGGCATTTTCTTCCTGTAAGACAAGGTAATGTTCATATACTAGTTTTTGGTCTAGAGCATTTCCTAAAACACTAATCCTTTCTATTCCATGAATGTAGGGTCTAACTTCTGTAGCACATGAGTATAACACATAAGAATACAGATAAAAGGGCAACATTTTCTGTTGTCTCTGCATGGCCTGCCTCCAAATAGCTGTGCTTATTGCCTTGGCCCAGTGGATCTACCCTTGTTCCTTTTTTCCTGTTCTTATGAATTCAATGACAGTGAACATCCATGGTTCACATTTAGTTCCATCTCTCATTCCCACCAACCTACTCAGCATGGTTATCATCAAATAAATCTCTTCTTTAAAGTATATCCTCATCAGGTTTTTTGGTATCCTGGCCACAGCCTTGGGTTTGTTTTCTGGATTATACCAATTATGAAATATTTTACCCTTGCATTCTCTTTCATTGGTATAGAAGTCCTCATTATATTGGTCAATATCAATATCACTCATCTTCTCAGTAATCTCCAATCCAAATGTCCTTGCAATGCCTTCTGTGGTTAGATCAGTAATTAATCTATCATATAACATGACCTTCCTTGTAGACGGATCATATAAAGTAACACAGTCCAAAAATAGATCTCTAGCCTCCATTGCCAGCGGGAAACCTGCAGCTCTGTATAATCCACTCTGCCAAATATGTTTCATATCAGGTGAAGCATCCGCAGCCGTGATTTTCTTCAATACATCTTCTGCATCATAGTTTCCAATATTCGTATCCATGCCCACTCTGCTTGTACTAATCAGGGATGGATAACCTCTGTGAATGGGCAATTCCTCTTTTTCTATCTCCTTCCGAGGTTTCCTTTCTTTTTTTACCTCTTCCCCTGTATCTTTCTTTTGTTTTGGGGCCATCCTATAGAAACATACTTCTTTTAACTTTCGTTTCAATTTCTGATCTAGGGTTTTTTTTACCACGAATTTCTATTTTTTACTATTTACCCTAATTCATTTTTCCCTTTCTATTTTAACCTCTAAATTCATTAAGCTCTACTCAGCTAATTAATAATTAAAATAGTAATTTGACTAATGCTTACGTTTTGCAATGAAATTACTGAAATTAACAGTATTTTACCAACTGAAAATAAACGGCGTTTGGGATAAATACCTGTTTTCGTGACCATTTACCCGTTGACTTACTTTTACCATTTTCACCTTTATCTAGCTATTGTAACTCTGTCGCTCTGGTAAATTCTGCTCATTCACTGCAACAGTTCTCTTTTCTGCAATTTTTCATGCTTAACAGTATATCTTGAAAGTGAAATAACATTAAAATTGCCCTAAGCCTCGTTAAATTCCACCTTGTTTGAGTGTTAAATCTGCATTAATTACAGTAATTAATGCACTACAACCTTCGGCTTTCTACCTCAGTGTTTGAGTTTTTTGAACTTTTTACCGTTAGTGAAAATTTGCATGCATACCTTTTCTTTGTATATTTCAATGTATGTTTTCTTTGTATATTTTCGTTGTATCTTTAAACATACAAGCATTTTATGCAAAGAACCAACTAACATTTTTTTACCTTTTTCGCCTTTCCGTACATCTTTGTATCTTCCAGTTTGTATATCTCGCTTGTATATTCTGTTGTATAAGCGCACATACAAACCCTTATACAAATATTTCCTTACCTTTTCTCTCCCGCGATGCCTTTGATTCTTTGTATATCGGGATTGTATATTATAAACATACAAACGCCCAAATATACAAAGACTTTCTATTTTTTAATTCTTTTTGACATCTGAGCTCTGTATATTAGCTTGTATATCGGATATACATTGTAAACATACAAAACTAATATACAACTGGTGGGTCCGCCTTACCTTTCAAATTTGCATCTCCGCGCTGCATATAACTTTCGTATCACTTTTAGACTTTAACCTCTTATAAATCGCACTGTACTTACCTTTAGGTCCGCGATGTATATAAATCAATGCATCTCTTGATATACCATTCGGACATGATGCATTGTATTATCCGTACTTCAATTTCTTTGAGTTCCGGCTTGTATGTATAGAAGCAATGTATGTTTCAAAACATACATACAAGCGCGGAAATATACAACGATTTAACTCCATTTTATAACCACTTTGATTCTACGTTGTATATCGACCAATGCATCTCTAGATATACTTTACATACAAACACAAAATATACAACCATTATTCCTTATTGCATGATCCTTTCGATTCCGCTTTGTCTATAAGCCGCGATGTATATAACTCAACACATACATATACAAAGTGCAAAATATACAACGATTATGTCAACTTTAATTCTTTTTCAATTCCGTGCTATGTATAACCTGTTGTATATTTACTTTGTATGCCTTCCATTTGCCAAATATACAAACCAAAATATACATAGCGGATTTCAACATTTATTCATTTCAACCTTAACTCCGTCGAGTCCTACTTGTATATTAAGATAAATCATTATCAAGAAAATGTATACAAGTATAACAACATACCAAAACTCGATAACTTCCCCTTTTGCGACTAACACAAAAGCACGATAGACAAACGCATTTGTATATCAAATGACTTTGTATATACAAATGACTTTTTATATACAACCACAAAGCCTCTAATTGTACATTTACCAAAAATACTTATAACTTGCAAAATACAAGGAATTTTGAGATGGTTCAAAAAACAACCCTTATTCATTTTTCCCAAGGAATTCACCCATACTAGGCACTGGCCCTCAATGTTATTTTTTCTCTATTCTTAATCAAGTTTGTACTTTCAGTTCCCTTTTCCCTTTTACCACCAAGCAGACCCACACAAACAAGCACAAAAAAAGCCAGCTATAGCAGGGGTCCTCATTTTGCCCAGAAGTAAAATGGGGCGTGTTGTGAGCATCACAACAATACACTGCATTATAATCAGACAAAGACTCTGAAGGTGAAGAAGATGAACCCATACACCTCACAGATGTGGCAAAGCCAATGGAGAAGCAGAAGTCAGATAATGAAGAACATATATCTTTGTCAGAGAAAGCAAAGAAAGTTAAGAAGCCATCTGCAAGGCCTCCTTCCAAGAAAGACCAACCTCCTTCCACCAGGACAAGGGCCTCCAATAAAAGAGATATGCCAAGTGGTCCTGGGGAAGGTTCTAAGACCAAGAAAGTTAAGGTGAAGAGGGTAACTAAGGAAGGTGTTGCAACACAAGTAGATACCAATCTGCCAACCTCCCCATCTCTTGTTGCTCCAAGTGTAAGCATGGCTGCCTCAACTTCTATAGTTTCTACCGCTGCTTCTCCATCCATTACTCCTATTGCTTCTCCATCCATTACTCCTACTGCTACTACCTCTCTTGCTTCCTCCATTTCAACTGTTTCCTGCCCATTGGCAATATCTTCCAATGCCCCTAGCAGCCCTATTTCCTCCACGGCTTCCATTTCATGTCCTTCTACTGCTACTACACCTTCACCTGCTACTTCTTCTACTCAATTATCCACTCCCACAGCATTACATCCTATTTCCACCATTCTTTCACCTTTTCTTCCTCTACCTTCACTACCTTTTCCTTCGCCTCTTGTCATTTCTTCTACCTTGTCGGCAATATTAACTAATCTAACGCAGGCCAATGTGCCCACATTGCCCATATCCTCTGCAGTTCCTATTTCACAAACACCCAAAGATTCAACTTCCTTGATCGTACCTCTGCTGCCAGGAATTGATAAAGTATGTGTAGAATTGGGTTTGCGGGATCCTGGAACTGAATTGATGCCTGAAGCAGAGAAAGAGGCATTTGTGGAAGTGAGTAATGAAGTTCCAAATGAATCTCTGACCGAGACAGTCAATGTTGAAATCATTAACATATCCAACAACCCTCTAGAGAAATGTCCAATAGAGGAAGTGTTCAAGGCAGCCCAAGAAAATATAATGATAAATTGGAGAAACTTGGCCAAAGAAGGGGAGAAGGAAGATGAGATGAGTACAGATAAAGATAAAGAACAAGAGCAAGAACCACTTGAAGAACTGGCTAAAACTAATGATGGTAAAGCCATTAAATTGAACAAATCTTCAGCACCTGAATGGTTGCAAAATAGATTGGCATATCCTGAGCCACAAGTAGAGATAATGTAGCTAGATTTGAGCACTATCTTGTCACAAGCCCAAAGGCCCAAGAAGCAAAAGAAGGCAAAGATATAGTCTAGAATCTATAAGGATGAATCAGGATCCAGAATTGCAAAGATAGTTGTCCCGCCAATAGATGCAGCTAGAGAACAAGTCAGAGCAGAAGATTATGTAATTTCCACAGTTGATTTGGGACCCGCCACTCGTGCTCAAAGAGTGGATGACTTTAAAGGATTGGTTACTTCAATTTTGGAACAATTAGACAAAGATGAGATGTCCAAGAAGGAGTTAAAACAACAAAATGAAGAACTTCGCACTTGTCTCCAATTTCTGATCAAGCCAGTCGATGTGGGAGGAGATATAAGGACAATGCCCACTTTCCTATCTACTGATGAAATGGCAAAACTGCGCGAGGTAAGGGCCAAGTCCCAAGGTACTAAAAATTAGTTGTTTAGAGTTTTTGAAAAGGGATGCAAGACCATCGATGCCTCTACTCAAGCACACAAGAAGCTGGTAGAACTTCATAAAAAATGGAAATATCTGCACGAAGAATGTGACTCCTTTGATGAATATTACTCTCATATGTTTCTGCAGATAAAGAGCATCAAGGATTTGCCTGCCCAAACTTGGGTAGTTGAAAATATTTTGACTGGGGATAAGCTGTCCAAAGCCTTTGAATGGTATCAACAACTACTTTTGAGGAAAGAAACTTTTGAAAACATAAAGGAAGCATATAAGCCAGCAGATGAAGAGTTGCGGTTTGTTATATATGATATCAATTATTCTTTGAAAGATTGCCGAGAAGAGTCCTATAATGATTATGACCCTTATGATATCGAGAAATGTAAAAGCAAATTACGTAAGGTAATTTTTGAAAGTACCGAGCTCAGTATGGAAGACAGGTTGGATAAGGTAAGTGACCTCAGAACAGAATTCAAAGCATTCCACAAGGCTGGGGCAGAGATAGAAAAGATATACAATAGATTTAGCTGGGAACTAGAGATGTTCGATTATCAGATCAATCATTTGAAGAATCCAGATCCCTCAGAGATCAATCCTGCGCTCGAGGCATGGTTAAACTATCGCAATAAGCTAGCGAATGAAGACAAAATCAATTTAGATGAGGAGTCTTGATATTATTTTGAATATTTTGAGAATGTAATCCCATCATAATTGTAAATTGTTGTATTCAGGGTAGCATGTGACTCTATTTTATCTTTTCTATGCTTCAAAAATGTTCTTTTCTATTAATATATTGAGTTGGCTCATCAAATTGACTAGATTCAATGTATCTAAAAGCTATTTTTCATCTTTTTCATAAAAGACAAAGTGTAATCTAGGAATTGATATGAACTGTTGTGCTGGCACTTATTGATGTAAACTAGACTGTCGGTGTTGAGTTAACCTCTACCATTCATTTGAAAACTCGATATGTTGTTTTCTATATAAAGGGCTGCCATTTCCACTTTTTGTAAGAGAGATTTTGATACCGAATTGTTGACACTCTTCCATTTGAAGTAATGCAAAGAAAGTTTCTACAATTATCTTGAGGATTTGTATTTTGTATTGGCTCATTTTGGTTTTCATGGTTCGCCTCTTGCTCTCCCGAAATTAATTAGTTGTGCTTTTATGATGTTTATGGTTTTCTGAAAGTATTTGATGAATGCTCTAGTCCATACTTTTGGTTATTTGCTGATGGTAGATAGCTGTGTAAAGTTAGTCTGGACTAATCAGTTGTGCTTAGTTCAATTGTATTTCATGAGTTAAATTACGCTAGTCATTAGGTATTTGATGAATGAATGTAATCTAAAAATCTTTAGATTTCCATTGAAGATAGCATCATTTTTTGCAGTGTTGTAACACCCCTTTTAGTTTGGTAACCCAGAAAACTGGTTAATTTTTAGAGCATTTGTCTACTTAAAGTAAAATCTATGCATTGTGAATGTCACTTAGGATTCCTCTAAAACCCTATAGCTTTTGCATTTTTTTAAAAAACCTTGGTTAGATTAGGAATTTCAGCAGCATTTTACATTGTTTATCAGCTAAAATCTTGAAGGTTTTCTGTGTATTTTCTATCCCAACTTGAAGACCTATAGATTTCATGTAAGACGCCTTGTAGGCATAGCTAGAACATACCAACTAAGAGATTCCAAGCAAGTTAAGTCCTAGCTATATTATCCTTGGAGTAGTCTTACCTAGGGTAGGATACTTTTCAAGAGAGGTGTTAAACCAACAATCACACCTGCATTGCTACATGCTAAAACACACATCAACACTTTGATCTTGATTTGGATGAGGGGTTGATGTTTCCTCATACTTTAGATGAGACTCTTGATATAGCTCATTATTTTTCTTGGATGGGAGTGGGAGACTCTTGGATAGGTTTGATGGGTTCTAGATGATTAACAACATGAGTGTATAATGGATCTTGGCTTGGACTCATGGTAGGAGACTCTTCAATAGGCTTGATGGGTTGTGGGATACATGATGGGATTAGAGGACTAGGCATATTGCTTGAAGGTTCTTGGATAGTTTCAAGGATGGGCATTTTATGAGATGGAGATGGTTGATTCCTTGCTAATATCCATTGGATCACATCGTTCATACATATATGGGTGGATGGACAATATAATGGATGAATAATAAGGGTATATGGTGTAGGATTAGGATTAGGATTAGGTGGTTGGATAATAGGGGTGGATGCATTAGGATTAGGATTGGGTGGAGGGACAATGGGATTGGATGGAGTAGGATTAGGATCGAGTGAATGAATAATAGGAGGGGATGTTATAGGCACAACTTTACCACAATGGATTAGGTTTTTGATCAATCTCTTAGGTGTGGCACAATTCAATGTGGTATGGCCCTTAACCCTATGGTATGCACAATAATCATTTTCATTATACCAATGGGGTTTAACAACATTTGGATCATATGGTTTTATTGGTGGTAGCTCAATCAAATTTGCTTGGACCAATTGTTGTATGGTTATCTCCAAGGGATCCTTTGGTGGAGGATTGGAGGAACATGGTGATGAAGGGATTGAAGGGGTTGATGGATTGGCTAATGGATTGCATGGTGGTATTGGGATAGAACTAGGAGGCTCTTGGATAGTCATTTGATTAGATGATGACAAAGGATACCCATAGGATGCATAAGCTAGAGTGGTGTTTCCCTTGTCAAAGGTAACATGAGGACTTAAGGACACATGATCTTGGTGCAAAGGGTAACTTGGACTTGCATGTTCTTGTTGTGAAGGAACTTGATAGTCTTGTAAATGGATTTTATGATGACTTGAAATGTTGGAATAAGGAGTTGGATGATCTTGGGGTGGATGTTGTTGCCAATTAAACATGGGATAGGTTGATGTGGAATTGACGTGATATGTAGGTAGGGTAGGTTGGTATGATGATGGAGGTGACACATCTGATTGAGGTGTAATTTGTTGAGGTTGTGGTTGTGTTTGGACTTGTTTTTTTGTGTTTGGAATTGTTGTTGTAAAAGAGCTTGTAGTTGTATGTGGGATTGTTGTTGTATGATTTGTTGGCCTAGGAGTTGTTGTTGTTGGAATTGTTGGTCTACGGGTTGTTGGAGTTGTTGGATTTGTTGGTTTTGTGGTGGGGTAGTGACTTGTTCCCTTCTATATAATCTCTTAAGTTCATCAAACATTCTTTGGGTGCCATAAGGATCGTGCTCTAGGATCTTATTTTCTAGTATCACAACCATTTTGACAAAGGGTGGATTAGATGGGGCTCAAGAATGGGATTATGATTAGAATGATGAAGAATGGAGTGTAATGAAGATTATATAGATGAAGTTGGATTAAGAAAATGATGTAGGATGATATGGGATTATGATTAGGATGATGAGAGGGATGAAATTGATTGGATTATGGATCTAGATTGGGATTGATTTAGATTATGATGAAAGATTAGAATGATTAGGGATGAGATGGATAAGAGGGGTGATTGGATGCTTGAGATGATGAAGACGGATAAGGAGGATGACTTGGATAGTTAGGAATGATGAGACTAGATAATTAGGTGGATGACATTCTTGAAATAATAATCCAACCTTGAGTTTTAACATTATTAGATTTTAATAATTATCTATATATGTTTTAATAATTATCAATTTTAATAATTGTTTAAGTTGGAATCCCATTCAGTATTTTAATATTTTATTAACGGTGATAGTGGGATAAATTTAATGAAGTTGAAGGGTTAGGGCATCATTCGATTTCATTTCTAAAATATAATTAAATAACAATTATATATTAATATTAAAACATATATTATATATTTAATTAAATATATTTTATAATTTGATGGGTCTCACAATCCACATGTAAATGTTTCCACCATTTGATGAACATATGATGGATGGCGGTAGTTCACTTTTGGAAGTGTGATCTTGGAAGCTGCATATTACCAACAAAAGCCTTCAGAATCAGCCGGGATCCATTAGATATTTTTAGATCAATGGTTGAGATTGGATCATTCATGAATTAATGAATTTAATGAAGTTGAAGGGCATCATTCAATGTCATTTGTAAAATATAATTAAATAACAATTGTATATTAATATTAAAATATATTATATATTAATTAAATATTATATATATATATTAAATGATTATATATATATATTAAATGATTATATATATATATATATTAAATGATTATAATTTGATGGGTCCCACAGTCCACTTCTAAATTTTCCACCGTTTGATGAACAAATGATGGAAAATTTGTAGTTCAATTCCAGAAGGTAGATCTCAAACGCTACATATTGCCAACAAAAGGCTCTAGAATCAGCCAGACACTGTTAGATATTTTTAGATCAACGGTTGAGATTGGATCTTTCGTTGTATATTATATAATTAAATAATAATTGTATTTTTTTTATCTGTAATATGGAGGTCACAAGGGGGACCTCCTCCCCATCAACATATCCACTTATTCAAACATAGTCAACATAGTCCACTTAGAAGCCACAAAGAAACCATATGTTACTCAAGGGATTCAAACTTGGATCTCAAACGTGAGAACCGTATGGCCTTGCCATTTAAGTACAACCCCTTTCACAATAATTGTATATTATTATTAATATATATATATATATTTGATTCATGAATTAGGCTTTAGGAGCCATATCCCATTTAAAAGAGGAAAAAAGAAATGACAATAGGGTTGCTCACAAAGGAGGGCCAAATTTATAATAATATGCTTCTTTATTTATAGTTATTTCCACTGTCTACTTACATATTTAGCTTCTTTACAGTAACCATATATCTACTACATATATCAACTATATATAAGACTATACTAATCAAACTTTAGGCTCCATATTTTCAACAACCTCTGTCGAAGCATCAGAATTCTTCGTCTCCACTTCCCCAACCCACTCATAGCCCTCCCCATATGCCAACCCAGCCAACATCTTCAGGAACTTTTCCCCCCACATAGCCTCATTTCATCGCAAGTCTTCACATATGCCAATCGCAAGGACAATGAACGAAGCCCATGGCCCATTATAATTTAGAAGTATGAGAGGCTATGTCTCATCATCAAGCCAAAATCCAAGCCCTGGCATAGCTAAATCCAAAACCTTGTGTAAATTCCCACACCACTCTGCTCTAATCAAAGCCTTTGCCATTTCCTAGATGGTGTCTTTGGACTCCCTCAAATCCAGTAGGACACCCATGAACATGGATGAAATGTCTGAGTTGACATGGTATTTTTTTTTGAGATCCATGTATGTGGCACTAAGGACCATGCCATTCAAATGAAGACCAACTGGGGACCTCATTTTGAAAACCTTTTTCAAACACTTTTCTAAAATTCCACCATTAATTTGGCCATATGTCGCTTCCTCCCTGTGAGAAAACCCATTGTGTCCTTGTTTTATCAATTGTGGAAAATTGTTATGGCATAAATCCTTCAATATAATAGTTAAATTAGTAGTGTCACATGCCATCAGTCACTTCTAATCTCACCTCTATCCTCTGCCTTCGATAACCATGATGAGAAATTAATGGTGTATGTCCCTTGCTCTAGTTGAATCACCACACACGCTTGAAAACAATCCACCACCTTAGAGAATGATTATAAAATTGCTTCAAGTTTGTTACCCGTCCTAGTTGGCAATAGTGGTGACCATTGTCTAGTTGTCACTAGATTCTTCCACCTCTCCAATCGTATTTGATGACTCAACATTATCAATGACCAACAAATTGGGGCCTTTCGCTTCTTGGCCTATGCACCTCTCTAAGTCTGAAATGTGATTTTCCCAATCTACATAGAGTCTATTGATCTTAACCTCTTCCCTTAAATCAAATGCCACATTAGCAAGTTTATCTGCAATTCTATTTGCCTCTCTATATGTATGGCTTATCTTGTGGTCCTTATACTTATCTAAAAATTATGTTGCTCTAGCTAAAATGTTATTAAGTTCCCAATTAGGTGGTTGTCTACATCGTAATGCATTGATGGAAATGGTGGAATCACCTTCAATGTGGATTCTTTTGATCCCCAAAGATAGCCCCAGTCAAAGCCCCATGATTAATGGTTGAAACTAGACCTCATTGTTTGTTTGGGAGCTGATACGTTTGGCCCCTACCCCTACAAAATCCCCCTTATCATCTCTAATAACACACCCTATACTAGTTGTGTCCAGGTTTCCACGTGAAGCCTCATCGAAATTCAACTTCGCCCATCCAGTGTCTAGAGGGATCCATCTGACCATCATTATGTTCTTAAGGCTCAGATCATCCCAATAGACCCCATTAATGAGGGGAATACTTAGTCTCTTCCACCTTTTACTCATCTCATCATCCCACCAAGTGAAGGCTTGATCTTTTCCTTTTTGATGCTTAACTGCATTGTTGGCTACTTCCACTATGGATTGTTCTATCTTTTTCCATAAGTTGTCAAATTCCATGGCTTTATCTTGAAAAACCCTCCTATTCTTTTCCTTCCAAAGTTCCCAAACCAAAATTGATGAGCTTTGATCCATAAGCATGAGAATAAGGATTTCTTATTAAGGGTGGTCCATGCATTGAAACTAGATAGAAGCTCCCCTGGAAAAGCACTAATCCATTTGAAATTCCCCTTAAGTTTCTTCCAACAGAAGTCTGCATAATTGCAACTCCTAAGAATATGATCATATGACTCCTCTTCAGCTCCATAGAAGTAGCATATGAGGGGCCCAGAGAAACCAAATTTCCTTAATCTATCCCCAGTGAGTATTTTCTTCTGCATTGTAGCCCATGTAAAGGTGCCTTCTTTGGGAAGACATTGATTATGACACATTAAGTGAGTCGGCCAATCTAATTTCTTAACAACACTCTTCTACTTGATAACCAACCTTGACATAGTAGTTGCTTGATTTTGACCCGCACCAAATGACTTTGTCTTCCTCCCCCAAGATGTGGATCCTTCTTTTTTCTAACTCCTGCTCCAATCTATTCTAGGTGTCGACAGAGAGATCCAAGTCCTTAACTAAATTTTATTTCCATTCTTCCAACCCATTTTGTTCAGACAAGAATACATAATTTCTAACTTTGTTTCCCCATCTCTATGAGAGACAATCTTTAGCTTCCTCTAGTTCTTATCATCCTTCAAATCCGGTAAATCATTCCAGGAGTCTTCCTAGAAGAGTGTCTTCTTGTCATTTCTAACCTCCCAAGAGATGTGATTAACAATCAAGTCCCTACATTCCACCATGAAATTCCAAACTATAGAACCTCTTGGAAGGTTATCAGTGGTTAAAATATGAATGGGATCTCTAGAGTCCATATATTTACTTTGTAGAACTCTAGCCCATTTACTTCGATAATTGGAGTATACCTGCCACACCAACTTTGCTCCTAGGGCTTTGTTGAAGATATGCCAATTTCGAACCCCAATCTCCCCATCTTGTTTTGGAGTGTAGATTTTTTCCAGTGCAATCAAAGGAAACTTTTTACCCTCTATAAACCCATTCCAAAATAAGCTTCTCTTATTCTGATTCAAATTCTCTCCTACCTTCAGGATTTTCATGCATGACA
Organism: Cunninghamia lanceolata; assembly: GCA_027924645.1. Lineage (NCBI taxonomy): Eukaryota > Viridiplantae > Streptophyta > Pinopsida > Cupressales > Cupressaceae > Cunninghamia > Cunninghamia lanceolata. The sequence continues at coordinate 6,629,361 of BSBN01000175.1, read as the reverse complement.
TAGAAAAATTGGGATGGTTGAGATGACCAATTTGAGCATGAGGATTCTGTTAGTTCAGGACACACAACTGAGAGGGGGGGTGAATTAGTTGTGTCAAAAACTTTTCTTTTATTAACCACTTAAATCCTTCTTGTAATTCAGCAGCATAATAATAAATCAACCATGGAAACACAATGCAATAATTCAAGAGCAGAAACACATTAACACATATGACACCAAGATTTTAACGTGGAAAACCTGATTAAGGGAAAAACCATGGGGTGACGAATCCAAGATTGTATTCTCTGTTAAAATAATAAGAAGAAAAAATGGCACATGCCAATTAGGGCTCACTGCCCGAGCACACTACTCACAAGAGGCCCACTGCCTACAGGAGACACATTGTCTACAAAATAATAAATATTACATACTTGAACTGAAGAATAGCATCTTCACCATGCTTGAGTTAGTTCCATTTAAGCTCAAAACTTCTGCTCTGCCTTTCTCTCTTCTCCTCTCTACCACACTCTCATCTTCACTGAGATTACCTTTGAAATGACTTCACAACTCTTATTTATACAAGATATTGACTTTGGGATAATCATCAAAGTCAGAAAACTTTACAAAGCAAATACACAAATACAACTTGATTTATTACAAAAGACTTCATGCGAATCACCACACTGTCGACCACATAGATCTAAGACTTCAATCTTCTTTGAGGAACATGCCATGCTTCGCAGAATATCTTCAAGATCATTCGCAAGATGTGTAACTCATCCGGTTGGCCAAGTTTAGGAAGAACATCATCATTCGGAAGTAGTTCTTCAATTACGAGGTTAATATTCAATGCGGACCACCAACACGAACTGGACACAATCTAGAGACCTCCACAAACTTGCCTTAATCACCAAGAAAATCCACACTACTTCTGCTTACAGAAATCATTCTTTCCTTCATCTGGAACCTCAAGAACATAGTTTGTCATCACTGTCATATCCGAATAGATGCTTGCGGACCTCCAGACCACGAACCAATTGAGTTATCAATTCACATTGACTTCCTAAACACTCCACCAAATCAGCAGAATAAGATATTGCATTTCTGGATCTCACCGGACCTATTTGAGTCACTTGTCACCTCTAAACATCTGCCAGAACTGGTTTTACTCATATAGCCATAACTTCTTCAAATCTTCATTCGGACCTCTCAAATCTTTACTGGATCACCTTTAGACACATATCTACAAACCCTTTGATTCACATCCTCTGATCTTCAACTTAACTAGGATCTTCACTTCATAGAGCTTCACTATCTTCACTGTTCTTCTCTGTTTCTGATAGGACTAATTTTCTCAATATCCTCAGCACACAACTCATCCAATCCTTAACATCAATGCAACAGGAGTATGTTGACAGCAATGACAACACCGGTCAGGCCCATACTTGCAACAGATTCTCCTTGTTGGAGTTAGCCACTTCCCTTTCCATGACAACATTTTTGTGTTGCAGTTAGCCACCAAATGGTTCCAAAGTTTTAACTTATTGGCCTCTTGAAAGAGCGGAATGCCCACATATTTCCCTGGTAGTTGTTTTATCTTGAAACCCAATCTCAAAGCAATCTCCTTTTGCTTTCTTATCTCCATGTTAGAAAAAAATGTTTCTACTTTGTTCCAATTTATATGTTGTCCAAAGGCCTAAAAATATTTCTCCAGGGATTTATTTGTCATCTTGGTGTGTCTGACATGTTTTTTGTACCTGTCTACCTTTGGATGCTCCTTGTTTCCACATCAAAGGCTAGTATTCAAATGGATTTAAAATGTTTACCTACCCCACCATCCATAGTTCATCCTCACCTATCACAACCCTATGCTTCAAGTTTATAGGTTATTTTCAAATATTTAAATTCTTATGGCTGGCCTAGTTGGTGGTTGGTGATCTCTTCACCATTTAATGGTCTATCCCTGATCTTTCTCTAAATTTGATGTGCTTCTTGCAAGGTATGGATCAAGTTTTCTTCTTGAGTCATATGCATGATCTTAACGGGATCATTAATCTCAAATCTTCATCTACTCATCATGATGGTGTGTTTAATAGTGTGTTGTAAGGCAGATGAACTCGAAGTAGTTTCTTGAATGGTTTTCTAGTTTCTCTTTTGTCTTGGGTTGTCATGGTGGTTCATATTCATGATGCCATTTTTTGAGGTCATCTTTGGGTTGATCTCACATGATCCCCATTGATCTACTTGTATATTGTTGTCTATATCCAATTGGTGATGAGATGACAAAATTTTGAATATATTCCCTCCAACGTCTAAATCTGAATGCTATATATTCACAAGTTGGAAATGGAAAAAGAGTTCGTTAGTTGTTGGTTGGTGGGTATATTATTGTAGAATAGAAGGGAGAAGAGAAAATGTAGAGTTTGCCTCAAGTATAGATTGTATTGTGCTGAACTTTAGTGACCGTATAAGTCTAATTTTTATTGCTTCATTGTGAGGTTACTTTTGTAATTAATTGTAGGAATGAGTATAAAATGTTTTATTCAATCATTTGAATGTATCCATGAATATTTTGTATGCTTTTGATGGTTTGGAAAACTATCTTAATCATGTTTTCTGATTTGAGTATAGCCTTTGATTGGTTTGTCTTCTCATAGATTCTAAAACTCCTTATAAACATTTTTATAAGGTATCCTTTTAAACTAATGTAGGAAGCATATGGATCTATAGATGGATGTGTAATATATGTTCCTATGATTGATTTGTAATGTTATTTGTCTTTCATAAAGTTACATGTATAGCCTAGCTTATGTGTGGATTTGTCAAACATAGTCCTCCATGCCATCTTCTTCAAGGTGTCATATAGTGGTTTACGTAAGTAATGTCCTTTTTTGGTGAAATATTGACTCTATTGCCCAAGTTACTGGATGAAGGCACCCATCTAAAATACATCTCTACAAGCCACCACCATGTTGCACTGAATAGAAAACATCAAAACATCAACCTTAGTAGTTAAAGTAGAGACAATTGACCTATCACATTGCTTGATTTCACTATCGTGTTACTTTAAAGTGTCTACAAACCTTAGGAATGTCATTTATAGTGAAAACTACACTATTGTAACCATTGTATTCATGTGTAAAGTGATATAATGTACCAAAAATATTAAAGGGTTAAGAAAAATACATCCTAGTCTCCACATACTTGTTGCATCTACTCATAAAGGTGGCATACCCTTGATTCAAGGTAAACCAACATGTTGGTACTTAGTGATAAGTCAATAGGAGTTTCATGTGTTTTAGATATGATTTACCTCAATGTCAATTCTATCATTGTTTGTCTTTAGTATTTTAAAGATACACACCTTAGGGGATACCCCCTTGGTATAGCAAAGCCTAAAGAAGAAGAAAGAGATATTCTAATGCAAAAGAATCCAGTGGTGTAAGGGCAATCTTGCATCACCCAAAAAAAAGTTTATGATTCAAATTTTTTGAAGTTGTTTTCATTTCTTTTCAAAATTAGTAGTTTTGGTTCCATAATCGCTTGAATAATGATGTAAAGCTTTCAGTTTTTCTAAACTACTATTTTTGGAAAGTTTGTATTTGGGCACGGATTGAAGCAAAAATTTACAAGAAGCTTTGTAAATGAAAAATAAGACTTTTGGCGAAGGAATCAGGCAAAGATCATTTGTGAGTTGAAAGATATTAAAGTTTCTGTTTCCCGAAAAACCCCTAAAAATTATTCAAAGTCAGGTTTGAGGCACTAAATGGTCCCGTACGGGCCCAAAAATGGGCGTAATTGGCAGAGCTGGTTCTTAACACGTAGAACACTTTGTGAGATTTTTGGACACCCAGATCAAAAGTTATGGCTCCCAGAAGTTGACCTATTTTTGGAGGGAGATGAAAAATTTGAAATTCGGCTGGAGGCCACTAAAAAGGCTATTTATAACCATTTTTTGGGAACCCTTGGCAGTAGTGGAGATAAGGAGGAAAGTGTAGAGTCAAGAAAAGGTGGGAAAATAGAAACCCTAGTTGATTTGGGGTTACATAAGGTAGAAGATTCCAAATTCTTGAGATAGGGTCTTGTAATGTGTTGCATCCTATAAAGGATTCATTTTCTGATTGTATTTGAGCTTCTATAATGTAATGAGTTGTCCAAATCAATAAAAGAACATTCTATTTTCTGTGTATAATTTCTATTGTTATGTGTTTTATGATTTACCCCCTTCATCAAGTGGTATTAGAGCAAGGGTTCCTAAGTGTGTAGACAGATCGTCGGTCGTGAGGTAGTTTGCACCAGGACCTGGGGTTGTGGGTTTGTTGCAGAGATCAAATGCCTCCACGAAGAAACCGTGTTGGGAGAAATGCTTTGACAAAAGAGGGTTTTAGAGCTCTACAAAAGCAAATTGAGGCATTGCAAGAGGAGCTACGAAGAGGATTTGAGCCAAGAACAAGAGAAGAAAGTGAAGATGAAGTTGAAGAAGATCTATCTGAGGAAGAACAAGAAGTTGCAGGAGATCATGTAGAAGTTAGGTTATTGAGGGCCATTTTGAAGATTGGAAAGAGGCCTAGGATCAAAGTTTCTACCTATTCTAGAGATTTGAATCTAGAATAGTATATTGATTGGATCAATGATATGGAAGAATATTTTGAGTATGAAGATGTGGAGGACCCAGAATGGGTCAAGTTTGCAAAAACAAAGTTGAAGGGCCATGCCATTATTTGGTGGAAGGAGGTCCAATTAGAAAGAAATAGAAGAGAAAAAGGAAAGATTACCATGTGGGATCATATGGTGGACAAACTAAAGAAGTAGTTCATTCTTGTGGACTATGAGATGGAGTTGCTGAAGAAGCTACAAGGATTGAAGCAAGGTAACAAGTCTGTCAAGGAGTATACCGAAGAGTTTTATAAGATTACTATCAAGACAGGCCATGCAGAGGCCAATAAGGAAAAGGTAGCATGTTACATTAATGGGTTGAGGCCAAGTATTCAAGAGGAGCTGAGCCTGGTCAGGATGACCACCATAGAAGATGCGTACCAATTTTCCTTGAAGGTGGAAGAGAAGCTGAATAAAAGATTTGATAGCAAGCAAAGGGAAAGAGGTCAAGGTGGAAGGACTGGTGGAAGATCCTATGGAGTCGTATTGAAGATCAAAAGAAAAGTGAAAAAGCTAGCACCAGTCGAAATTAGAGAGGAGATAGTGCCTACTGCCCTCATGACCAAAAAAATGGTGAGCAAAGAGGAAGAGGAAGAGGCAGACCTAGGCAAGGACCTAGAAGAGGAGGTTTCAAAGGAACATGTTTCAATGGTGGAGAAGAAGGGCATCAAGCATACGATTGTCTGCAACATCAAGGAAGGATGAATAGAAGACCTGAAGGTAATGCACGAGTTGCACATGTAGATGAAGATGCACAATCTGAGCATTCTGAAGATGCTGAAAGAGGAGAAACCCTAGTTGTTAGAAGAACCTTGTTGAATGAGGTGAAAGAAACTAGATCAGAGGAAGAGTTTATTCCGCACAAGATGCAAGTGTGAAGGTAAGTATTGTGATATTATTATTGATAGTGGAAGTGCTGACAATCTTGTTTTAGAGGAGATGGCTAACAAGTTGAAGTTGTTAAGAAGAAAGCATCCACATCCATATTGGATTGCATGGTTGCAGAAGGACCATAGAGCTTTGTTCAATGAGTAGTGTTTAGTCAAGTTCAAGATTGGGGACTACCATGATGAGGTGTTGTGTGATATCATACCGATGGATGCATGTCATATGCTATTGGGGAGGTCATGGCAGTATGATAGGTGTGCTATCCATGATGGCCATGCAAACACATATTCCCTAACAAAAGATGGAGTTCATCATAAGTTGAAGCCCTTGAAGGAGGTGGAAGAAAAGGTATGTAGTACTACCATAATTTGCTTGGTAGATGGTAGGAAATTTTTGGAGGGTATGAAGCATGAGCGTCATTGCTTTGCATTGATTCCTAAGATCAGCCAAGAGAAATGTGAAGATGTATCAGCAAAAGTCTCAGATTTGTTGGAAGAATTTCAAGATATTGTCTCTGATAATGTACCAGAAGGTTTACCACTGGTGAGGAAAATAAGTCATCAAATGGATTTGATACTAGGGGCCAATTTGCCGAATAAGGTAGCCCACAAAATGACTCCTGCAGAGAATGAAGAGCTGAACAAACAAGGTCACGAGCTATTAAGGAAGGGAATGATAAGGGAGAGCCCAAGTCCATGTGTGGTACCTGCAATACTAGCACCAAAGAAAGATGGAGAGTGGAGAATGTGTACAGATTCCTGAGCCATCAATAAGATCACGATCAAATACAGATTTTCATTGCCAAGAATGGGTGACATAATGGATTGTTTCAGTGGAGCCAAGTACTTTATGAAGATTGATCTGAAGAGTGGGTATCACCAGATCCAAATCAGAGAAGGAGATGAAATGGAAGATAGCCTTCAAGATAAAGGAAGGTTTGTATGAGTGGTTAGTCATGTCATTTGGGCTAACCAATGCACCGAGCACATTCATGCGGCTCATGAATGAGATATTGAAAGAGTTTCTAGGAAGTTTTCTTATTGTTTATTTAGATGACATTTTGATTTTTAGTAAGACTTCGAAAGAGCATCTGATGCATATCAGAAGCATTTTAGAGAAGATAAGGGAGGATAAGTTGTTGATTAATCTGAAGAAATGTAGTTTTGCAAAGAAGGAGTTGCTATACCTAGGATTTGTTGTCTTAGAGGAAGGTCTTAAGATGGACCCAGAGAAAGTAAGGGCTATCATCGAATGGCCTATGCCAAGGAGTGCTATAGAAATATGTTTTTTCATGGTTTGGGAAGTTTTTACAAAAAAATTATCAAGAATTTTAGTAGCATTTGTGCACCCCTAACTGAGACAATGAGAGGGGATAGAAAAGAGTTTAAATGGACTATAGGAGAAGCTAATATCTTTGATACATTGAAGTAGAAAGTCACAGAGCAACCTGTTTTGGCACTTCCAGATTTCAATAAGGTATTTCAGGTAGATTGTGATGCTAGTGGCAGTGCTATAGGAGTTTTTTTGAGTCAAGAAGGTAAGCCCATTGGCTATTTTAGTGAGAAGCTTAATGATGCCAAGAAAAAGTATTATGTTTATGATCAAGAGTTTTATGCTATAGTTCAGGCTTTGAAGAAATGGAGACATTATTTGTTGCCGAAGGAGTTTGTTTTATATATTGATCATCAGGCTTTGCAGTATCCTAATAGTCAAGGAAAGTTAAATCAAAGGCACTTAAAATGGGTTGAGTTTTTGCAGAGTTTTACTTTTCATTTGAAGCACAAGAGTGGGAAGTCCAATAGAGTTGTAGATGCCTTGAGCAGAAGGCAAAATTTGTTGACAGAAATGAAGATAGAGGTTGTTGGGTTTGATGAGCTCAAAAGTTTGTATCCTGAAGACCCAGATTTTACAGAGGCTTGGAAAGCTTGTTTGGAACCTGTTACTTTAGATAGGACAAAATGGTTGGATTTCATAATCCAATATGGCATGTTGTTTAGAGGAAGTTAGTTGTGCATTCTAAGGAGTTCCATGAGAGAGAACTTGATTAAGGAGAAGCATAGTGGGGATTAGATGGACACTTTGGTCGAGATTAGACAATTACTATTGTTGGTGAGCATTATTATTGTCCACAGTTACAACAGGATATGAGGAAATTTGTGCAGAGTTGTAGAGTGTGTTAGATGGCAAAAGGAACAAGTCAGAATACAGGGCTATATCAGCCATTACCTGTACTAGAGAAGCCATGGGATGATATTAGTATGGATTTTGTTCTTGGTTTACCAAGGTCACAGAGAGGACATGATTCCATTTTTGTGGTGGTGGACAGATTCTTGAAGATGGCACATTTTATTCCTTGTAAGAAGACTAATGATGTTCATATTGCTAAGTTATTTTTCAGAGAGGTGGTGAGAGTACATAGTCTACCTAAGAGCATAGTTTCAGATTGAGATACCAAGTTTGTTCGTTATTTTTGGAGAAAGCTATGGAATAAGTTGAAGACGGATTTGAAGTTAAGTTTTGCACACCATCCATAAACTGATGGACAAACAGAAGTGGTGAATAGGAGTTTGGGTAACCTGTTACGATGCTTAGTAGGAGATAAGGCCAAGGGATGGGATTTGATTTTACCACAAGAAAAATTTACTTACAATAATTCTGTCAATAGGAGTATAGGCAAATCACCATCCCACATTGTATGTCCATGGAGTAGTCTAAGAAATGCTTCAGAGTTAAGGAAGCTGGATAAAGGAGAAAAGATGGGTGATGAAGACGAAGACTTTGCAGAACATATGAAGAATTTGCATGAAGAGGTGAGAAAGCACATTACTAAGATGAATATTTAGTATAAGGCTAAGCCATATCAGAAGAGGAGATATAAGGAATTCTAATTTCGAGATGAAGTCATGGTTCACTTGAGAAAAGAGAGGTTTTGAGTTGGAACTTATAATAAATTGAAAATGAAGAAATTTGGACCATGCAGGATTCTGAAGAAGCGTGATTCAAGAAATGCATATGAGGTAGAGCTGCTGAGTGGGATCAACATTTCCCCTATTTTCAACATTGCTGATTTAAAAGAATATCATGAAGGTGGCACAGAGGATGGACCAACAGGAGAATAGTGGGGTATTCTAGCGTCTACTTCAAAGGAGGAGATAGAAGAGATCTTGGATAGCCATGTGGGAAGGAATAATTAGAATAGGCAATATGAAGAATATCTGGTGAAGTGGAAAGGAAGGCCTATTGAAGATTCTTCCTGGTTATCTAAGGCAGAATTTGACTATTTGGGGTTTTCCTCAAACACCTAATATGTGACAATGTCACTTCTCAAAATTACCCTGGGTGTCTGATGTAGGAGCATCCAGTGGTGTAAGGGCAATCTTGCATCACCCCAAAAAAATTTGATGATTCAAAATTGTTAAAAAAAATTTCATTTCTTTTTAAAATTAGTAGTTCTGGTTCCATAATCGCTTGAATAATGATGTAGAGCTTTCAGTTTTTCCAAACTGCTAAAAATAACAAACAGCTATTTTTGGAAAGTTTGCATTTGGGCATAGATTGAAGCAAAAATTTACAAGAAGCTTAGTAAATAAAAAATAATACCTCTAGCGAAGGAATCAAGCAAAGATCATTTGTGTGCTGAAAGATATTAAAGGTTTTGTTTCCTGAAAAACCCTTGAAAATTATTCAAAGTCAGGTTTTAGGCACTAAACGATCTCGTATGGGCCCAAAAATGGGTAGAACTAGTAGAGCCATTTCTTAGCATGCAGAGTACTCCGTGAGATTTCTGGCACTTCAAACAGTTTGTCAATCGGACACCTAGATCAAAAGTTATGGCTCCTGGAAGTTGACCTACTTTTGGAGGGAGATGTAAAATTTGAAATTCAGCTGGAGGCCACCAAAAAGGCTATTTATAACCATTTTTGGGAACCCTTGGTAGTAGTAGAGGTAAGGGGGAAAGTGTAGAGTCAAGAAAAGGCAGGAAAATAGAAACCCTAGTTGATTTGGGGTTACAGAAGGCAGAAGATTCTAGAGTCTTGAGATAGGGTGTTGTAATGTGTTGCAACCTGTAGAGGATTCATCCTCTGATTGTATTTGAGCTTCTATAATGTAATGAGTTGTCTAAATAAATAAAAGAACATTCTATTTTATGTGTGTAATTTCTATTGTTGTGTGTTTTATGATTTACCCCCTTCATCATATTCATCCTTATCCATTGGTCCTTTTATGCCACAATCTAATCATAAGACTTGCTTTCACCTTTGATGACATACCCCTAACCCTAGGTGATAGTGTAAGAATTTAGGATTCATGGAGCCACATGTTTGGTCACCAACAAGATGTTTAGTTGAAAGTAGGGGATCAAATATGGAAATAGGTCTTGGATTTTAAAAACATTTTATTTAATTGTAGGTGATTCTTAAATAGGTAGGAAAAATAATAGTTGATTGCACAAAAGTGAAGCTAAAATTGTGAAGCCAACTACATGGTGGTAGGGTGTGGCTTTCACACTTGTTAATTAAAATGGTGGCTACAAGATCCTCCTTTGAGTTTAAGGAAGATAGGCTCTACTCTAATTCCAAGGAGGTGTAGGTTATGGCATCAATGTAGTCAATTGTTCATTGGATTTCCCTTTGGCCCCTTTTCTCCCTAAGTACTCTGACATTGTGAGCTCTTCACATGTTCAACTAAAGAAGATCAATGAGATATCATCCTGAAAAGGAAGCAAAAAGTGTTGGTAAATTTAGCATATTATAAGGAGAAGCTAGAGATATCAATCTCTCTCAATGAGAAACCTCTTGTGCTTTGTCCTTTGCCTTTGAAACAAAGTATTGCGGGGTCAAGATGGCCTCCTTTACTTTCAAGTGAGGAAGAATGGGTGATATGCTCCCACTTTCAAGAATCTTTGCTACTATATAATGTTTAATCATTATTAGATTTTTCTTATATAGATTATGAAGTAGATGAGGCATCCTAGGGATAGAAAAAGGTTAAACCTATGAAGAAGGTGGTTAAACATTAGTAAGGAGAATATATTATGACTACGTCATAGAGCAAGTGTGTTAGGAACCCATATTTAACCCTTCTCTTTACTTTGTTAGTATATTACTTTTGGACGCATATGCTTTGTAAGTCATCCCGTGAGTATATTGTATTATCCCACATTCATGGGAAGTAATAGTTGTTGAGATTAGACTTAGTATATAAGTACGTGTTGAGGCCAATGAAGGCATCCACAAGTTTATTGTATTAATCTTGCTCAAAGGAGGTTGCCCCCTCGAAGTGACCTGTGATCAATAAATTTCTTCTGTGTTCTGCTATTTCTATTATTTCACATGCATTTTTCATTATATTGTTGCAGGAGGTTCCTCTCATCTGGTATCAGAGCGCTTTCTTGGTGGGTGGAATTTCTACCAAATTTTTTTCGCAGTGGCCTCCAGGCACTGTGATTATTGTAGTAGTTCTTTTGTCTTTGCATCTATATTGTTCATTTCAATTACAAGTTCAAATCAGGGAATAATCCCTATCCGCTTAACTGTAGGAAGTGCCTGGGCATAGCCCTAAAACTCATTGTGAGGAGTACCACAGGAACCCTGAAGTAGCTGGCCCATTGAGAGGACCTGCCAGCAAAAAGGGCAACGGCCCCTACCTGATTGACTAGTTCCCATTCGTGAGGTAAACCAAGAGCTGACATTTGTGGCAAAGCAGTTATCAGTTTTACTTGAGCCATGGAGTGAGGGGTACTACCCCAAAACGCAAGCCGTTAGACAGCATTGGTATTCGAGTGAATCCCCTAAACCTTTAGGAAGCTGAACATACTTGGGGTCCATATCTATTACCAACTGACAAATCGTCGATTGAATCTGTCCAGAGCCGTTTGCAGATCCCGTTGCAGATCATTTCCAAAAAAAATAAAAAATAAAAATAAATAAAATAAAATCTATTTTTTTGCCATATCTTCCTTGCTTTCGCTCCATTTCCTTTGAAAATTCACTAGAACCCCTAAAATTCCATTCTGCATATTTCCTTCCTTGAGGACCATATCCCAAATTCCACTTATCGAAGCCAGAAATCCCACATTTGTCTATTTTTAGGGTTTACCATAACTTCTTTGATTCTCACCCAATCACATTCAAATTTTGCCACAGTGTTCATTTCCTATTTCTGCTCCTTTGTCCCTCTTAGACAAATTTTCCCATTCTTTCACCCTACTTCTGAAATCCCCATTTTCTGCTTCCCTGTCCCTAAGAAAGTGTCCAAAACCTAGTCAAACCCCAATTACCCATCAAAGTTTTTCCCAAATCCAAATTTTCCTTTACTAAAAAAGTTTCTATTTTTGTTTTTCTACCCATTCCAAAAAAAAAAATCCTGGTTATGGTTGTCACCCGCGCATGAGCAAAAAACATGGAGGAGGAACTTGCAGCCATCAAGACCAAACTCCAAGATCTGGATGAAAAAATTCTTGGGCTTAGTCTTCAGCATTCATCCATGAACAATAGATGGCAGCCAGAGTCTTCTGCAGATATAGGGTTTTCTTCTTCCGGTAATTTTCATGGACCGAAGCTTGATTTTCCTCGCTTCATTGGGAACATGAATCCCTTCAATGGTTCCATTGGTACATCAAAGCTCATGAAGAGCCAAAATGGACAAATTTTTGCAAACTCATTTTGCAACGATTTGGCCCTAGTGCTTTTGATGACTTCATAGGAGCACTCACAAAACTGCACCAAACAAGCACTATGAGAGAATATCAGACAGAATTTGAAAAACTGGCTAATCACATAGAGGGATTGTCTGATGAATTCTTCAGGAGTTGTTTTGTCAGTGGTTTGAAGGGTGCAATTTGCTCTGAGGTTAAAATGCTCTATCCAAGCACAATGATGGAAGCCTTAGGGTTGGCTAAGTTGGCAGAGGACAAGATCATAGCTCAACAACGCTCCAAATCTAATTTTGGTCCATTCAGAAATATGGATCCCCAAAGCCCTCAAATAATGTCAGCTCCTAGAACAACTCCTATCAAGCATTTGACTAAAGCAGAGATGCGGGCACGTAGAGAAAAAGGGCTTTGTTATAATTGTGATGACAAATTCTCTCAGGGACATAGATGTGTTGAGCAAAAGCTCTATCTCTTGGATGTGGATTCTCCACCTAAAACTAAAGTTTGTATAGATGCTCAGGATACAGTAGTTGATCAGGTTGAAACTTGGCAGTCACTTGTTGACCCTACTTCTCAAGAAGACCACCCAGAGATCTCTCTGCATGCCGTAGCAGGAGTCACCACCCCACAAACCATGTGGGTCAAGGGTTACTTCAAGAAGCTCCCTCTTACAATACTCATTGATTCTTGTAGTACTCATAACTTCATTGACCCTCACATAGCCAAACAAGCTGATTGTTTTGTTCATCCTTGCTCGAACTTTGAAGTCATGATTGCCAATGGGGGCACATTACCTTACAAAGGGAAGTGTCGCAATGTGCGTATCTATATTGGAGATTACAATATGCACTCTGACATGTTTGCCTTGCCCTTAGGCGGATGTGATGTGGTTTTTGGCACCTAATGGTTACACACACTTGGACCCATCTTATGGGATTTTGCTAAACTTTGGATGTAGTTTTCAGACAATGGGCACAAACACACATTGAAGGGCTTACAATCGGGGTCTCTCAGCATCATAAGTTCACATCGCCTAGAAACGCTTCTTAAGAAGAATTCACATGGTGTCATCGCTCAGTGTCACTCCATTCAGATGCAACCATCCCTGGTCTCCACTACTCCTTTAGCTCTACGACGAATGATGGTTATTTTGCATGCAATACAGAAGTGGCGGCCATACCTATTAGGGAATCATTTTTGCATCGGGGTGGCTCACCAGAGCCTGAAATATTTCCTAGAACAATGGGTCTCCTCCCCAGCACAATAGAAATGGATCAGCAAACCCATGGGTTATGACTATGAGATCACTTACAAGAAGGGTAAGGACAATATTGTGGTGGATTCTCTTTCTCGCACATGTGATTACCAAGCTTCTCTTTCAGCTATTTCTATGTCTATTCCAAATTGGTTGGAATCTATCCCGCAGGCTATCTTCTATGAACTCTATGTTTCTCCATCGGTAGGGCACTCTGGGTTCCTCAAAACTTATGAGCGGTCATGGCGTCACTTCTTTTGGAAGGGAATGAACAGGGTAATTCAACAGATTGTGGCTGCATGTGATACCTCAAAACAACAACATTAGTGGGAAAAGTGGATCCCTCTCACTGAATGGTGGTACAATACCTCCTACCACACTACATCTAACATGACTCCATATGAAGCAGTCTATGATCAGGCACTGCTAGTGCTCCTTCCATACTACCCCAGCAGTTCACGAGTTCAGGTAGTTGACATGGTTCTCCGCACCCAGGATCAAATTGGGGATCATAAGCTGGCTCCTTCCCGTGTTCATCCAATCTTTCATGTCTCTTATCTAAAGAAATTTCTTGGCGCCAACGACATAGCACAAACTATTTTACCACAACTGGATAATGAAGGATCCATACTTTTGGTGCTAGAGGTAATCCTCGACAGGGGCACTCATCCTCTTCACTCCCGCTCCATCACAGAGTAATTAATTCAGTGGCATGGAATGCACCCAGAGATTCTATAGGGGAACCACTCCTTTAGATTCAACAACAATTTCCACATCTTATGCTTTGAGGACAAAGCTTTTCTAAGAGGGAGGGGATGTTAGGAACCCGTATTTAACCCTTCTCTTTACTTTGTTAGTATATTACATTTGGATGCATATGCTTTGTAAGTTGTCCCGTGACTATATTGTATTATCCCACATTCATGGGAAGTAATAGTTTTTTAGATTATACTTAGTATATAAGTACGTGTTGAGGCCAATGAAGGCATCCATGAGTTTATTGTATTGAGCTTGCTCAAAGGAGGTTGCCCCCTTGAAGTGGCATGTGATCAATAAATTTCTTCTGTGTTCTGCTATTTCTATTATTTCGTGCATTTTTCATTATATTGTTGCATGAGGTTCCTCTCAAAGTGAGGCAAAATGTATTATCTATATATATTTTTATTAGATGTGTAGCTTGTTCTATTTTGGTAGTATTTGTAATCTTTGTTGTTGGGTAAAGACACCCTTTAAAGATCCCCTAATAATTTCATTAAAAAAGATAGTAATAATGTATGATACAGCACTGAAAAGATGTATCACATTATTAGATATAATAAATAATATAACAAAGAGAAAATAATATATTATTATAATAACTTCATTAAAGTGTAACCAACTTATGTAGTATATATCGTGATTAAAATACTATGATATTGTTTTATATCTTCAAGAAATGTTCAATTGTGGAGAATTAACCTTAGTTTTCTTAAAAAGTTGCAAATTGAAACCTAACCCTAATCGAATCGTTTGGACATCAAATCACTTGGGTGACTAGTCAAACCACTTGTTCACCATGGGTTGGTTGTGTTACATGGTGATGTGTGCCACTTGTTATCGTTTCCCACCAATTCGTTACTTCTCCTTACCACTTCCATGTTTGAGTTCACAATTCATTTCATCTCCAACCATTATTGCATATTCACTTCACCTTCATGACTCTTCCTCACTTGGGTTGATACTAGGTGGTGTTTACATGTGGTTAAAATACCTATTGCTCAATGTGCATCTTCCATTAGATGTTTTCTTTAAAAATTGTTAACAATTTTTGGTGAGTTTCGTCCATGGTATTTTATGGGCATTATAGATACTATGGGGTCCAATGACAAAGTGTCCTCCCTTTGTCACATGTTAACCACCAAGTTTGTTTAAAAGACCTTCATCTTATTTTTTTGGTGATGAGGAACATTTGGAATAGGAAGTTGAGCGTTCTCACTTGTAACCATTCCTCTAAAAAAAATTATTAGAATCTCTTTTAACAAATTATGTTGATAAGAGATAATAATTCTTGCCTTGAAATATATCAAAATGAATATATTTTTCATATATATGTGTAGACATACACATGCATACAAACACATATGTATGTATGTAATTATATATACACACATATAGGTATGTGTGTATGTACATATGTGCATATATATGTATATATGTCTACACTATATATACAAACATGCATACATATATACATATATCTATACTATATATACATTATATAAATACACACACATGCTCTAATGGCAAGGAGGTGCAAGTAGTGGAGTTAATGCAAGTAGTTGTTCATCATGTTTCCCCTCAACCCCCTTTGCCCACTAAGTACTCTAACATTGTGATCTCTCTACATCCTTAGCTAAAGAAGATCAATGAGTTATCATCTAATAAGGGCAAGCATAAAGTATTGGTAAATTTAGAAAATTATAAGGAGAAGCCATAGATATCAATTTCTTTCATTGGGAAACCTTTTGTGCTTCATTCGTTGCCTCTAAAACAACCTATTGTGGTGTTAGGATAGCCTCTTATGCTTTCAAATGAGGAAGAATGGAGGTTAGGCTCCCAGTTTCAAGAATCTTTGCTAGCAGCTATTATTCAACCATTGTTGGATTCTTATTATACAAATTACAAAGTAGATGAAGCATCCTTAGGTTGGAAATAGGTTAAACCTAGGAAGCAGGTGATTAAAATTTAGTAAGGAGAACATATTATGACTACATCATAGAGTAATCAAGGCAAAATATAATCTCTATATCTCATTGGATTAGATGCATAGCTTGTTCTATTTTGTTAGTATTTGTATTGTTTTTGATATTGGTAAGCTACAAACAAGGGTGTAGATCCCTATAACAAAAGCCCCAGGGGCAGCAAAACAAGCCAACGGCCATGCATAGAAAAACAACAGCAGAGTAATAGCTAATTAACATAACCGTATCATAAAAGTCCCAATACCAAAAATAGCAACAAAAATAGAAATTACTTAAGCAAAGCATTCCATTCATCACTTAGGAAACCCAAAATCTCCTCCTTACTAGCAGTCTTGCCTTCCTTGTCAACCTTATCATTATGAGTATCCTGCAAAACAGTCAAAGACGTGGCAGCACGGTGAATAAACTTAGAGCACATGGTAGCAAGCACTTTCACATTGTCCTCCACAGTGAGCAATCTCTTCTTAACATCATCCAGATCCTCATTGAGCTGGTTGCAATTATCATGGTCCCTAACACTAGCCGCTTCCTTCTCAGGGGTTTCTAGGATCTCAACTTCCTCCTGATCAGTTTTGTAATAGGAGTTATTTAACTCCTCAAAATGGCTGGCACCCTCATGTTCCTCTAGTTGTTCAGAGGTCAACTTAACCTCCTTTATCTCCAACTCGTCCTCCTGGTCTGAGATTGAGGAATAATCCACAATCTTTAGCACTAGTATTTTACCCCCTGCCAATCTGTTTGACCTTCAAATGCTTGGCCTCCTCGCAGCGCTCCCCTTGATCTCAACATCCTTGTCCTCCTCAACAGCATCATCCCCTTGCTCTTGAAATTTAATGTTCCCCTTGTTCACCACAGGAACAGCCAGACTCTCACCACCATGAAATTTTTACCTTTCTTTTTACGAGTCTTCTCGGGGACAGGGTGTTCATCAAGAGTCCCTTTCCTCTTCTTACCTCCCGGGTGTGAAGGGCTATTCTTCAAACCACACAAACCCTCAGCAGCCACCTTCTGGGATAGATCTGGGAACCTAGCCACACCATCCAAAGGCGTAGCTGAGATGGAGGGGCCCTGCAGAGTAGGCTTAGGCATCTGGGAATCCAGTGAGGTATTGGTGCCTTTTTTCTTGTTGGACCGGGAGCCAGGGTCATTGGCAAGTTGGGTCTTAGGGTTTTGGAGGGGCCCAGTAGGGCCCTAGAGATCTTTGACAGAGGGGCTAGTGGCCTTGCTTTTTCTGGGGCTACCATATTCTATGCCCAAAGGGATGTTATCATCCGAGTCATTATCATTCACTTCATCAACAAGACAAGCTTTTATGGGTTTAGGCGGGAAAAGGGCTAGGTGGAAGTGGAATAAGTGAAGAATCAAGCCTTGATGAAGCAGGATAGCAACAACAGTAGGGTTACCTTCATGGGTCTTCTTGGCCACCTTAACAAAAGACTCTAAGGATGACAAGAGATAAAAAGAAAAATTCACAAAAACTTTATGCCTAAAATGATTCAGTAAGGCAAAGTCATAGTGATAGTAGCACATGAATCTGCCCTCCAAGGTGATATACTTCATGATGAGATAGCAAAATCTGTCCTAGGGGTTAACAAGGCTTTCCCTTTCAAAGTTGCCCTGCATACGAACCGGCGACTCCCCCTCTCTAAATAATTTCTTCATTCCTTCAGGATCTTGCACTTTAGTTTGTTTCTTCAACCTTTTTCCTTTGCATCTCAATCCTGTAGCTTTGGTTATCATTTCTTCGGTCACCTCAAACTGAACACTGCCAACACAGACTTTATATTCCTCATCCCACAACATTCCATACTGGATCGAGAGATTCTCATCAAATCCATTAAGGCTTTCCAAGAGCGGCATGATGCCACCCTCATAACGTATACTCCACAGCATGGATTCTGCCTTAAAATCTACACATGAAGAGGGTTCGGTTCGAACCGTATCTCCACCCATAGTCATGTTCTTCGTAGTCTAGAAAGGGAAATCACACAATGCTAACTCTGGCACCCACAAATAATGTAGCTTCTCTCTGAATTGTCTAGAAATAATGATCTGGCTATCATCATTAAACCTGCTCTTGAGGCTGATCAAACATCCAAGCTCATCCTTCGAATCATCTTCACTTTTCAAAAAATAATTATTGTCATAATGAACCTTGTGCAGACATTCAATAGGGAGAAGGGCTGCTGACATTTGAGATGACCTTATGTACTAGCTAAGCAATTGTCCCAGGGTCTTGATGATTTGGCTCCTACCTATGTGGATGTCCCCACTCCTAAAGGAATGATCATACGTCATCTCATCCATGACAACAACAACTTCTTTACATCTCTTCCGATGACTAAACCTAATTAAGAGAGCATTGAGGAGAATATATATGAAAATATATTCAATCCAATAATACTTACACTTTATAAAGATCATCGGGTAAGATAGGGTTGGGCCTCCATTTGGAGGCAAGTTCTAACATTAGCAGGAAGATTAATGAGCCTCCCCCAACACCTAATGGGATAAAGGTTGATTCCCAAGTTAGACATGGCATCTGCCACTTGGTTACCTTCCCTGTAGGTATGAATGATCTCAAGACCCTCAAAGCCAAAAAGAAGCTTCTTTATATCTTGTATGATATCATCAATTAGCCATCCTGACTTAGCCTTATCTTTGACAGCATCAATGATAATCTTGGAGTCACCTTCGATCAGAAGGTTTTTTTATCACAATAGCAAGAGAAACCTTAAGACCCCAAAGAAGAGCCATTTCCTCAGCAACATTATTGGAATTAATCCCCAACTCACCAGCATAGGCAGCCACAAGCTCACCCTTCACAGGTCTCAGGACAACACCTCCACTAGCCTAGCCAGGATTACCTTTGGCTGCCCCATCAAAATTGAGCTTCGTCCAACCTTCAACAAGGGGAGTCCATTTGGTGTTTAACTGAGCTAGCCTCTTAGAATTGTCAACTCTACAAACATGAGTCAGGACATTCCAATTGTTAATGATATTGGTCTCATGCTTGCTGGGGAGAGAGTCAGTAGATTTTAGAGTGTTAGAAATATTTTCCTATAGTAGTTTAGCAATCATGTGAAAGACCTCCTTGGTGGATTTAGCTATATCTTTGAACAACCTATTGTTACGTTCCTTCCAGAGGCCTCAGGCTAGGATAGGGGGATCTGAACCCAAATCTCTTTGAAAATAGGGTGAACAAAGGGGGACAACCAACACCTCATAATAGTAGGGAGGTCAAGATTCATACACTAGGAGACCCCAAGATTCTGCATGGCTAAGCTCCACACCTCCTTGGAAAATTCACAGTGCAGTAGCATGTGGGGAACTAATTCCTCTTCTTTCATGTAGAGAGCACAACGATTAGGGAATTGGAAACCTCTAACCTACAAATTATCCATGATGAGGATCTTATTGTGCATCACAAGCCACCAGAAGTGGTTAATCTTAGGGATAAGGTTATGGTTCCAGACCCTTCTCCAAAATCTAGGATCCTCATTGGACTCCAAGAGCAGATTGTAAGCATATCTAACCAAGAAGATTCCAATCTTGTCCTTGGCCCAAAGTAATTTATCTTTTGAGGGGAAAATGGGAATCATGTACCCTCTGAGAGAAAGCTATAGCTCTTCATCCAAGGTAGGTGCCTGGAAGCTCATCACTAGAACAGCAAAGGATATCCATTATTTTCTGTTGAAGGTCCAAATTGGTATTGAAGAAATAAACCATGCTCTTGTCATAATTTATGCATTACCCAGAGACATAAGCATAGTCCTTGAGCACTCTTTTCCACTTCCTAGCTTCAATCACTGAAGCAGCTCCAAAGACAATGGTGTCATCCACAAATTGCTGAATAGCTGCAGGATCAGTTGTTGAAGCTAGTTTTATACCTCTGATCTCCTAGGTTCTAAGCAACATATTAGTAAAACTTCTACTAAGCACCTCAGCCATGAGAATGAAAAGGTAAGGGGATAAAGGGTCACCCTATTTTAGGCCCCTCCTAGCATTGAACAATCCTCTAGGGACCCCATTAACAAGGATAGAGTACTTAATAGAGGTGACATAAGTCTTGATGAGTTGCAAGATTCTATCCTAGAAACCCATTTTCTCAAGGACTTTAAAAAGGAAGTCCCAAGCAACTCTATCATAGGCCTTAGAGATGTCCACCTTGAAGGACCATCCCTGGCAAGTTGTTTCTTTCCATGGAATGAATGAATTCATGTGTGGATATGGCAGCATCCAAAATTTGTCTGCTAGGAACAAATCCCTTCTAATTATTGTTGATCAAGCATCCAAGATAGGTTGTAGCCTGCAAACTAGGATCTTAGAGAATATCTTGTAGACAATGTTACAGAGGCTAATGGGTCTGAAGTCCCCCATACTGATAGGATCTTGTTTCTTAGGGAGCAGAGCTATGAAGGTGTGATTGAGTTGTTTCAGCAATTTTCCAAACTTAAAGAAATCCTTGGCCACCTCAGTGACGCCTTGCCCAACAAATGTCCAAAAACTCTTGGAAAAAGGCCGAAAGAAAACCATCCGGGCTTGGGGCCTTAAAAGCACCCATAGAAAAGAGGTTGGCATGAACTTCCTCTTCAATCATCAATTTAGAAAGAAGGATATTATCTTCATCATTAAGCTGGGTAGGGATGATGTCAATTAATTCTTGCTTCTCCAACCTATCCTGAGCAGCAAGGAATTTCTGAAAATAAATGGCCACCACCTACCCCACTTGAACATCCAACTGGACCATAGTCCCACTCTCATCCATAAGCCTGATGATGTTCCTTTTCCTATACCTAATGGTAGAATGATGAAAGAAGGTCATATTCCTATCACCCTCCCGGAGCCATTGAACTCTGGATCTTTGTTTCCAGTATATTTCCTCCTTCATCATTTCACTCCATTCTTTCCATAGAGAGTCCTCTAGCATCAAGGTAACATTAGAGGAATCCCCATTGTCCATCTATTGTTGTATGTCAACAAGCCTAGTTGAATTCATCTTCTTGTTCTCCAAGATATTACCAAAGGTGAACCTATTCCAACCTTTGACATTGGCTTTCACAGAATTTAGTTTTTGTGCTAGTCTGAACATAGGGGACCCCTGGATAGAGATATTCCACCATCTAGCCAATAGATCTCTAAATTCTTGATGCCTAGTCCACATTAACTTAAACCTGAAATGGAAAGGGCCCTTAGCCTCCCTATCCTTCCAAGACATGAGGAGAGGGTTATGGTCAGAGGTCATCCTAGGGAGGGCTTCCATAAGGTAGGCACTGGTATAATCCCAGTTAGAGGAGACCAAAACTCTATCAAGTCTAACCTGTATCAAGCTCTCACCTCTCCTTTTGTTAGACCATGTGAATTGCTACCCATGAAGATCAAGATCCACAAGACCCGCATTATTGAGGAACTCAGCCAGGTCGACCATGCTCTCAGTGTAATCCAAAATTCCACCAATCTTTTCTGAAGGAAAGAGGGGGGTGTTGTAGTCACCAGCAAGCATCCAGCATTCATCCTTATTACTCTCCATTAGGGAGGTAAGAAGATCCCACAACACCTTCCTCTAGTTTCTTTGATTAGGGGCATAGATATTAACTAAATTCCAAGATTTATTATGAGCAGTCATCCTAACACTGAGGCTATTCTTGCATCTTGAGAGGAGATTCCCTTTCACAACATTATTGTTCCACATAGTGACAATGCCACCCAAAGCTCCTGAGGCATCACTTATGTAGAACTCAACATTGGGCCAGATACCTTTGGCCATAGACTTAAATCCTTCGGCTTTCATCTTAACTTCCTGCAGCAGCAAGATATCTATTTTATTATCATAAATACAGTTCTTGACAAAGAACTATTTTTGAGGTCTATTGATCCCTCTTATATTCCACGAAAGGACCCTCATTTACCTTGGACTTTCCTAGAGCCAATCTCCAGTGTCCTTTGTCTTCCCATGGCAATCTCTTTATTGACAACCTTATGTCTAGTTTCTCTCTGAGTGGTCCTTCCATCTTTTGAATCCACCCCCACATCAACCATCTTTCTTCCTTGACCTTTGCCCTTCTTTTTAGCAGTGGTCCAACCCTCAAAATCTATATCCTTACAACTCATACTAGTTCATGCACCAGGGGTAAGAGATTTGTTTCCCGGTAAAGAGAAGCCTTGCACTTTGCTACTCGAGTCACCTCCATTGAGAGGGCTACCAATCCTCTTAAAGATAGATTCACAAACAGTATCCACATCAGACATCTCAGTACTAGCTATTATCTGGTCTCCATTAGTAGTGGTCAACTGATGGACCTCCCTATCTTAAAAGTCCCCCTACTTGGAGAGGGGCAAACTGAAAGTATGGGGGGAAGTTTGGTCCTATTGGCAAGGCTCAAAGCTAATAGTCTTTAGAGCCTCATCTTGGGTGATGGGGATCTCTGAGTTTTTACTAATATCCAAGGGCAAGTCTCTATCTTCTTCCCTCTCCTTAACCTCAACATTCTTTTTATGGGGTGAGCTTATAATATTTAGGATGTCCTCTTTGAAAGGATAATCCTCCTCATCACCATTATTTTGGTTATCCATAGCAATGGGGTTCTTCTTCTTAGCTTTGCATTGAGTAATGAGATGCCCATTTCTCTTGCAGTTTTGGCAAAAGATAGTGTCATTCTCATACAGAATAGACTGAGTCCATTGACCAAACTTGGACTCAAGAATGATAGAATTAGGTAGAGTTTTATTAATATCTACTCCAACACAAAAGTGAGCAAACACTAACATGGACTTAGTCTTGATGGTGTTGTCCAAAGCAATGAAGTGGCCAAAGGTGTTTGCTATCCAGTTAAAGGCTTCCTCATCCCAATATTCCAAAGGGAGACCTGGGAGCCTAACCCAGACAAGAGAAGTTTTGTTCAGATCAACAGCAGCATCGAACCCCAACCTCCATTTGCATAGTGAGAGGCTATGTTTCCCATACATCCATGATCCCCCAACAAGAACAATGGTGAGATCTTCTCTAGCCATAAACTTGAATAGGAATAACCCTCCATCCATGGTGCTAATTGAAATGTTGCCTTTCACCTTCCACTTAGCAATGACCCATCTCCTTACCAAATCAATATTTGGTCTAAAGGAGAAAATTTTTCCAATGAGAGCCTACTCCATTGAGGAAACAATTCTCTCAATAGTGATATCAGTGAGTTTAAGCACCAAACCACCCTTTCTCTCCAGCAGCTATGGGATAGTACTTGAAAACTCACGGTCTTTGTCCCCCAGAAGGGCACTTTTCCATGCGCTTGTGATCGACGCGTTACCCTGAGTCATAGATTCAGATTGGTAGCCTAAGGCATTCCTAGGACTAACCCATGCCGAAGAGGAAAGGGGAGGGAAGGGAGGTGGTCCCTGCAGGTCTCCCGTATCATGGCCAAATTCAAAAATCACACGGGAAGGAAAATGTACAGGGCATGTAGAGCATGCAGAGTGTAGAAAAACTTACTAAAGTTACTATTTGTATTGTTTGTTGTTGGGTAGGGCCCCCTTTATTGATCCCCTAATAATTGCATTAAAAAAGATATATATAATGTATAATATAGCATTTGAAAGATGTATCACATTATAGGATATTATTGGATAATAAAGAGAAAATAATATGTTATTATTATAATAACTTCATTAAAGTGTAACCAACCTATGTAATACATATCATAATTAAAATATTATGACAATGTTTTATACCTTTAGGAAATGTTTAATTGTGGAGAATTAACCATGGTGTCATTAGAGGGTTGCAACTTGAAACCTAACCCTGACCAGGCCCTTTGGACATCCATCACTTGGGTGACTAGTCAAACCACTTGTCCATCATAGGTTAGTTGTGTTGGATGGCAATGTGTGCCACACATAACATTTCCCACTAGTTGGTTCCTTTACCTTACCACTTACATGTTCAAGTGCATGATTCATTTCATCTCTTTCCACTATTGTATCTTCACTTCACCTTCATGACTTTTCTTCACTCGATCTGGTACTATGTGGTGTTTGCATGTGGTGATGACACCTATTGCTCAATGTGCATTTTTTGTTAGATGTTTCCTTTAAAAAATTGTTAGTCAAGTTTTTGGTGAGTTTTGTCCATGGTATTTTAAATGGGAATAACATATGCTATGGGGTCTAATGACAAAGCCTTCTCGCTTTATTGTATTTTTAACCACCAAATTTGTTTAAAAGGACTTCATGTTAGTTTTTTGGTGATGAGTAACATTTGGAATAGGAATTTGATCATTATGAGTTTAAAAAATTATGTTAATAAGAAATACTAATTCTTGACTTGAAATATATATCTAAATGAGTATATCTTTCATATATATGTATGTGTATGTACATTATGTATATATACATTTATGCATGTATACAATAGATATACCCACATGCATGCATATATACATATCTATACAAAAATTATATGTCTAACACATATACATTATATAAATATATACAAATATGTGTATGATGTCTATGTATATGTATGTATGTATACATATATGTATATAATTATATATGTGTAGATATACATACATACAAATATATGTATAATGTATATGTATTATACATTATACATATATTTGTCTATATGTATATATACATGTTGGCTTTGGCATGATGTTTGTCATTGATGTCAAAAGTACAAAAGTATGTCCTTGATGCTATGCTTTGTCTGGTTGTTTAGGGTAATTCTTCAAGTCAAGAGTTTGATTGTTGATCTGATTGTTGATGAGTTTGATCCTATGTCAAAGAGTGTAGAAGTTTGATTGTTGATCTGATTGTTAATGAGTTTGATTCTATATCAAAGAATGCAGAGGTGAATGGTCATTCAATGTAGACATCATTCATGCAGAGAATAGAGACATCATTCATGCAAGTCTTGACTCATAAATATGGCAAAGGGTTTGATGTTATGTTGATAAGGAATTTGATGCTATGTGTTTGGATGCCATTCATTGTTGATATTTTGTCTTCATGTTTCAAGACCTTCTTTATCATGCTTGACCTCATGCTTGTCTTGCATATGCTATCATGCTAAGGTGTTTGATGTCTATGTTATTCAGTAGAGGTGTTCAAGGTGTTTGATGTTATCAAGGTGTTTGATGCTTCAAGGTTCATTACAGGGTTCATTGAACTTCAAGATGGAGGTTATATGGTGCTTAGATTTTGCCTTTATTGGATTTGTGTATCATGATTAAGGGGTTTGGAATCAGTGCAAGAAGATGTTACAAGTCATTGTTTGAAGTTTAGCTAAATCCATAAGAAACTTTTTTTTAAGCTTTGTTGAAATCCTAAAACCCTAGTTTCATATCTAATACCCTAAACTAAGTCTTTATTACTTAACGTAGCCCGTCTCCTAAACAAATGCATTATTTTATGAAATCATGTTGACTTGTTGTGTCAGGTAAACCACTTAAGTTTACCGCTTGGAGGGTTATTAAGACATTTCATTTGACCGGCCCTCTTTTGAGGACACCTCCTCGACAGGTTATATGGGCACTCAAAATATAATCAAAGACTACAATTTAAAGTAACCAAAGCGTGAACTTGAAGATCGAGGGCTCAAGTTTGAAGTTAGTTTGAATTTCAATGGACATCCATTGAAGATGAGTTTGATGGGCAGAAGTTGTAATGGCCTTGCAAATAGTTATGGAAATGAACCAGGAGGGCCAGGAGAATTTATAAAAGTTGGACAGAGATGATTTTCGAAGATTGGATGAATGCTTTGGGTTCTACAAAGAAGACTCTATCTGTACATGTGAGATTTGTGAAGTATGGTGATGTAAGAACATGTTTTTGTGAGCCTTGAAGTTATAACAGGTTTTGATGTATAATAGGGGTTTTTGATTATTATTGTGTATGAAAAGGGGCATCAAAGTACATGATAAGCAGTATGTGATATAGTGTATATTTTCATGTCTGTAGAGGAAACAAGTGCTTTGAATTATTGTTTATATGGTCTTATGTTGGGGCAGTATTAAAGGTGTTTTTTTGTCTACAAAGGATAAAAGAGTCATGTGAAGGTTTCTTTGTTTATGTCTGCAAAAGGGTGTGTAGTTATGATGTCAAATAGATAAGAGGAGATGCAGTTTTAAGACTTGGATTTTTTATTGATATTTGTGTGATGGTGTTTGTAGAAATGCAGCTGTAGAGATAAGTCATTTGAACAATGGATTGTATTGTAACAGGGCAACCCCCTAAAATAGTGTTTCTTCTGTCATTGGAGACTGGTCATTAAGACCAAGGAGATTTTGCCAGTGAGGCAGCTATATTTTCCAATGAGGCATACTTGTAACTAGTGAGGTTCCTTTTCCAATGAGGCTTTTTGTGTAGCCAATGAGGCATAAAAAGTAGCCAGTGAGGCTCTGTAATCAATGGGATTTTATTAAGACAGTGAGGCAATTTTCTCAAGTGGTTTTTTATCCCTATGAGGGTTTTCCACTTATCAAAACATGTGTTATGGTTCATGTTTGTCTCCATGTGTTTGTGTGCCCTAATGCTTTATGGTTGATTAAGGTCTTGTACATTCTACTCATCATTATACTTGCATGATTCTTTGGTGTCTCTCATTTTCTATTCAGTGTGTTAAAAAGGTGCAAAACATTTTTAAGTTTTCTAGACCACTGATTCACCCCCCCCTCTCAGTGGTCCTGTACTCCAACAAGTGGTATCAGAGCATAGGTTCCATGTAGAAGTCTAATAGGCTTGGGTAGGTCCTGGTAGTGGAGTACTATGGGAAAGTGTAAAAGAAATAGAGAAAAGAAAGATGCCAAGCAAAAGGTTTTAAAACAAGCCCCTGTCAAGTCAAGCAATGAGTTGTTGCATGAGTCACCCCTGAATGTTGATACAAAGTGTGATGAAGAGAATGGTCTTGCAGTTGAGAGTTTTGATAAAAAGGAAGAATTTATTGTGAGTGTAATTGGACAAGAACTTGATGAAAGAGAAGATGATTTTGTTGTTGAGATTGATGATGAAGAAGGAGACCTCTTTGTGGATGAAGATGACTATGAACAGGAGTGTGAGTTTGATATAGAAGGTGAACTCTTGTGTGCCCTAGGTGAGATCAAGAAATTTAAAAAGGAGAACCAGAGATTAGAGTTGCAGCTGCAACAAGAAATGGACTCAAAAGACAAAGCACTTTCATACCTTGAAAGAGTATCTTTAGATCTTAAAGAGGTCAAGAGGATAACAAATGTTACTAAGTCTAAATGTGGAGTCAAAACTATTGAATGCCAAAGACTAGAGGCTGAAATAGTTACCTTGAGAAAAGAAATTGAAAATCTCAAGATTCAAGCAAAGAAAAATTAGAAGTTTGAGGACAACGCCAGCAAGTTGTATGAAATGTTGGGAAAACAAAAACTTTACAAGGACAATACTGGCCTAGGATATGAAGAAGGACAGATTTCTAAAGTCGGAGAGACTCCTAGAAAGAAAATTGATCTAAGTTATCATGTTGCTACTCCTGAAGGCAAAAAGAAGATTGACGCTGAGGTGAAAACTAAGGATGAGTTTGTCAAAATGTACAACCAAAGGAGAAATCTCATAAGAACTGCTCCAGCAAGGCAAGCATATATGTACAGGTATAATTATTCATTTTTTGGTTATTGTTTTACCTGTAATCATTTTGCACACAAAGCAGTTGACTGTAGGAGTCAATCTGCTTCAATAAGGAATGTTGATCTAGTGTGTTTCAAGTGCAACAATGTTGGAATGGCAACATATGTCTTGGGTATATGATAGGGTTTGCGATGGGAATTGGTGGACTTAGGAGGAATGGAGGAAGTACCAGCATCTTTAGATTGTTCACCTTGGGGTGTGTATCCAAGTCCATAAGAGGGTGGAGGGACTTTGACATGGATAGGCTCCAAAATACCTTGTTCATGAAGGCCTAAGCCTTTACCTTGATAGTTCATATTATGGAGTATGCGGTGGACAATGGGATTATGGGTGATTTGGACACTAGAAGCGATCTCGTTATTTGATTGGGAAGGTGAGATGGTAGATAATGGTTGTTTCTCTCCTAAGGAAGAACATTCATGGATGAAGGTGGTGAAACCAAGGGGATATGATGGGGGATTTGCAACATGGTTGATAATGGGTGAGGGAGAATCATTAAGATCTTGATTATCATTAGACTCACTAAGATTCACGGTATTGGTTTGATCATCTATGTGCACTTAGGAGCTAGGTGTCTCATCAAGGGAAATGAATGTTTGTGGATCATGGGTAGGGCTAGATGGAGAAGAAGTCTCTTTGCTTTTAAGGAAGGCCATGAAATAGGGTGAATGCTCAAGTAGGTCAACAAGATATTTATTACATGGAATACGCAGGTCTTGGGTATCTTGTTTATAGATGGTTGTGGGGGTATGAATAGGATCAAGGTTTTCATGGATAAGTTCTTCATCATGGATATCATCTTGATCATGGCAAAGCTATATGTTATGGATGGGTTGGATTTGGATTTCTTTCTCATGGATAGGTATAGGATCAAGTTGCCCATGGATAGCTTCTTCATAGGTACTATCTTGATCATGGAAAAGATAAATTTTATGGATGGGTGGAATGAAAGTAATTTGATCTTGATTAGGATGGGTGTTTGTTGTTTCCACATGCTTAGGATTAGGTTCTTAACATACCTCATGGGTTGTTTGGATAGAAGTGGAAGGATCTTGGATAGGCTTGACATGCTCTTAAGGGTTATCATCATGAGGGGATGATGGATCTTGACTTGGATTCATCGGGGGAGATTGTTCAATAGGCTCAAGGGGTTGTGGACTATATGATGGGGTTGTAGGAATGGACATGGTGTTGAAAGAGTTTCTTGTAGGTTCAAGGATAGAAATTTGGTGACATGCTTGACTCCTTGCTAGTAGTCCTTGGATCACATCCTTTGTAGGTGTATGGGTAGATGAATGATGTAATGGATGGGTGGATTTGGGTGAAAGAGGTAATGGTGTGAGACAAAAGGTTTGTTCAATGGAATACTCTCCTACACCTTTATCCTTGATATTGAATTTTTGTTCCGCAGATTTTGATGTAGAAGGTATTGAACTTGGGTCAACATTGGCTGCAGAGGGTGAAGCTACACGGTTGGTGGGGATTACAACTTCAGGCTTGGATTGGATCAAATTGCAATATTGGAACGGATTAGGATCACCTTGGATAGTGATTTCTTGGCCGTTATGAGGAAACTTGATACACTGATGGTAGGTGGATGGCACAACCTTCATCGCGTGTATCCAAGGTCTTCCAAGGAGAATATTATATGCTAGTTCCATGTCAAGCACTTGACATACCACATCTTTCACAACCAGTCCCACTCTTATTGGCAACACAACGGTTCCTTTTGATGTTCTTTCTTCTTCATCGTATGCCTTGATTGTAATTTTCTTCTTAGGATCAACGGCATTCTCTGAAAACCCTAATGCAAGGATTAGTTTTAACGTGCAGATATTTAAACCTTCCCCTCCATCTATTAGGACCCGTTTTATTTTATGCTTATGGATGAAGGTTTCAATATGGAGGGATGCATTATCCGGTTGGGTGATAGACATATCATCTTTTTCTATGAAGGATAAGAAATGCGGTGTAGTTAGATGACCTACCATGGCCTGAAATTGCTCTTTGGCTAGATTGGTTGGGACGGTAGTTTCCAAGAGAACCTTTTCAAGGATGGCTTTGTAAGATGGAGATAGATGCAAGAGCTCCAAAATGGATATATGGGCCGGTGTTTTATGGAGTTGGTCAAGGACATTGTATTGGTTGGATGAGGAGGATGGTTTGGATGGGGCCCCTTGGAGAGTAACCTTTCCACCACGAGTGGTCACATTACAGTCATGCTTTTTATTTATAGTGATCACATTTACATGTGAGTCACTTTCAGAGATGTGGTTAACAACATAATCATATGACACATTTGTATAGTTGGCGTTGTTACTATTGTTGTTATTTTGATTTGAAGAACCTCCCTTCTCATAGTTGGGGAGCAGATTCTTGAATGCCAAATGGTCGTCATTAGATACGTGTCCATCAATTTTTATTACTTTTTGATCAATCAAGTCTTGAATGATATTCTTTAGTCTTTGGAAGTCATTGGTTTTGTGACCTTTGCTTCTATGATATTCGCAAAAGTCTGAATCTTTCCACCATGAGGGTTTAAATTTTAGTTCATAATCTCACACCATTGGAAGTGTTATGAGATTGTTTGATATTAGCTTCCGTAGGGCAGATTCGATTGATTCTCCTAATGGTGTAAACTTTCAATGAGGAGGAAAGTTTGTGGATCGTGGTTCATTGTTTTGAGGTTTGTTCAATGGTGTGTTATTTTGTGGATTTGATAGATTAAAGATTGGTTATTTTGGTACCACATGTTTAGCATCAACGACACCATCGTTCACAATGTTTTTGTTTTTGGTCCAAAACCTTGGCTTGTCTGTGTTATTACTTGAACTAGGGGTGTCTTTGTGGAATTTGATTTGCCCCTTTGCTATCAAGGCTTTCTCGAAGAGTAGCCCCCTTTCAATGACCTTACTAAAAGTAGTTGGACATTGTATTTTGATTTGATAGCTTAGTTCCGTGGATAGATTGTGAACAAACATTTCTATTATTTGCTTCTCCGGTATGTGGTAGGGAAACTTGCTTGCTAGTTGTCTCCATCTTTGTAGGAAAGAGGTGAAGGATTATCCTCCTTTTTGCTTGTTATTATAAAGGTCCAACATGGAGATTTCATGTTTGATATTGTATGAGAAATGTGTGACAAATTTATCCACTAGTTCATCAAAAGTGAGGATGTTAGGAGGTAAGCGAGAGAACCACTCCATAGCTTGTCCTCCTAAGCTTCTTGGGAATAGTCGCATAAGATATGTTTTGTTGTGTGCGACTTCTAGACATGTGGCACTAAATTCCCTTATATGATCTCTTGGATCACCTTTTCCTCTATATTTGTCAAATTTTGGAACCTCAAACCTTGAGGGAAAAGGTATCATGAGCAAAGATTTATCAAATGGATAAGGTGAGATATCCTCAAGGGAGTAGTGTTTCGTGGTGGTCCCACGTTGGATGTCCACCAATTTTTTTTAAAGTCTTGGATTTGGTTTGCTAATGTGTCCAAGGGATTGAGTGTATCCTTAGCCTTTTCCGAATGAACAGCATTTTTGTTAGTTTTGGAGGCACCTTTGTCATTTTTGGAGCCATCTTTTGAAGACTCAACTTCATTTGAGGAATTGTTCTCTCTTAGATTTGAGACATCAAAATCTAAGGGCAACTTAGCTCCTTGTTGAACTAGCATAAGAAAATATTTATGAGGATCTGTGGCAACAACCCTATCCATTATCTTTTGAAATCTTGGATCTTGGAAGTGTTTAAGGATTTCCTCTTGGTTAATTTCCTCTTCATCAGAATCATGCCCACTATTGTGAATGGAACCCATTTTTTGCTTTTGTTTTACTTGGGACCTAGTTTGAACCATGCAAACTTTTGAGACGTGGGTGAAGTTGGATTGTGAGACTTGGTGGACTTGGTTTGATGTTTCAGTATGAAATGATTTGAGGGTGAATTTGGTTGGATATGTTTTTGATCAGATTTTGCTAAGGTTTTATTGATTCTACGTTGTCCAAACAAAGTGTTCTTGAGCTATAGTGGTAATAGCAATCGAAGTGTCGATATAGAAGGTAGTCAAAATAGGGATAGATGATCTCCACTAATTATGTAGACTATTCTCCTATCAAGACACACAAGTATAGTTTTGATGTGAAGGATGATTGGAATCCTGATATGAAACTAACTAGATTTTGTTTGAATTTGGTAGTCTCAATAACGCCTAGATGAAATTCTTGGTTTGGTTTGGACAGCAAGATAGTGGTATGCAAAGGTGATGTTGTGAAAATGGTAAGAAGGCGAGTCTACAAGGTTGAATTTATTTTCCAAGTGTATACTAGAGCAAAAAGGGTATCCAGAAATGGTTTTACTTTTGTCTCAAATTGTACGGAACAGCTCTCTGTTGTGGATGCGTATCAATGCAAAAATTTTACTTTTTGTCTCAGTTTGTCAATTTGGCTTGTTTTGCACGTTTTCCTAAGTTGCTCTAAAGTTTGTGGTATTGTTTTTTACTCAAGTTATTGCCAGAAAACACAATAAACAAGAAGTTGTCATGATTTTTTTTTGATGCAATTTTTTGATAAAATATAAAAACAAACAAGTACAATCCTAAGGACGGCAAGGGCAATATTCGTCGAATTCCAACTTGGATTTTACTCCAGCCACTTACATAAAGGCAGACAGTTAGCAACTTGGTATCACCAGCTCCCCCTTACAGTGCACTCACTTTTCACGCATACCAAGTTACAATCCCTCCAAAGAGTTGGATTTTTTGTCTCCACACTAGATGAGTGTATGACGTTGGACGAATTCAGAGGTCTGATCTCCTGCGTCAACAAATAGGGGTTTTTGGCTTTTTAGTTTGGGCATCCATTCGGGCGGTTATACATGCGGCAATTCGCTCTGTTATGGAGGCTTCCCAGTCTAAAGAGGTTAGGCTCAATAGATTTAAACACACCACAAGGGTACTAGGGGAAACATTTGTCAGTATAACACAACAGCACCCGTTGTTTGTGACTTTCATCACAAACACAATTTATTTAAAGAGGCTTGGAAGTGGCTTGGATTTAGCCCATTATCGCTTGAGGTCATCCCACTTGGAAGAAATGCAATCTCAAGGGCAAGCCTCTTCTAAAGGTTACACAGATAAAACGATGAGTTTGGCATTTTGATCACCTAAAAAGGGGAGAGCATAGTCCTATCACCATTTTCAAACACAGAATACACTGGTTCTTTATCCTCCTAGAGTTAAAACTAAGTGTGTTTTACTCTACCAAGCACAAGAAATTGACAAGATAGCAATAAACTTGAAAAAGATTGTTAATTTTATCCTCCTAAACAAACTATTGTGAAGATTGTTGTTGAAGAATTAAACAAGTTACTTTCTCCTATTTAAGCTAGATGTGAGTTTGTAGTGCAAGATAGCAATGAAAGATTTGTTTAGTTTTATCCACCTAGGTTGGGACTATGTGGAAGTTGTATGCAACAATAAAATTTACTTCCTCCTAATTAAATCTAGATGAAAATTTGCATGAAGATGTCAAATTACTTCCTCCTAATCAAATCTAGATGAAGATATGATGCAACTAAATGACTAAACTAGCTTCTACACCTGCAAGATCATTGTGTTAAAAGCCTCCATTTGATGATTAAAATAACTGCAACAAAAGTTAGTACAAAAATTTATCTAGCATCTAATGTTCTAGTAATTGCAAAGAAGATCTACAACAAATGCTAACAAAAAAAATAGTTGTCAACAATAATGTCGATGAAGACCAAGTCAAGGGATATGGCCGAATTTGAGTGGAAAACTGTGACTGAGGCCATGTAGAATGCAACTTAACTTCAGGTATCTTCAACCAAATAACCAGAGACTAGAAAAATTTAGAGTTACAACCAAATGGCAAGAGAAATGCTCTTGCAGGCCGACAAGATCCTAAATAGGTGGTTGACCGGGCTGTGGAAACCATCGAATGGTAATTAAAACGGTTGAAAGAAACTGTGAGCTATGGTGTAGAGTGACTTTGACTTTGGCACTTCAAAGAGAGACATATAAGTTGTCACAAAGATCAAACACCAGTGGCTGGTATAGCTTGTATGGAGGCGGAACTCCACAAAAAAATAGGTAGAATGTCCACAACAAAGACCAAATCAAGCTTGGCTGAAAGTTGAAGGACTCAGAGCGCTGAGTGGGACCCGTGAAGACGACCTAGGAGGCCAAAAAAGAGACCAAGTTGCCAAAGACAGGGGCAGTCGGGGCCTGCACCAGGTTAGTCTAGGCCTCCATGTAGATGTGGAATGAGGAAGCCGACCATGAACATAGTGATTTGGCAACAACTACAGGTGACTATGAACTTTGGCAACTACAAAACTATGAC
This sequence comes from Cunninghamia lanceolata, assembly GCA_027924645.1. Classification (NCBI taxonomy): domain Eukaryota; kingdom Viridiplantae; phylum Streptophyta; class Pinopsida; order Cupressales; family Cupressaceae; genus Cunninghamia; species Cunninghamia lanceolata. The sequence goes on along the minus strand of BSBN01000175.1, from coordinate 6,595,185 downwards.
AGAATCTTCTATATTGGAGATTAACACTACGCAATCACAAATCTTTCAACAAAACTGTGACGAAGAAAGAGCCCAAGACTCCAAAAAAGAGCGACCGAGGACAGAGATCCAGGGTGAGAGAGCCTACAAAAGAATGACCCAACGACGGCCTCTGTTGTGTGTAACAAGTTGACCAGACAGTGACCACAATATGCATCAACAAATTCAACGGCAACTAAGAAGGAGAAAAAAAAACTCGAACTAGATGATATTGGTAGGCTGAGAGGCCAAAAAAATGACAATAGCTTCACAAAAACACTCAAATGGAGATTAAAACAGGGTGAGGCCCCATGGTGGGTGCCAAAATGTTAGAGGAATTATGAACAATAGTATTAAACTACTTATTATCAAATAACTCAATGAAATTGATGCAAATACAATAAATAAAGATATTACCTTCGTAGACCGATTTACCTCGTAACTTCCATTGTTGTCTATCTCGTATTGATCTTATGAATGAGTTGAGCTCTCAGAAGTGTGTACTTCCTTGTTGTTGAAGATAACAATAGGAGAATGGTTGTAGATGGATAATGTAATGAAGGTTAAACTAACAATGCAACTCTATGATGATGGATAATGGAGATATAGAGACATGGTTGAATGATTATGATGATAATGAGATTATGCAAGTGCAATGAGGATACTTTGCCAAAGGTACGCTGGTAGGATTTCTTTAGAGTAAGATTACCAAAGCTTGAGTGAATGAAAATGAGTGTGAGGACCTTACTTTTATAGGCTTAAGAGAGGCCAAGTCCAAGTGTCAATAGATCCATGACTGGAGGAATTGTCTGTGACATGTACGGTTGAGATGGAGTTGAAGGAGATAATCATGGGAAATGTTCCTAATACGTTTACAACGTAGAGAAATATGTGGATCCATGAGCCACATCTCATTGTGCTCACAAATGACCTATGAGTTAAAGGTGGAAGAATTATGAGCAGCTTATGGAAGAAGGTCTCTTGACTTGTGGGAATGTGAGAGATAAACTAGGATTTGAAAGACAAGTTTCTCAAACCCTGGAGATGATTGAGAAATAATAGGACACATGCGGACAAGAAATAGGGATGACTAGAGGATAAATAGGACATGTGGGTGAGGGTAATTAGCTCATTAAATATTAAAAATATTTAATTATGTGTGTAACATGGTGAGGTGTAAAGTGAGGTGGAAAGTGATGTGGATTTATGAATTTAACACTTACGATAGAGGAGTTTGTGATTAATTAAATAATTTAGGATTATTTAATTAGATGAGACATTAGAGGAATTAGGGAATACCAACTAAATAAATTGATTTTTATTTAATTTTGGGATAATGAACCAATCAAATAAATTAGAATATTTATTTAATTGATAGAAGAATAAGAACTAAAATAAATATTTAAAATATTTATTTAGTTTGACACGAGCCAATTTCAGGTGTATACAATTATTGTGTATGAAAAGGGGCATCAAAGTACATGATAAGCAGTATGTGATATAGTGTATATTTTCATGTCTGCAGAGGAAACAAGTGCTTTGAATTATTGTTTATATGGTCTTATGTTGGGGCAGTATTAAAGGTGTTTTTTTGTCTGCAGAGGATAAAAGAGTCCTGTGAAGGTGTCTTTGTTTATGTCTACAAAAGGGTGTGTAGTTATGATGTGAAACAAATAAGAGGAGAGGCAATTTTAAGACTTGGATTTTTTATTGATATTTGTATGATGGTGTTTGTAGAAATGTAGCTATAGAGATAAGTCATTTGAACAATGGATTGTATTGTAACAGGGCAACCCCCTAAAATAGTGTTTCTTCTATCATTGGAGACTAGTCATTAAGACCAAGGAGATTTTGCCAGTGAGGTAGCTGTATTTGCCAGTGAGGCATACTTGTAACTAGTGAGGTTCCTTTGCCAGTGAGGCTTTTTGTGTAGCTAGTGAGGCTCTGTAATCAGTGGGATTTTATTAAGCCAGTGATGCAATTTTCCTGAGTGGTTTTTTTATCCCTATAAGGGTTTTCCACTTATCAAAACATGTGTTATGGTTCATGTTTGTCTCTATGTGTTTGTGTGCCCTAATGCTTTATGGTTGATTAAGGTCTTGTACATTCTACTCATCATTATACTTGCATGATTCTTTGGTGTCTATCTCATTTTCTATTCAGTGTGTTAAAAGGTGCAAAAAGTTTTTAAGGTTTCTAAACCACTAATTCACCCCCCCTCTCAGTGGTCCTGTACTCCAACAATACAAACATAATATATACACACATACATACATATATACAATTACATTTATATATGTATGTATGTATGCAATTATATATACATTCATATATAATACATATATAATGTGTATATGTGTGTCAATCTTTAGGAAAACTACAATATAAATGCTATGTCATGGATGAATATTTCAAGGCCTTTGATTATACTTTTGAGGTTCACCATCTCTCACCCCTTGTTCTATGAGAGGTGTTGTTACGGCTCATCTTCTCCCTCCTTTATTTGTATCTAACTAACAATCACATAATAAGGTGCAATGGGCACACTATTAGAGATTCGTAACTTAAAGCAATCCCAATTTACTAGTCTTTTGAAAATTGTCTTAAAATTTATGATGACCTTTTGTTAGGTCTATATCTCTATGAATTCAAATATTTAAAGATTAATGTAGGTGGCCCTAATTGTGGTATTAGTGCCTTGTATTAAAGTATATTGTTATTAATGTTCTGCAGAAGTGCTAAATTGATACAATAAGAGAATGAACCTTTTTCTAACTCTTCACTTTTTTTAGATTTTTTTAAGTTGTAATAATGAACCTATCTTTGTGCAAGTATTCTTAAGGATAGATGAGTTGTTCAAGGTTGTATCCTTTGTGTTTTCCAAGTCTTGATGGGTGTTAATCTTGTATTAATATTGAGAGAGCATTCTAAATCTAAACTAGTTGTACAATTCAACATATTACTACAAATTAAGTGATTGAGATAATGTGTAATCTTGACATTGATGTATTAGTTATCTAATACCACATGATAGTCTAAAGCATTTTTAATTACATTTTGAGTATGGGATGGTAGTTGTGTATAGTAGTGCAATAAGGATATGATATTTAGTTCGCTCTTGATAGAGGAATAATGTACTTTATTGGCACCTATCCCATTTTTACAAAATTTGTCTTCCTTCGTGACTCATTTACCCTATGGTGATTACTTATCTGAGACAATTTTATTAGGGTTCCATATTTGTTAGTTTGGTTTTGGTTCCATGGCCATGGTCTTTGTGTCATTTGTGCTTTCTTGTATGTATCCTAGTCTACAAGTATTTGACATGTATTTATCCCATGTGCCCCAATGTTGGCCAATCAAATAACGTCATTTGATTGGCCTTATCACTCTTTAGGGTTATGATTATGCTCTTAGTAGGGTCTCTTTGGAATTCTTGTGGACTTTGGGGTTTTCCTCTATATTCCTAGTTTGAAGCTCCAACAGCCTTTTAATGGTGACCTGTAAGTATGTGTGTAGACCCTAAATCCATAATTGTCTTAAGGCCTTGTTTGTATAATATTCATATTCATATTGGCACCACATTTCATATTGTCAATCCCACAAAAATACCTCATGACATTATTCTAATTCTTCATTGACTTCCTATTATCAGTCACCTTATAACTTAAAGCACATGGTTTATTTAGATGCCTTGTATTTACACTCAAGACAGTCTTCCTTATTGCTAAGAACCCACTACCATGCTTTAGCACTTTGCATTAGTTCCCAATCACTAAGGCACCTACCACTATCATTGTCTTAGTGCCCCCATTGTTATGTGCCATCATCTCATTGATAACACATAGGGTCTTAGCACCATCCATGTAGATTCTCTTGGGCCACCCTGCACAAATCGTTAGATCTTCCTCGAATTCCTACACACCATCTGATCATCTATGACTTTATTGAGTTTTAGTCCTTTTGTGGCATTTTTTAACCAGCCATGTATCTATGTGAATGTCTTTATCTTATTAACCAACAAGTGCATGGGGTCCCAACTCAGTTCTATGTGGCTTTATGTGAGAACTAATGCCATGGTGCCATGTGTCCTAGGATGATATCATTGTTGGGGCCTATATTTTTTTGTCTATAGGTGCTTAACCCTCTATGTGGATCCTACCTATTATGGCATGGATTTATTGGCCAACATGTGACCGCCATGAGTTGCCTTTTGGCAATAGCAATCCTAACCTTGTTGACATCGTGTGGACACTCTCCTCCTTGATGACTTGTATTTCTCCATGTAAGACATATGTGGTGGTAGCGGGGCCCCCTCTCTAGCATCTATGCCATTGGACAAATACTTTTCAACAACCTAGGTGCACTTGACATGTTTTTCCCCTATTGGTAGCACATACTTTAGGCTCAATAGCTAACTATAAAGTGAGAACTTTCTCCTATACATCATGTACCCATCACATGATCTACTTGGCTTCCACATGGATAGTAATGATGCATCTCAGCTTCAAAAGGTTTACCAACCCAAACAACCCTTTGTCAAACTATTGGTAATGCCATGGTTTAGGGTTTCTAACTATGGGCATGATGCAATAGCTTTTACGACCATGCATGCAAGTTTGTGGCCCTATTTTCTACATGAGCACACTCCTCGGCACCCCCTTGACACAATGGTGGCTTTATTACATATGGTTGGGCTTTGTAGGCATTTAATATGTCATGGACTAATTTTTTTTTCTCATGGTTTTGCTCTCACTTGCAATGAAGAATTCATGTCTCTAGATGCCACTTGATGATGACTTATATAGGCTTTGAGTGATATTGTATCTATTTTTAGTCATGTGCAGAGTAATTGTAGGGGTTCTTTGTTGACCATGCACTTTCATAGGGGCCTATTAATGTATTTATTGCATCAAGATTTATACACATGACTCTAGTTGGTTTGTAAAAAGTATTGAAGACTCCACCATGCTACTGACCTATCCTTGTTCTTCTACAATGATGAGGACATGGCCTCCCCTACTCCTATTATAGTAATTGATCCAAGAGAGATTTATTCTTCCAATTGTGGTGCCATTTTTGCCTGCAAGTGTGTGTTTACCATGTTAAGGACCCAGTGCTGACATGACACATTGATTTTTGGCTCCTAACTGATAGTGAAGTTATTGAAGGTAGGGTAGAGAGCTATATATATGTAGATGAGAGCATGAGGTTGGTTGTCTAGTTCTTGGGCATGGCCCTACTTCAGAAGTATTATGACTTGGTCCAACATGTTCTAGGGCATCAATCCTAGCCATCCAAAATTAGTTCACATGCAGTGATAATTAAGAAAAGGCCCCTAAAATTTTCTATAAAATCATGGAAAATCATGGCTAAGTACATTAATTTTCATGGTGAATCTTTTTTTTTAATATTAATCTGTTTAGCAAATTTATGCACATTACTAGAAATTTGTATAAAATCCTCACAAATACTAGTTAAGGGCATTAATAGCATGGCGAATCCTTTAAAAAATGTCTTCATTAGCGTAGTCCCCCCATATATTCTTCTATTTTTTTGTAATGCTAACACAAGGGCCTAGGGGTGGAAATCACCATTAGGGTCAGGGAGTAGTAGCCTAAACATTTTAAAAATCTCACGCCATAAAAATAAGACTCTAAAAAATGAATAAATCTACACTCTATGTTTCCCTATTGATTGAACTGTTATAATTTCATTATGTGGGTTTATAAGCACGTCACAAAAAATGTACTCTACCCAAAATTTATTTTGGGGCATGTGATTAGATGATATCAATCATTGATCAATATATAATCATGTGGGCCATCAACCATTAATTAATATCTAACCACGTGGCCCAAAATAAATTTTGAGCTAAGTAAACATTTTTGCAACGTGTGCTTATAAACCCACAAAATTAAATCACATTTTTTGGAAGCAAGAGTAGACTGCCATGGCCTATTGGAAGCAAGAGAGGACTACCATAGCCTACTAGAAGCAAAATAAGTCTGCTATATTTAGTTGTTTGGTCAGTACTCTACCTTATTTTTTAAATGGCCCTTTTTTGTTCAAGGATAATACATCTCATATTAGAGTCATATGGAAATAGGATAGTGTTATTTTTTAATCCCTTTCATTTCTAGAAGGTCTAAAGATTAGAATTTCCCTCTTTCATTTTGTTCAAATCTGAAAATTTTGAATTAATTATGTAAAAAATGAAAATCAATACCTCTGCCTATGTTTACGATCATATCCAAGTCATTAGGTCAAATTTTCCTCCAAAACTTATCTTTCTAGAAACTAGAATTGTCCATAATTTTAATGAGTACAAATGCTTAGGGATCCGATTTTTCCACCTAATAAATTTTAATCCCCAAAAATCATGACAATTTGCTGAAATTGCATTGGAGAAGGGTTTGTCTTGTCTAAAACTAGTTAGAATTTTTGAAACAACATAACTTTTGCATATGGTGGCCAAATTTGGTTATTACCACTTGTTTTATGTAACAAAGATTCTAAGATCTTCTACTCAAGTGAATTTTGTCCAAAAATCAAAACAAATTTTGTAAACCTAAAATAACCATAGTGTTTGATATATGAGGTACCTCTAGTTCACATTTACAAGTCAAGCTATCACAATTGAAATACCATACCCATCACCTAACATAGATAAAACAACAATGTCTATGGTCTCATCCCTATAAATCATTGAGGAGAAATAAGGACACTGTCATTTTCATTTCCAATTCCCTTTATTACCCATTCATCACTATCATAAGACATAAATATTGACTAAAAGAATATTTGATTTCTTTCTATGAAGGTGTCATTGATAGGGTGAATCCTTTTCACATGATTCCTAAGTGTCATGTACCTCTCTACTCTCATGTGCTTTAACATCCCTTTCATGTACCGACAGGTATATTGAAAGGATGAGCTTCTTCCACCTACTGATGGGCATATCGAAAGGGCAGGTTTGGTATATTGGTCTAGTGGTATATAGAAAAGGAAAACTATTGGAGTGATAAGGAATAAATCCATCTCCATTTGACAACAAATGTCAATAGGTTTTATGAATTGTATTGTCTCTGAACATAATTGGTGGCACCCAACTTGGACGTGTCTATAATCTTGTAATCATGTCCATATTATACACCAATGGTATATTATCCTTGCAAATTAATGTCAGCAACAAACAAGAAGTAGAGGTAATATAAAAATGTTGTCATCGGTACAAGCCTTTGTTTGTGCATTTTTCCAACCAATACAAGATGTTGCAACAAGAAATCAATAGGTTGCAAGATCAATTAGAAGATCAGACACCCAATGCCTCAACAAAGAAGAAAGATGATGTCAACAATGATGTCTCTTCTTCAAGTAGTTCATCTCAAAAGGTTGGTAAAGACAAAAGGACCTTGAATAAAGTTGTTAATCCCCCTCATATGTCACAGAATAGTGTTGTAGAGAAGAAAGATGATGTTCCTTTTTCAAGTAGTACAACTTAGCAGGTAAGAAAAGACAAAAGTCCTCAAGAAGAAAGTGTTAAGCCCCCATAGAACAATGTTGTGTTCATGGATACAATACTTGTTAGTCCTCCCATTGTTGAATCTCCACTTGTTGTGCAAGTCTAGGAGACAATAAAAACCAAAAAACATCGTATTGGTCTAGGGTATATAAGTGTTATGAATTTTCATGTACCAAAAAATTTCAAACCTGTCAAATTTGTGTCCAAAAGTATTAAGAACAATAGTCAAGCTAAGTCTTCACCTATTGGTCAGCGATGTGAAATTGACAAGTTGTTATGTCAAACAAAATCAACTTGCACTAAATCCAACAAGTCCAAACTTTTTGTCATTATGGACATCAAGGACATATCTCTCATGATTATTTTGATCTACATCCTTATCTATCATGTGGTCAACACACACATTCTACAAAACAATGTTATGTTAGAGATCCACCTACCAAATGAGGTGTGTACATTTTGGATGGATAGATCATTCTAGATGGAAAACTAAGGCTTTCCTTTTGTCAAAATCCTATATGCTGTTGTCAAACCAAATTATAATGAGATCAATATTACAGATATTGTTGAGCATTGGTATGAAAGCTTGTTGACTTTGTCTTTATCAAATTTGAGCAAAAAATCTAGGCCTTTAGGCCCTTTAGAAGATATTATAAATCTTCCTCTAGTCATTCCCTTGTCACAAGATTGATTGTTATGAGGAAATTTTGGTCACATCAATACATTAAATCTAATGCAAGTAAGGACTAACCTACCCAATCTCCTTGATCATGGCTTTATACCAATGCTCATTATCAATTAGTTCAACAATAGCATCCACATTAGGAGTAGATAGGCTTTAATCTAAAATGGTGATTGGAATCTCCTATAGGATTTTGACAAAAGATGAGCCTTAGTTTTCCATCTGGAATGATCTATCCATCCAAAATGTATACTCCTCATTGATTTGGTAAGTGGACCTCTGACATTACATTATTTTGTAGCATGTGTGTGTTGACCACATGATAGACAACGATGTAGATCAAAACAATCATGAGATACATGTCCTTGATGTCCACAATGACAAGAAGTTTGGACTTGATGGGTTTTAGTGTAAGTTGATTTTGATTGACATGACAACTTGTCAATTTCACATGGATGATGAATAGGTGAAGACTCAATTTGACTATTGTTCCTAATACCTCTGGACTCAAATTTAATAGGTTTAGAATATTCTAGTACATAAAAATTTACAACACCTATATACCCTAGACCAATACGATGTTTGTTGGGTTTTATCGTCTCCCAAACTCTCATAATAGGTGGAGATTCAATAATGGGAGGGATAACAAGTATTGTATCCATGATGGGTTTTGACAACACACTTTTTTATTTAGACACAACAACATTGTTATGTGGGGGCTTAACATTTTTCTTCAAGCACTTTTTATCTTTTCCTACCTTCTAAGTTGTACTACTTGAAGAAGGAACGCCATTTCTCTTTCTTCTCTACAATACTATTCTCTAACACATGATGGGGATTAACACTTTTCTTCAAGGACTTTTTGTCTTTACAAACCTTTTGAGTTGAACTACTTGAAGAAGAAACATCATTTCTCTTTCTTCTCTTCTAAGGCATTGGGTGTCTATTCTTCTAATTGATCTTGCAACCTATTGATTTCTTGCCGCAACATCTTGTATTGGTTGCAAAACTACATAAGCAAAGGCTTGTATTAATGTCAATATTATAATATTATCTCTACTTATTGTTTGTTGCTAATGTTAATTTGTAAGAATAACATGTCATTGGTGTATAATACAAACATTATTATAAGATTGCAAACATGTCTAAGTCAGGTTCCACTAATAATGCTCAGAGACAATACAATTTATAACAGCTAATAGATTTTTCTATCAAGTGAAGATGGATTGGTTCCTTATCACACCAATAGGATTCATTTTCTATATATCTCTTAGACCAATTTACCAAACCTCTTGATATGCTCACCCTTCTAATATACCCATTAGTATGTGGAAGAAGGGCATCCTTTCAATATACCCATCGGTACATGAAAGGGATGTTAAAGCACATGAGAGAAAAGAGGTACACATGGGACTTAGACAACACATTAAAAGGATTCTCCCTATCAAGGACACCTACTTAGAAAGAAATCAAAACTTCTTTCACTCAAGATTTATATCTTACGATAGCATTGAATGGGTAGCAAAGGGAAATGGAAATAAAAATGAATGTGTCCTTATATATCCCTAACAATTTATAGGGATGAAGCCATAGACATCATTGTTGCAGCCATATTAGGTGTTTGGTATAGTAGTACAATCACAATGGCTAGACCTATAAACGTGAACCATAAGTACCTTGTATACCAAATGTTGCATTTGTTTTAGGTTTATAAAATTTCTTTTGATTTATAGATAAAATTCACTTACATAGATCTCAAAATCTTTGTTACATAAAAAAAGTGGTCATAAGTCAATTTGGGCCACCATATGCAAAAGTTATGCTATTTTAAAAAATTTGACTAGTTTTAGACAAGACAGACCCTTCACAAATGCAATTTCAGCAAACTATCATGATTTTCAAGGATTAAAATTTATTAGGTGGAAAAATCAAAACCCTAAGAATTTGTATTCGTTGGAATCATGGACATGTAGAGTTTCCAAAAGGATAAGTTTCAAAGGCAAATTTGACCTAATAACTTGGATATGATGGTAAACACAAGCAAAGGTATTGATTTTCCAATTTTTAGATAATCAATTCAAAACTTTCAAATTTGAACAAAATGAAAGAGGGCAAATTCTAAACTTTGGACCTTCTAAAAATTAAAGGGATTATAAAATAACATTGTCCTATTGCCCTATGACTCTAATCTCAAATTTATTATCCTTAAATTAAAAAAGGGCAATTTTAAAAAATAAGGCAAAGTACTGACCAAATAACTAAACATAGAAGACCTATTTTACTTCCAACAGGTTGTGGCAGTCCTCTCTTGCTTCCAATAGGTCATGGAAGTCTACTCTTGCTTCCATCAAGTCATAATAACAGTAAACATATCTTATATCAGCACAAAAATACTTTCAATAGTGCCTTGTAATAGCAAAAACACCTTCAATAGTTCCTTCTAAACACCTTCACTAATACCTTTTGATGTGGCTTTTATGGAAATGGATGTGGATTTTGTTGGTTATAGCATGTTGAATAGAAGACAATAATAGTGACACAAGTAAACACACGCGAACTATATTTCACATAAGACATGAACATGGATTTAGAAAATATTTTATTGGAAACCTTCAAACGTTAGAGGAGAATTCTATTGTGAGAATGGAGGATGAATAACCTACTCTGATACGAATGTTATGGTCAGGAATGAATTTACAAATGAAATACGTAGGAATTACACAACCAAAAAAAAGTCAATGAAACCTTACTCCATTTAATCAAAATGTACATATTTAACAATATGAAAAAGATTGTTCAATTCATTTTCTAGATGACTATTCATCTTCTACTGTATCTAGGAAATACAAATATATAGAATATTATCCTACTACTAGGATTATGTACATTATTGTTACAATCCCAACACTAAGGAATGGGCCTTCACTTTGTTGTTTGTCTCTACCATCAATTTCTTAGAGGCCACATGGATAAGAGACTAGAACAATCCTGAATCACACACCTAGCTCATAAAGCTCCAAGATTGCCCTAGAGGCTCTCCATTGAAATTCAATTTAAAAGATCCTAGTGAAGGAGGAACCCATTTTGTAGCAACCCTTCAAAATGTCTACAACTAAATCCAAAACACCCCATTAATTGGAGGAAACTTTAATAGGTTGAACCAATTATAAAGAACCTTTCAATCCCAAGAAGTAAAAACTTTATGTTTTTGTGAATCCACAATAACACATGTGCCATATCCAATTCAGAAATGGCAACTCCTAACCCAATGATCACCTCCTCAACTAAAAATTGGCTCCTAAAAAATTGTATTCCTTTTTTTCCAAGAATGCCAAATAAGCATAGAGTTGCATATCACACAAAGACAAGAAAATGTTCCTTTGGTTTGAGAATCAACCAACCCTAGAATAATTGTAGAAAGGTTTCTAGTAAAGTTCCTAACCAATTAATTCTAGCACATAATGAAGTCCAACATTTTGCATCAAATTGGCAATGAATAACGCTCAAATGAGATGTTGTTTCCTTCTCATTGTAGCATAGAACACACCTGGAAGTACTTGAAAATCTAACTATTGTTATCCTATCCTATGTTAAAAAAAATTCAAACATTATCATCCAAGCAAAAACTTTAGCTTTGAGGAGACAAGTCTGGTTCCAACATTTGGATGTTGGTCAATCAACCTCCCTTAGAGAATCTAAAGTTCCATGTATCCAAGTTTGGCTAAATATCAACCAATGTTTGAACCATAACATCAAAGTTCATCATCTTCCACTCCTATATTTATCTATCTTTTTGCCAACTCAACCCCCGTAATTCTTTTTGATCCTCTAGAACACACATATCAAATAATTCCTTACATTTTAAAAAATTGATACTATTTTATCTTTGTATAACCAAGTAATTACACACTTTTCCTTAGAGAAATGATAAAATTATTTTGGGTTTCTGTAACTCCTCCCACTCTAATGAAGGGTGATGTACATTCCATGAATCCTACCATAGTTTGCCAATCTCCCATAATCCATCATAAAATTCCAAATATGTGATCCTATTAGAGGATTGGAGGATTGGTAGTTAAAGTTTTCAATGGATCATCTATTAAATATTACTCCGCTTAGATCTAGACTGAGCAAACATCCCCCACACGAACTTTTCACCTAGGGCCCTATTTTGTGTTCCAAGACATAATACTAACACCTCCCTCCTTTGAAGAACAAAATTTTATCCTGCATTAAGGGGAATCTTATTTTTATCTTTTAGTACCTACCACAAGAATCTCCTCGTGATATTTTCCAAACTCTTAATAATGCATATCTAAGTCTTCAAGGCTAACATTAGATAAACTAGAAGAGTTGTCAACATAGATTTATCAAAAGAATCCTTCCATATAGAGAAATCCATTTGCCTTTTCATGAACTCATCTTGGATTGAAAGAAGTCCACCAATTGCTTCTAAAGAAGATATCAACCCACACCAGAGAAGATTGAAACTTCAAAATACTTACTTGGGGAAAAACCAATCTAGAAACCCAACACATTTTCTATCCTTGTATCAAAGAAGAGTTAGTAAAAAAAATCAAAACTTCTTCATTAATTATTTCACCTAAGGCTGTAATTCTCTCAAGTTGGAAGTTTCCTCTAAATCTATTTGGAAACCTTGTACAATAAGTATCATTTCCAAAATATTAATCGATGAAATTCTCCATTCCTTCAATCACTAATGTCCCCTTTAGTCACCCATTAGGCTTCACTTCCTAAAAAGACCTACCTTAAGCTTTTGCCATCAAATTAAAAAGGAAAGAAGATAAAGGATCTCCTTATCAAAGCCACTAGTATCTTTAAAGAAACAAACTAGACTACCATTTAGAAGGATTGGAAATATTAGGCTTGAAATGCAATTAAAAATCCACACCCTACATTGCAAGTTGAAACCAAAAATTATATGAAGAAGTGCCAATTAGCTTTACCATAAGCTTTACTAATATTTAATTTGACCAATATAATTGTTATATCTAGGAGAAAGCCTCCTTGTTTTGGAGATATCATCTCAAGAAAAATCACTCAAAATTTTCTTGGTACCAGATTCTTCAGCCACCAACCAAACCTCCTTACTAACAATGTGTCATTTTTTGAAAGAAGCAAAAAAATCCATCCATATTTAGGGACTTTTCTAGTTGCATCTAGAAAAGAGAAAATCTACTATCCTCCTCAAAGAAAGAATCCATAAGGGATTTATTCAATTATTTTGAGACCAAGTAAGCAATATTATATAACAAACAATTTTTCTACCTAAGGAGGGAAGTCTCCCTAGTACCAAGTAGATCTTCAAAAAAATAATAGCCTCTTCTCTTGTTGTAGACATTTTCTCCATACACTTATTGATGTCAAACTTATAGAAGAGATTATATTAGGGTTCCGATAGAAATGTGTCAAATTATGAAATAACTTTGTATTATAGGCCCCCTCCTTCAATCGCACTTCCAACCTTTTTTTTCCAAGACTTCTTGCTTTTGAATTTTTGCCAACTCTACCAACAAACATTTTTCTTAATGATAGGAATCTTGAGATCCATACAAACTACCTGAATTATCTCATTTAGCACTTCCAATTTTGATTCAATCTTTAGTTTCTAAAAAAATTGAAATGATTTACCTGTATTCCATTCCTTGATAACCCTTAATACGACTTAACTTTTTAGCCAAGACAAACATTCTTGGGTCCTTGAGTTTTCGCACCCACTCCCACTATTGTTTCATCTAATCCTCAAAACTTGAATCCTTAAACAACATCATCTCAAACTTGAAAGGGCAATTCTATGAAGGATAATCCCCAATTAGACCAAGAGGAATAGAAGTGTAGTCAAATCTTCAAAATGGAAGAATCTTGCTTTCCACAATCCAATCCTTACTCAACGAAGAAGGAGACATAAGAAATCTATCTAGCCTTTATATTATATAGTTGAAACCAATCCTTCTATTAGTCTAAGTAAAACTTCCAAATTTGGGTTTAGTATCCATCAAACCCTAGTTCCTTAGAAGGCTAGGAAGTCCAATTGTGATTAGGTGGCCCTAGAAATTCTACCTCTTATCTATAGAAAAAAAGAATAGCATTAAAATCACCTTGACGAGTAAAGTTAATCCCAAACCCCTTTCTTAAGGATATGACCAATGGTGCCATAGATGTTAAATAAGAAGAAGGCAATGTTATAAGACAAGCTCTTGAAGAACTACCAATTAGATCCAAAGCCCAACAATGTCACTTTATAAAAAGGGGAGACTAGATGATACCTAGCCCTCCAAAAGCTCCATTTGCACTTAAAAAACCTCCCTTCTACCTCTGCCACTCTCTTAGGAGGGAGTTTGCTTCTTTTCTTAACTCAAATTGTTAAATTGTCATAATATCGACCTTTTGAACTATTAATTGGTGTTTGATTATGTGTCTTTTGTTCATGCCCATAACATTCCAAGAAAAGAGTTCCATGGCTATGAAGGAGGGATGGTTGCATCCTCCTAGTTACAAGACTAAAATAATTGCTACTATCCTTTTGTTTACCTGCCAATAATGCATCATAAGCATTTTCTTTCCCTGACTTCCTTCCTCACTTCGCCTTCACCTCACAATTTGGATTATTTTTCAAGGTCTCAAATTAAGAAATTGTTCAAACCTCCACAATAAGTAATTACATCTCTTCATCTAAGGTGTTTGCCATTTCTTCCAAACTCTTAGTACGAGAATCACTTCCTTGACCCCCAAGGAAAGATTAGTGGCTCCAACTTTAGGAGCAACATTACCTTTTGGAATGGAAGAAATTTTTTTGTGACTCCTCTAGAGTTGGTCCTTAATTTCATAAGATTTAATATATTGATGTGATCAAAAATTGCCTTATAACAATCAATCTTGTGACAAGGGGATGGCCAAAGGAAAATTTAGAATATCTTCCAAAGGACCCAAAGGCCTAGCCTTCTGGCTCAACTCTGACAAAGACACAAGCCAAAATCTTCTTCCTCCATGACTACTTGCTTTTACTAGATGAAGCTAGGTAGAATTTCTCAACACTACTAGATTTTTTACATGAAAAACACTTTGGCATAAACCCTTTACCTTCAATCTTTTGCCTCCAAACTCTTGACTCTGATTGTAGTTTGATGAATTGTGTGAAGGGTTTAAAAAATTCATTTTTAAACAAATGCAAGCATAAATCCCCAAACAACTACTTTGAGCATTATCATCTAGGCTCATAAACTCACCAAGACTACTATCAATTTTAGTAAGCACTGAGCCAACCCAATATTCAAAAGGTAATTATATAACCTAATATAAACTAGGGGTTTTTCTTATCATGCAGTGAATGGGATTAAAATTTGGATGCCATGTCAATGGGCCCTTGGTCTACTAGTGGAGTAGAATCATTCTGAATGATCCCACCAAGGATCAAGTCTTGTTGACTGTAAGGCCTCAACACCATAAGGGATGAGGTTGGGATCGTGCCCTGAGTGACTTTGGCAAAATTGATACCCCATATCCCCTAGCTCTTAGCTGAATAGGTTGTTAATATGTGGTGACTAATCATGCTGCAAAGAGTTGCAAGTGCATGCAGCAAGGTAAATTTTGGTGACTTTGTCAACTGCGGTACATGTAACAAGGTAAATTTTGGTGACTTTTGTATTACAAAACTCATATTTTGTCACATGTTTTGTAAGTTGTGTAATACATTTTTCTTCTCATGTTTCGAGGACAAAACATGCCAAGGTGGATAGAATGTGGTATACCTAAGGATATGGTATTATAGTGTATTAAGTAGTAAATAAATAAAGTTGTGTATGCATATACTTTGAAGTCATCCAGCTAGTTAATTAGACTAGAAATATTTTTCCCACATGCATGGAATAGTAGTTTTTAGAAAGACTATATATTGTAATGATTTACCAGGCCCTTTGAAATGGATATTGTATGGTATTGCCCTATCACAAGGATAAGATATATTCTAAATATATTAAATATTTTCTATAGCATTTATATTATTTCATATGTGTTTCGTGACAATGTTTTTTAGTTTAGTGGGAGTGTTTCTATTTGATTGATTTATATAAATAATTTAATATTTTCGAGAACAATATATGCTAGGCTCACTCCATTTAAGGTAGAACCTCTACAAGAGCTTTATTATTTGGTTGTTAGCTTTGTCTAAACTAATTGTCCTAATCTTGTTAACAACCATAATCTCCATAAATAATATTAGGTGTTGGGAGGATTTTCAACGATATGGAAACTACAACGGTTGAAACGATAGGCGGGAGGAAGTTTTCAAATTTGTAGGTGGGGGAGGAAGCTGCAATGGTTAACGGAGAAGCTACTGGGGTCGGCAGGGGGGTTGTAGAGCAGGCCGTCCCTGCTGATACTACTGTTGGAGTCTCAAATGGGGGAGAAAATAATTTTGACAGAAAGACTTGCAGCCCTGGTGTAGGGGACAGTGGATTAGATGGGTCTGCTGGGGGTTTTCGGGCCCCGGGGGGCCCTCAAAAGTCTTTTTTAGCTACTGTGACTGGCACTGAGGCTAGGTCTCGCGCCCAACTTGGTTCTCGGCCTTTTCCTTGCGCCCGGGAGTCTCCTGTTGTGGTGTGTGGCCCAGAGATCACTGAAAATGAAGTCTTCTACCGCAATACAAGAGTTATATGCAGATTCAATGGTTTTTGGCCCTCTACCCAATCTTCACAATTGGGTCATGGAGTCCTGGAAGCCGTTAGTTGAAGGTAAGATTGAATTGTTTCCTTGTACTAGAGGATTTTTTATTGTGACTTTTGCTTCTTCGGAGCAACGAGACTTAGTGCTCGACAGCAGGGTTTGGTTGTGGGGTGAGCATTCCCTTTCTATCAAACGTTGGACTTTGTCCTTTAATCCCCTCACTGAACCGCTTAACATCAGACCCATCTGGGTCCGTCTCCCCAATCTCCCTCCCCAGTTCTGGGAGGACTCTTGCTACGAGGGCATTGGTAATGCCATTGGTCGGTTCTTAAAAGTTGATTCTACTACCTCTTACATGGGGCATTCTACGGTAGCCCGCATTCCAGTGGACATTGACTTATCCAAACCTCTTCATGGAGACGTGGTTTTGATGGTAGGGGATAGGCCCTGGAAACAATTATTGGATTATGAGGGTATCCCTTTCAAATGTAGAAAATGTTTTGCTACCAGACATTTGGCTTCGAGTTGTCCCCTCGCGCCGCAAAGGCGCTGCAACTTGGTGGAAGGATGCTCTCCCAGATCATTTGACCATCGATGCTTCTGTGGAGGACGGTTCATCTCAGGAGGATGGGTCCTCTAAGGAGGGTGGGCTTCTTGTCGGAGCTGTTCCTGTGGGGGGTGTGTCGACTACTACAGTGACTTCGCTTCTATTGGTTTCTTCCGATCGTTCCTCTGCTCACTTGTCAGCTCCGCTAGTTACGGACATGATTTCTACTCACCCTGGTATGGGTTCTACTGCTTGTCCTACTCTGAGTTCTTTTGCGGCAGCTCTGCCTCCTACGGGTTCAGATTCTCTGCGCGAGGATTCTTTGGCGGTGGTGGCTACTATGGGTCTAGCGTCCTCAGTAGTGGGGGGCTGCAGGGGAGAATCCCCTCTCCCCGCGTTCTATTGAAATGGATTCGGACCCTCTTGGACTGTGGTACATCGCAAGAAAAGAGGACTTCCTTGTTTTGTGGCTGCTTTGCACCCCAGAGTCTCGGGTGTTAGATTTGTTGGGTCTGGTTCTGGTGTTGTGTAGATGTTTGGCTTACTTGCCAAGCTTCTGGGCCTGTGCTGTCAGCTTGATGTTTCTGGACTGCCTAGACCGTCTGTTTGGTTCAAGATCTTTTGGTTGTTGCTGTCAGCCTTGTTCTGCCCTTGGGGCCTTGTTTGTAAAGCGTTCTGCCCCTAGTTTAGCTGTTTTTTTTCTGGTCCGTCTGGTTTGGCCTTTTGGCTCTGGTCTTTTTCACTGTTTTTGACAATCCTGTTGTTCTGCCCTTGGGGTTTTTCCCCTGTGGGTTATTTTGCAATAGGGTTCGGCTCCCTTGTTTTGTCGCTTACCATAATCAAAAAAAACAACCACAATCTCCATTAAATTTTAATATACAATTAACAATAGATGTTTTTAATTGCACTAAAAATTGGGTGATATCATTAAAGATGAACCTGTAAACATTTAGATAATTGTGTAACAATGTCATTTTTTACCATAGTGCCCCATTCCCTCAAATTCATGTCCAATTTACCAATACTTACATCATCACTTGACTCCCTCCCTCCCTCCTTTCAATCTATCTATCAACATCAAGAATGAACAATTTAATAGCTAGTTCAATACGCTGAACTCACCTAAAATGCAATCTTCATACAACTCGACATCTCAAGACGGGATGGTTCCATATGTATTCCATGCCATATGATCTTCCCTTTTAATTAAAACTTCAGTTATGACATGTCAACCCTTATTATCCTCTACGCATCTGTACAATAGTATTCAAAAGATCATACAAATGCTTTAAACTATAAAATCGACAAACTAAATTATTCCTCTAGACACCAAATTTTTGGTTTTATTCATGTCCATAATTACACAAAGCAAGTTCAACATAAACTATATAATTATTTTCACAAGGACGAGATGCTTTTGGTATGTATTGACCACATAACATATTATCTGCCTTCCTCAATCTATTCAAGGACAGTAGAATACATCCCATTTCATGTCCTTGCTCTAAGCTGTCAACATCTCTCATTTCTTGTCCATTAACATCTCTCATAAATGCTTGAGAAACTTTAATGAACATCAATGATCAGAATGATGGCACCAACTATATTAATAATCATGTAACAGGCTTTGATTTTAAACATGTCCAAGTTGTCGGTGTGAAGCGTAGACTCGAGACATAGCATTCAATGAAATGGTGCATAAAGTTTTTTGGTTTTATTTTTTAAATTGTTAAATAGTTTTTTAGTTAGTTTGAAATCCTTCCAAAACTTTTTGAAATCTCAATCTTCATCAAATACACTTTCAAGTCTATCCCAACCTCCTTAAAATCCCAATCTTTGGCAAATATTTTTCTGACTATGGCAAAAACCAACATAGCTACGACTGATACCCAATAATTTGAATTTCAAGCACAAGGAATTTTAATTTAGCAGAAGAACAAAAATTATTAAATTTACAGAAGATTATAAAAGTGGTTCAAAAGAATCTTGGATGGGCTCCTCGATGTCTATTAATACTCATGTTGCAGGTTTATATGCTATCATGGGTAGTATGAAGAGCATTGCTAATGATCTTAACAATCTAGAACGATTGGTACAGCATTGGATTTGCCGGCATTGTCAGGGTAGGAACAATACATAGGCTAGTAATGAGATAAAACATGAAGATGATGTAGAATAATTCTGCTGCAATGTGGTTCTAGGTCTGTGTCTGGTTGTAAGCAAGCTCAGCCCTCATGTCCAGATCCCATGTAATAATTGCTTTTGTTGAATAAAAAATTTTACCTTCATCAAAAAAACAAATGGTTCAGGAAAATATTCTAGATTCAGGGGCAGCATCTAGACGTTTACTTGCTTTGCCTTTGGAAGTACCCATTCCACACACCTATATAATGTACTAAAGACGCATTTCTTCAGAAGAAGAATATCAATTATGATTTAATAATAAAGACTAGACAATGCAGTTTCTATCCCTCATCCTTACTTTAGGTTTAAGCGTCTTTTGTCTTTAATGTCTGAGAACTGTGAAAATAAATAAATAGTTTGTCACATGGGCAATGGAATTACTTTTGGCAGTAACTGGGTGCATTTACCATATTAGATGGGGAAAAAATGCTTTCATTTTCAGACTTTCAATTCAACCTTCTGATTATCATAGCTAAGCCATATAGATCTTACCAACAGATCTTACCAACAGCAGTTCTCTCTTATTCTACATTTCAATGAAAAAGAAGAATGCTCCAACAAAAAACACATCAGGTTCATTCTTGCAAACTATAGACATGTTGCCTCTTTGAAATTTTAATTTTTTATAAGTGTAAATATCTCCAGATTTTTAAGTTGGTCTAATCAACATTATAGATATCCCCAATCATAGACATAAGTGGGATAGCTTCACACAAAAATTAAACAATAAGGAAACTATATTCCAATAGCATTTTAAAATCTAATCGAATATTACACCTAATTTTATAAAATGTATTTAGCATAAATAAAAAATTATTTTATTCAAAGCTCTTCAACAAGAAAGAAAGCATGCATCAGAGAGAAACAAAAATAGCTTTATCTACTGTAGCATACATCTTATTACTAATCTACTTGCACATTCCATTGCATGATTTTAGCTGATCGCCTTCTGTTCTAGCTTGAAATCAAGATTCTCAAGTACCATAACCAAGCTGCTTGTGTATGTGATTTTACCGTGTGGGGGATTTGGTAAGCTGTAGCTCTTGGGAGCAGGAGGTCACAGGTTCTAGTCGCAACAAGAATTTCTACCGCTTGCCAACTGGAAGCATGTACTGGTTATACTCAGCCATCTGTATCTCTCTGTGTGTGCTATTCGCGCGCACACAAGGGAGGGGTAGGGCAGAAGGAAGGGAGCAGCAGAGGAGAAGGTTATAATTTTGGAATTAAATCCCATCACGTGGACATGCCACCATAGCTAATTACTTGTAATTTATCCAGGAGTTACCATCTATTACAAATTATCTGCACACTGATCAATTATTCTCAAAAAAAAATTGAAGAGGTTACAAAAAAGACAATAATGTACTTAGGATATTGCTCTTTAACAATATAAAATAAGCGTAACACATGAAAGAATATATCCGTCAAAACAGGACAGACCAATATAAAACAGGGTTCATCGCCTGTCAGATGACGATGAATCACTGGAGAATAAGTACTTCACTCGTGACAAAACTGAATCATGAGTGGGGTCATATGGATGATCTTTTGACGGAATTTCCAGTATAGCTGGCACTGGTTTGTTGTAGCTATCTACAAGGAAACGAATCATGTTTGCAACCTAGAATGCATCATAGAAATACATGTTAGGTAGTGTGTAACATGAATACAATAGTCCTTATAACCCATTGTCACTAATGAGTGCTAATAATGATTATATTAAAAAAAGATCAAACAGCAAAGCTAATCTGTCCCTTCCATCTCATACTTTGGAGTGCATCTTAAATTATTGCAGGAGCAGTTTTTTCTACTCAGTACCAGAGACAAAAGTATCTTGGCTTCGTCAAAATTAGAAGTAATAAATAGAAATTAAATTCTAATATAGAAAAGTTAATTTCTTAGTAATCAACTGCAACTATTGCTTAGGACTCAAGACTCGTGACTCTGTTGCAAAATCATCTCATGGGAGTTCCTTCCATTGGTTTACCTTACACTTAAATGGTAATAATATACTGTGTGCAACGAAGGTACATTAGATGATTCTATGCCATAACATGGAATAGGGCATGCATGTTCTACAAGATTACTATAATGACTAGCAAGTAAATGAAAGCATAGATAACATCATGTATCGTTGATATTAATATATCAATTCAATGCAGATATCTATAGCTTTCAGGTGCTCCCCTTCATCTTACTGTTTCTTGCATTGCATTCTATTTTATCAAACAAGCATTGATTATTTGTTAGTGTGTAACAAATGCTCCCCCTCATCTAAGGGTATTTAATGAACAAACCTTTTCTTCCAATTGGTCATCCTGACATTAAGAGAAAAAATGTTACGATCATCAAAATCTATTAAGAGGGCCCACATCTAAAGACCAAACTAATTAATGGTCATTTAAATACCTTCTTTGATGTGTGGACGCTCATTAGATGAATCCATCACCATGCCATAACACTACATGCACATAATGACTTAATGACTCAAAAGTATTTTTTGTATCAGGGTAAATCTATGAAATTATGGAGTTCCAGGCTCTGTGACTGAGGCTTTTACACTATTTACCAGGATTTTCATTTACATGTCTATGGTATAAACCTAAAGCTGAGTTGAGCCATAACCAACAAGTGCAGAACAACAATAATCATATATCAATAAAATCGATTTTGTGGCTGCACAATTTGCCTCTTTTTGTATAAATAATAGTAGTCTATATTCATTGTTAATATTTAAATTTTATTTCATTATCATTGTATGAGTTTTTTGCTTGAATGTACTGTGGCCAAAATCCACCATTCTACAGTTACAACACACATTACCGATATGGATCCATTTCACTTCCCTCCTACAATGTCTAGAACAAATATGCATTATAAAAATATTTTCTTTCATTCTTACAGCACACCCCAAGTTCCTCATATACCTCAAAATGCATATCTTGAGCATTCATTCCATGCAAGACCTTCAATGGTTTTTGCAAATAGTATCTCTAAAGATACTAATAGTAATAGAGCATAAGACTGAATTTCTAGCCGTGGCATCATTGATACAACCATTGGTATACTAATTTCATTCAAAAGAGATTTTTGAAAATGTCCAGCTGCATCTTTAGGATAGTTTTAAGACAGAGAACATGCATACACTGCATTTCAAGGAATTATATTATTATTCTAGTTTAGGTTGAGGGAAATATCATATGTCAATAAAATTTGCTACTACTTTTCTGAACAGAAAGAAACTCAAAATGATTTTAGATCGGTTAGGGTTCAAATCAGCAACAATCAAAGACGGTTAATTTCACCACTGTAAACCCACACCATGAATCACTTTTCTGCTAGTCCAGCAATAGGGTTTCCTTGGAGAGTATTAAATTTCAACACCAAAAAAACTATCACTTCCATTCCATTGGTTGTTTATAAGAGAGAAATTGCACAATCTTGAATTATTATTCACAAGTTCCCCTTAATAATTTATAGACACGTAATAGCATCCAATAAGACAGAAATCCAGAATCAGAAAGACTATTCACAAGTTTTCAATGCCAATATGATGTTGGGTGTATTAAATCAGAAGCTGTGTTGCAAAATCTTATTGGATCAAATAAATTAAAACATCGGAACATGCATCAAAGAAACAAGATCAGAAACACACTTTTTCAAGATATGCAAATGCCGCTTCCATGAGTGCAAATGCAAAAAAATATAATAAGCTCATAAGCAAGCTACAAAAGTTACTCATCAAAAATTTCCTCACTACTTGCATTACATCATTAATTTCACTGCAAAAAACTAACATGATGTGTGTATAATTCCCTCAAGAGAGAAAAAGAGCTTCTTTATGCTTTTCTTTCAGGAATCTTTACAGACTTCCATTTCTATGCATAAGTGCAGAAATATTCAGCATAAATTTGATATATATATCTAGAGGAAAACTTGTTGCTTAGAAGCAACGATTGCTATGAAGCTGAAACCAATTATATTTGTGCCATGTTCTTAGAAGCACACAAAAATGAGTAAGAAAGAATAAGATAACCAAACAATATGAGAGGTTTATCTAACTTACATATTGACTGATTAGCACAATGGCAATATCTTCTTTTGCTGTAAATTCCTTAAAAGCATCTTCAATGGCTTTTATTGTGGTCTCTGAAATAGAAGAAATTAAAATAAATATTTGAAGTAACGAGAAACAGTAGAAGTTTAAGAGTTGCCTAACACACAAATTTAGAGATACAAATAATCAATCATACAGATACGGATTACTATTTGGTTATTTCAAATACCTACACTTCATTCCCATATCTTCTACAAAAGAGAAAGATGACTCTGCTTATACCGAAATGCAATAAAATTCATTCCCATTTGATGATATACGAGAGTGCTAATTACCTTACAAATTGAATATATGAATTTAGAAGTATTGCTCTAGAAGTAGATATGGTTTTGATGGAATCCATGAAACTGCTTGATATTTTCATCCTCAATTTGATATGTATTTGTGAAAAAAACAAATGTAAAAAACTGAAATAGTGGTCTTCAAAAGCATAATTGAAGCCAAAGGATAATTACTAATTAGAGAAAGTAAATTAGAAGCACCATCAGACTTCAGCAGTAACCAGACCCAGACTAAGAAAGACCAAATCTCCTAGTCAAGTCATGCTCAACTTAAACTAAAAACCAAAATTGAAAATTTGAAAAATCCTAAGATGCAGAAATTTCACAAAAAAGTTGTATTCTTGCACTCCACAATATAAACAAATTAATGTCAATATATGTAGCATGTACTGAGCACCAAAATCAAAATGTAAGTAAACAATTTAATTGCACATAAAGCAGAAAGTAGTTATTTGGTATCATAAGTGTCTAAAACAATCTACAGCACCCAAAATCCTTGGCGTAAAAACATGGACACAAAAGCAACATGCAAGAAAGGAGCGCCTGGGTCCAACAACACTCAACACATCCCTCCTGAACCTCATATATGTTTTGGGAGTCCAGAGTAATCATAGATGTGTCTACTGATTTGATTAATTCTCCCTTTGCCTCAACCGGTTTTACGTCCAACCCGCAAAAGTCATCTTTGATATTTGCTCCATATACTCAGTGATCCAATCTTCTGATGAATCAACTTCATCAGATTGATGTTCACATCAGTTCCTTACAACTGCTTGTCATGGAATCAGAGGTTGTCGCAAGCTGACACAATGTCACTCTGAAAGGAAGTAGGATAACACGCAAACAACTTCCAAACTAAACTTCAGAGGAGAGTAGCACCAAATAGTACATGAATCAAACAATTCCAAAAAGACACACCACACATGCAATAACATGCAAATAGAAATAATGCAGTTGACAGAAATTACCCTGGGAAAACCCTTCCAAGAAAAAACAAACCCAGCACCAAAAGAAGATTCAATGTATTATTCAACAACACAACTCAGTTACAATACATTCAGAGTATTCACTCCTCTTAGCAGCATCAACTAATGCATTCAGAGTATTCACTACTCGTTGCAGCATCAACTATCCGTGGAGAGATTCTGGCAACATAACCCTGCAAAAATTATATATATCTTTTCTCCATCCCGAGCACCCAATATATAGGCAGGCCCAACAAACAGGACAAACTTAAAAGCTTCCAAATCCATGTGCTGATTTGCATGGGCAAGTTAAAGCATCCAAATCATGCATAAAATCTATTTTGGACTTTTTTCACCTTTATAAAAGATGCTCCTTGTTTTTCTGCCAGTTCACTTATCTTTCCCTCTCTACATGCTCTTTCTATATTGACAACTTTTTACACATTACAATTGTCATATCCCCTTCTCAGGCATGAAGATTTTTGGAGACCCTTAACCTATTTAATTTCCCATAGGCTATTGGGATGTTGCAAGGGAAATAATTAAATAATTAACTTAAGTTGTCAAGGGTCATTTTATTTTAAAGAAGGGTGACCAACATCATAAAGTCTTCTAAAAGAGAGTCATAAAAGTAACATTGAAAATTGGGATCAAAAGTAATGTCAAATTAAAAGATTTTAAAAGTCAGTTTTGGAGGGAAAATGAAGAATTATGAATAATAATATTTTATTATTCCAAAAATGCTTATAAAAGGAGAATTTGGGGAAAGAAAAGGCATTCTGTTTATTTTATCAAAAAATTCAGTTTATTCAAGATTGAACTTTGTTCATTCTTTTCTGCCCTAGGACGAAATCCCTTCGGAAAAGAATGGCTTCGAGGACAAAAACCCTCCTATCTAATTGCGTGGTTTCATCCATAAATCACCAAAGTGTTGAATGCTAGAAGTTTTGGTGTGAAGATATTGAAGATTTACTGATTTTTGAAGATTGCTGCAGTGATCCGTACCGTTGCTACAATGATCCCTACAGCTGCTACAGTTGCATATTTCAGTTGTTTGAGGGTATCTAGTTTGGCTTTCAATAAAATTTCTGTACATTGTTGTTTGTGAGCTTGCTGTTCCAATTTTGGGAAGAAACACAGTCATCATTGGGTGATTTTTAGGTGTTGTTCCATTGCAGTCATATTGCTGTTTGTGAACTATTTTCAGATTTTAGTTGTGGTGCCATCATTGCATTTGGTTTCAGATTGGGGTTACAGTTTGTTATCATTTGAGAGTTCAAGGCAGCTACCAAGTTTTGTTAAGGCAGCCTTTGAAGGTTGGCAGCAACTTATTTAAGAGGTACATGCATATTTTACACAGCCAACTCCATTTGATTTAATAGCTAGAGGTCATCATTTGGGTATTGCCCTAACATTGTTATTCTAAATAGTGATGTCTTGTTACCTTCATTAAGTTGGTTACAATTATTCCGCTATTAAATCAAACATTTGCGTACCTGAAATCTATCTCATTCACATTGAATATTCTAAAACTGGATGGTTTACCGTCAATCTAGGGTTTGAAAGGCATAGCAGGCAAACAATAGGGTTTTACATTCCCTATATTTGCATACATTAGTGTCCCCGACCATCGTATGCTCTCACCTCGCCCTTCCCAAGATCTAGGTGATCAGAAAGTGCTAGGGTTTCCATTTTCATTTCGTCAAATATTTGTAAAAATTCAAAAAAAATTAGTAAGGGACATTACAACAATTGTCATAGTTGCATTTAGCAACCTACATGACATTAAGTGATAATTACAAAGTTACCTAAATCGCAAACTACTAATAACACAATGCCACACCAACTGAAATGTCCCAACATATAGGTACAAACCTTAGGATTTGCAAGGTGTATGACAGTTAATCATAACATTCTTTCACTTGTTGTATACCTTGCAAGAGCAAAAAGGGATCACCAATATTTTATGAACTATCTACTAAGGGTTGTGAGGCCCCTAGACTTGCTACACCATTTGAACTTCTTTGTGCTAAAAACTTTATCAAAACATCTGCAACATTCACCAAAGTGTCAACCTTTTCAAGCATCACCTCATCTTCCACCATGTCACGAACAAAACGATATTGAACATCAATGTGCTTCATATGTGCATGAAAAGTCGGGCTCTTTGCCAAGCTAATGGCACTCTAACTATCATAGTTAGTTTTCATTTCTCCCTGTGTCAACCCAACATCTAAACACAATCTCTGAAGTCAGACTTCTTTACAAGCATGAGTCACTGCCATGTACTCTGCCTCTATAGTGGAAAGAGCAACCGTAGCCTATCACTTGCTCATCCAACTAATCACACCACCGAATAGAGTAAACATAGCCATTGGTTGACCTCTTGCTATCAACATCCCCTACCCAATTTGAGTCCACAAACCTTTGAATATCAACCGAGTGCTCTAGCTAATTAATATCACCAACACTACTATGGGCACACTCTAATTGTCTCCTCTCATAACAAATAGAGTACTCGGATTTACCCTGCAAATATCTAAAAACTCTATTCACTACCACCCAATGATCCTTTCCAAGTTTAGCCATGAACCAACTCAAGACTCCCACTGCTTGGGCAATGTATATTCTGGTGCAGACCATAGCATACATGAGGCTCCCAATCACACTAGCATAAAGAACATGAGTCATCCTCCATCTCTTCAAATGTTGAGGGACACTACTCAACTAAAAACTTTGTTCACACAACAATAGGAAGACTCACTAGTTCGCAATCCACCATGCTAAAATGCTACAAAATAGAATTAACATATTTCCTATGATTCAACCAAAGTTTTCTGGTTGTTCTATCCCATTTGATCTCCATCCCTAAGATGAACTTAGCTACTCCCAAATCCTTCATTTCAAACAATGATAAGAGCTAAGATTTCAACTCCCTAATCATACCTTTACTATCACCAAAAGCATATTATCAACATACAAAGTGATAACAATAAAATGATCACCATCCTGCTTGTAATATACATAGTGGTCTCATTTGGACCTTACAACTCTCAACTTCAAGACATAAGAATCAAACTTTTGATACCACATTCTGGGAGATTGTTTGAGACCATAAAGGGATTTCTTTAAATTACAAATCATTGATTCCTTACCCTTTACCATGTACTGCTTAGGCTGTGTCATGTAGATCTCTTCCTCCAAGTCAACATGTAGATATATGAGGTATCTCTGTAATGTCCCCATTTTCGGATTCTCTTGCAGTTCTGTCAGAGTTGACTTTCTGGTTTGGTGATAGCATAATCAGAGGAGTGTTTCTATGTCACCAGGGTGTTCGGGTGATCCAATGGAGATGGTTGACACTTTCCGAAGGGATTTCGGACAACTTGTCCATACTTACTATTTATAGTAAGTG
This sequence comes from Cunninghamia lanceolata, assembly GCA_027924645.1. NCBI lineage: Eukaryota > Viridiplantae > Streptophyta > Pinopsida > Cupressales > Cupressaceae > Cunninghamia > Cunninghamia lanceolata. The sequence goes on along the minus strand of BSBN01000175.1, from coordinate 6,566,769 downwards.
ATTGCATGTCGTTAATCTTTCTGGGTTTTTCTGGGTTTGTTCTTTTTGGTCCCCGGTGGTCACTGCTATTTTTAGTAAGTGGCAGTTTGGCGTTGTTTGGGCAACTTGGCAGTCGGTTGTTGGCTCTCATAGACATTGCACTGAGCTCGGAATTATCAGATGGTTTGTGGATCCAATTGGCACCCTCTGAGTTGGCTCAGTTTGCTTATGGCTGTTACTATTTTTAGTAAGTTCGGGATTGGCACCAGAACGGGATTTTGAGTGGGGTTGGATTCGTCTTGTCAAGACCTTTCCAACGAGCTATAGATCATTGATTTCCGACATCATCTTGGCCTCTGTTTTAAAGTCCGTAAATTAAACATTATTATTTAATATTGGACCTTGGTGCCTAGGCTCAACAACTTAATGTTGTTTTAAAAGAGGGGACTTTAAGGGTGATGTTGAGAAAAGAATTAAAGAGAATTATAATATTTTAAAATTTATTTTCCCTCTCATGTTTTATCCCATATGCAAGAGGATTTTAGAGACTTCCAAATGAAAAAGTATAAAGGGAGGAAAAGTACTCTCATTTGGATATGCTTGGTTTATTATTTTCTTCTCTCTTTGAGATTTCCCTTGCTAGGGTTTTGGAGCTTTGGCTCTAAGGTTTGAAGGGATTCGAACCAGAGGCTCTTGGAGACGAAAACCTCCCTGAGTAGCAACATTCTACAGGTGTGCAATACCACCCAACGATGTTTTGATGATGGATACATCCAGTATTCATTCTTGTGCTTTATTAGAGTTTATTTGATAAGATTTTGAGGAGTTATTGCTTTATCTTCCGAAGGTTATTTGTTTCAGCTGATGGTATTGAAGAGTTGCAGATTTTTGAGGAAATAACAGAGGTTTATGACTGATATACACTGCACATGCTGGCCGTACCTCCCCTAGGCAGGTCGTACCACTTCTTGAGGTAGTTTGGAGCTTCCTTCTTGCTATTTCTCCTTCATAAAGGGTCGCCCAGCTGAATCTACAGTAGCAGACTGATATCAGAGGATTTTCAGAGGTATTTGACTATGTATTGTTGCTGTTCATCACTCCTAGCAAAGGTCGTACACCTCCAGGAGTGACGGGCATTTTGAGTCCCTTCCTCTTTGTGGGTACTTTAGAATCTGCTTTGCTGTGGGTGTTTGAGCCTCAAATCTAGCTGATAACTCTTGGATGTTCATTGTTTATCATTTCTTGGAGATTTGATGCATTTCCAGCCATACCCACTTGCTGGTCCGGCTACAGCATAAAATTGAAGTTGCATTCCTGAACATGGGTATGTCACAGTAATTCATTATTGGTCATTTTACTATCTGGGTAGTTGATAGTTTCTTTATATCTATTGTATATTTTCTGGGTTTTCTCTATATGCTCTGTATTGTATGCTTCGACAACACATCTGCAGAAAAACTGAAAACCCCTTCTGCATTCTTCTGTCTAGTCTGAAAGATCACACAAAAAATTATTAAAATAACACATAAAAAGATTCATTAAAATATACAAACAGGTACAGCACATTACAGTGGTATCAGAGCTAAAGATCTTGCCATCCTGTGAGGTTAGATGCAGATGAAAATATGAGACATACAACTTAGCTTTGCATGTGAGTGATCAGCACTTGCATGAGCATTCGAAGTCATGGACAGGTTCAGTGAAAAAGAATCACAAGAGAAACTATACAATGCCGGTAGGAAACTTGAACACCTTCCGCAGTCAGCGAGGGTTCTACGCAGCATTTGGAGGAGATGGATGATGAAGAGTGGGAAGGACTCAGAGAGGATCTGAGAATGATACATCATTCTAATCAATTACAGATGATGGCCAATTATCGCCGCAGGAAACCTGATATTGATAGCAACAACAACAATGACAGAAAAAGGAACAATAATGTGGACAGAAACCATGGAGATGGGAACAACAAGGAATGTAAAATAGAAACTCCTACCACCTGTTTATTGCAGCCAAATCATGATAAGAGCAAAGAAGATGGAAACCTAATAGCTGGAAAAAATGAGTCTAACCCTTTGTATGATGAAAACAAGATCACTAATCAAGAGACATGCAAAGAGGAGCTTGCTGATTTGGAGGAGAATACAACAGAAATGTGTGAAGTTGGGCCTCGCTTTGGTGAAGATCTTGAAGTCACTACTTCTGAGAATGAATTAAAAATGATTGATAGATTGCTAGAAGGTGACTTTGCGAGCGAACCTGAGAGCATTGATGCTGAAAGTTTTAAGTCCTCAAAAGACATAGGTGAAAGGTATGCGGATAAAAATTTTAAATCAGCCATGAGTGACAAATTTGATGTTGCCATAACCTTTGACCAGAGTAATGAAGAAAATGATTCATTTCCCTTGCATCTTGAAGAACCAAGTGACCTTTCAAAAGGGTTAGTTGATAGCACCCATGAGGATGCTTATCAAACAGGGAATGATGATATAGGTGGTGTTCTTGATTTTGAGAACAAATCTGATTTCACATTGCATGTAGCTGATCCTGAGCAGAGACCTTGTAGCCTTGTTGATTTAGATTCACAGTTCACTGTTGAGGATGATAAGGAAGAGGTACAGGTGATTTGGGAAGGTTCTGATTTTAGTATTCGTCATAACAACAATTCATTTCCTTTGCATGATTATGATTGCAAGAATAAATTTGTGGTGATTACTGTTAACCCATTACTTGAGATGGGTATTGACATGACATATGATAATCCACCTTTGGAGTTGGATGATAGAGTTGTTTCCAGTTGTAGCATTGCACTTGGGAAAAATAACCAGGTATGGGATCCGGGAGAAGATTCAGAATTTGAGAGAGCGTGACACTCAACTTGGTTGTGATGCATATTCAAGCTGCAGCAAGTCTGATTTTGCAAATCACACCTTAGAAGAGGAGAACAAATCAGAAGATTTACTTGTTGATGATGGGTCCCAGGATAGCTCTTTGGTTGTGCATGCATCTACATTGCAGGCAGCAGTGTGCAATGGTTATGTCCAATCTACAGCTTCTATCATGTCATTGGAGCCATCCCATGAGGTACATAACAGCAGTACCTTTGTTGAGGAAGTGTGCAGGGCTGATAGCACACATGAGGATGCTTACCAATCAGTGAGTGATGATGATTCAGCCTCTTTCTATAGATCAGATTGCAAACCGAAAGATTGGTGTGGAGATGGTTCGTCACAGGGGCATCATCATTTGACTGGGCAATTGAAGGTTAATGACAATATGATTGCTACAGCTTTGGAACATTTTGATGTTGCCAGACAAATGTTGGCAACCTATGGTTGGAGTACTCCTGAGATGGAGGAACATGATGATAGAGGACTTTCCCTTGCTGAATTTCAGGCACTTAGAGATGCAGTTGGGATCATGAAGAATAATTACGTACAGTTGTTATCAGATAGAGATTATCTTCTCAGGCTTGACGGTATTTATCATGATGCTCTAAGGGGAAAGGAAGAGGAGGTTGATGAGCTCACCTATGAGCTTGAGGTCACCGCAGACTCTTTGAAGAATGCTCAAATAGCCCTTCAAGAGTCTAAGACGCGGATAGATGAGCTTACTGTGGAGTTGAGCTTGGCACAGTTTTCACCATCAACAGATACAGTTCAGGTTTCTCTGGCAATAGGGGGTGAGGAGCATTTATCCACGGATTATGTTTGTGAGCAGGTTGAGGATGTGGTTACATCCATCACAATTACAGGTGCAGTTGTTACTGATGGGATGAGTGCATTGGTTGAGAGATGCAGAGAACCACATGATGCACTAGGCTCTCCTGAGGTTAGTCCCATGACAGGTGATGCAGAGCAGGTTGTTGATGGCTCTTGTGGTATAGTAGTGAAATTTCCAGAGAGTGGTGTGACAGATCACCACACTACTTTATCATTTTCACAGGAGATATGCAGGGCATCATCCAATGGTGTGATCGGTTCTCACGTCGATTTGTTTCCCTTTCCTGGAAGCAAATCAGAGTTTGCATCCTATGCAGCTAATTGTGATAGACAACTTACTAGACCTCAGGGTTGGAGAGATCAGCTGAAGGTTTCCGAGGATAAGGTTGTTCGAACCTTAACTCGTATTGACAGTACCCACAAGTTTGTGGAGGATCTCTTTTGGACAGCACAATTGGAGGAGAGGCAGATAGGGGTAGTAGTGGGCACATATACATCTGATTTGCGAACTATCCAACATGCCATGGAGTGGATTAAATCAGAGTACCTCCAATTGCTTTCAGATCGGGACTTTGCTATTGAGTATGCGGAGAGGACTTGTAGAGTATCTACCCAATTAGCTATTCAGGATCAGAGACATGAGCCATATTCTGATTCAAGTGATGTGAGTGATGAGGAGTGTGTTCCCCATGACTATGTCGATCAACCGTTGACACAGACAAGTCCTTTTTATTTTGACTGCATAGTGAAGAGTGCTCATCATTTCTCCTTTAGTCCACACACAGATGACCTGAGGATGCGTAAGTGTGGATTGGCTCAGGATTTATACCATCCATTGTGGGATGAAGGGTTGCCATCTACAGAAGGTGGAACTAGAGATTGCAAGTGGCTGACTCAGATACATTCAGAAGATTATTTGCAGAGTCAGAGATCAGATTACCATCATGGTGATATGTATCAAACAGAGTTTGCAACTTCTTGGTCTCGAAGACTTCCATTGAAGACACGGCTTCAGAGAGGTTGCAGTATCACTAGGCATGATGGCATGTTTAGTCTTTACAGCGGTGATGGAGGAGAGCTTATTCATTCCCTCGTGTTGAGAGGAGCAGTTTCACATCTTCCAGCACCTATGTTGGATAGTCAATACATCCATAGGAGTTTTGCAGGGGATGATAGGGGATGTTGTGGTTCAGACATTTCGAGATTTACTTACCCCTTCATGATTGTTGGATGTGAGGTTCTGATGTGTTGGGATCCGGGTGGTGACAAGTTTGGCATATCAGTTCAGTTGGATTCTGTCGTGTCGCTTCACCACTCTCTGCATGGTGAAGATTATATCAGAGTTGCGCAGTAGAAGTCAATAGGTGATGTGTATGGCAGACTTCCATATTGGCTTTGGGACCCAGGGGTTCCTATGTCTAGCAGATTGCTCTATACTGGGATAGCTACTTACATTGATGTTGAGCATGGTTTTACCTCTACCAAGCAGATGCAATGGAGATGTTGTACATTCTTCAGACTAGTTTGGGATCCTAGTGTTCAGCTTTGGCATGCAGGTGCAGATTGCTTATGGGCAAGCAATCTTTGGGAAGAGCGGACTGTAATGTCCCCATTTTCGGATTCTCTTGCAGTTCTGTTAGAGTTGACTTTCTGGGTTGGTGACAGCATAATCAGAGGAGTATTTCGATGTCACCAGGATGTTCGGGTGATCCAATGGAGATGGTTGACACTTTCCGGAGGGATTTTGGACTTGTCCATACTTACTATTTATAGTAAGTGCTTGCATGTCATTAATCTTTCTGGATTTTTCTAGGTTTGTTATCTTTGGTCCTTGGTGGTCACTGCTATTTTTAGTAAGTGGCAGTTTGGCATTGTTTGGGCATCTTGGCAATCGGCTATTGGCTCTCATAAACATTGCACTGAGCTCAGAGTTATCAGATGGTTTGTGGATCCAGTTGGCACCCCTTGAGTTGGCTCAATTTGCTTATGGCCGTTACTATTTTTAGTAAGTTTGGGATTGGTACCGGAACAGGATTTTGAGAGGGGTTGGATTCGTCTTGTCAAGACCTTTCCAACGAGCTATAGATCATTGATTTCCGACATCATCTTGGCCTCCGTTTTAAAGTCCGTAAATTAAACATTATTATTTAATACTGGACCTTGGTGCCTAGGCTCAACAACTTAATGTTGTTTTAAAAGAGGGGACTTTAAGGGTGATGTTGAGAAAAGAATTAAAAAGAATTATAATATTTTAAAATATATTTTCCCTCTCATATTTTATCCCATATGCAAGAGGATTTTAGAGACTCCCAGATGAAAAGTATAAAAGGAGGAAAAGTGCTCTCATTTGGATATGCTTGGTTTATTATTTTCTTTTCTCTTTGAGATTTCCCTTACTAGGGTTTTGGAGCTTTGGCTCTAGGGTTTGAAGGGATTCAAACCAGAGGCTCTTGGAGACGAAAACCTCCCTGAGTAGCAGCATTCTATAGGTGTGCAATACCACCCAACGGTGCTTTGATAATGGATACATCCAGTATTCATTCTTGGGCTTCATTGGAGTTTATTTGATAAGATTTTGAGGAGTTATTGCTTTATCTTCCAAAGGTTATTTGTTTCAGCTGATGGTATTGAAGAGTTGCAGATTTTTGAGGAAATAACAGAGGTTTATGACTGATATACACTGCACATGCTGGTCGTACCTCCCCTAGGCAGGTCGTACCACTTCTTGAGGTAGTTTGGAGCTTCCTTCTTGCTATTTCTCCTTCATAAAGGGTCGCCCAGCTGAGACTACAGTAGCAGACTGATATCAGAGGATTTTCAGAGGTATTTGAGTGTGCATTGTTGCTGTTCATCACTCCTAGCAAAGGCCGTACACCTCCACGAGTGATGTGGGGCATTTTGACTCCCTTCCTCTTTGTGGGTACTTTAGAATCTGCTTTGTTGTGGGTGTTTGAGCCTCATATCTAGCTGATAACTCTTGGATGTTCATTGTTTATCATTTCTTGGAGATTTGATGCATTTCCAGCCATACCCACTTGCTGGTTCGGCTACAACATAAAATAGAAGTTGCATTCCTGAACATGGGTATGTCACAGTAATTCATTATTGGTCAGTTTACTATTTGGGTAGTCGATAGTTTCTTTGTATCTATTGTATATTGTCTGGGTTTTCTCTATATGCTCTGTATTGTATGCTTCAGCAACACATCTACAGGAAAACTGAAAACCCCTTCTGCATTCTTCTATCTAGTCCGAAAGATCACACAAAAAATTATTAAAATAACACATAAAAAGATTCATTAAAATATATAAACAGGTACGGCACATTACAATCTCCTAGGTGATATCATATACTTTCCTTCTATCAACAACTTCAGGTGTCAGCGGGGCAATACTTACATGTTTTGCCCATAACCCTTAGGTGTTGCATGGGCAATGGTTTGGGGTCTACCAAACCCTTAAAGTGTTGCCTAGGCGACACCATGGGGTCTCCTAAGACCGGAAAGTGTCGTCTAGGCAACAACTTGCCCAAGGATCCTACGTTCAAAAAGTGTTTCCTAGGCGACAACTTGCCCAGGGATCTTCATACTGCACCTTTTAGAAACCACAACTTCTTCATACAAACTCAAAACGGGGCTCCCTTTTTTGAAATTGCATAATTTTTCGAAAGGAATCCAAATTTGCAATCCTTTTCTCTCCAAGAGGTGTCACTTTCATGAGACTTGGACTTCTTGCAGTCTCATAACACTAGGTGTCTCCTTCCCAATACCTAGACTCCCTTGTCTACAACTTTCAAGGACATTGGCCTTCAAGGAATTACCTTGGTAACAACTTGAGTCTTGGAACCAACATGAATCTACAGAATTGGAATTATAGAAGCAAGTCTTAGCATCAAGTCAAAACAAAGTTCCAACTCGAACTCCTCTAGCAAGAACCACGTCTCCACGAGCCATTTTTAACCCAGACTTATTAAAGAATATCTATACACCTACATCATTCATCTTGCTCACAGATAACAGGTTTCATGCCAAACCTGGAATGTGCAATTCTCTAGAGATTCCTTTATTCTTCCCATTAGAAAATCTGATTTTGACTCTGCTATGGCCAACAATATGGAGGAAAGTATCATCACCCAGACAAATCTTTCAACCATCAATGCTCTCATATTTAGAAAACCACTCCCTGTGGAAAGTCATATGGAAAGAGGCTCTAGAGTTGATCATCCATGCATCCTTATTACAAAAGTAATTTGGTAAAAAACTTGATTGAATTAATTATGAGCAAAACGCTCAACAAAATATATACAGGATTTACAAAGAGCAAGTTTCAAAATAGAAACTGTAGAAGAAAGATAATTACAGCTAATATACAGGAGTGACCATTAACTAAAAATAGAATAAATAATTAGTCTAATACCCTCCCTTAATGGTCAATCTATCAACTACACCAAGAGACCCCCTGAATTTTACAAACTTATTTGGACCAAAGGACTTGGTGAGGATATTAGCTGTCTGATCCTCCGTCGGAACATACAGCAACTGAACTGATCCGTCTTCAACAAGCTTTCTGATGAAATGACAATGAGTTTCTACATGCTTGGTTCTTTCATGGAAGACTGGATTTTTGGCAAGTTTGAGAACTCCCTGATTATCACAGAACAAGGGAGTCAGACCTGCTTGAGATATTTGCATATCGGCAAGCATCCGGCGAAGCCAAACTGCCTCACAAGCTGCCTTAACTACTCCCCGATACTCTGCTTCTGTCGAGGAGAGAGCCACTGCCTACTGCTTCTTACTAGTCCATGTGACAGCACCGGATCCCAAACTGAACACATATCCAGATGTGGATTTCCTGTCATCAACTGAACCTGCCCAGTCTGAGTCTGTGAAACCACTGAGTCTAGGATCATGACTCCTTGAGTAAAGAAGTCCATAATCAGAAGTGCCCTTCACATAACGCAGCACACACTTCGCTGCTACCCAGTGATCAGCCTTGGGGGCTGTCATGAAGCGTGAAATGTAGCTCACTGCAAAACTGAGGTCAGGTCTAGTGGCAATGAGATAGATGAGGCTGCCCACTAGTTGCCTGAACAACGATTCATCCACTACAGGTGAGTCTGACTTGACTGACAACTTAAGCCCTTTTTCCATGGGTGTGGAGGCAGGTTTGCAATCCTGCATACGGAACTTATCCAGAACACTGCGAGCATACTTGGACTGGGAAATGAAGATATTGCGCTCAGTCTGCCAAACCTCAACACCTAAACAGTAATGGAAGAGTCCCAAATCTGTCATGTCAAATGTGCTGCACAAATCCTGTTTGATCTCAACAATCAAATGTGCTGAGCTCCCAGTAATGATCAAGTCATCCACATAGACAACAAGAATCAGAATATCACTACCAGTGCGTTTGACATACAAATTAGAGTCAAATGGACTCCTCTGAAAGCCATGATCTATGAGGTACTTATCTATCTTGATGTACCAAGCTCGAGGAGCCTATTTCAGGCCATAGAGTGCTTTGACCAATCTACACACCTTATGTTCTTGACCAGCAACCTTGAACCCTAGAGGCTACGTCATGTAGACTTCTTCCTTCAACTCACCGTTGAGGAAGGCACTCTTAACGTCCATCTGATGGACTTTCCAACCAAACTGGGCTGCTAAGGCAAGGACAAGCCGAATTGTACTCATCTTGGCTGTAGGAGCAAAAGTCTCCTCGTAGTCAATGCCTTCCTTCTATGAGAACCCCCTAGCAACGAGACGAGCTTTGTACTTGCAAGGGTTCCGTCAGCTTTGTATTTCACCTTGTACACCCATTTGCAGCTAATGGGCTTCTTCCCTGGAGGAAGATCAGAAAGGACCCAAGTGTGATTTTTCTGAAGACTCTGGTATTCAGACTCCATAGCCTTTTCCCACTCAGGAATTCCTTTAGCTTCTGAATGTGTCTGAGGCTCATAGACACTGTGAATGTTGGCCATGAGAGCAAAGTTAACTGTATGCTGTTGTTTGCTCTTGTTTCTGGATGATCTACCCTCAATGAGCTCATCGTCGTGAAGATCTCCTATAGTCTTAGCCCACCATTTAGGCCAGAGAGTAGAAGTGCCAACAATGGATGTAACAGGAGGAGCCGGAACAAGTGCAACAGGTGGAAGATCAATATCATCCGGAGGAAATTCGGGTTGAGCATCATCAAAATCAGAATCTGCATCATCATCCCTCCCATCAGGTGGACCTAACGGAAGATGAACACCCAAATCAGCAGCCTTCAAAGGCTGATCCTCAGAATGCTGCACAGACGAGGAAGAAAAAGGTCCTCGTTCTTCATCAAAGACAACATCCCGGCTGAAGGTAAGACGATCAGTGTCGATATCAATCAACCGGTAAGCCTTATGGTTGTCACTGTACCCTGTGAACATAAGCTTTTGACTCTTGGAATCCAACTTGGAGTGCTTGGCATCTGGAATCCATACATAAGCTAAAGAGCCAAATATTTTCAAATGACTGATCTGAGGTTTGCGGCCAGTCCAAGCTTCTTCAGGAGTCTTCTCCTTAACAGCATAAGTCGGAGACCGATTAAGGAGATAGACGGCAGTGTAGACTGCTTCTGCCCAATACTTAGGAACATTCCTGTGTTCTAACATAGAACGAGCCATCTCAGTGATTGTGCGGTTACGCCGCTCTACAACACTGTTTTGCTGAGGAGTATAGGGTGTGGTTAATTGGCGTTTGATGCCGTGTATATCACAGAAGTTGGAGAAGTCAGTAGAACAAAATTCCCCCCCATTATCTGACCTAAGAGTGACTATGGGACAACCAGACTCTTTCTCTACTAAGGCCTTAAACTTCTGAAATACAATAAATACACCTGATTTCTGTCTGAGAAAGTACACCCACATTTTACGACTGAAATCATCAACAAAAAGTAAGAAGTACCTGCAACCAGTAACAGAAGGTGTATTCATTGGCCCACATACATCAGCGTGAACCAACTGTAGTACCTTAGAGGCTCACCATGAGTCACTAGTCTGGAACGGTGTCCGATGCTGCTTCCCAGCCTGACAAGCTCCATAAACACCATGATGCTGGGTCTGGATCTCAGGTAAACCGGCTACAAGGCCCTCCCGAGATAGCTGAGAAAGATAGTGCACATTTAAGTGCCCATAACGCTGATGCCAAAGACTGGTGATGGAAGAATTGCGGGCTGCCATGGCTAACTCTGGAGAATCACCTGTATCCACAAGTCTATATAGACCATGATCCTCAATACCAACAGCCACAGTGCTACGAGTCTCCCGATCAATAATGGAACATTTGTGTGTACTGAAAACCACATCCAACTGAGGAGAGTGCCGCATGATCTGACTAACAGAGAGAAGATTAAGTTCCATGCCAGGAACATAGTAGACAATGAGGAATATGAGATTCCTCCCACCAGACTGAATCTGAACAGTGCCCTTACCGACAACTGTATATTCTTCTCCTCCACCGAAAATAACTGAGTCACTGAAGGGAGTAAAGTCTGAAAACCAATCACGTCGATGAGTGAAGTGACACGAAGCACCTGAATCAATGTACCAGGTAGAGGACTTCACATGATCTGCAGGTCTTTTAGCCATAAAAGCATAAAAGGCAGATTCCTTCTGCTCAGTGTGCTCGGCAATATTTGCTTTCTGCTGAGACCCTCCCTGCTTCTTCTGTTCAGAAGCCAAACGCTGACGAGAATCCTTTTTGATGTGACCATATTTGTGACAGTAATTACACTGAATGTTCTTTTTCTTGGTGCTGTCCTGAGGTTGACCTGAGCCTTTTTGCTGTGGAGGCTGACCTTTGCCTTTATTCTGAGCCTGAAACTTGGCTGCAAAAGCCTGCTCTGAAGAGGACGAAGAAGCACTACTACCAAACTGTTGTTTCCAGCGATCCTGCTGCAAGAGGATAGTACAAAGTTCTGGAAACTTTAGATCAACATTAGCTGATGTAATGTTGAGAGTCTCAATGAAATGTTCATAGGACTTGGGTAGACTTTTCAAAGTGATCACGACCATGTCTTCTTCCTCCATTTTTCGACCAATAGCCTCCAGCTGATCTCTGATCTCCTAGATCTTGTTCAGGTGCGCTTGCAATGTTGTTTTCTCATCCATCATGATCGAAAACAACATATTTTTCAGGAAGAACGCACGGCTCTTGTCAGAGGTTTCATGCAAACCCTTCAGATGGTCCCAAATCTCCTCTGTTGTTTTTCCAGCCGGAATCTGAGGTAGCTGATTATCTGTGACTAAAAGCTTAATGAGCATGACAACTTCACGGTTCTGCTCATCAAACTTGTCCTGGTCTTTACCCGCCGTTGCAGGACGTGTAGTGGTGCCTAAAATCATCTGATCGAGGCAGCGATATTCAAAAATGGTCATCATTCGCTGCTTCCAGGTATTATAGTTTTTGCCATTAAATCGCTGACTGCCTTCCAACATGATGTTGGTCAAACTCGCCATCTTGCACGCTTTTCGAGGCACGAAAAACGAGGTACTAAGAAGAGGCAGAATGCACGAAACTTGAAGCACAAATTCCAATGCACAAGATGCTGAGGCAGTTTACAGGCACAAAATTTGAGACAAATCCATCGGCACAAATTTCAAGGCACGGATTTCGAGATACCCAAAAAAATCCGACAGGTACCCAGAAATTGTCTCGAAAAACCCACCAAGAATCTGCAATTGAAAAAAATTTCGGACTTGAACCAGAGGGTCAAAACTCTAGCCAAAAATTTCGGAGGCCCTAGGCGGCCATGAAAGCACCAAAAAAACCAGAAATCAGGAAACCGCGGCTTGAAAACAAAGGATTTTCTTGAAACCCTAGCCACCAAAAAGTATTAATAAGTCTGCAGAATCCAAAACCCTAAACTCCAAGTCCGTCTGCAAATCGCGACTGAAAAATGCAGGAATATGCAGCAAAACGCGATCATGATCTGTGCAAAAACCAGAGGAAGAAGTCGCGCGATCAGAAGGGCCGTCGGACACAAGCAAACAGAAAGACATCCATGGGAGACGCGTCGACGGCGGGAAAATAAAAAGGGATTTCCTTTCTACGCGATTTCCTTCCCCTCACAGCTCGACCCAGACCACCCGCTAAAAACAAACAAATGCTATCTAAACAGAGTCTGCGACCTTCAAAAATAAAAGTGACTGAAGAATCCGCGACGAGATAGCTTCAAACGCCAAAAACTCCTCACAATCCGCGACCCGGCATGCGACCACGGAAGAAAATCGCGACCCCAGAACAATGCGATTTTCAGAGGAAGAAATGGCGCGCGCTGGCTCTGATACCATATTACGAAAGTAATTTGGTAAAAAACTTGATTGAATTAATTATGAGCAAAATGCTCAGCAAAATATATACAGGATTTACAAAGAGCAAGTTTCAAAATAGAAACTGCAGAAGAAAGATAATTACAGCTAATATACAGGAGTGACCATTAACTAAAACTAGAATAAATAATTAGTCTAATAATCCTCACATGCATGTATTGACAATGCTGCAATAAATGCATCTCCTACATCATCTTGAGAAGTCTTAGAATCTAATTCATTATCTGAGTCTTTTTTGTTCTTTTTCTTCTTCTCTTTGCAATATTTTTTAATGTGACATGTTTTACCACAATTCCAACATTTCACTTTGGGCCTTCCAAGGGACTTAGGTCTACCTCTTGATTTAGATTTCTGGTCCTCTTTCTTGTTCTTGCCTTTTTCTTTTTCCTTGGATCTTCTGCAAACAATCAAAGCATCTTTGACAGGATCTGAAGTTTTTTGTCTCATTTCTTTTGAGAGAAAAGCACCTACCACTTCTTCAAGCATAAGCTTAGTGGCAATACTTCCAATTGCCATCACCAAATTGTCCAATGAATCCAGCAAAGAACACATCAGTGTAATACATTGTTCTTCATCGTCCATCTGTACACCTATGGACTTTAACTGACTAACAACAGTGTTAAAAGCAGTCAGATGTTTAGAAACTAAGTAACCACCACCCATCATCAAGGAATGTAATTTCTTTCAAAGAAAGTTTATTCACTGAGGATTTAGCCTAATACAAATTTCCTAATTTTTTCCACCAGGTTTCTGTGGTAGCTTCTCCTAAAACATTCGGAAGCACTAAATCTGCAAAGGAAAACTTAATCAGGCTTCTTGCTTTTTGGTCCAACACTATCCAATCATCAGCAAACATTGCAACAAGTTTCTTTTCAAAGACTGCAACCTATAGATCACGATCTATGAGCAAGTCTTCCATTTTAAGCTTCCACAACTTAAAATTTGTGCCATTAAATCTATCCATCTCCAACTGTGATGTGCTCACCATCTGTTCCTAAAATAAGATCATTCCTATGCACAACTCCCACTCAATGAAGATTAATAGCAAAAAATATTTTTCCCTATCCAAAGATCTCACAAGCTGGCTACGCTCTGATACGAAATGAAAGGAAGTAGATAACACAGAAATAACTTCCAAACTAAACTTCAAAGGAGAGTAGCACCTAATAGTATATGAATCAAACAATTCCAAAAAAAAACACCACACATGCAATAACATGCAAATAGAAATAATACAGCTGACAAAAAAATTACCCTAGGAAAACCCTTTCAGGAAGAAACACCCAACACCAAAAAAAGCTTCAATGTATTATTCAACAACACAAACTCAGTTGTAATACATTCGAAGCATTCACTCTTGTCATGTCCCCTTTTCAGAAATAAAATATTTTGGAGACCCGAAGCCTATTTTCTTATTTCCCGTAAGCTTAGGGATAAAGTTAAGGAAATCTTTTAATAATAATATTTATAGTAAGTCCTAGTAATATTATTTTTAAACATTGTAAAAGGACAACTTAAATATTATTATTATTGAGGGAGGCAATCACTTAAAGGAGATCATCCATTGTTTATGAAATCAAACCCCTTTTCTCATAGCTTGAGCATTCATGTTCATCTATTGCACTTGAGGACAAAAACCCTTGGAGTGTGGATATTTAGAGGACAAAAACCCTCTTGTCCATCAAGGTGATTTTGTTGGAAATAAGCCACACCTGAACCGACGATGGGCTGGCCACAGAGTGGCCAGTAGCTCAGTTGGTAGAGCACTCCATCAACAAATGGAAGGTGCTTTGTCCACAACTGGTCTAACACACCTTCGAGATTTTTTAAACCTTCCAACATCAAATCTATGCAGCAGGTTGTCAAAGAAGACCAGAAAAAGGTGTGTTACTTGTCCATATACCCGCAATCCAGCTTTCTTGTGCCTTTCAAGATAATAGCTATGCAGTGGGTTGCAAAACAAGACCAAAAAATAGAATGGTGTTAGTTCATAAGTCATTCAATTGTCACAATAGTTTTAGAATTGCCTATGATTCAATGCACAAGATTTTCAAACTCAATCTCCAAGACAACCAGCTTGAAGAAACCATAATGTAAGTCAATTTTTTTTTAATTTGATTTATCAACTGATTTCAAGAGGAACCTGGTAACCTCCTAGAATATTCAAGATAGTTCAAATTGTTTTATTCTTGCTATCAGTCTATCCATCATACTTTATATTGCAACCCTATTGAGTCCAAGTCACACAATGCTCTTATTTTATTTACTAACATTTTCCATAGCATCATCTGAAATTCCACCTCTCGTAGCTAGGAGATTCAAATCATGTGTCACAAATAGAAACAATGTCTATCATTGTTTGCCAATTGGAGATCTTGAGCCTGTACAAATTCAAAGGAATATTGAAACAGAACCAAAAATTCCAATTGCTTTCCTTGGCTGCTCATGTTGGCTTCAGTTCCAACTAGTACTTCCAATTGATACTGCTGAACCAAGAGTACTCTGAGGAACAGAAAAAATTAATGCAGTCCTCTAGGAGTAGTAAGAGTATGGCTAGTACTAGTGGTTGCCCCACAGGTTAGATTTTGAGTCACAAGAAGCTAAGGTGTTTTGTACAACTTGCTCCAACTCCAATCTCAACATCAGAAGGGGGCACTTTCCAAATTTCAACCCTATTTTAATAAGTTAGTCTTCTTTTCCTCCTATTCACTTCAAGATTACATCATTTCTTGCATCATCTCTAGTGGAACATTAGAACAAGAGAATTTCAAGCCTTTCATCGATACTTTATCAGGCACTAATGGACATACATAGTCCCAATTCAAACATTGGAAAGTGCAACATAGAATAGTCTAAGAAAACACCTCCTCTATGAAAATTAAATCACTTCTTAAGCAAATAAAAATTCCATACTTGAATCGACTATAAGGTAATTTGTCTTTCTCCGCAGATCTACATTGCCTACTCCAGCCAATAAAAACCCTGTCACTGTATCCTGTAGTAGAAATGGATTTACATGTTAGCTGGTTGTAAGAATTGCCCTCAAAAGATACTATCTATCGAACAAAATTCCATAATCACTGTGGCATACCTTTAAAGAGTGTTAACAATTGTTGGTGGATTTCACCCTTAAATTTTAACAAGCCCAAATCACTAAAAAGGTACATAATTAAATTATTAATTGATAAAATGAATTACCAAATGAATCTTATGAGATGAAGTTCCTCTTTGAATTTTCCTCAAATTTTAAAAAAAAAATGATCATCAAACAGTTACTTTAGGTCCCTTCATATAGATAGAAAGATCTCATTCTGGAGTGAAATCTTTTGAGCACAAGCTGAAAGTTAGTACAAGAGATAATTAATAAACTCATAGAGAGATTTTAAATTTATTTTTGTTCTGTCTAATAAACATTATATTTTTTTGGAAGGTTAAAAGTTAAAACCATTCTTGAGAGTTACAATGTCACAATGTGTTATCGGCTACAGGTATCTTTGTTATCGGTAAATTTTGAGGAAGGATAAATCAAGCAAACAAGAGACAGATGTTTAGATTTTGACCAAAGGAAAATTGCTGGTAGAAAATTATTTTCCAACCTTAATAAATATTTAATAGTCATATTTGTCAATATGATGACCACAATATAAGATTATTTAAAATTTAAAAACTTTCCACTTCCTCACCTTCTAGACTCTTCCTGTGGTATGTGAGGGCTGACCCTATTCTTATATATGGAGGAGATTAATCTAATAGCAATCAATCATACTGGAAACAAACCTCAAAAGGCTTGTTGGTTTGGTTGTTCACCTAAGGAAGATAGTAGCTCAAGAATTGATCCAGGGCCTGGGATGGTGCCCGGAGGATAGACACATTTAGCTGACTTGATGTGATATGGCAGAAGCATATATTTAAATGACAGAGGCGAAGAACTATAATAGAGTGTAGAAAGTTAGGGGAAGATGAAATAATAGAACAGTTAGACATTGCAATGAGAACTACAATGTGCAAAGTTCTACCATGTAATAGTTCTATACAAGAGCTGAGAGTTTGATTCATAGTTACCAGAAGATGGGGACTGGTACTAGTATGGGGGCGAGGACGGGTCCTGTTACACCATTTTTTTTTAAGTTGGAGACAGGTACTTGGAGACAGCAAATATAGCAAAAAATATTTACATATATATCATACAATGGATATGCAACTTTAAAGAATGTAAAATACTAAAATGCTTAAAAAAATTTAAAATTAACATTTTGAAGAATTGAAATAGATGTCAACAAAAATAAAGATTAATTGTATCAATATTTGAAAATCATCATCATGATATAAAAAATTATTTTAAAACATAACTACCTAGAGATGGCAAATAGAGACTAGGAGGGAAATGCCATTATTTTAAAAACATGGTATGGCGGTCCATAGAGATGACTATATTTTCAATCAACTGATGAAACTTCAATGCATCTACACATCTTAAGCTACAAAAAACTTGTAAATTTTAATGCAGTAAATAGAAATAAAAAATCTATTTGTGTATTTCTTCGAGTCTTTTAGCTTTTTTCAACCACATGTCAGCACTTTAGAAAAACCTAGTGTAATTTATATGATATATCTAAGAAACCTCTATAGGAAGTTTCCCAATTTTCAAGGATGCTTCTAGGAGACGTATAGAGACATAAAAAAACTTCATATGAAGTCTCCTAATGTTTGGAGATGTCCCCATATGGATCTCCAAGACAGATGCATTTCCAGCTCAAGAGACAAGTGCCAAGGGTTAGTGTATGAGTCCAAGTAAATATGGGTTGAATGTATGATCACCTAAGCTATCCTCCTGTTCAACCACTAAGCTAGCTGACTCACAAACTAGTTAACTCTGATGAATATTACAAAGAGTGGTAGTATACATTAATATACATGTAGGAGGGTGACGAGCAGCTTGGCAGTTACAAGACTGCCTGCTGTTCTGTCGAATTTTGACTAGATTCCTCTGTGCTGCAGTTAAACAAGTATGGTGCAACAATTGTCTATGTAGAACAAGTCTATCGGAACAGACACCCTTAGATTTGTGCAGCGAGATTGGCAAGGAATTAGGCTGTCATGTTACCACAACATGTTTTTTTTTTGGGGGAGGGGGGGACGACTAGGCTGCTGATTGAGCCCATAAGCCAAATGTCAATGCTGATAAGAGTTATGAACTTCTGAGTTTCCCGTGTCCTCTTGGATAAATCACCCCTCCTTGAGAAGCAATGATCCTCATTGTGTGCAACTAAGGAATTAGATGTGAAAAGTTATGAGCAACTTGCACTTTTTTGAACCATTTCCATTGAGAAGGAACTTGACCCGCTTTCACAATCTAGAAGAGAGGGATCTCTTGTTGCTGTGTCTGTTGTGTCAATTATATAATCAGTCTCTCCTGGTGAGGTGAAGTCTAGATTGGTTTCAACGAGTTCTAGAGTCTCCACAGTGTCAAGAGAGTTCAACAGAGGTGGGAAAAAAATGGCACAAGAAATCTGTATTGAAAACAAGGTGCAGACTAAGTTAGGGAGGAAGCTTGAGCTCAAAAGCATTATCTCCTCCTTGTTTGGTGATAGTGTACTAAGTAGCCAGTTCAGGTTTGGGTTCGCAGGTTGGTACGTGGATTTGGCAAAAAAAGATTTGGGGTTGCGTTCATTTTGGTCTGTCCATATAAAAACCATAAATACATAAATATTTTAACCTAAAATAGAGATAACCACGTAACATACATTTAATAAACAAAACAACCATAAAAATTTTATAAATTCATATGTGGCTAAAATCTAAAGCTTAACTCTCTTTATGTGGACCCCACATAGAGCATAAAAATTAAAAATAAAACTCACTACTAATGTGTTGGACCCTTAAAATGTGATTAAAAATAAAGAATATGTTGTTGTTAACAACGTGAAGCCAATAATTATTGGTTTATAAAATAAATGCAACAGGCAATACTCAAAAAAACTCCCTAAAGAGGCTCAAATAACTGCTGGACAAATTTTAAACAGTGGCAACACTAGTTAATAACACCTCCAAAACTCCGTCATTTTCACACACATACTCATCAGCCATCATTGTGCAGAGAAGTAAGTAGGCCACCGTTAACAAAGAAACAATTGTATTACTGCAATGGGGCCATTTGTACAAGTCCCCCGCTGTTAACAGAGAAACAAAGAGATGCAGGGGGGTTTTTCTTTTTTATTTGGTCTATAAAATGTGATGGAAAAAAAGTTAGTCTTAAACTGATTAAAAGAAAATTAAATTGAAAAAAGGTGTTTTTCTAGGCAGGTTCTGTCGGATTCATCATGGATTCACCCAGGATGAACCCACAGGTGTCTAACCACACCATGGCTGAAGCCCCTCGCATACCAGACCCAGATCCAAACTGAGTACAAACCAGACCTGGATGTAGACATCCCCCTAATAAATCGGTAACTTAGATAATGAAGGGCATGTACTGAAGTGGACAAAGCTTACACCAAGGTCTTATGAGTCATTCCTTCTGCAAATGTAACCATACTCGATCACCAACCTCAAAGGCGTGCGGTGTGTAGTGTTTGTAATGGAGCTGCTTGTATTTAGCATTTTTGTTCTAAAGGATGGTTTGCATATGTTATATCCCCTGAATGTGCTAAATGAATTTGGTGGCTTTGTCAACTTTCTTTTGAGTCGAAGGAGTTGTCGTTGAGGATGTTGACATGGGATAAGCGATCAAGGGATGTTGGTGGTTGGAAACCCAAGCAAACCAGAAAAAGGTTGTGCATTGTAGAGTTGTGAAGAGCACTAGTGTAGTTCTGTTGAATGAAATGCAAGCTTTCTGTTGATGTGTTTTCCTTGCATACAACGCAGAATAAAATACCTATGTACTCTATCCTCTCTTGAACAAAATCCCTCAAATGCTCAAGCTAAGTGATCAAATGAGTAGACTCCAAGGTTCTCCATTAGTTCTTTTGATTTCACGACTCGGGATAGCTTAGTAGTAGGATATGATTTGATGTTTAACACAAAGGGACTTACACAAATGCTCAACAATAGGAAACTTGTTTCTCTTGGATAACAGGCAACATAGCTTCTTTGAAAGGTCTAACAATATGTTGACTTAAGATGTGGCAGTGTAAGCTCTTGAATCTAATTCTAACGAGATTCTAAAGAAAATGCAAAAGAAATGGATTTAGAGAACTCTAATCTAAGATGCAAGCAATTGCCACTAATTCACTAGAATCTCAACCACACTTTGCTTCGCCATAAAATAACAACTGCACAAAGGTGATGCAATCTTCTAAGGGAAAAGATAAGATTTTCAGATTACTTATGCGCATAAATCCCCACAAACATGAAGGTAAATGATCATAAAGTAATTGAAGTTAAGCTCAAATAAGGTTCAGACTAACCATGCACTACAATTTGCCATCGACAAATTATAGATGGTATGAACTATAAGGATTCCAAACATGAATCAGCAGTAACAACTCCCATGAACATAAAACTAAATTGCTGAAAACAAACTAAACTAATCTTATTCTATGAGCGAACACCTAGAAACCATGCATCCATTCGAAACAACACAAAATCACCATGGAGAATTCAACAATGAATTTGCATTTATTTCAGCAGAGTCTTTAGCAACAATTTCTCAGAGCATTCCCCCCTTTCAAATGAGAGCAAAATGAGGCTTATATAGCCCTCAAAATACAATGAATGGCCAAGATTAAATCTAGGAATCAAGGGCCCTTATTGTGCCACACAGGCAGGTGGTTACAAAAATTTACTATTATTAGGCACTGCATTTATGAAGCACTCACTAAGTGGGGTGTCCTCCTTTATTCCTCTCCTTATTTGTGATAAATTCCACAAATCTAGTCATGACGTGTAATTTCCTCCATAGGGACACTTGGCAGCCCCTGAATGGTACCTTCTACAATTTGCAACTCCTCTGTGCATTTGACAAGTGCCATGGAGGGAGACAATGGTAATCAACTTTCAAGGGTATGGAAGGAGTGTCATGGAGTAGGATGTTAGAGTCTTCATTGCAAGGATTCACACTCATTGTATGAGTGATTCATAGGGTAAACCGTAAGACCCATGAGGACAGAATAAATTGGAATGGTGAACTATGTGGGGAAAAGTGTCAAGGGCTGCCTCCTCGAGGGCAAGATACAACATCGTACTTGGCTGTTACAATTGCTCATAGACAACTGCTGTTACAATAGAAAAATTCTGAATGTAGGGACCAGAGACCTGTTAGCAAGAACATAATTCACCACACTTATATCCTACCTATGAGAGAAACAAATTAATATCTTGGAATCTGGGATATAAGAAGCATGTTAATAATATGAAGACCATGTGACTCATTGAATCAGAGATGTATCCATCAGCCATGACAAGTTATTTTGATCAGTCCATGTGCTGCATAAACCAAACTCTTAAGAATTTAACTATTGAAGTTGCCAAATATTCATCCTCCATATGTCTTGTTTAGGCATTAAAATTGCCTAAAGAATGGCATCGCCCAAAGAGTATTAAGGGGAGAACTTTAGGTAGCGGTCAATATATGGTCACTATCAATGTGCATGGCAAAGGATGGTAATGCTTGTGGGAAAATAGCAAACTGGAATCAATACATCTTAAAGAGGAGCCAAGTCCTTATCAATTCAAATCCACATGTATCTAGAATGCATGCTAAAGCCAACATTGACAAACCTACATCAAGGGCACTCATGCATGAGTGAGTCGACAGCATCAGAGCCTTGAACATGCCTGATATTTGAGTCTCACACCGGGGATGTTGAGACCCAAAAGAAGATTGTATCTTTAGAGAGGGCCCACTCAGGGCTATCGTTTGTCTCAATAAGAAATTAAGATATCACAATGTAATAACTTTTTGCAAAGTACTTGGAGAAGACCTTACAACTCCAATGGGCAATAGAGATGCCACCAAAACCAACTAAGAATTGAGAGTGCCATCATTTAGATGACCAAGTCATGACCACATGGGAGAATCATGGATAACATGCTTGCAGTACCTAGTTACTAACCCATCTGTTATCTTTCCTGACAGCCAAGACTTGAGCAGGAGCATTTTCAAGCTCCTCCATAAGGAGTCTTGTGAGCTCTGCATCCAAATAAATCTTGTTGGGGAGAGGCATTAGATTCATTTTAGGTTTTAGAACACATTAACGTTCTTTTGCAGATTGGAACCTAAAATAAGAGTACTGTCAGGAGTCTCATAGGCTCTGTCGAGGGAATCATCTTTTAGGTCAGAAACTCATGTAAAAAGGCATGGCCTACCTAAATGGGATAAATGGGCTTAGGAAGGAAGTGAACTTGAGGTTGAGTGCTTTGGATTTTCTTGTTCTCTCCTATTCAAATTTCACTTGGATTGGTATTTTAATCATTGTGGGGGCCTTTCTTCCTTTATCAACTCATACCCACTATTTTTGTTCCTTGACATGCTGAATGGACAGCTGTTATACTGTAGGTTCTTTCTTTAGGTTCCTAAGCTCAGCATTTATCTCCAGTTGTTTGCATTTTACCTTCAGTTACTACATCCTAAAGCTGCTGAAAGTGTTAGGGATCAGCTGGTGATCTTGAGGTCGCTCAAGTTCAATAAACCCTTCCTTCTGATAGGGAGTAATACTATCTTTGTCCTGCAATTTATTTTGGAACAGTGAGGAATTCTTGAAACTTGGACCTGATATTTTTAACCTCTGAATTCCTGTTACAAAGCCTACTAGATGGGATCCTAGTTCTCTTGATGATCTTTATAATTATGGTCACTGCCTTGTAAGATTGAGGAGATTTGGATTCCTGTGGACAATTTTTTTGGAAAATTCTGAAAATCAAGCTTTGGATAATTTTTTTGGTTTTCTGGATAAAATTCTGAAAATCAGTCCACTAGAAGTCCTGATAATCCACAGAATATTAGAGAGCTTCTTTGCCTAAAAATTCCTGGTTAATTTTAGCCTTTAGGCTTTTCATAACAAGCCTAGGATCTATTGTGATGTTACTCTAACAACGAGTTTGAGAAAGCATACTCTCCAAAATGTATAGAGATAAATTATCTTCTCTCAAACTTTATGCAGTGAATACATGTGATAAGCTGAGAGATGCTTGCATATGCCTGCATAATGTAAGTCATAATCACCATATTTCTGCTCCAGTTGAACGTTTATCTTTCATAGTATCTGTTAGTGCACCATTATGAGAATAAATACTAAATAATCAAATACATATGAAACATGGTATTACATTTTGCTATTTTATTTTCTTTTGGCGCCTGTTTTAAATTGGTGAGTGTCTGTTGTGTACCTCTTCCCTTAAAAGGTATGAGTAAGGTGGATACATGGTCATAAACATGCCAATCTGATGTACTTTTTCATAGATAAAGGTTTACCATTTGTAAATCTTACAACAAATTCTCTAGTGCTTAGTCATTCCTGAAGCCCGTTGACTACAGCATAGATTAAGGTGAGTATGGAGTCCCTGACAATAAGGCTTATTTAAGGAGAATGCAATTTCAAGATAAAAAGTTTGTTCATCTCATCAATTTTATCTTTTTCTTTAGTGTTGATGGCTATCCAACCAAGTCTATCATCTACATTTGAACTATCCTCTATCTCAATTTCTTCTTCTTGAATAGTAAACATGGATTTTTTTTGAGTCCTTTTCTTTATCTTTGTTCTTATTCTTTGGATGCAATTCAGGATGTAGTTTCTAATACTTAGCATCAACATGACCGTCAATTTACAATTACTACAACAATTGAAATTCTTTGTCCTTTTCTTTTTGCATAACAATGTTTGCTTTTTACCTTCTAAATAGCTTTGAAATTCTTGTCTTTGTGCTTGGAAGATTCTCCTTCATACAACTTCGCCTCCTCCTCCACATAATAAGCTTGGACACATGCTTCATTCGAGTCCTTGGGATTGGTGGTGGCTACCCTCCTTTGGATGTGGGAATGGAGTCCTCTGAGATACTTTGTAAGCATGTTCACCTCATATAATTCCATGCCATTCAACATGGCTTGCCTCCTAAACTCTATAGCATAGTCCTGCTGCGTGCACACTTTGCCCACTTGTTTGTTTTTTATACATCCATTTCATTTTTTTATCTGTTTTATGCCCAATGAGAGAATTTCCTATGAATTGTTTATTTAAATTCTTCCCAATTACTTACTATGGGCTTCTTTCTTTTTTCATGATTAACACTATAATTTTCCCACCATACAAGAGTATGCCCTTCTATTTTGAGGTGTGCAAAGGAAAATCTTTGTGCCCCATTAACCTTATGCACACTAAATATATTTCTAATTGCTTTATCCAATAATCTAGAATTTCCACATTTTTATGTCTATCGAAAGTTTTAATTTCTACTTTAAAATGGACTTTGAAAGTTTCCCTTACTTTCACATGATTCATTCAAGAAATTTTCTGCCTTCATACCTTCACCTTCTTCCACAATACCAAATTTTTTGGCAAGGGCTTTCACCAAATCACACATTGTAGATTGCTCTTGAGCAATCTTCATTTGTTGCCTTGACATATGCTCTTGTTGTTGGCCCAACCATTGTTAGTTTTCTGTCACACCCTTCATGTGGCTTTCCAATGCGGTACCCATGCATTCAATTCCTCCATTTGGGATTTTTGTGTTCTTATCACCATCATACAAACACACATTCATAATCGACAAATGTCAAACTGCTATCATACCAAAATGATTTGTAAATTCTCAAAACTTCTAGAATTCAATAATCATAACATTAAATTCCACCTTACTACTTGCTTTAACAAATGAGGTACTTGGGGCACACTTGAGGGCATTTATTATTTAGTGAATATCCATTTGATTCTCATTTAGTTAGGGCCTAATTACTACTTCATGGCTTTGACAACCGTGTTTGTTGAAGGTTTGGAGCTTGGTTAAAAGCAATACATTTTTCAGAAATAGCATGTGCCATGAAGGTCCATGTGGCCTTGAAAGCCTTAATTTGGTCTTGGTTGCACGGGTTTTGTGACTCAACCCCACCTTGTATTGCGATAGGGAATGTGCCCAAGGTGCAACCCTTGCGAGGGGTGCGACCCTATTAGAGACTGCCGCCCACAGTCCCCCACTTTGGTTTTAGAAAGCAAAAAATAAAAATTGTTTTGGATTGTGCCAGATGGAAAGCAACATTTTTTCCTTTATTTGGCATGAAATTAAAAACATAACATATTTTTTTTCTATTTTTATAAAATTTTCAGCATTTTTAATTTCTCGATTTTTTCTTGATTAAATTTCAATTAATTGATAAAAATATCTTTCTTTTGGTTTTTTGAGTCAATCTAGAGAAATGTTTTTGCTATTATGACTAGGGCTACCTTTACCTAATGCATTCTTTATACCATCAATCAGTCCTCGAGAATGAAGGAATTTGGTGGCAAATCCCAAAACTTGTGGACAAGAGACACATTGGGTCCATCTCTTCTTGATCCATGATTTCCACCAAAACTGGTTAGAAACTAGGAAGTCAAACAACTAATCTACTTCACTACTTGGATTTCAAAATGGTAGTGAAGTTGGAAGGAATTAAAGAGCTTCTACACAAAGAAATTAAGTTGCTGAAATGGAAAGATTGCAACACAAACACAAGATTTATCATGGGAAAACCTTGTGAAGGGAGAAAATCCTAGTTTGGTAAAGCCAGTTGTTCTTCTTTTGGAGTATATTGCTCAAACATTTGTTGAGTACTCGCCTAATTTGAGTTATTTTTACAGGTGAGTAAATTATCCATAAACTCACCTAGCCGAGTTTTGGTGAGTTTATGAATTTAAGTATTTTTTTTATATTGCATATTGTTTACAAATATTCTTCTCATACAAGCATCAACATGAGACCAATACAAGCTCTTGCGAGCACTTAGTAGAGACTAATACAAGCTGTTGACGAGCAAACACAATAGAAATCACCTATCGAAGACCAAGAGTCACTACTTAGAAATCCACTTTTATTTAGAAACCACAACCACATTAGAAGCCAACTTTTATTTAGAAACCACAACCACATTAGAAGCCAACTATGGAAGACCAAGAGTCACAACTTAGAATTCCACATTAGATGTCCCTATGGGGATTTGAACTCGGGTCTCCACAATGAGAACCCAACTTTTTAACCAATTAAGCTCAACCCCTTGGACTAATTTAAGTATTTTTTTAAAATGTGTGAGTTTTTGCTAAGTTGCCGAGTTTGAGTAAAAATTGGATTTGTTGAGATTTGTTGAGTCATGAGTTTTTGAATTGTGGCTCTAATAAACAAGTACAAATGCATTTTACTAACTCTGACAAGCCTATTCTTGTACTTAGATACTATCACTTCAATTTGCTTCCTTCCTTTTGTTTTGGGTTGTCATTTGCTTCTGATAGAGTGCTGGAAGATTCTAGACATGTGATCAACGCCATGTACATAATTTGAAGAGACAGGGTCATTGAAACACTTCAAATTCTCATTCTTTTAGTTGGGACGAAACCACTCCTTTATAGTAGCCAGAGGTTATGAAACTGCCCCCTATGAGGAACCGGGGGTTTCAAAACCACCCCTATAGAGCCTGTGGTTTTGTAAAATCGAATTCTATGGGTGGTTTCTTTGCTTGAAACTTGTTGAAGTATCTTCCTTTGAGATTGAGCTTTTCACTTGGATCCAATACGAAACGCTTATCTTTGCAGTAGCTCAATTGTGCTTATGCCAAAGAAAGATGATACATGGTAGTTGTGCATTGATTATAGAGTACTCAACAAGATCATAGTGAGGAAGCACTACCCTCTTCCCTCGATAGAGGATCACTTGGACTAGCCCTGTGGCACCAAATTCCTCACCAAAATCAATCTTAAGTCTAGGTATCATCAATATCTTGTTGGACCTACAAACGTTTGGATTATAACCTTCAAAGCCAAGGAAGGTTTATTTGAATTGTTGGTTATGTTCTTTGCTTAACCAATGCTCCAATGACATTCATGTAAATGATGAATGACACTCTTAGGTTGTTCACCAACTCATTTGTTGTACTCTACCTCGATGAAATCCCAATCTTTAGCAAGACATGGGATGACATTTGCACCACACCCTACAAGCTTTTGATACTTTATGATAGTAAAAGCTCTATGTCAACTTGGAGAAATGTTCATTCGCTATGTCGCAGATACAATGTCTAGAATACATTGTGGACACATAGGGAATGCACGTGGACTTGACCAAAATCTACATTATCCAAGATTTGTCTATACCAAAAAATAATTTCACAGAGCTCGTATTTCTTGGGATTGGCAAACTTCTATAGGAGGTTTGTACTTGGTTTTTCCCAAGTCATTTGGCCATTGAATCAAATCACTAGAGGTGGTGCAGTGGCAAAAATTCACTTGGTCTTCCACACAATAGAAAGCATTCAACAAAGTGAAATGTAGACTCTATCCTATGCCAGTGCTCCTACTTTTGGATCTTCAATAGGGCATTTGTGAGAGAGATGGGACTCCTCCGAACATGCACTTAGAGTAGTCCTCACTCAACATGGCTATTCAATTGCTTTTCAGAGCAAGACCTTCACCTCATCAATTCAACAATATCCCACGTAGGACAAAGAGCTTTATGCCATGGTCCAAACATGTAAGCAATGGAAACACTACATAATGGGAAAAGAAACAATGATTCACATAGACTACAAGCTACTTCAAATTCTACAAACATAGCACAAGCTCCAACAAGAACACCATCAGGAGTGGTCATCATAAATCTAGTAGTTCCACCTTAACATCCGGCATAAGAAAGGAAGTTCCAATCTAGTTGCAAAGTGTTTGAGTCAACCTCTAGTTCAAGTTCTCGTCACTGTGCTTGACATGTGTGGACATAAGATAGTCTTATGGACAATTGAGCAGAATTGTATGCATTCAATGCAGACTTCCAAGAGATCTATTAGACCTTACATAGTGGTAAGCCAATTATGGACTTCTACTTGCAAAATGGACTCCTATATCACCTTGGGCACTTGTGTGTATTAAACAAGAAAGAGTGGCATAGACTCATATGGGAGGTTCATTTCAACAAGGTTGTAGGACATTTCAAAATTGAAAAGATTCTCATGGTACCATAGAAGTACTTCTAGTAGTCACACCATTGATTAGATGTTGCCAAGTATATTCAATCCTACACTACATGTGCCATAGCCAAATTGGTCAACAAAAGACAAGGTAGTACATGCCTTTGTCGATTCTGACAAAGCCTTGGGGGTTTATTTCCATGACTTTTTGTGGGGTTCATCCCACTACTGTAAGGGATTTTGAGTGTGTGTACACAGTGGTAGATAGATGGCAATTCTTATGCCTAGCAAAAAGTCCATTTCAGCTCAATTGCAAAATGATGGGTTCACTTTGGATTGCCATCCACCATCATTTTTTATCGAAACACCATATTCTTGAGCCATTGTTGGAAACCACTTTTGTAACTCATGGACACAAAGGTTGACAAGTCTATTTCCTTCCATCCATATATTGATGGACAGACAAAAGTAAATAAATAGATGATAGTGCACCTTCTTTAGATGTACAACTCCAGGAAGTAGTGCACGTGGGATGAAAGTGTTGATGTGTTTTCCTTGCACATACAACGCAAAATAAAATACCTATGTACTCTATCCTCTCTTGAAAAAAATCCCTCAAATGCTAAGCTAAGTGATCAAATGAGTTGACTCCAAGGTTCTCCATTAGTTCTTTTGATTTCACGACTCGGGATAGATTAGTAGTAGGATATGATTTGTTGTTTAAACACAAAGGGACTTACACAAATGTTCAACAATAGGAAACTTGTTTCTCTTGGATAACAGGCAACATAGCTTCTTTGAAAGGTCTAACAATATGTTGACTTAAGATGTGGCAATGTAAGGTCTTGAATCTAATTCTAACGAGATTCTAAAGAAAATGCAAAAGAAATGGGTTTAGAGAACTCTAATCTAAGATGTTGTAATGTCCCCATTTTCGAGTCCTATTGCAGCACAGTTAGAGTTGACTTTCTGGGTTGGTGACAGCATAACCAGAGGAGTATTTCGATGTCACCAGGGTGTTCGAGTGATCCAGTGGAGATGATTGACACTTTCCAGAGAGAATTTGGACAACTTGTTTGTACTTACTATTTATAGTAAGTGCTTGCACGTCGACAATCTTTCTGGGTTTTCCTGGGTTTGTTCTCTTTGGTCCTCGGGGGACACTGCTATTTTTAGTAAGTTCGGGTTCGGTGTTGGATCGGGATTTTCAGAGTGGGGTTGGATTTGTCTCGTCAAGGGCTTTCCGACGAGCTATAGATTATGGCATTCCGACATCGTTTGGGCCTCCGTTTTAAAGTCTGTAAATTAATATTAATATTTAATATTGGACTTTGGGTTTAATTGGTTAAGTGATGAAAAAATGAAATATTTAAAGTCACTTATGTCATTTTTTGGAGCGCTCACATTGGGAAATATTAAAAGTGGAATTAAAAAAAATATTTCCCTCCAAAGTAAAACATCCCTCTTAGAGAGTTATAAAAGAGGGAAAAGTGCCTCATTTGGGACATGCTTGAATATATGATTTTGTTGGCTATTTGCTCTGCTAGGGTTTTCCCTAAGAGGGTTTGAAGAGAATTCGAACCAGAGGCTATTGGGGACGAAAACTCCCTCTAGTAACGGCATTCTACAGGTGTGCAATACCACCCAACGGTGCCTATGTTGGTGGATGTATTCAGCATTCACATTTGTGCCGGAATGGAGTTCGTGTAATGAGATTTGTGGATTCACTGTTCATATCATTTGCAGATTTTGAGAAGATTGTCTATGCAGATTTGAATGACTGATTTCATGGTTGTTTAGAGCATATTTTGTTGAGGGTTTGGAGCTAATATTTGTTGCATTGCTGGCCATACCTCCTTATGCATGGCCGTACCATTTCTAGCAGCTATTTGGTGTGAGTTTTGACATATATCTTCCTCTATATTGGTCGTCGTGGGAACTATTGCTGATCATTCTCAGACTAGATTCAAAGAGATTCCAGTGGTTTTTATTGCATATCTTACTTGTAGCCAGTCGTACAATGCCCTTGGAGGACGTGGGTCTTTGGTGACTCATTTGTTATTTGCTGCAGCTTCGTTTCTTCTCTATTGGAGGCGTTTAGAACTCTAATATCATTGTAATCCATTGTAATAACCAATACTTTCAGTCTTATGGAGATTTGAAGCATTTTCAGCCATACCCATTTGCTGGTCCGACTACAGCAATTGTATGAAGTTGTGAATCTCAACATGGGTATGTGATAGTAATTGTTTATTGGCTATTTTACTATCTGGGTATCTGTTAGTTTCTACATGTCTATTGTACTTTTTCTGGGTTTGCATTCTATGCTCTATATTGTATGTTCCGGCAACACATTTGCAAGAAAACAGAAAACCCCTTCTGCATTCTTCTGTCTAGTCTGAAAGAACACAATAAAATAATAAAATAACTCATAAAAATATTTTAAAAATATACAAACAAGTACGGCACATTACAGTGGTATCAGAGCTAAAGATCTTGCCATCCTGTGAGGTCAAACACAAACATGCAGAAGATGAAATGAGACATGCAACCTACACATCAGTATTATTCTAGATGCAATAGATCGCAGCTAGACATTCAGGTTCCCCATATTTATCCCTTTGCAGGTACAGATACAGTAAGGGTAGAGGAAATGGATGATGAAGATTGGGAAGGGTTGAGTATCCAAGAGATGCTAAATAATTGGTGTAGGAGACAGAAAGAGGATCTAAGAGTGTTACGACAAAATTCTAATCAATTGATACAGAAGATAGATAAGTATTTCCTCAGGAATCCTGATAACATTGGCATTTGTGAAGATAAGATTAAAGGAGATACTACCATGAATGAGGTGGTGCATGAAGAAAAGGATAAAACAACAGCTGTGGATCCTAGTGCGGATTCAACTAGTGATGATTCTAATGACTTCCTTGATGATTCCTATGGGGCTGATGACTATATTGAGTCCACTCATACATTTTCAAATGAAGGGCATGGAGAACACAAATTTGATGGTGACTTCAAAATAGTTTTTGATGATACTTTATCTTATTCTGGTAATGTTAATTCAGGTGGCCTTGGTTTTGACTTTCAAACCAAGCCTATGGAGAGAGATACTTACATGGATACCAATGTTGGTGAATTAGAGGTGGTTGTTGATAGGCCTTGTGAAGAGATGAGATCATTGGATGATATCCTTTTGCCAGCTAGAGATGATGGTTTCTTTTCTTATTCCAGTGTTGATGACACAAGTGGGTGTTGGTTTGACTCTCAAACCCAGCCTATGATGAGGAATGATTTATTCACAAAGGGCACCAATCATGAGGAAAATAGTGATCACATTTTCCCTAATTTGAGCAAACAACACTTTAGCACGTGGGATCCGAGTGTGATGGTCCCAACATTTGATGTGGGTCTTGTTTGGGATGGATCTACTTTTAGTCATACTATAGTTCCTACTTCATTTACACAGTTGGGCTTAAGGGACGGCATTGACGACCTTGATGATGTTGATAACAACCTTGAAAACAAATCAGATTTGGTGTTGCATGGTGCTAATCATAAATCAGAAAATTTTTATGAAGTTGACAAGTCTCAGGGGTCCTATCTTTTGCCAGGACAACTAAAGGTAAGTGAAGACTTGATAGCTGAAAGAATTGGATCTGAGCCTTTGTATAATGAATACAGAATCACAAAACAGGAGGCATGCATTGCGGAGCTAGCTGATTTGGGGAAGACTACCACAGAAATTAATAATGTTGAGCCTACTCTTGAGATAGCAGCCATTCCATGTGAGGATGATAGATGTGTGGAGTTCCCTATCATTGACACTCAAGATTTGGGTGTTAAGAATGAATTATGGGATGCGGATTCAAGCCATAGCAAATCTGATTTTGCAAATCAGACCTTAGAAGAGAGGAATGAGACAGAAAATTTACTTAATGGTGATAGGTTCCAGGATAGCTCTTTGGATGAGCATGCATCTACATTGGAGGCAGCGGTGAGCAATGATTATGTCCAATCAGCAGCTTCTATTATGTCATTGGAGCCATCCCGTGAGGTACATAACAACAATACCTTTGTTGAGGAAGTGTGCAGAGCTGATAGCACACATGAGGATGCTTACCAATCGGTGAGTGGTGATGGTTCAGCGTCTTTCCATAGTGCAGAATACAAATCAGAAAATTCGTATGGAGATAAATTGTCAGAGGGGTCTAATCATTTGGCAGAGCAATTGAAGGTGAACGAAGCCATGGTTGCTTCAGCCTTAGAACACTTTGATGTTGCTCAACCGTTGGTGACACACTGTTGTTGGACTCCAGGTATATATGAGCACCTTGATAGTGGACTTTCCCTTGCTGAGTTTCAGGCACTTAGAGATGCAGTTGGGATCATGAAGAATAATTACCTACAGTTGTTATCTGATAGAGATCATCTTCTCAGGATCGACGGTATTTATCATGATGCTCTAAGGGGAAAGGAAGAGGAGGTTGATGAGCTCACCTATGAGCTTGAGGTTACCACAAACTCTTTGAAGAGCACTCAAACAACCCTTCAAGAGTCAAAGTTACGAATAGATGAGCTTACCGTGGAGTTGAGCTTGGCGCAATCTTCATCACCTACAGATACAACTCAAATATCTATGGCAGCATGTGGTGATGAGCATACATCCACGAATGGTGGTAATGAGTATGTGGAGGATGTGACTACATCCATTTCATTTACTGGTGCAGGTGACACAGATGGGATGATTATTTTGGATGAGTGTAGCAGGGAACAATATGTTGTTCTAGGTGTTCCTAAGGTTAGTTCCATGTTAGGTGATGCAGAGCAGGCTATTGATGGCTCTTGTGGTGCAATAGTGAGTATTCTAAAGAGTTGTGTGACAGATCATCACACTACTCCGTCCTTTTCACGGGAGATATGCAGGGCATCATCGAGTGGTGTGATTGGTTCTCATGTTGATTTGTTTCCCTCTCCTGGAAGCAAATCAGAGTTTGCATCCTATGCAACTGATCGGGATAAACAACTTATTGAGCCGCAGCAATGGAGAGATCAGCTAAAGGTTACCGAGGATAAGGTTGTTCAAACCTTAAGTCATATTGACAGTACCCACAAGTTTGTGGAGGGTCTCTTGTGGACGGCACAATTGGAGGAAAGACAGATAGGAGTAGTAGCAAGCACATCTACATCTGATTTGCGAACTATCCAGCATGCCTTGTGTGGATTAAATCAGAATACCTCCAATTGCTTTCAGATCGGGACTTTGCTATTGGGTATGCAGAGAGGACTTGCAGAGTATCTACCCAATTAGCTATTAAGGATCAGAGACATGAGCCATCTTCTGATTCGAGTGATGAGGAGTGTGTTCCCCATGACTATGACGGTCAACCATTGACACAGGCAGGTGCTTTTTATTTTGACTGCATAGTGAGGAGTGCTCATCATTTCTCTTTTAGACCACACACAAATGACCTGATGATGCATAAGTGTGGATTGGCTCAAGATTCATACCATCCATTGTGGGATGAAGGGTTGCCATCTACAGAAGATGGAACTAGAGATTGCGGGTGGCTGGATCAAACACATTCAAAGTCACTTGCAGGGACAGAGAGCAGAGTACCATCATGGTGATATGTACCAGACAGAGTTTGCAGCTTCATTGTCTCGAAAATTCCCATTAGAGACATGGCTTCAGAGAGGTTGCAGTGTCAACAGGCATGGTGGCATGTTTAGTTTTTACAGCGGTGATGGAGGAGAGTTATATCATTCCCTCAATTTGAGAGGGGCAACTTCATATCTTCCAACACCTATGTTGGATAGTCAACACATCCATAGGAGTTTTGCAGAGGATAAAAGGGGATGTTATGGTTCAGACACTTCGAGATTTACTTACCCCTTCATGATTGTTGGATGTGAGGTTCTGATGTGTTGGGATCCAGGTGGTGACATGTTTGGCATGTCAATTCAGTTGGATTCCGTTGTGTTGCTTCACCACTCTCTGCATGGTGAAGATTATATCAGAGTAGCGCAGTGGAAGTCAATAAGTGATGTGTATGGCAGACTTCCATATTGGTTTTGGGACCCAGGGGCTCCTATGTCTAGTAGATTGTTCAACATTGGGGTAGCTACTTACATTGATGTTGAGCAGGGTTTTACCTCCACTCAACAGATGCAGTGGAGATGCTGTTGTACATTCTTCGGATTGATTTGCGATCCCGATGTTCAGCTTTGGCATGCAGGTGCGGATTGCTCGAGGGCAAGCAATCTTTGGGAAGGGCAGACTGTAATGTCCCCATTTTCGAGTCCTATTGCAGCACAGTTAGAGTTGACTTTCTGGGTTGGTGACAGCATAACCAGAGGAGTATTTTGATGTCACCAGGATGTTCGAGTGATCCAGTGGAGATGGTTGACAATTTTCGAAGAGATTTTGGACTTGTTTGTACTTACTATTTATAGTAAGTGCTTGCATGTCGACAATCTTCTGGGTTTTCCTGGGTTTGTTCTCTTTGATCCTCGGGGGACACTGCTATTTTTAATAAGTTCGGGTTCGGTGTCGGATCGGAATTTTCAGAGTGGGGTTGGATTCATCTCGTCAAGGGCTTTCTGACGAGCCATAGATTATGGCATTCCGATATCGTTTGGGCCTCCGTTTTAAAGTCTGTAAATTAATATTAATATTTAATATTGGACTTTGGGTTTAATTGGTTAAGTGATGAAAAAATAAAATAGTTAAAAGTCACTTATGTCATTTTTTGGAGCGCTCACATTGGGAAATATTAAAAATGAAATTAAAAAAAATATTTCCCTCCAAAGTAAAACATCCCTCTTGGAGAGTTATAAAAGAGGGAAAAGTGCCTCATTTGGGACATGCTTGAATATATGATTTTGTTGGCTATTTGCTCTACTAGGGTTTTCCCTGAGAGGGTTTGAAGAGAATTCGAACCAGAGGCTATTGGGAACGAAAACTCCCTCTAGTAACGGCATTCTACAGGTGTGCAATACCACCCAACGGTGCCTATGTTGGTGGATGTATTTAGCATTCACATTTGTGCCAGAATGGAGTTCGTGTAATGAGATTTGTGGATTCATTGTTCATATCATTTGCAGATTTTGAGAAGATTGTCTATGCAGATTTGAATGACTGATTTCATGGCTGTTTAGAGCATATTTTGTTGAGGGTTTGGAGCTGATATTTGTTGCATTGCTGGCTGTACCTCCTAATGCATGGCCGTACCATTTCTAGCAGCTATTTGGTGTGAGTTTTGACATATATCTTCCTCTATATTGGTCGCCCTGTTGTGGGAACTATTGCTGATCATTCTCAGACTAGATTCAAAGAGATTCCAGTAGTTTTTATTGCATATCTTACTTGTAGCTAGTCGTACAATGCCCTTGGAGGACGTGGGTCTTTGGTGACTCATTTGTTATTTGCTACAGCTTCGTTTCTTCTCTATTGGAGGCATTTAGAACTTTAATATCATTGTAATCCATTGTAATAACCAATACTTTCAGTCTTATGGAGATTTGAAACATTTTCAGCCATACCCATTTGCTGGTCCGGCTACAGCAGTTGTATGAAGTTGTGAATCTCAACATGGTTATGTGATAGTAATTGTTTATTGGCTATTTTACTATTTGGGTATCTGTTAGTTTCTACATATCTATTGTACTTTTTCTGGGTTTGCATTCTATGCTCTATATTGTATGCTCCGGCAACACATTTTTAGGAAAACAGAAAACCCCTTCTGCATTCTTCTGTCTAGTCTGAAAGAACCCAATAAAATAATAAAATAACTCATAAAAATATTTTAAAAATATACAAACAGGTACGGCACATTACAGTTGCAAGCAATTGCCACTAACTCACTGGAATCTCAACCACACTTTGCTTCGCCATAAAATAACAACTGCACAAAGGTGATGCAATCTTCTAAGGGAAAAGATAAGATTTTCACATTACTTATGAGCATAAATCCCCACAAACATGAAGGTAAATGATCATAAAGTAATTGAAGTTAAGATCAAATAAGTTTCAGACTAACCATGCACTACAATTTGCCATCGACAAATTATAAATGGTATGAACTATAAGGATTCCAAACATGAATCAGCAGTAACAACTTCTGATCAGCCACCAAGGTGCACCTAAACCTGTTGGAGGAGAACAAGGCATCATCTGGCGCCTAAGGATGAAGCATGAAATGTTTAACTCAAAAAGTTTTACACGAAAATAACTAAGTAATCAAGGCGCAGATCTCCATCTGTTCAACCTCAAATGTGCGCCTTGGAAACAAAGAACATGTAAACATGAGAGTGAGCACCTAGAGATGAAGCGTTCTCCTGGAAGTTGAAACAAGTGCTTGAAGTAATTAAGGCGTAAATCCACTCTTGAACAATCAATAAAGTGTGCTCAAGGTAAAAACATGTGGAGTCATCACTAACAATGGCAAGTTGGTGTTAGGAAACGTTTTGAGGGTTGAAACTTAGTCAAGAAATCAAGTAAGGAGTGAAGGCGCATTTCATCACTTGTTGGGTCACAAAAGTGCGCTTAGAGTTAGTCAAAGCTACTTCAAGGAAGACAAGGCGCTCATTTTCATCTGTAAGATCATCAAATTGCACCCTACAGAGGAGAGGCTAGAAGTTGCAAGAGGAAAGTGGCACCTTAGAGAATTTGATCTATCAAGACCCCTTCAATCACCCAAGCCCAAAATCCATTCAAGGAATCAAGGCGCACCTTGTCACTCATAGAACATCAATCTTGCGCCTATGAAGAAATATGCTTTGATTTCGTGTGGTTTGAGTGCTAAGACTTCTCCTGAGCTTGTGTAATGTCTTGAATTGATAGAAGTTAAAGTTAACACTCATCTAGGCGCAAGTTCTCAACTGAACAACTCTAAATCTGTGCCTCAATTGTGAAGGCAGGAGGCAATAATGAGAGGCATATATGTTATCAAACTAAGCATTTTTAAGCATCCATAAAGGCTTGAAGTCATAAAGTTAGCCTAAGTGTGCAAGGCGCACTTTTTCATCTCTGGAACCTCAAATCTGCGCCTTAAGAGAAAGCATGTTAACTTACATTTAGGAGTTGAGCGCCTTGAAGGATAGAATCATTCTAAGTCGGTTGAGATCATTAAAATGACGAATATGAGGCCAATTGATGAGGGCGCACTTTTGCCTCTCTACACACCCAAATGTGCGCCTCAAGTTGTTAAGGCATGAATCTATGTTGAAGGGTCCCCACTCTGTCAAAATAAGCATTTTTAGGCATTTACAAAGTTTGAGATCATATGTTTGCATTAAGTGAGGGCGCCAATTCCCACCTTTACAAACCCAAATCAGCGCCTCAAGGAAGACTCATGAATGCATGTCATTAAATATGCGCCTTGCAAGGAGAAATACTTGGA
Source organism: Cunninghamia lanceolata (assembly GCA_027924645.1). Lineage (NCBI taxonomy): Eukaryota > Viridiplantae > Streptophyta > Pinopsida > Cupressales > Cupressaceae > Cunninghamia > Cunninghamia lanceolata. The sequence goes on along the minus strand of BSBN01000175.1, from coordinate 6,529,225 downwards.
CCCTAAAATTTGATCACCATAAGGCAAGGACTCTTCTAAGTACCTGTGCATTTGATTGGAATCCTTAAAGACTTGATGAAATCACCTAGGAAGGTAAGGCGCTGATTTCCACTTGTAGACACCCAAATGTGCACCTAGGGAGAATGGAGTTTAAAATCACAAAAGTGCGCCTAGAAATAGAAGGGTCTCCAGAGAGTTTGAAAAGTGTTATGAGACCATTAAACTTAGTCAAGAAATCGCCTAAGAAGTCAGGCGCATACTCCCATCTCCATAGACCCATTTTGGCGCCTAACCTTAGAAGAGGTTTTTGAAATTTGAAAATTCCAAAAATATATAATAAATGCAAAGTTGGCCGACCTGATTGGGCCGACTAGCTCATTAACCCATGTAAAAAGCCTATAAAAGTAGGGCGCTCATCTCATTTGCATCATCATTCATCACAAACCATCTCTTGGAGCGAATTTGAAAGAAGACAAGCAGCAAGTTCCAGCAGATCTGCAACATTAGGTTCTGATTTTTATCAGCAAGAAATCTGTGTTCTCTATATCAGATTGTCTTAGGTTTTATTCTGAAATTACTAGAAAGGTATGTTTTGAGCTGCTAAATTTCATTAATCTGCCTTTATTCTCCTGATTTTTATGTGTTCATTGCTTTGTTATGCAAGAGAACAATTCTATAAGGCTGATTTATCATGGAGTTCATTGAATTCACTAATGGATATATGTTGATCTTGTAGGTAAATGGGTATGACTGCAAGGGAGCGTCAAGTTTTAATCAAGATGGATGCTAAATCAACCCTGTCAGAGTCTAAGATCGAGACACATTGGAAGAACATAGGAACATAGGAGATACAAACATGGGACATGCCAATTTGGAAGAGATCAAGAACTTCTTGCTCGCACCAACAAGGAATGAGAACATCAAAGCTATTGCCAAGAGTGGAATCATCCAAGCAGCATGTTTCATTTTGCCATGCATGGAGTTAATATTGGAATGTGTTAAGCGCTATAAATGTGAAGAAAGGCAAATTGTAGCAAAGGATGGAACTGTTCTAGCTTACTTGCAAAGGGAAGCCATTCAAGAGGTCTTCAACATCCCGAATCAAAGGATAGTGTTCATTTGTCCCACAACCGCACAAAAGACATTTGAAGCCAAACCCAAGCAATATATGCAAGAGGTAAGGAAGAAGTGGATGGTGGATTCGGCAACGAAGATATATAATCCAGAGGATCCAAAGTATCATAAAGCCGATTTCAAGCAAAAGATAAGCTACTTCATCATGTTCTTGAATAGAGTAACAAGTAGACCTCAATCATCAACTTTTGAAGGATGGATGTATACCTATTTTGATCATGTTTTCACAAAGAATAGGATAATTGATTGGGCCGGAGTTATAAGTCATTGCCTTGATGAACAATTTGAAAATTTCACCGAGACTAATTCCTTCTACATGAGTTCTTATCTTGTCTATATATTGGCAAGGAATGTGGTCTACAAGGGATTGACTTGCGAAGGAGAAGTTGGTACTAAGTCCAATCAAGTCCTATCACATCAATGCTATACACAACTTCATCTCAAGAACATCAATCATTACAAGAGGTTTAATGATGCATTTGCCATGTCTATAGTGAGGAGATTGCGAGGAGAGTTGCAAAAGAGATTGACAAGTGCTGCTAGGGCCTTCATTGAAGAGTATGGACGCTACTATATTCAATATGAGAAGTTCACTTACATAAGGATTCAAGGTTTCACATCCTATCCGTATAGATTGTCAAGGTATCCCACCAATAGGATGGTGATGTTGGAGGTGTCAAGGCAACTATTAGAATTCCATAAGTTGCAAAAGGCAAGAAAGAAGGCCGGACTACAATTTCCTCTAACACTTGGGAAGTATTATTCATGTCCATCATTGCAAGCAGTCGAACACTCCGAGGTTGAGCTTCAAGCATACCATCTACACCTTCATGATTCACAAAGAGAAAACTTTGATCCACATGGAGCACTCAAACAATCATATCCTGCTTATCAACATGTAGAGCAACTCGAAGATCATTGGGCAAATGCACTTGATGATGTTGATATAAAAATGCAAAAATGTTCAAGGCTGAAGTGGGATTTAGTAAGAGCTACAAAGGTGTTGAGGATACCGGATCAACTTAATGATGATGAGACTCTTTCAAAGGATGAGTATAACAAAGTGCGAGATCTGCCATATACAATTGATTGGGCTGAAAGAGAAAGAGCTTATGATGAAGAGTTGATAGAACCAATCATTGCCATCACCAAGAAGCGTGCGAAGGATCAAGTACAAGCACTAGTAGATGAAGGAAAGAGGCTCACATACAAGAAGATGGGAGAAGTTGAAGAACAAGTACAACACAATGCACCTGATAGAGATTCACAAAGTGGACATAGGTCTAAAGAGAATGAAACAGATTCAAGTCAAGCAAGGAAAAGGAAACGACTTGAGTATACACAAGGGGAGTCAAGCCATAAGAAGAAGAAGATAAGTGTTGAGACTGCTTCATCTAGACAGCTAGGAGGTACTCCAAAGAACAATGACATAATATTGCATGAAGATGATGATAAAGGCCAAGATATTCCATTTGAAGAGGTACCTTCAAGTCCACATGATACTGAAGTGATTGATGAAGGCAATACTAATAATCAAGAAGAAGCTGAAGAAGAGGCATTGCCCGTACAAGAGAAGCAAGTGCAAAGACAAAAGGATCTTTCATCATTACCGCAATGGTTGCAAGAAAGGATTAAGGAGAGTTGCGAGGTAGAAGAGTATCAGCCCATTCCAATTGAAGAGGTGCTTGTAGACATGTCCACAGAAAAGCAAAAGAAGAAAGCAACAACTCTCTCCAAGATAATAAGGGATGAAACCGATAAGAGGAAGGTTCACGTAGCTGTCCCAAGAACTGAGAAGAATGTAGAAGACATTTTACCCGAGGATTATGAGATCAACACAATTAATTTAGGTCCTTTGACTGGAGCACAAGTAGACGAAGAGCTTCAAGATTCAGTCACTAATGCTAGAGCAGTGATAAGGCAAGAAACAGAAGGAAGGATAAAGGCTGAGCAAAGCTGTCAAGTATTGGAGCAATATATTCAACATCTGATGCATCCCATCCTTCATTAGGAAAGGATTTTCACGCCTCCACGCATTCTTCCTCCCGAGACAGTTGCGCACCTTGAAGACTTGAGATCATCATCTCATAGGTTAAGGGATTGGATGGAGAGATCAAGAGAGACAACATATGTGCATCTTGAAGACATCATGCGAGTATATGATAAGGTCAATGAACTCAAGGAGAGAGTACTTGCATTGTTGACAGCTTGTGCTGAGTTTAGAACCATCAAAGAGCAATACATGCCACATTTGAAGAGTTTGATGGGAACTTCAATTGATGAATTGATACATGCTAAGGTAATTGAAGAAGGAACAACACATGACTTCTCCTCATGGTACTTTTGTTTTCACAACAAAGGGCAGCTACTTGATAGAGTTGAAATGGATATGTCAAGGGTGAGAAGTGTCATCCAAAGGATACAAGATAGTGTAGATGCTTCATTGATGAAGATATGTAACCCTTTTGAAGAGATGACCATTGAGCACATGAAGGAACAAGTAAAAGCATTTTATTTTCAAGAAGATGATATTTCTGATGAGAGACTTGACAGCATATTCTCACTTGCCATCCACCTTGGCGCCAACAAGGCTCGAATGACCGATTGGGAGAAGATACTTGGCACTTATAAAGTTGATGTACTTGAGGCAGAAGGAACCATTAAGAATGCGCCAAGTGTACCTCTTGATGATGTCAAGCAAGTAGTGTCCAAGTACATTGCACTTTATAGCAGCAGTAGGGGCGCCTTACATGGAGATTCTTCATAGATTCTTATCTTCTTGAAAAATGTGCCTTCATTGCCTTTCTTGTGTACTAAAAATAGCAATTTGTTGTAACTAACTGCCGATATGGCATGATCTAGACCATTGGCTTTGCCAATCAATCCTAGCCTTTCATGTATTTTTGAAGGCTATATAAGGGCCTCATTTGCTCTCATTTGTAAGTTTGAGACTCTGGAAAATTGTTGCAAGAACTCTTTGAGCTAATACAAGACTCATTGATTTGGTGATATTGTTTGTGTTTCAAAGTGTTGCATGGTTTCCAATTCCTCAAGCATAGATTAAGTTAGAATAAGTTTTATTTTCAAATGTTATGTTAGTTGATGGAAGTAATCGTTATTGTTTCATGGTGAAATCCTTATGTTCATACCATTTGTGATTTGTGGCTTGCAAGTTGCAGTGTATGGTTAGACTGAACAAAGTGAGCTTAACTTCAATTGTTTGTGTTTGTTGAATTTTCATGAACGCAAGGGATTTGAACATCTTGTATTACCTTAGAAGATTGCATCAACTTTGTGTAGTTGTTTAATTTGGCAAAACAAAGTTGGTTGATTTCACCTGATCAATAATCATTTCTTGCATTTAGGACTAGAATAGTTCCTCTAAACCTTACATCTTTTGTACTTTTTTATCAATCGTTGTTAGGAATTAGGATCAAGAACGTCATTGCAATATCATTCGTCATAAGTTGTAGTACTTACAAATTCTAAGACATCTTCCTTCGAAAATGAAACAAAAGTTGTGTTTGAACAATTGTGTAAGTCCCTTTGTGATTACCAGCAAGATCACATTCATTCACTGAGTCTATCCACATACAAGTCAAGACCTGACATCAAAGGAACCTTGGAGCGTTCTTGTTTGATCATATAATTCAACATTCAGGAAGCTTTGATCAAGAGAGGATAAGATACTCGGTATTCTATTCTATTATTGTTGTTGTCACAAAAACATCAACAACAGGACCCTCTTGGTGTGTTCTCTGTAGAAAAGAGGAAGAAAGTGTTGATATATGTTTCTCGGCTGCCCCTTCTCACAAGAGTGTTGGAGATGGTTATGTGCAAAATTAGGATGGATAACGGCCCTGCCAAACGATATCAAGAGCCTCTTCCATGGATGGCCAATAAGGCCATGGTCTGGGCTTCTCAATAGTCTTTGGATTGTTTGCCCCTCTCTCCTCATATGGGAGATATGTAAAGAAAGGAATAGACGGATTTTTGTAGATAAGGAAATGAACATTGTCTCCTTCAAGAAAAAGGTAGAAGCATCCATTGTGGAAGTGGTCAACAATAGAGTTGGAATTGGAACTAATCAAAAAGGTAAATTCACAGAGTGGGATGGACAAATGAGGATGAGATGGTATGGTCTCAATATTCCTCCTCATATTGGAGTTGGAGAGAAGGCCTCGGCAGCTAAGCGGAGGCAAGCTTCATGGCACGCACCCAAGCAAGGATGGTTCAAGCTAAATTTTGATGGAGCCTCAAGAGGCAATCCGGGTTCGTCAGGGGCTGGTTGTGTTATTAGGCATTGGAATGGAGAGTTTGTAGGCAGACTGGCTGTCCCGCTAGAAGCGGATACTAACAATGTGGCAGAATTCAAGGCCCTTATCCATGGCCTTCTCCTTTGCAAGGAAATTGAAGTGAATAAGGTAGAAATTGAAGGAGACTCAACCTTAGTGATAAATGCTCTAAGAACTGAATCATTGTTGAATTGGAAGCTGAAAGCTCACCTAGAGCGAGCTTTGGACTTACTAAAAATTTTTGAGGCCTATACTATAAATCATACATATAGGGAAGCCAACAAGGAAGCTGACGAGTTAGCCAATCTTGCAGCAGATGGCCAAGATTATCACAAGGTTGGACCACGATTAAACTTGGAGGATTCTCCTAGTCAGCGAAATAGGTTGTAAGTGTTTCCCACGTGGCTGGTCTGGGCTTTGACAACTATAATCTCAATTGGAAGATGAGCTGGAAATTTTAATTAGAGGCCTCGTGTGGATTGATAGCAGTCCTTAAGGGACTCTCCTAGTCAGCGAAATAGGCCGTAGGTAACTTCCACGTGGCTGGTCTGGGCTTTGACATCTATAATTCCAACGGGCAGATGAGATGGAAATTTTAATTAGAGGGCTCGTGTGGGTTGACAGCAGTCCTTTAATTCCATACGGCCGCACTTTTCCCTGCAGATTTGATTGTACTAAGGATGATGAACACTAATTTTTTTTGGTGCAAAGGATGATTCCACTTGTGTAAGGAATGGCAATTCCAAGAGAAGGGACGTCCATTTATGTCTCTCGCGGGTGCATTAATGAAACGATTTAATGGCAGCTTAGATAGCTGATTCTATATTCCAATAGTGGGATGGGGGCGACAATTCATTCTCGGAACCATGGAGACTCCAATCCGACTAACAAGCACTCAGCGCCAAGTTGCGTTTTTAGGGAAGATCACAGATAATAGACTAATGGTCATATGCAAAGTGAAGTCCAAACTCTTCATAGAGGCTGTGAAGATGGTGCTAGGAAGAAATTTCCTCGACTCAATGGACCGCTACAGAGTTAACACAGACATATCGTCGTTGTTTTTGGCGTCCCTCTTTGATCTAGGCGGTTCGAAGGTAGACGCACTGGTGTGTCTCCGGGAAACTTTCAAAGACTCGATCTTAGGGGATGATGTGGAGTGCTCGGTGTTTGCTGATTTGGACAATGGTATCCCTAGGGCGGGAGAATTGCATAAGCTTTTGGTTCCAGGAGAGCCCGTTGAAAGGCTACCTTCCTCCCAGATCTTGCTAGTCAACAGCTACTAAACCATTATGTTTGGGCAACGAGAGGAAGGGACTTCATCCGTCGTGCTATCGGGATGGGTAGGGAGGAATCCACAGTGTGGATTGAAATCTTTGCAGTGTGGATTTTCTTCAGAAGATTTCTATAATCAGGATTGATAACGGGTTGGTTGGTCGACGTCCGAGGAGTAGGCAATTTTTTGGCTTATGTTTTTGAATTTTGCTGTTAAGCTTCACAAAATGTGAAATTATGTAAAAATCTTGAGAAATGAAGCTCAAGTCATATGTAAATTTTATACTTATTATTAATAACATTTTGGCGCACTTTGGTGCGGTTTATTGATCAAAAAAAAAAGTTCAATACTTATCTAGATCAGAGTACCTGGATCGGCCATTCTCACCCTAGGAAGATTTTAGTGGTCTTGGCCCTCTATGGCGCATTTGGAGACCCTGTGTAAAAACACAGTATGTGCCTACTCGCACCAACTACTGTACCTACTCGTACAGTGTTCAAAGCCCTGGCCAAGACAATCCCGGGTGTACTCTATACCCTGAGTTGGACACACTCTGTGTGCCCCCTTCTCCAATGCCCATAGTCCACCAAACCACTTACTTCTTCCTTGAGTGTTCTCCATGCCCTTTCCAAGTCTCACATAAATGCCTTATATAACCTTTTAAGAGGTGGTTTCTAAACCATCACACCCTTTCACAAAGGTTGTCATTAATAATTAATTAATAAATATAATAATTCCTCCCTCTTAAAAGGGCTTTTTATAAATATTCTTTATTTATCTCTATTTTAACCAAAGGATCATAATATCCTCTATTTTTCACCTCCCTTTTAATCATAAAGGGTTAAATAAACTTTATCCTCTTATAATTTTAAAGGGTTATTCATAAAATAGCTTTCTTGTCCATTTTGGGGAAAAAGTCGCATAACATAAATGCCCTGAAACAGGAGTGTCAGTCGTTTCTGATGGATGGAAGGATTGAAAAAATAGGCCACTAATTAATGCCATTGCAGTGTCCCCTAAAGGGGTTATGTTTTTGAAAGCAGTTGATTGTGAGGGGCAAGCGAAGGATGCGAGCTTCATTGCCTATATCCTCATACAAACCATTGAGATGGTGGACCCTTAAACATTATCCAAGTTGTAACGGACAATGCTAAAAATTGTAGGGCAGCTGGTTCAATAGTGGAGGGTACATATGGGCATATTTTTTGGACACCATGTATCGTCCACTCTCTCAACTTGATATTGCAAAAGATTGCAATGCACACAAATTGAGTGTGTCAAGGAAATCTACACGGAGGCCGAGGAGATTCAAATGTTTGTGACAAATCATCATATGTCACAAGCCATCTTCAGGGCATTCACCAAATTGGAGTTGTTGAAGGTAATTTTATTTTTATTTTTTACTTTTAGCATATTTAATATTTTTAAATTTTTGTTAAGTTGCTACTTTTTAAATTTTAATTTATTTTTTCTTACACAATGTTAGGTTGTCGAAACTCATTTCGCATCACACACAACCGTCTTGAGACGACTTGTGAAGGTGCGAGAGGCATTGAGCGCCATGGTCATCAACAGTTGGAGTGTATGGAGGCAATCATAGTCAGAGAAAGCCCAAAAATCAAAGCATTGATCCTAGATGATGAGTGGTGGGCTCATGTGGAATATGTTTTGAATTTCACTGAGGCCATCACGAGTATGATTAGGTATGCAGATACGGATCAACCATGCTTGGGTGAAATTTATGATGGCATGGACTCCATGGTTGAAAAAATAAGGACCATAATAGAAGCCAAGGAGCAAGACCCCAGAGAAGCAATTTTCAAAAGAGTGCAAAGGATCATTGATGAACGTTGGAACAAGATGACCACACCCTTGCATCGCTTAGCATTTGCTTTGTCTCCAAAGTATTATAGCAAAGAGATACTTTCCCTACCGAGGAGGGTGGCACCATATAGAGATAAAGAGGTTATTGTTGGGTACAAAGCTGCATTCAAAATAATATTTCCAGATGGAGATTTAGAGAGAATTATCTCAAGTGAGTTTGGCGAGTTCATATCTTCCTAGAATCGAGATGTTTTCGCTCTTCGAGACAAGTACAAGAAAGATGTTCATGAATAGTGGTACCTACATGGCCAAGACTATTTTCACCTTCACCCTCTTGCAATAAAAATTTTATCTCAAGTATGCATCTTTTTATTTTTTAAATTTAACTTCCTCATTTTTCTTTCCCTACTATTTATTATAATTTTATTAATTTATAATTTAAATTTAATACTTTATGTTTTATTATGTATAATTGTAAATGTTGTAAGTTTGTAACTTGTATGGTATGCAAATTTAACAGGTTGCAAGTTCTTCTTCAGCTGAACGGAATTGGAGTACATACTCCTTTATCCACTCAATTAAACGGAACCGATCGGGTGAAAAAAAAGATGAGGATTTGGTCTTTGTGCACTCCAACTTGCATCTCTTATCACATAAGAAACCTAACTACAAGGAGGGGGTGCAAGGAATTGGGATCTAACTCCTATGTGTGCCGATTTAGATGCTACTGTTACACAGCTTGCTGAAGTCTCTATCGATGAGGACCATGAGACAACTAGACGACACAGACATGGCTAGTGGGAGTGGTGTTCCAGCTGATTGTGGTTCAAATGAAGATGAACCAAATGTTGACTATGATGCTCTTGATGAAGGCCCATATGATGACTATTGAACAATGAATATTGATTGTAACTTTCATTTTGTATTGACATTTGAGAAATCACTAAATTATGAATTTCAATTCATGAGTATTTTCCTTATTGCAAGTTATGAGGTATTTAGATATTTTATTATTTTGTTTATTGGCAATTATGAGTATTACTGTTTTAGTCTTAGAGTTTTAAAGTTTTTAAATTTTATATATATATTATCGTACCGTACCTAAGCAAAAAAAAAATTGCCGTATCTGCATACCTGATCCTCATACCTGTACCCATACCAGGATCAGCAACTTAGAACTAAGGTTACAGTCTCCAATGCCTCCAACAATGTTATTTGCAGGTTGCCATTCAATAAAGGAAAGAAAATGGAGATCACCACAGTTTATACTTACTTGGAAGATCAGTTCACTGGCCTATCTTTTAGCCTAAAATCTGCCTCTCAATCACAACTTTGAACGTTATATGTCATACATTAATGATGAATATTTAAAAGCACCATAGAGGAGGGTGGGTAGGGGTGTGTCTCAACAGTATAAATGTTTTGAATAATTAGGTTTGATACAGTCATATTGCTCAAATAGGCAATTTACCTCATCCTGATCGCATTGTTTCCCATAGTATATTGTATCTTAAAAAATGATTTTTTATAAAATAACCTAGATTGTGTTCAAGAGATGCAACTCATATAAACAGAAAACTTCAACTAGATTGTTACTGTTTTGGAACTCAGAAATGAACAGATACCTCATCAGCAATCATTGCGATGATTGCCGAATTGTTAGATGGAACTTGAGGCCTCCCCGCCATTGCAGAAAATCTCTACAGCCAAATCACATATAACTCCTCTCCTCTGAAAAGACAAGTTAGAGACAGTAGATGTCAATCTCCAAAATTATGAAACTTGAAAAAGCCAGCCTTGTAAATCTTTACAAATAAACATTTTTTGAAGACTTCTTGAAAGATTTTAATGGAGGAAAAACAGAATATGGAAATGGCTCAATGACAGATTTTGAATTTATGAGCAACGGTTGCAATGCAATACAAAGACAAAAACAAAAGTAGACAGAAACCTTGTAATTTTTTACCAAGTTACGAGCTTCATTTTCCATATTTTATTAAAAAATTCTACTTTAATGGATCCCAGACAGACCATAGCATTTTCAAAATGAAGTGGGTAAAGGAGACCTAACAAAGCGAAACGCTGAAAATAAACGGCTACTTTAGCAATGATTTGCTTAGAGATAGAATCGGATGAGAGATACCTAGATGGAATCAAGTTACCATTGTAAATCCTGAAAATACTCCAAATTGTAATTGGTAGGTAAAATCTATTAATGCAATCGCTACCATTAGTTTAAGTTGCTTTCCAGGAATTATAGATATTCCAGAAAAGAGTCCAAAGAGGAGAAAATGCAGGTTACTGTATGTAGATTAGAAGAAGAGGATCTTCATAAGGAAGCTCAAAGGTCATAACCCCATCAAGAGGACATCATCCCTCAAAGAAAATGAAAGGCTTCTTAAATCTTTTTCAGTGGAAGAGGTTCGTGCAGCAATTTTTAGTTTAAAAGGGGATAGAGCTCTTGGTCCAAATGGGCTTCATGCAGCTTTCTTCCAGTCTTTCTGGGATATCTTGAAGAGTGACTTGCTAGCAGCAATAAATGACTCATTGAAGTCTAGTAAAGTTCTAAAAAATTTCAAATATGCTTTTTTGACTTTGGTCCCTAAAAGAGCTAACCCTTCTTCTTTCCAAGATTCCACCGATAGCCCTTTGCAAAACCAACAACAAGATCATCTTCAAGGTAATAGCTGAGCACCTGAAACCTCTTCTCGCCCCAAGCTTATCTCAGAGGAACGGGGAGATTTTGTTGAGGGGCACCAAATCTTGGATGAAATTTTAATCACATGTGAGACTCGACACTCCATCATAAAGTAACATATTGCTAAAGCCTATGACGCAGTTTGTTGGTACTTCCTTGAAAAGGTACTTCTAGCCTTTGGTTTCTCTTGACGTTGGGTCTCTTGGGCACTTAATGTTGTCGCAAGAGTGTGGCTCTAAGTTCTGGTGGATTAAAGTCAGGGGTTTCCTTCAACACTCGCATGGTATTAGACAAGGTGGTCCCCTTGTGTCATGTCCCCCTTTCCAAAATTAATGGCGGGAAACCGAAAAGCCCATTTTTAATTTCCCATGGGCTAAGGGGAACTAAAATAAGGGAAATAATATTATAATATGGTATTAAGTTATCTAACTAAAACATTTCCTTGTTCGACTTTGGGAAAAGACAACTCAATTAGAAAGGTGGGTGTAATGGCTTATCGACAAGCTGAGCATGAAATGTAAGTGTTTTTTTTTTGGATTTTCCAATGCAAATAAATGACTTTGTCTAATGCAACTCAACACCTACAGCTAGTAGACATTTCGTCATACAGTTTGCAGCTAAACTATTATGCTATCTATGAAAGCTATAACGGTATAACCATGGGCATTGCATCAAACATTTGGTATGCAACCTAGAGGTGCTGGTATAGAAATGAAGAATACCCAGTTGCATAAACTCAATGAAAATACATTGCAATGCTTAATGGAATAATACCCATGTCTGGAAAGTGTACAAAAGGTAAGTTTCAGGCATACCCATTTGCTGATAAGACTTTATACAGGCAGGGATCACTGGTACAGCAACAGACATTAACCCAACTTGATGTATGAGAGGTGATAAACAGTCCCAAGACTCACAGCGAACCCTTCTTGAATGCTGCACCCCAAATCGGTCCTTGTTATGGTGAAAAAAAAAAACCTTTGATTTTGTCACTTCTTGATGCACACGTGTGCTTCCTTGGACATGTACGGCATTAATGGCGCCTTAGATAATGATTGCTGGGCAGAGATAAATATTGGTATATGAATGAAATATGTGGGCTCACAATAATATATGAATTTCAGATCAGAAACAATAATCTTTTGCACCAATTCCTTCAGATTTTGCAAATGAAATCCTTCCCAGATGATGCCAGGACACCACTCAATCTTCAGAACTTATTTCAGATCCTCAGATTGCACATGCAGAGAAGAAGCCACGCTCTTCTTAGCCAATTTCAGTCTTCAAACCATCATTGCCATGGAGTTTTCAGAAAATTCACAAGTATCAAGCAATATCAAATGATCACAAAGGTGAAGTTGATTTTTTGCTTGGAAGTCTTTTATATCACCTCATAAAGGCACCATTTCCCATAAAGCTTTTTAATGACTTTTAAAATATATTTCAAATAGCTTTTGATGGCCTTATGATATAATCTTATACCTAGGTGTACTTTTTTCCATAAAGTCATTAATGACTCATTGACTTAAAATGGCCCCACTTATAAAGTTAAATCATAACTTTATAATATACCTTTTAATCATTTAAGTGGCTCCAAACTCAACATTAAATTATAAAGTTAAATGATAACTTTATAATATATCATTAATAAATACAATATCATTAATGCCACTTAAAATATTTAATATCTCCTTAATTAAACATCATTTTCCAATTTCATCTGAACTTGGGGGTTCACCATGACACGCTCTATGCATCCAACCATCTTACCAAAAATAGCAGGGGTCCATCTCTATCAACCTCTGTCGGCTAAAAATAGCAAGAGCCTCCAATACGGGACCAGAGACCTCTAAACAACCTTATCACCAGCTGAAACTGGGGAACAACACTGAAATCACCACATGACCAGATACCCTGCTATAAATAGAAACTCAGGAAAGATGACTTACTATAAATAGTAAGTATGTAGAACTGAGTCCAACGAAGGCCAAACCTGAACCCATACTGAGCTCTGATGGAGAAAACACACTGATCTCTGCCAAAAGGGACCCTCTAACCATCTGAGTTAGCCTACGAGGCCCAGTGATAGGCTAAACCATCATAAAACAGGATCACGCTAAAAAGGGGACATTACAGTGGGTCACTTCAATAAGTTGATAAGGTTTCTTTTTCTAAAGCGTGATTCAAATTGGAAATAGCGGGAGCGCCCTAGGATTGAGGGAGATCATAACAGAAAACAGAAACAAGCCAAACGGATCATTCTACTCATTATTTTCAAACCCTCACTGAGCACTTGTGTTCATACTCAATCCAAAGGACGAAAACCCTTGAGATTTCATATGGAGTTCGGGGACGAAAAACTTTGGGTTCTAGCAAGGTGATTCCATTTCAGGAGTTGCACGTGGGCTTCAAATCATTGTTTGATTCAATAATTTACTATTTTCAGTTTCAGAAGAACTCGGTTTGTTTCAGATTGATAGGAGCAGTTCTCCAGTGGATTTTCAGTAATTTATGTTTCAGTTCATGGTAGCAATTTGGTTTGCATAAAGGTTCCAGCTGCCAGGTCTATATCTTTTGTCACTGCCATAATTCTTACACAGATCTTCATTCATAGTGACCCAAGGTCTTCACAGTCAACATCATAACAAACTTTCAGTGCCATCAGAAATATTAACCGGCATCATTTTATTCTTTCTTTTGTCGGCAATCAGCACATCAGTTACATCAAGGCCGCCAATATCAATTCAAGTAACACAAGGGTATCGAGTTCTTACAGCCAGTCTTCATATCGGACCTCTCAAATCTCTATTTCAGCGATCGCAGGCAATACTCTAGCACTGCAACATCGAGGAAATCTACTCCCACTGTACAACCAATCTATCATCTTGAGATAGTGATGTGAGTGAATATCTGAATATAGTTTAAATTTAATTGGCGCCATTTACTATTTAAGATTTCTGCTGTGTCTCTTCATATAAATGTATTGTTCTCTGCTGAGCGATTGACATCAGCTGTAGCATGCATTATTCATTATTATCTAGTTGCCTTTGCATTTAAAATTTGTCAAAATTAAAAAGCCGTTTCAGGAAGGGGTTATGACACCTTGTCCCCTATCTCTTCATTCTTATGGCTAAAACTCTTGGTAGACTAATTCGCAAGTACCAGATGTTTGGAAAGCTGTCAAGTATTTATATCTCTCCTCAGACCATGCCTGTTACTCATAGACAATTTGTGGATTGCACAATCCGTTTTGGAAATGCTACAGTGATTGAAGCTAAGTATTGGAAGGAGATCTTAGATTGGTATGGAGAGGCTTTTGGGCAACTTATTAATGAAGCCAAGTCAAAGATCTTTTTCTTTAATATAATTGTTAGATTGCAGTTGGTGGATATAATTGGGTTCAGGATGGCCCTTCTGCCATGCACATATTTGTGAATTCCCCTATTTACTGGGTGCAGTTGTTCTAAACTTTGGGAGGAAGTAGCTCTAAAAATTCAAGGGCGCCTGCAGGCTTGGAGTGGCAATTGGCTTAGTTTGGTGGGGTGCCTGTTCAAATAAAAGTGGTGTTACAAGCTATTCCTATCTTCTTGTTATCCATCTTGCAAATTCCCAAAGCTACGCTCAACAAAATAAATAGCATTTGCAGGAACTTTCTCTGGCAAGGCACCAATGAAGAAAAAAAGTTTCCACTTCTCAAACAAGGGAAGGTATGTTGTTTGAAGGCTCAAGGAGGAGCAAGTGTTAAAGACTTGGGTTTTCAAAATCAAGCATTGGAGCTAAATTAGCCTGGGGATTCTTGGAGAACCCAAATGCAAGTTGGAGTTCTCTCATAAGGGAAGAGCACTTTGATGAAAATGATGTTCTTAGTTTCTTTGGGTAAGATGAGCTCCCAGGTGGATCTTCAATCTGGAACTTCCTGGTAAATACGAGGGATGTTATGGGCTCGTGTCTCACCTAGGATCTAGGGGATGGATGCTTAGCAGATTTCTCGAGTGATTCCTGGTTGGGCAAGCCTCCTTTATGTAGTGCTCCAAATTTGGAAGAAGCTAGGCAAGTTCTTTCTAAAAATTGGGTTAGTAAGGTGTGTAACTACTGGAAGGAGTTCAGAATAGATGGTTGTCTTATGAGAACACGGAAAAGCTTTGATGGTTTTTGTTTTCAGAAGACCAAAAGAGAACTTTGCCCTCTCTTGCAGCCTACTACTGGAAGGAGTCCAGAATAGATGGTTGTCTTATGAGAACATGGAAAAGCTTTGATGGTTTTTTTTTAAGAAGACCAAAAGAGAACTTCGTCCTCTCTTGCAGCCTCTTAAAGTACCCTATTTTAATAGGGTAGACTGTATTCGGTGGAATGGAGATCCAACAAAGAAATACTTGGTAAGGGTTGGTCATACACTCTTGCATAATAAGCACTTTTTGCTGACTAAGGATTGGTCATTGCATCTAATTTGGTGCAATAAAACAACTCCCAAATGCAATGCCTTTACTTGGTTGGCCTCTTTGAACAAGATACTGACTTATGACAATTTGATTAAAAGGGGATTCCACGGTCCTTCCCATTGTGTATTATGTTTGGCAATAGAAGAATATGTAGATCACATGCTCTTGCATTGCCAATTTTATGTGGAGCTTTGTAATCAAATTATGCATCATATGGGACTCTCTTGGGTCTCTCTAGCTTGAATCAAACAACACTTATGCAGTAGGCCAATAGGGTCATGGAATTTGCACATGCTTTGGAATATCTCTTTGATGTGCACCCTATGGGGAATTTGGTTGGAGAGAATCCTTCGCATCTTTCAAGGTACAACCACTGTTTGTGAGCACCACCAACTTAAAATTAAGACCTCTATCTCTTCATACATGTCTCCCTGATTAAAAAAGCTGAATGGTGTGTACTCTCATTATGATAAAATTATTCTTAAAAAGTGGGAATTTGTGATTCCCATACCATTAAATGGTTAAGAGGTTCAAAATTTGAGAGTATTAATCAATAACTCACCTTTTAAGGGGCAAGAAGATTGAACTAGTTGACAAGAAGGTGTGGAGACCCCCTCTACCTAGTTATATAAAAATGACTTTTGATGGGGCTTCTCGAGGTAATCCGGGAAGTGCAAGTGCAAGAATTGTCTTCTACATGGAGGATGGCAGCATTGGAGGTTCGTTAGAATTAGGTCAAAAAACAAATGATGAGGCGGAATGGGAAGGTGTGGTTGTTAGGATGGCATTAGCATCCTCTATGGGTGTGCAAAAGCTTGTAGTTGAAGGAGATTCTTTTATAGTGATCAATTCACTCAAAAAAGGTACTTGCCCCAATTGGCAACTCAGGAAGTTCTTGGAGGAGGCCCTCTCTCTGCCAGCAATTTAAGGAGATTATTTCTTCTCGCTGTTGCAGAGATTCCAATATGGCAGCAAATCATTTGGCTAATTGAAAGATAGATCAAGAGCCCATTACAACCTTATATAGTGGCCTCCCATCCTCATGGACAAACTTTAATAAGTTTTTAAATTTTAAACCATTGTAGATTTCCCTTTTTTCTCTTGGACCGTTTGGTCCTATTCCCCAAAAAGTTGGCAGGTTTTAATTATGGAGTTCATTATTTTTTAGGGTGGCAGAGGTTGTAGTAATGATTCATCCGTGTGTTTCAAGATGATATCCCCAGCATTAAGATTGTACGCATGGGAGCCTTGTTTTACACTGAGAATGCGGTGGCTTTTCTTGACTGTGTTTTGGGGGCAATGTTTTGTAGCAATGTGGTTTCTATTAGCTAGTTTTGTGTTGTGGTTGTGGGTGGGCTTTTGTCTAGCAGTCACAATGACACATTGGAGGCAGTCTTACAAGGCACGTGATCCCTTCAGAATGGGCCAAGTATCAGACAAAAGGTTGCACTCCATTTTCACCTACAATAATATGGCAACATTACATTTGTAAACGCAGTGTTAGGAGATAATGGACTAGGTGTCTCTAGCCCTCCACGTTTGAAGGCCTCCATTAGGAAGGATTTTACATTCAAGCTAGCGGTTGTTTTCCCTAATGTGGCGCAGAATTTGGCTCCTTCGCCTCTTGCTTCCTACTCAATTTGGTGATATGTAGTCAAGGTGGTAGCAGGGTCCTCTCCTAATGACGGCGAGTCTCTAAACAAGGAGTCTTCAGCTAAGGGGTCTACAGAGAACAATAAGCTAAATCTGGTCCAACGCAAATTAATGGTTCTCAAAGCATATTGTGTAGATGTCGACAAGGTTTTGGAGGGCCTAATGTTGACCCATGACGAGGGGTGTCCAGAGGTTTCGAGCGAGTACACGACTCCTACCTTCTGCACAGGCAAAATCCACTGGGCATAGAGGAGGGAAATTTTCATGGAATTTGATTACCATCTCTGGATGCCATGGTGCAGGATCCTCTGCCGCATGCAGAAGATCAGTCGAATCCAATGGACGTTGAAGACTTGGCTAGATGGGGTGTGGCAAATAATTCTAGCATGAGCCGCTGGGGTGTGTGTTGATTCTCCCTTTTTTGTTTGCAGTTGTCTATGGTCATGCTGGTCTAGCTTGCTGGGTGCAGTGTTTTTTGTATTGTGCCCATTAGTTGCAGTTTTTTAAATGCTTGTAGTTGGTGTATGTATTCCTGCTGGTTTGTGATGGGCTCTATTATGCAGATCATTAAGGTCGTTATTTCATCTATACATATTGTAATGTTTATGATTTTCTCTATTCCTAGGCGGAGATCCCTATAGAATCCACCACTAATTAATCTATAAAAAAAATGACACACATGCATTTTATTTCCTAAACTCCAAATTCTATCTAATCTTCAACTAAGAGCAAGAGTTAACCACAAATAAGAATCTCGTAGCTAAGATCTACAAAAACTGGATTCACATAAACAAGAAAAAGGAAAACACTTTTCTGAAAACAAACTGTGAATGTCAAAAATTAAATCGCTAGACTTCCAAATAAATTATTGAAGAATGTAAAATTTACAATCTAAGCAAATCTAATAAAACTACTTGCGTTTCATATATTCCTTGCAAAAAAAATCCTGCTGATCAGCTAATCTAATTTTTCTATTAAAGAACTCAATAAAAGGTAAATACTAAAAACTTAACTCTAAGTTTTTCCCTGGTGTTATTAATCCCGTCTCCCAAACAAAATCGTAGCTGAAGGATGATGATAGGCTGTATTTCCATTCATAGTGACATTAGGTTGTAAGATTTTATGAGCTTCCCAATTGGAAAAAATTTCGGATCTCACAAAATTTCAGTCGAATTTTTAGGAAAAACAAACTGGGCACAAATTTGTTGGCAAATTATATCCAGAGAACATGGGATTCAAATATTACACCTAACGGAGCAACACAGTAACAAACAAATCTGTGCGGACATTACAACAAAACCCTATATTGGCATTTTATTATATGCTTGACAACAATTGCTTTCATACCCCCAATAAATATCAATGAGGTTTTTCATACTAAAAAAGCATAACTAAGGAAAAATAAATAAACAAATCTAGCAGCCATAAACGCAAGGAAACCCCAAGAGCTGTCAAACCAGACGTCAACAGACAGAACTGGTATTGATGTTTACCAATTAGTAAAACCGAGACAGCAATTTTCTCCTACACTCCACTGCAATTAACAGAGAGAAATAAAAAATTAGCGTACATACCTCAAAAATTTGATCGCATGGAATGAGGGCAAAATGAAAGCAAAATTTTGCGAAGAAAATATAAAAGGTTGTCCTAGAGAATATCCAATCTGCAACTGTAAATGTGATTTTGCACACCTGCTTATTCTACTCCTTCGATCTTCCTTTCCTCGTGTCAATACTTTTCGGTGCACAAAACTCTTCTATTTTCAAGCTTTTTACTTTTCTATCTTTTTAGTTTTCCTTTCCCACTACACCGCAGCTTGTAATTTATTTATTTATTTATTTTAACAGTATTATCTTATCAAAAAATATTAGCATAGATATTTTAAATATATCTATAGACATCAAGAGATATTATTATTTAGGTGTCTATATTGAATTTGTTATATAAACTAGCACTTGCACCCATAGGAGGTTCAAGGACTAGGCCGATAGGAACAACCGGCGTGAAATTTTTTTCCGTGAGACAATTCGGAACACTAAATGCTCATATATAAAAGCCCATCAGCTAATTAGATAGGTTCTTTGAGATGGTCATAATCTACTATTTCTACCTAAATGAGCAAGAATAAGAGCAGTCCCAAGACCCGGTATACCTAGCCCAAAAAACATTGAAAGGGAAAATAATCTAATAACTCTACTTAAATGAGGGAGAATAAAAAAAAATTTACATAAATCTAGGGGAAACATGTGTTGTCATTACAAAATGTTTAAAACTACTATAAATGGTAATATAAGTAATTGGCTTGATTTTTTTTAACATGTTTTGTTGATATAATTGAGTAGGATGTGTGTGACACATTGAAACAAAACAAACACTTGGATTGTTAATGTTTTTGTGTCACAAAAAGAACTTCTAAATTTAAGAACTTGTGTTTTGTCTCTTAGTAATTCAAATATAAAAAATTCTTATGCTACATTGACTTCAATAGTTGTTTAAGACATTGAAAGGCATTAACATAAGAAAAGCTCATTAGTTGTGGTTTAAATTAGGACAAACAAGTTTCCCTAGTTGGGTATAGCAAAGTAGAATCACAAACATTAAATGTTAAGAGAGATTTTCAAAAGCATGACAATTTATAAATTATTTATGTTAGCCACCTACACATGGATGGAGTTTTTTTGGGGGTTAAGTGGACTCCTTTATTTTAATCATTTTGATGCCATAAATGATGTTGCCCACATGATTGTACCTAATTATTATAAAGGTTAATGGCCAAAAATAAAATAATAGATGGATGGTATGTTCATTTAATAGCTTATGCCATCTCATCTTGTTAATCAACATAGGGTAACATGAAGATTATAACAAGAACTCAAATCATACCAATTCATATTAAGCATCTTATAAAAAAATTAGTTAACAAATCTACATGTTTACACTAAAGAACAAATATTGACACTAGCAAAAAATTAATTGTTTTTTATTGGTTAGAAGGTACAATGAATAATTATTATGCTAAGAGGGGTAACCTAGAGTGATGACTGTGAAGAATAGTTGAAAGAAAAACTATTTAGAGCTAGCATTTGTTTTTTAAATAGAAAGACGTCAAAATTTTAAAGTATATATTAATACCTAGAAATGAAACTATTAAAAAGTAACATGTTCAAATACATAATATTTACTACACTTTTCAAAGTAAAAAAGAACATTAGAATTGCCAAAATAATGAATGGTGGCTTTTCCAAAAGTAAAATTAAAAGCTACATACAAAATTGTATTACTAAAAAAATAGCTCTTCAAATAAAAATAAAGTAGAAAATATAAATAAAATAAAATATTCTTAAATAAACCCCCATTTATGGGGTTAGTGGACTTGATTCTAAGATAAAAAGACTGGAAGCCAAATGAGAACCGCCAGGAGAAGGATGGTTATAAATTAAACTTTGACAGGGCCTCTAGAGGCAACCTGGGGGCTTCAGGAGCCGGTTGTGTGGTCAGAGATCACAAAGGAGAGATGGTGGGCAGGGCCTTTAGGAGGTTGAAACCAGGATCGAACAATGTTTTCGAATTTCAAGCATTAGGATTAGGTTTGCAACTTTCTCTAAATTTTGTCATTAGAAGGGTTGCAATAGAAGGAGATTCACAGATTGTTGTAAATGCTATTAGGAAGGGGGACATTCCTAATTGGAACCTTAGGATACTTTTAGAAGAGATAAAAGATCTTTTGAAAAATTTTGATGATTATACTATCAACCATATATATATAGAGAGATAAATCATGAAGTGGATAGGATGGCGAATGAAGCCATCAACGAGGAGGATGATTTAAAATGGGAGATGTTTCTCTAATAATTTCTCATAGTCGAGGAGGAAAATTCCAAATCTGGACACATCATTAGGATGCAAGCAGAGAGGACCAAACGTGGGAAGAGGAATGCTTAACTTGCAATGATGAGGAGGTTGGCGAAGTTGACAGGCGCCTATCACTTTTATGAGGTATTCTTCAAAACAGAGAGCGTAGCCTGAGGTAGTTTTACAGTGGAAATGGATACCCCAATCCTATTGAAAGGAGCCAAAAGGAAGATGGCGTTTCTGGAGGAGATTTCAGACCAGAGGATGTAGAAGATTTTCAAGACCCAGAGTGGCATTGTGAGGTTTACGATAGAATGCATTCTGGGTGAGGAGTATATGCGCTTTGAAAATTGTTACAGTGTCAACTCCGATGTGGCTACTATGTTTGTTGGTTCTCTGTTGGACATAGGAGAAAGCCGGGAGGAAATCCATATACTAGTGGATGCTTTTGTATGTAAGGAATTCATTGGTGGTTTGGACGAGGTCTTAGCAGTGGCTAAGCTAGGAGTTGGTATCCCATTCGCTTTGGATTTCCACAAAGTGAACGGAAGCAAAAATGCGGTGGATTGGCAACCATTCGTGGTGGTTTCTAGGGTTGTTAGGGAACAGGGGAGGCACAGGCGAGCGGCGATGGGAGAAGGCTTCCTCAAAAAGGTGTTGAGGAGAATTGATGGATATGAATGGATGACTGACTTCATCAATGAGTACTACCAGGTGGACTCATATCTTAGTATAGTATGTTTTATGGTGTTCTGTATACAATATGATGTTTATAAGGATATATATGTCTGCTTTAGCAAGATATAAAATAGTCCGTAAGTTTTCAGGTGGTAGGGAAGGGTTTACCAAGGTTTTGCATTACCTGGTTTTTGTTAATTCTATGTGTTTTTCAGAGATATTGTAATGAACTTTTGTGTTAAATATGGTTTATTAATATTAATAGGAACTGCCCCCAAGGTAGTAATTTACCAAGCAATAAAATATATTCTTAAATAAAAATTAAATTTTGCGTGTCGATATATGTATGTAATATATGTAGTAAATAAAATAGTTCTAAAGTAAAATAAAATAACTCAAGACCAACATTTTTTAGATAGATGTATTTAAGATATTTATACTAGTAACTAGTTATAGTTATTGATTACTATAGTATAATATCCCTGTGTAGGGAGGGACTAATGAATAAAAAGCATCAATAAGCAATGTCTAACATGTATTATAGAATTTGATGAGGAATGGTAAATGCACTAAATAAATAAACACTTCAAAAATTAAATAAAACAATAAATACACTTAGCTAGAAAAATGTGACAGATGATAGAATATTGTGATGATAATTTGGAGAACAACAGTAAAAATTTATTAAGTTACCACAAAACTCTAAATTTCTACTCAAACCAAAATCACCAATGAAAATAATAAAAAAGCACAGAATTTGAAGCAAACATTTTTTATACCTTCAAAATGCAGATTTTTCCTTCATGTCCCATTGTGTCCTATCTTCTTGAGATCTTGATTTTGTTGATTGTAATTATGCTCTCAGAAATGCACTTCTTTATTTCAAGATGACTCTAAGATGAATGGGTCACTTGTGGTGGATTGTATGCAAAGTGAATGATTCTACAATGCTAAACTATGATAATGATTGGATGAAGCTGATGTATGCAACAATGGAGATGGCTAATGCTAATGATATGCTAATGGAGATTGCTAATTGATAATGCTATGCAAATAAAAGCCAAAGGCACATTTTTTATAATTGATATGATTTTAGCATCATGAAAGTATGATCTCTCTTGTATTCTTCAAAATGAGGATGAGAGGCTTCCTTTTATAGCCAAAGGATGGCTTAGATCCATGTGGCAAAAGATCAATGGTTGAGGAATTGGTCTTATGACATGGAGGGTCAAGATTGAATTGGTTGGATGAGGGGAGATATAGAAGGAGAATGTTCCCACTACATTGACAAGATAGAGAGATATGTGGGACAAGGAGCCACGTGGCGATATGCTCACAAAGACCATGAGAGAAAGATGGAAGAAGGAGTCTATGTTTGTTAGGATGTTGGAGGGAATATAGGACTCATGAGACGAGTGTCTCATAGTCAACTTTGACCATGATGATGTGGAGAAACCAACTTCTACAAAGTAGGGATGGTTGAGAGGAAATAGGACATGTGTTGAAGATAAATGTTCAATTAAATATTATTAATATTTAATTTATGGTGCAACATGGAGGTGAGGTGTCAAATGATGTTTAGGGTGATGTGGAGGAATGATGTTGATTTTAGGAATATGACTTTATCTTAGAAGAATAATTAAATAATTAGGATTATTTAATTAGAGATGACTTTAGAAGAATTAAGATATTTAATTAAATAAATTACATTTTATTTAATTATTGGAAGAATAGGATAAATGTGAATCAAATAAATAAATTACTATATTTATTTATTGATAGAGGAACTAAGAATAAAATAAATATAAAATATTTATTTAATTCATCTTGAGCCATTTTTAGGTGTATACATTTTGCCCCCTCTTTGATATGGTGTTGCGAAGTAACATCATTTCAAAGAAATTTAAAACACGGTGTTTGATTTGATAGAAGAAAATGATTGGATTGGAGATGGTGATGCCCCAATCACTCAAGAGCGAGGGTGACAAGGAAAGATAATGGTAAGTTAATGAATAAGATGAATGATGATGATGATGATTCAAAAACAAAGTATTGCCCCTGTCAAGTTGTAAACCAATGATTAATTGATGATGATTGATAAGGATAGTGTTGTCATTGTGGGGAACGATATATCCCTAGATCAACACAAGGATGTGGGAACGATATATCCCATTGATGATTGATTGATTTATGACAAGATTAGGATCAAGAACAAAGGATGTGATTGGATAATTTGGCTAGATTGATTAGCTAGATTGGTATGGAAAGGATGAGGTGTATTGATAAGATGAATGATGATGATAATGAAGATGCCCCCTCGAGAGGACAAGTGGGTTCAAAGAACACAAGTGTGATCTCGAAATGAAAGGAGAGAAAAGGGTGAGTAGCTAGAGAGATGTAGATAAAGAAAGGACTTCGATCTTAAGCCATGAAGAAAAGGATAACTTGGAAAATGATAACTATGAATTCTTATAAATGAAATGAAATGCAAACTTAATATGCACAAATGAGACCTAGTCATCTTGTATACATGTTTGAAGTGCTTTTTCATCATTGAGCTTTTTAACATGTTGTAAGGGAATACAAGCATCTAGGTATAATTAAACCGAGATGACCTGAGTATCACTTACATGGATTTTGATTTAGCAAGTTAATACAAGCATCTAGGTATAATTGAACCAAGATGACCTGAGTATTGCTTGCATGTATCAACAGACAAGGATTGTACTCTTTCATGCTTAGACCCATAACGTCCTCGATGATCTTTTGCTAATCATGTCATTAGACAAGTCTTCACGATACTAAAGATTAACCCGCAAATAGTAAACAAATGAAATAATCATGCCCCATCATAGCTCCTATAGTCCTGGACATCCTTGAGTAGCATAGGAAACATGATAACAAAAATCAAGACATAAGACTTACACTTATAACAACCATTAAATCTTCTTGCCATAGATATTGGTTTCTTGTCATAATAGATATAATCATCCTGATAGTTTAGGCAAGTTGTTGTTGTCTGGTATAGTTTAATTTCTTATATTAAGATTATGTTGTTCGTTGTCTGAAGATAGTATCACGATGTGGATTGTTATCCTCTAGATTGTGGCACTTAAGAATCTAATTCTATAACTAGGTCGAGGATTTTGCCCCCAGTCAAGTAAAGGACCTACTTATTATGGATGAAAATATATGGATGAATGGAGAGAGACTCGATGTGACAAGCGCTAAGGGATTGACCTAGTGCCTCGGGGGCTAATCGATGATGGCCTTACCTACGTGAAGTCGTAGAGCCAACATAGTTTGACCATGTAGACTGACACTGACGATGGAATTTTTCTTATGGAGTGTAATGGATTACGGTAAGACGAGAGGTATGGATGGAAGCCTTGGGGGCTCATCGATGATGGCCTTGCCTATGTGAAGTCGCATAGGCAACCTAGTTTGACAATGTAGATTGATACTGACGATGGAATTTATGGAGTGTGATAGATGAACGAATGAATGAAGGATTGGATGGATAACTTTATTAGCAGATAGGCGGATACACTTTATTTGGTAAGGTAGTAAAAGTGAGCGAGCAATGAGCCATGATAAGTATGTTTATGCGTATATGGATGTAGGAGAAAATATCATTATGGATGAAAACTCAAATCCTAAAAGATGGAGGAGACTAGTTTACCACAAATAGTTCTTATTTCCAGGTTTTCACCATTGCTTTTATTGCACACCATTTTTTAATTTTTATTTTTAGTTCCCTTGCATTGGGGTTTTTCTAAAAAGCTAAGTGTACAACTTTCAAAGATGCATACTGTTGATGGGATCATCCAACAGCTCACCTTCTGATGTTGCCAACTGGTATGCTCCTGATCCATAAGCACCAATGATTACATAAGGACCGAGCCAATTTGGTTCAAAATTACCCTTATTTTCTCTATCCTGTTGATTTTTGGGGTTTTCCTTTAGAACTAGATGACCAACTTGAAAAAATCTGGGCTTCACTCTATGATTGTAGCTTCTTGGCATACGTTGCTGATAGGCCTTAAGGTGATTAAAAGTATTTTGTCATCTTTCCTCCAACAACTCTAACTCTTGAAGCTTGGAAACTTGATACTCTTCATCAGTTATTAAGCCCTTCAATGATACTCGTAGAGAGGGTAACTCGACCTCGATAGGCAAGATTGCTTCTGAGCCATAGACAAGGGCATAGGGTGTTGCACCTGCGGGTGTGCAGATACTGGTACGGTAGGCCCATAAAGCAAGATTTAGCTATACATGCCAATCACAACTAGCATCATTGACTGTCTTCTTTAAGATTTTCAAAATTGTTTTATTAGAAGCCTCTGCCTGACCAATTCCTTGGGGATAGTATGGTGTGGAGAAACGGTGTTGGATATGAAACTTGTCACAGAGCTCTTAGACATCCTAATTTTTGAAAGGTCTCCCATTATCAGTAATAATGGATAGAGGAATTCCATAACGACGAATGATATAGTTCGGGATAAATGTGGCAATTTGCTTGTCTGTGACAATGATTAAAGGTACGACTTCAATCCACTTAGTGAAATACTCAGTGACAGTTATTATGAATTTGTGGCCATTGGATGAAGGGGGATGAATCTTGCCCACAAGGTTGAGTCCCCATTGGCAAAAAGGCCAAGGAGTACTTAAGGGTTGTAGTTATTGTGCTAGTGTATGTATGAGATTTCCATTAATCAAACATTTCTTGCACTTTTTAACAAAATGATAAGAATATGTTTCCATACTTGGCTAGTAATATCCCATATGCATAAGTTTATTTGCCAAAGTGGGACCACTAGAGTGTGTTCCGCAAATACCTTCATGAACTTCTCTTAAGGTAGTTTGATATTCCTCATGTTCTAGACACCTAAGGAGAGTACCATCAAGACCTTGTCGATAAAGGGTATTGATAACTATGGTATAACAAGCGGCTTGACAGATAAAGGTTCTACATTGATTATTTGATAGGCCAAGTGGCAATGTGTTTTCTTTTAGGTAGGTATAAATGTTTCCATACAAAGGGGAATCAGATCCTACTATTTGACATATAATCTTTGTTTCAGGGTTATCATACGTAGGATTAGACAATTGCTCCACTAAGAACTCATAACGCGATTGATTTTCTAGTATATCCGGGAGTGAGGCAATAGTTGCCATGGCATTTGTAGCTTTATTATCCAATCTAGGTATTTGTTCAAAAGAAATCATGGCAAAGTACTATTTGAAGTCATCTACCATGCGCTTGTAAGGTATTAACTTATCATCCTTGGTCTGATAATCATCATTTACTTGATTGATGACTAGTTGTGAATCTCCATAAACATGCAGCTCTTGAACTTTCCACTCTACAGCCATCTTGAGACCAATGACCAATGCTTCATACTCCGCCACGTTGTTGGTGCAAGGGAATAATATTCTATATGATTTTGGTATGGTATCCCCCTGTGGTGTAACCAACAAAATTCCTACTCCTGAACCATGTTGTGTGTAAGATCCATCAAAATAAAGCTTCCATGTTTGAGTTGTTATATTGAAGGATTCTTCTGGAAACTCAAAACTTAATGGATTTTCATCATTAAGTGGTACATCTGCTAGCTGATCTGCAATTACTTGTCATTTTGTTGCCTTTCTATCCACATAGTCAATGTCAAATTCACTTAGGATCATGACCCACTTTGCCAATCTATCTGTCAGAGCTGCCTTACTAAGTAAATATTTCAACGGATCTATTTTGGCTACTAACTTGATTGAATGAATTAGCATATACTGTCTTAGCTTTTGAGATGCAAAGACTACATCAAGACATGCTCACTTAATAGGTGTATAATGTAGCTCATAGCCTACTAAGGTCTGAATGATGTAATAAATAGCTCGTTCTTTTCCTTCATAATCTTGCTACGCTAGTAGAGCTCCTAGAGAGGTTGTTGTAGCTGAAATATAAAGCAACAATGGTTTGCCTTGAATTGGTGGCATTAATATTGGTGGATTCATCAAATATTCTTTCAAGAGTTGAAAAGCTTGTTCATGCCTCTCATCCCA
The DNA here is from genome assembly GCA_027924645.1 of Cunninghamia lanceolata. NCBI lineage: Eukaryota > Viridiplantae > Streptophyta > Pinopsida > Cupressales > Cupressaceae > Cunninghamia > Cunninghamia lanceolata. Next base: position 6,501,319 of record BSBN01000175.1, on the reverse strand, counting down.
TCTGAAAGGAACATTCTTGTGAAGTAGATGAGTGAAGGGTGATGAGGTATAAACAACCTCATTTTATAACAAGCCATACAACCCTTTTTGTCTTAACCAATCACCCTAGCCATGCTAATTTGTTTACTTTTAGAAGCAATATTTATCTATTTTTGATAAAATGATGTATAATCTTTATTTTCAAATTGATTGAAATTAGCCACTAATGTTGACTTAATTGTTGTAGAGCTTGTGTAATTATGCAGGGTTACATGTATTACTTAATGGAAGGAGTGGACTTCAAAGAGGTTGGAGTCAGAGCACCGAAATTTTAGGCCGCTGGAAATTTAGGCATACATCGTAGACTGTGTTAAAGAAATTCTCTTATTTTCTGTTGATCATACTTAAGACTTTACGGCTCCACTCAGAGCCTTTACTGTGTTTTAATTCAAAGACATCCAATTAGTTGTAATTCTATTTTTCTTTAAAAGACTTCTTCAATGGCATTTACCCGCCATCTGAAAATTAGGATTTTTTTGTAGTAGTGCAGTATATATATGTAGTTTCTCAAAACAAGGACATGTTGTTATGTTATATCCTGAGTACTATTTAGCTATGTCCTCTGTACTATGTTCTATGATACTATTATGACATGAATGAATACCGCCAATCTTGTTTTGAGTAACCTATTCTGAATATTGGAAGTATTGTGAGTGGGATTTACTTTGAAGCTGTTAAAGTATTACATGTGATTTGAACCAATAGTAGGAAAGCCCAAGAGCTGGCCACTCAAGGGATTATATAGTAGATAAGTATTTTTATTGTTAATGTTGTCACTTCTATTTTGTGCATGTTATGTTTAGATAAATGTTACTTTGTGCTTAGTTCTGTTATGTGTTTCTGCAGGTTGTGGTTTTAAGTTAATGATCTCTGAGTTATGTTTACTTGAAATTTTTGGAGCATCCACTCTGTTCAAAGTCCTGTGTCAGACATATGATTACAAAAATGATAACCAAAAACTTAAACTCTTCCCCTCCACTCTGAGAGATGCTGCAATGCATTGGTTCATGGGATTAGTTTTAGGGTCGATAACCATGTGGGATGACATGGAAACCGTCTTTTTAGACAAATATTAGAGTTACTGCAAAGTTAGTGATAGGAAAGAGGAATTGTTCAAACTAAAGCAAAAAGAAGATGAGAGCCTGGAAGATTACCTTGATAGGTTCATCTTATTAACCAAATGATGTGGTGAAGAAGCCATAAGCCCAAAAATTCTGAAGACCATATTTCTCAAAGGACTTGATGAGGATGCTAGGAGAAGTCTAGATTTAATGGGAAAAGGAGATGTGTCCCAACTTGAACTCGGTAATATCGCTGAGTTATGCCAGAATTTCTCATGTACTCGAGGAGGTATCCATAAATCTAGTCTTTTGAGAGGTTCAAATGAAATAGGTAAACTGCGAGAGGAAATAGCAAATTTGAAAACTAACATTCTTGTTCAGCTAAACACCACTATGGATGGAATATAGGCCAAAACACGTACTCTTAAAACCTTATCCATCTACTACCCTAGGTGTTGAAACAAACATCTATTAAGAGAATGTCCCTTGGACAAAGCTAACAATTGCCAAATTTGTGAAAAGAATCATGCCACCGACCAATGCGAGATTCTGTCTGCAATCAAAAATTCCAAGAAAAGGTCATCTCACACTGAGGAGGAGATCAATTTTGTGGGTCAAAGATCTGGAGGGAATTTCTCCTACGGCCAAAATTTAAATCCCTCTTGGCGAGCTCCAAATAATTGGAATAATAGTCAATGGATGACACCTTGGCCTCAAGCACCACCTAATTGGGGACCTTACCCTTAGGGACCAACTGAATGGGCAAATCAGTCTTGGGGAAACCCTCAATGGCCAAAGTAGACTCAACAACAATGGTATCCTCAAAATCCTACGCCTCAATGGAACCAAGCTCCAAATCAGTTCTATCATGGACCAAGGAGGATGCCTAATCCACAGTAGTACCTTTTGCCATCTCCCCAAAACCCTCAACAAAATGAGTAGGTCAACCAACCACAACTTCCAGTGCAACCTCTCCCTAATCCAAAGAATAATCATCAAACCACACCAGTGTATTCCACAGAGTAGGAAAACATGGCTGGAGTTAATGCTATCTATTATGGAAACCTGTAGTTGAGGTCAGGAAAAACACTCCAGCAGCCTACCATAGTTGAGATCCTTGACGAACCAAATGCAGAATCCGCTGAAGGAACCGAAACACCTTCCATACCTTTAGATAAGAACCCAACAAGTAACCAATAAAAACTTCTTCAACAATCCTCACCTAAAACTTCTGAGTTACCTCCAGAAGAAGTTGACCAACGTTCAACAGATCTTGCAAAGACGGATTCCACCTTGAAAAAGAAACCTCAAGCACCTTTTCCCAAGTGCCTTAGAGCAACTCCTTTGAATGACCCTCTGGAAATGACCTTACCTACTGAAACCATGTTAATACAAGAATTTATGACTCCATATCAATATTCCCTTATTACAGGCGATTAAGGAAATTTTTGGACTAAACCAGCTAGTTAAACGATTGTGCATAAAAAGACCAGGAAGAAAACCAAAACAGATTAATACTGTGCACATTGATGGATACCTAGCTGAACTTCTGGTGGGAAAACCCTCAACCCCAAAATATGGTGACCCAGGCAGTCCACTCATAACAATGACAATCAATGAGGTAGCAATACCTAATGCACTCATGGATTTGGGAGCAACCATTAATGTCATGATGGTGGATGTTATGGAAAAATTAGGACTTACTGATTTGCGTCCCACAACTACCATGTTGCAAATGGTAAATCAATCCATAGCTATTCCCAAGGGCATCCTAGAAAATGTTCCTGTCAAGGTTGATGATTGGGAATACCCAGTGGATTTCTAAATAATTTAGTCCCTCACACCTAAGGACAATTACCTGATAATATTGGATAGACCATGGTTAGCAACAATTATAGCTAAGATTGACAGCAGAGCAAGAGGAATGACCATTTCAAATGGTCCCAATAGCAAACACTTATTCCTGTATCCCCTACTCAACCTGTTGTGCATAACCAAGTTTGGATTGATGAACCAGATGGTTCTGACAAACAAAAGCATCTAGCCTCACTTGCTATGGTAGTCATTAAATAACATGGTGAAGAGTTGGAAGATGAATTGGAAAACAACATGCAAGATCTTGCCATAGATTCAAGCGATGAAGAAATTTTAGAAGTGGAAGAGATTTTAGGACACCTGATCCACACCGATGACATCGAACATGATTACACCAACTTCACAGTGTTACTGTGTCCCTTAGCTAATATCATTCTAAAAACATATCACTTCTTCAAAGATATTGCTAGACTCCATAGAACTATACTGAATAGCTGGACCCTCTCAACACCTTAACGAGAGAAGTTCATACTGTCACCTCCAACTACCCCAGAACCAAAACTATCATGTTACTACCAGGAAAAACTTTAAATATCAACAACTGGTTGACAGAGTCAGGTGAACTCAAATTATTTGACGTTTTGGTAAATAGTTCCAAAGCTTTTGCTTGGGATTGGAATACACTCGAGTTTTTGTACCCATCACATCTATACTAAAGATGTTAGACCTGTCATCAACCATAGTGAAGATTCAACCCTGCTCTCAAAGATATTGTTAAAATAAAGATTGAGAAACTCCTGCAAGTAGGATTCATCTATCCTATCTCTGACAGAAAATGGGTTTCACCTTTGGTAGTAGTCCCAAAGAAAAATGGGAAGTGGAGAGTGTGCGTTGATTATAGAGAGCTCAACAAAGCTACCTATAGAGATTACTTCCCTTTACCTTTCATAAACTGGGTCTTGGATAATTTAGCTGGAAGGAAGTATTTCTCATTCCTCGACAGATTCATTTGATATAACCAAATACACGTGACAGTAGAGGACCAGGACAAAACAACCTTTACCTATCCCTGGGGAACATTCGCATATCGAGTCCTTCCCTTCGGGCTATGCAACGCTCCTGCAACATTTCAAAGAGTTGTTCTAGCCATATTTGCTGAGCTAGTAACTGACTATGTGGAAGTCTATATGGACGACTTCATAGTGTATGGTTCCACTTTTGATGAAGCTCTTAAAAATTTGGACAAGGTATTGAAGCGATGTGAGGACCATCAGCTATCCCTGAGCCATGAAAAATGTTTAATAATGGTAGAACAAGGGATAGTGTTGGGACACCACATCTCAGCTGAAGGGATAAAAGTGGATCCTAAGAAAATTGAAGTGATACAACAAATAGAGACTCCAAAGAACCAAAATGATGTCAAAAGTTTCTTAGGACATGTTGGATACTACCGAGAAAACTTTAGCAAGATTGTAGCACCCATGTTCTCCCTTCTCCAAAAGGATACATATTTTATTTTGACAGTAGAATGTCAAACATCATTTGAGATCATTAAGGAGAAACTCTTCTCTACTCCTGTCCTACGTGGACCTAACTAGAACCTTCCTTTCCATATTTACGCAGATCCTTCTAATGATGCCATTGGAGCAGTTTTAGGTTCGGAAGATGAGAATGGAGGAAAATATGCCATCTATTTCATTAGTAAAAATTTAACTCCCACCGAATGAAACTATACCACTACGGAGAAAGAATTCTTAGCTGTGATTCATGCAATCAATAAATTTTGACATTACATCATAGGGTACAAAGTAGCTATGCTCACAGACCATTCAGCTATCAAATACCTAATGAACAACCTGCAGTAAACGGAAGAATAATCAGATGGTTATTACTTCTTCAAGAATTCAATGTGACCATCATTGATAAACCTGGGAAGTTCAACGCAGTCACAAATTTCTTATCCTGGATCAAACAAGACAATGGAGATTATGCCCCAGTACAAGATGAATTCCCAGATGAAAAATTTATTTGCCATCTCCATTAAAAGCCCCTGGTTTGCAGACATTGCTAACTATCTTGCTACTTCTGAATTACCACCAAACTTTACGTCAAAACAAAAGAAACATCTCATTTGAGAAAGTGCTCAGTTCAAATGGATTAATGGGATGCTCTTTTGATGTGGCCCTGATCTAGTTTTATGACATTGTGTCAAATCAGATGAAACATACAGCATCCTCAGAGCTTGCCATGACGATCCCTCTGGAGGTCATTACTCCGCTAAGAGAACGTCCCATAAAATCTTAGGTGTAGGATATTACTGGCCCTCTATGCATAAAGACGTAAAAAACTATGTTCGCCGCTATGATGAATGGCAACGAGTAGGAAAACCCACGTCATGCAATGAGATAGTTTTTAAACCATTTGAAAAGTGGGGATTGGATTTTATCGGTCCCATAGATCCTCCTTCATAGGGTAAAGAATACATTTTGGGTTGTACTGACTATCTGACTAAGTGGGTGGAAGTCCAAGCCCTAAGATCTTCTAGGGAAGAACAAGTTGTTGACTTCCTGTATAACAGGATTTTTCTTAGACTTGGGGCCTCTAGATCAATTGTCACAAATCAAGGACCCCGGTTTATGTCCAAAGTTTTGCTAGCCTTTACTGATCATTTCCAGGTAAGCCATAAAAAATTGTTGCCTTATCACCCACAAGCAAATGGTCAAGTAGAAGTCACTAACAAGGAGCTTGAAAACATTTTGACAAAAACCGTTTCCTCAGGAAGAAGAGACTGGGCCAGAAAATTACCTGAAGCCGTTTGGGCCTATAATACAACTGGGAAATCAACTACCGATCTTACTCCTTATGAGTTAGTTTTTGGGAAGAAACCTCTCTTACCCATTGAATTTGAACTTCAAATGCTTAGAACAGCAATGGAAGTAGGCCTCGACCTTGATCGAGCCCCGGTTGAAAGAGTCCTGCAGCTCAGTGAATTAGATGAACTCTGACTGGAAGCTATTCACCAGACTGAGTTAGTTCAACAACAACAAAAGGCCTGGCATGATAAACATATAAAAGAAAGAGAGTTCCATAATGGGGATTGGGCACTGTTATTTGATTCCAGATACAAAGACCAGAAAGGTAAACTTAGAACTCATTGGTTGGGTCCATATGAGATTTCTAAAGTATTTCCAAATGGAGCAATGCAACTTAAACCCATAGATGGTGACACTCAAACTCTCTTAGTCAATGGTCATCGATTACGAATCTACCACAAACCTATTAACAAAGAAGAATTTACATGAATGGTAGAAATGCAAGGAGAGACCCAATGTATTGACTCTGCTACAGCAGAGCAGTATAATTTTAAGCTAAATCATATAAAAATATTTAAAAAATAAAAAATAAAAAATAAAAAATAAAAAAATAAAATGATGATGATGATGGAAGTATGTACTCATGACTTAATTCAGAGCATTCCTATTGTGTTTTCATCTTTGAACTTGTCTAAAATGCATTATTGTTTTGTAGGACTTCATCTTTGTCCAAGAGCCACATTTCGGCTGCATCTTTCAACAATGCTCTAGAACTTCATTCTTCATTTCGGTTGCATCTCTCAGCGATGCTCTGAAACTTGTTCCTTTGTTGTTCCTGCATTCCGGCGCATCTTTCAATGATGCTCTGGAACTTCGTTCTTCATTCCGACTGCATCTTTCAGTGATGCTCTGAAACTTTGTTCCTACATTCTAGTGCATCTTTCAGCGATGCTCCAGAACTTCGTTCTTCATTCCAGCTGCATCTTTCAGCGATGCTCAGAAACTTTGTTCCTACATTCCAACTGCATCTTTCAGCAATGCTCCGGAACTTTGTTCCTGCATTCCAGCTGCATCTTTTAGTGATGCTCTAGAACTTCATTCTTCATTCCGACTGCATCTCTCATCGATACTATGGAACTTGTTCCTTTGTTGTTCCTGCATTCTGGTGCATCTTTCAGCGATGCTCTAGAACTTTGTTCCTGCATTCCAACTACATCTTTTAGCGATGCTTTGGAACTTCGTTCTTCATTCTGGCTGCATCTTTTAGTGATGTTCCAAAACTTATTCCTTTGTTGTTCCTGCATTTCGGTGCATCTTTTAGCAATGCTCTGGAACTTCGTTCTTCATTCCGACTGCATCTTTCAGTGATGCTCCAGAATTTTGTGATTTCCCCTTCTTCACAAATGCTCCGACATCCTCAATAACATACTCATTGTCATCACTAATTTTTTCCATACCTCCGCCACCTCAGAAATTCACGCCCTACATTGCCATCTCTTACCATAATAAATAAAATTATTGTGACAACCTATTGTCATAATAATTAAAACACTTTTTAGCCACCCCATCTTCATTCATAATAAATCCATTAACATCCTTTACCATTCCATCTGAATCTAATTACACCACCAACCATGATGCCATTACGTTAGCATACATGAGGTGACTTTCAAATCAATGATGAAATGTAAGGTACGCACATCTTTTGTCTTAAGTAGGTAAATTATTGTGAATAAAATTAAATAAATTGGCACCTTCCTCCATCTTTTCCAAATTTAGTAAATTGTGCGAACTGTACCTTCACTGGAAGAGGCGGCGGATCACTCATCCCATTCCATGCAAGGTAATGATTAGAAACAGAGCAGCTAAATGCCATGAATTAATTCATGTCTTATCAAGCATTATCAGACTGCAAGTGGCCATAAAGATTGAGTTTTGTTTAAACTGCATAACAATTTGTCTAAAATAGTTTTCATCTTAGTGTGCCATGAAATTCAGTAGAGACTTAGTAGAGTTGCCAGCAAAGGGTAGAATGGGAGGAGCAAAGCGCAAATCAGAGTTGAATTCTGTAGATAAGTTATTGGCACTCGATAATATTTTAGAACTATTTCAGAGGGTGGGATGGTTAGAATTTATGAAAAAGTTTGAGGGGCATAATTCACAGCTGGTTCAAGAGTTTGTCGAGAACTTCTCAGATGGACAGACGATTGTACGCATAAATAAATTTAATGTGAGTCCTTGAACTATTTCTAGTTTATCTAACATTAAAAATGAGGGGTTAAATCTATCAGAAACAACAAACATTTCTTACCAAAAACTAATAGAACTTTTCATAAGGGAAGGGGAACCTTAACCATTACTAGTTGTGAATACTTGAGGGCAAAATAAGGGGTTCCAAAGGATGTCTATTGCAGAGCCATGGAGAACGGTGGTAGCCTAGATAATCAAGTATCTCACATGTGAAGGACAATGTGCTACCGTAGTTGGTCCTCCCTTCCGTTTCCTCATTCACCTGTGCCATGGCACTGAAAACCTTGAATTGAGGGTTAACCTACCTGCTTTCCTCAATGATTCCCTTGTCCATATGATAGAGAGGTTTAAAATTGGGTCAGGGCCATTGAAATACCACAGCCTTATTTTTTTGATTTGCAAACACCAAATCCTTAAGAAGAGAAAAACAGACAAGAAATGACAAATTTCTCAAGAAATTTGAAAACCCTGCACCCTCTAGACATTTTGAGGAAGGAGAGTCATCTGGTTTGGCAGCACAAAACCTAAGAGAACCCTCCCCTGTGCCGCAAAATGCCACAGAAGCTCCCACTAGTGAAGCGCGGGAAAATTTGTCAAACCCTCCAAACCCTAAAGAACAACCCAAGCCATATAGTGTGCCAGAGACCCCTGAAAAGTAGGAAAATGTGGATTTAATGGACTTTGAGGAGGAAAATAGTCAGCCCAATAAGAAAGAAAAGAGGCCTAAAATGAAATTGCAGAGACCTTCCCCTTTGAGAAGAAGTAAAAGATTGGCTCCTAATTTTCATTGTGCTTCGGCTTGTGACCAACCGCATGTACCTAAAAAGAAAAGACATAATAGGCAGCCAAGTGAGAATCCAGTCTAGTCAAGTGAAGGCCAAACCTTGGGAAGTAATGATGTCCTTGTATCTGAGAAAGAGAGTGATCCACCTGAAAAAGATCAAGAAGAAACAAGAGAACAAGTCAAAAATTGTGTACTTGTTGAAGAAGAAGAGGCTCAAGAGAATGAGCCTATGGAAACATTTTCTCCCACTCAGCAACCACCGGAAGAACATGAAATTGACATAGTTCCCCCTCTTGTTAATGATTCAGAAACTTTTGTTCCCCCTCTTGCCAATGACAGAAACTTTTGGTTCCCCTCTAGCCAATTATACAGAAAGTGAAAAATGTGATTCCTTAAAAGTGGAATTAGAAGGATTAAGGGAAGAAATAGCACAATTGAAAACTAAACTCCAACAAAATGAGCAACAGATAGCCAAACAACAGCAAGAAATGGATATACAGACAAAACTTGTGTAGTAGAAAGATTAGGAAATCAAAACCCTAGGAACTCAATTGGGATAGAAAGATAAATTCATCGAGGAGTTGCAGTCGAAGATGAAGTAGATTGAGGAAAAAGATAAGGAACATGTGATTAGTTTATCAAAAAAGATGAATAGATTAAAAATTTAACTGTTAATCTGGAGCAATTCCTTAGATCATTTGCAGAGAAATAGGAGAAACATGAATTAGAACTTAATTCAGCTCTTAGTAAAATTGTAGAGCTAGAATAGGAATTGTAGGAGGTCAGTATTAAGCCAACTATGGAATCCAAAGAAATACAAACTGAACCGACTAAAATGGAGTGGTTTAAAATTCACATTCCTCCCATGTTGGCCAAATGGATGGAAAGGTGCTATTTCCTCAGACAAGCAGGGGCAAAAAATGCCAAACTTAAGAAGGAAATGGTATTATTGAAAGAATCCTATGATAAACTCTATCAAGTTAAAACTGATGCATGTCAGATTGGAGAGTTGTTATTAGCCTGTAGAAAGCCATCCAAATTATATTCCATGTTTCTTAATGAATAGTTATTAAGATGGAAACTTTTGAGAATCTCCTACAATTTACCCCATGACCAAGATGATAAATAGTTCCTAGAAGCATTCAAAGAGGCACCCCCTATTCATCAAAATCTGTTGTATGAATTTTTCATACATAATTTATTTTTGGAAAAATATAGTGATTTCTTCATTAACCTTTTTGTTGGAGAGGTACAGCTCAGAGCCTTCATGTCTAATATGCAAAATCAAATCCATTGGAAGGATAGGACCAGAGAGTATCTGCAGACAAGAGAACTATAGGACTCCAAATGAGATACCCTAACCGGAAGCCCTTTGCCTTCAAAGCTCAATTCTGAAGGATTAAAAGCTATGAAGCTATGAAGGACAAATATAATGAAAGTATCAAGGTTTGTTTTGAAAATTTCAAAGTTAATGGGCCACAATTAATAGACAAAGCATGGAGTCCCTATGAGGAGCGGTATACTCCCCTACCTATGTATCTCAAACGAAGGGAGATAATTTCTCCAACCAATATTAGATGGTCTTATAAAAGAGCAGAAGCATTAACAAAAATATTATAGCAAATCAAGACCAAGTGGATAGGGACGTGATACAGACCTCCATTACTCCTTCAACCACCCCCTATAGTTTTGGTCACTATAGAGCAAGATCCTAGGGACTTACATGCTTGGTAGATGAGGGTTCGATTGCATAAAGGTTTTTTGAAGTACCCTGACCATTTGGATGAGGAGGCAGAAGACATGTATGATCTCAGCTCCAAATATGATGAACTAAATAGAAAAAGGGATGCAAAGAGGCATAGGGCTCATTAGAGAGCAGGAGGACCTGCTCAGGCTTAGGAAGGGGAGGGTGATGAGGTATAAACAACCTCATTTTTATAACAAGCCATATAACCCTTTTTGTCTTAACCAATCACCCTAGCCATGCCAATTTGTTTACTTTTAGAAGCAATATTTATCTATTTTTGATAAAATGGTGTATAAATCTTTATTTTCAAATTGATTGAAATTAGCCACTAATGTTGACTTAATTGTTGTAGAGATTGTGTAATTATGTAGGGTTACATGTATTGCCTAACGGAAGGAGTGGACTTCATAGCGGTTGGAGTCAAAGCGCCGAAATTTTAGGGCGCCAAAAATTTAGGCATACATCGTAGACTGTGTTAAAGAAATTCTATTATTTTATGTTGATCATACTTAAGACTTTATGGATCCACTCACAGCCTTTACTGTGTTTTAATTCAAAGACATCCAGTTAGTTGTAATTCTATTTTTCTTTAAAAGACTTCTTCAATGGCATTTACCTGCCATTTGAAAATTAGGATTTTTTGTAGTAGTGCAGTATATATATGTAGTTGCTCAAAACAAGGACGTGTTGTTATGTTATATTCTGAGTACTATTCATCTATCTTCTCTGTACTATGTTCTATGATACTGTTATGACATGAATGAATACCACCAGTCTTGTTCTGAGTAACCTGTTCTGAATAATGGAAGTATTGTGAATGGGATTTACTTTCAAGTTGTTAAAGTACCGCATGTGATTTGAACCAATAGTAGGAATGCCCAAGAGCTGGCCACTCGAGGGATTATAGAGTAGATAAGTATTTTTATTGTTAATATTGACATTTCTGTTCTATGCATGTTATGTTTAGATAAATGTTACTTTGTGCTTAGTTTTGTTATGTGTTCCTGCAGGTTGTGGTTTTAAGTTAATGATCTTTGAGTTATGTTTACTTGAAATTTCTGGAGCATCCACTCTGTTCATAAAACTGTTGTTAGCTATTGATTAAAAGATGTTAGGTTTATTTTTAGTTAGTAGTTAGTTGTCTTTGTTTTGAATTCATAGTTAAACTGCAAAGTGTTGATTCTTAGATAGTTTACATGCTTTCTAGATTAGGAATTTAAATGCTTTCTAGCTTAAAGATTTCATGCTTTCTAGTTTAGATTATGTTTCAAGCTCTTCAAAAATTCATAAAATCTGTTAACTAAGTGAGATGTCCAAAATTATCCCCTATTGCATATAGCTTTGGACACTACCTGGTTAACATATTTGACATATTTTTAACTAAAGTGTTAGGACCTTACGATAGCCTGTCAAAGGGATGACTTTTATCGGCTAACTATGAGATAAACTGGCGAATCAATTGCAACTTTCCTTGTAATGATCTTAATTGATTGATATATTTAGGATGTGGCATTTCCATTAGAGCTTTCACTTTTGTAGGATCCACCTCAATTCCATTTCTTAAAACTATGTATCCTAAAAGCTTGTCGGATGTGACTTTGAACACACACTTCTTTGGATTCAAACGAACATTAAATTTCTCCAATCACTGAAAGATCTTGTCTAATTCATTCAGATGTTCTTCCCGTGTGAGTGATTTTCCTAGAATGTCATCCACATAATCTTCCATAATAGTGTGCATCATATCATGGAAAATGGTGGTCATTGCTCTCTAATAGGTAGCTCCTGCATTTTTCAACCCAAACGACATCACATTCCAGCAATATGTACCCCACAAATATGTAAAGGTAGTTTTATGTTGGTCTTCTGGTGCTCTTCTAATCTGATTATAACTAGAAAATCCATCCATTAGAGATAACATAGTATGTCCTGTTGTCAAATCTACTATGATGTCTATATTGGGTAAAGGAAAATCATCCTTGGGGCATGCTTTATTCAAATCTCTAAAATCTGTGCAAAGTATGATTCTCTTGTCTGGTTTAGAAATAGGAACAATGTTGGAGATCCATTCAGGATAATCAATTGATCTGATAAAAATTACATCCAACAACTTCTTCAATTCTTCTTTGACTAAAAGTGTTATATACAGATGCATCTTTCTTAACTTTTGTTTCACTGGTTTAACTCCTGGAGCTACTGATAAATGATGCATGATGAGATCTAGATCAAGGTCGGGCATATCCGCATAGGACCAAGCAAAATTAATCTGTCTGTCTGTAAAGAATTTGATGAAGTCTTCCTTTTCTTGCTCTGATAAAGATGTTACTAGATGAATTATCTTTGGGCTATCCTCTGTACCAATGTTCACTGGTTCTGCTGGTTCTACTAAGACTAACGACCTCTCCTAATGTATAGAGTTGGGGAGAGTGTCAAGCCTTTCATCCTTTGGTGCCTTGGAGAGGTTTTCACCATCGAATACATCCTTTATTTTATTTTTTTCATGATCTAATATTGTCACAGAGCGGTTTTCACCATTAGATACATTTTTTATTGTTATATTTTTGTGACTAAAAGGCTTGGCACTCTCTCCAAAATAAGCCACATTATTAAGTTCTATAGTGAAGCCTACCTTATGATCTCCTAGAGGTAGATGATCCCTAATACCTAGATAGTCGATAATAACATCATCATTGTGGAAGGTATCAAGTTTAGGGGCCTCTTGTTGTTCCCAATCTATAAGTTCAGGATATATTAGTGGAAGAGGATCAGTTGGTTGGTTTGGATCAAGGGCAATAATGGTTAGGACAAAAAAGTTCTCTAAATTTATGGCGGTATCTCCAAGGTCCAAATCAATACTCTCCTCAGAATTATCTATCACATGGGATATTCGACCTTCCTCATGGGACTCACTCTCGATATTTTGTGAATCTAACTCCATTGGTCTAGACCTCAAACTTTGACCTTCATGGTATGTATTGGTGGAGTTGTGTGATTGAACTACATCAATGTGCTTATCTTCATAAGATAACTCAAAAAGACTTTCCCATTCCCATTCATTAAAATCTATTTCACTTCCCTCTTGGAATTTATGGATTTGCTCCACTAGATTTGTAGTAGCCTTTTCTATGACATCTCCTTTATAACCTAGTCCTTTAGTGTCTCGAGAATACAATGAAGAAGGTTGTATGGGTTCAATAATTCCTTCTTTTCTTAAGCCTATGGGATTGTGACCATCATATCACATTCTCTACATAATAGTGAAACTCGTGCCATATTGTTTAGTTGGTAATTGTGGTTTTTGTTCTTGTGACTTGAGTTTGCTTTCTTCTTCCTTGTATAACCATTGGAGAATCTCTTTCTCTTCACTTTCTTCTGAGAAGTTGCCCCATCTGATAAACAGACCTTCAAGATGCTTCAATGACTGTTGTTTGGACATGGATGGTTTGGCATAGGATTTGGGTGAAAGGGGTAATTGTGCGATACAAAAGGATTGTTCAATGGAATACTCTCTAACACCTTTGTCCTTGAGCTTGATTTTCATTTCATTAGATTTGGATGTAGAGGCTAATGAGCTTATATCAACATGGGATGTAGATGATGAGACTACACGGTTAGTGGGTATAATGACTTCAGGTTTAGGTTTTATGGTATTGCAATATTGAAAGGGATTGGGATCTCCTTGGATTGTAATCTCTTGACCATTGTATGGAAATTTTATGCATTGATGATAGGTAGATGGCACGATGTTCATTGCATGAATCCAAGGGCATCCAAGGAGAATATTATAGCCTAAATCCATGTCAAGGACTTGACAAACCACATCTTTTTCAATTGGTCCAACTCTTATGGGTAAGACAACAGATCCTTTAGAGGCTCTTTCCTCTTCATCATATGCTTTGATAGTGATTTTCTTCTTTGAATCTACAACATTTTTAGAAAACCCCAATGCAAGGATTAATTTTAAGGTACATATATTTAAACCAACTCCTCCATCTATAAGGACTCATTTGATTCTATGCTTGTGAATAAGTACTTCAATGTGGAGAGATGCACTATGAGGTTGGTTAATGGCCATATCATCCTTTTCAGTGAAAGATAGGAAATGAGGAATGGTGAGATGTCCCACCATGGCTTGAAACTACTCTTGGTCCAAATTTGTGGGTACAATAGTTTCTAGGAGAGCCTTTTCTAGGATAGCTTTGTGAGATGGTGAAAGATGCAAAAGCTCTAATATGGATATGTGTGTGGGTGTCTTTTTGAATTGGTTTAAGACATTGTATTGATTTGATATGGAAGATGGCTTGGGTGGAGCCCCTTGAAGAGTAATCTTTCCTCAACGGGTAGTAACATTACAATTGGGCTTGTTGTTAATGGTAATCACATTCACATGTGATTCTAGTTCAGATATGTGATTAACGGTGTACTCATAAGATACATTCGTATAATTAGCATTATTACTACCGTTATTGCTTGTTTTTTAGGCACTTCCCTTCTCATAGTTAGGAAGTGGATTCTTAAATGCCACATGTTCTTCATTAGATGTATGGCCATCAATCGATATATCTCCTTTGTCTATTAAGTCTTGAATTGTGTTTTTCAATCTTTGACAATCATTTGTTTTGTGACCTTTGCTTCTATGAAATTCACAATAATCATAATCTTTCCACCATGATGGTTTAAATTTAGGTTCATATTCTCTTGGTATAGGAAGTATTATGAAATTATTTGTAATGAGTTTCATTAAGGCAAATTCAATGGATTCTCCCAATGGTGTAAATCTTCTGCGGGGAGGATTGAAGCCCGTTGGTCTAGGTTCGTTAATGGTTGGTTTGTTTGAAGAAGCATTGTTTTGTGGACTTGATAAATTTAAAATGGGTTGTGTTGGTGTAACACGTTTGGCATCTACAACCCCATCATTCACAATGTTCTTATTCTTGGTCTAAAACCTAGATTTGTCAGTGTTGTTGTTTGAACTAGTAACATCCTTATAGATCTTAATTTGTTCTTTGTCTATCAATGCTTTTTCAATGAGTGATCCCATCTCAATATCCTTACGAAAAGAAGTGGGACATTGGATTTGAAGTTGATAGCTTAATTATGTGTTTAAATTGTGGACAAACATTTCTATCATTTGTTTTTCAGGGATGTGATATGAACATTTGCTTGCAAGTTGTCTCCATCTTTGCAAGAAAGTAGTGAAGGATTATCCACGCTTTTGTTTATTGTTGCAAAGATTTAACATTGATATCTCGTGTTTAATGTTATAGGAGAAGTGAGCTACAAATTTGTCTACTAGTTCGTTAAATGTACGAATTCCAGGAGGTAGATGTGAGAACCATTCCATGGCTTGACCTCGTAAGCTACATGGAAAGAGTCGCATTAGATATGTTTCATTTTGAGAAACTTCTAAACATGCAACACTAAATTCCCTAATATGGTTACAAGGATCACCTTTTCCCCTATACTTGTCAAATTTGGGTACTTCGAAATTGGAAGGAAAAGGTATCATAACCAAGCCTTCATCAAAAGGATAGGGAGATATGTCCTCTAGTGAATATCATTTTGTTGAGGATCCGGTTTGTAAATCTACAAATTGTTGTTGCAAAGATTGGATTTGTTGAGAAAGTGCATCTAATGGATTTGTCAGATCTTTAGTTTCCTTGTTCTTAGGAGTTTTAGTTTCATTTGTTTGAATCGTTTCTCTCAATTTGGCAATACCAAAATCATGAGGTAACTTTGCTCCTTGTTGTGCAAGCATAAGGAAATATTTGTGTGGATCTATTGCTATGACTTTGTCCATTAGTTTTTGAAACTTTGGGTATTGTTGATATTTAACAACTTCTTGGGATATTTCTTCTTCTTCGTCACTAGAAGGATCTTGGCTACCACTAAATGGATCCATTTCTTGTCGTCTTTTCTTTTGAGCCCTAATCTCAACCATACAAAGTTTATATGAATGATGTTGAATGTAAGATGTGTAGATATAAGTGATGGCTTTGATGAAGTGTAGTTTGGGTGAAAGATGATATGACTAGATTGAAGTATTGATGATAAGACTTCTAAAGTGTTGTTTTGATCTTGTTTAAACAGTAATCTTGAGCTATGATAAATAACTATAAAAGGGTGATCCAAATTAAGTCAATAGAGATGATGGATATCACTATGATGAAGACTTTGTCAAGATTTTTAGTATAGCTCCTAGATAAAGGATGATAAATTCTGATAGAGAGGAACTAACTAAATTGTTGTTGATAAGATCTCAAAAGCACTTTGTGAAAATATTGTTTGTTTGTTTTGGGAAGCTAAGTATGGGTGGTAAGTGTGAATGTCTAGAATGAATACAAGATATCTCTGTATGGTTTGTATGACTCCTGAAATGAAATCTATGATGAAAAGGGTATCCAAATCTATTTTTTTTATTTGCTCAAGACCTCGGGAAGTATCTTCTGTTTTGTATGCGTAGGTTCAATAGAAATAGAGGGCATATGCACGAGATCAAATGCGTAGGAACAATGATTACAGGTGCAGAAACAGAGGCTATATGCGCATAAAGATCAGATGTGTAGGAATATTGATTATAGGCGTAGAAACAAAGGGTATATGTGTAGAAAGATTAGATGCACAGGAATAGTGATTGTATGTGCAGCTCTGTGTCAGTGACTATTTTTGATCAATCTCAGTTTGTTTTTGGTTCATTTTCCTAAGCAAACTATTATTTTTGGGATGATTTTTCTTTGTTTTTGACAAGAAGACACAATAGACAATAAAACATAATGGTTGTTTGTAACAATGAGTGTATGTTCAAGGCTCACAAAAAGCCCAAATTTCCATGGGTATAACATAATTGAAAACAAATCAAGCACTTTTTTATACCTAAGGACACAGCTTCACTGCAATACATCAGCCCACACTTGGAATCTTTGTCGACTCAAGTGTCATCACACCTAATGTGGGTGTGTACACTTTTTTGTCTTTGTGAGAGAGGACATATAGGGACCTACAGGACTGGAAGGATGACCCAATCGCCCTTTCCCCCGAAAGATACAAGTAGCTTATGCTAAGCTGAGGATTTCTATCTCATCTCAAGTGAGCCTTATGGTGAGTATCTTGGGAGTGAAATACCCTTGCACTAAAAATCATCACAATGTTGGGAGGTAGATCGAATAGTCTCTAACTATGAGGTTTCTAGTTGCTTTTTGGGGGACCAACGCCTTGCAAGCATCCAACAAGCCACTAAAATCTTTAACCAACTTTACTAGGAGTGTAATATACCTTAAAAAAATGCAAAATTTCTTCACAAAAGTGTTAGTACGCCTCCATTCAAATTGGCACCATATGGCAAAGGCTAACATTGGTTAGGACTTGGCTTTTGCCTTGACCAATTTATATAGTGGTCTAAAGGAAAAATCCGCTTAGGGTCATCCCCTTCTTGGATGAAACACACTCCAAAAGGTAGGCCCTTCTAAGAACAAAACCAAAAGATCATATCCATATTCCACAAAGTGAAGAAAGGATACTTTATAGGGATTTTGTTGGGGATAAACAAAAAGTAAAAAGAGATGGGTTTGGTTTTCAGTCACCTAAGTTTTGCACAAGGGGAGAGAATACACCTATCACCTCACAAACACGGAAAAGACTTGTTCATTTAACCTCCAAGATTAAACTAAGTGCAACTAAGCTACTCACACAAGATGCAATACTAGTATGATCATAGAAAAGAAGAGAAAATAAATAATGTCAAATTACCCCCTAGATTAAACTATGTTTGATTGTATTGAACATATGCAAAATGGATGTGTAAGATTACTTTCCCCTACTTGATCTAGATGCTACTAAACTACCCATGCAATAGTAAATGCAACAAAGATGTCTTAACAAAGGCAATAAACCTGTAAAACAACTGTTAGTAGTCTTAGCATACAATCTTGGACGTACGGAAACAACTGCACCACTGCTTAGTAACCAGGTTAATCCAAAAACATAAACCAAAAAGTGACTAATGTGAATGTGCAAGAACAGAGAGCAAATGTGCAAGTAAATGAGTCAAATGCACAGAAAGATTAGATGCACAGAAAGATGGTTCATGTGCATAGGAACAGTGGTTAAATGCATTGAAACACGGTAATTTTTCTTGTAGGATTTGTCTCTGGTATGTATGTGCAAGACTAGAACACAAATGCGCTATCTAGAATGCTCTATTATGACTTCAAACACAAAAACTCAATTTTTTATGTTAAATTTAGGGCAAGTGCCCCAAGGTGGGTGCCAAAAATGTGATGATTATTTGGAGAACAATAGGAAAAACCTATTAAGCTACCACAAAACTCTAAATTTCTACTCAAACCAAAATCACCAATGAAACTAATAGAAAAACACAAAATTTGAAACAAACATGATTTATACCTTCAAACTCAGATTTATCCTTCATGTCCCATTGTGTCCTATCTTCTTGAGATCTTGATTTTACTTATTGTAATTATTCTCTCAGAATGCACTTCTTTGTTTCAAGATGACTCTAAGATGAATGGACTTGTGGTGGATTTTATGCAAAGTGAATTGATTCTACAATGCTAAACTATGATAATGATTTGTATGAAGCTAATACAATGCAACAATGGAGATGGCTAATGCTAATGGAGATTGCTAATTGATAATGTTATGCAAATAAAAGCCAATGGCACACTTTTTGATATTTGATATGATTTCAGCAGCATGAAAGTATGATCTCTCTTGTGTTCTTCAAAATGAGGACGAGAGGCTTCCTTTTATAGGCAAAGGATGGCTTAGATCCAAGTGGCAAAAGATCAATGGTTGAGGAATTGGTCTTATGACATGGAGGGTCAAGATTGAATTGGTTGGATGAGGAGAGATAGGAGGATGTTCCTACTACATTGACAAGATGGAGAGATATGTGGGACAAGGAGCCACAAGGCGAGATGCTTACAGAGACCATGAGAGAAAGATGGAAGAAGGAGTCTATGTTTGTTGGGATGTTGGAGGGAATATAGGACTCATGAGACAAGTGTCTCATAGTCAACTTTGACCATGATGATGTGGAGAAACCAACTTCTACAAAGTAGGGATGGTTGAGAGGAAATAGGACATGTGTTGAGGATAAATTTTTAATTAAATATTATTAATATTTAATTTATGGTGCAACATGGAGGTGAGGTCTCAAATGATGTGTAGGGTGATGTGGAGGAAAGATGTGGATTTTAGGAATATGACTTTGTCTTAGAAGAATAATTAAACAATTATGATTATTTAATTAGAGACGACTTTAGAAGAATTGAGATATTTAATTAAATAAATTAAATTTTATTTAATTATTGGAAGAATAGGATAAATGTGAATCAAATAAATAAATTACTATATTTATTTATTGATAGAGGAAATAAGAATAAAATAAATATAAAATATTTATTTAATTCATCTCGAGCTATTTTTAGGTGTATACAAATACAATTCACCAATAAGGCATAAATATCAGTGAAGATTAGACAAATGCCTTAGAATCAGTGAATGCGTTGTTTGTCGATCTCAATCACTTCTATGACTGCAGATTTGATCCTTCAACTATGGATCTAATATGGGCCCACAAATTTGATCTTTGCAAACTTTTGAACTATCACATTCATCTCATCTTGATGTTCTAAGTATGCCTTCACAAAAACTAGTGTCTGTGTTTGTTGATTTACATGTGGCAAGGATAATTGCTTCCATTGTGTCAAACTATGTAAGGATATTGATTCAATGATTAGATAAATGATTGATGACAACACTTCTAAACATGCAAGATGACCTAGTTGTGTAGTGTAGATTCTCTAATAAATGGTATTGTTAATGCATGTGAGTAGTAAATGATAGCTTGAGAATGCAATAACTAGATTATCTAAAATGAACTAGGGTTATCCCTTTAAATACAACACCAAGGGTCATACAAAATACTGTCATGCCTTAATTTGGCATACAACAGTCACGAGGAGATCTAAATTCAACTCTAACTGAAAAATAAAATATTAAAAGCAAAGGGGTCATTTATGCAAGTGCAAAAGTGATTGAGATCACTTCCATAACCGTGGATCTAAACTAAGGTGGGAAAGAGGTAAAATTGAAGCTCAGGGTTTGTCCCTAGGAATAAGTACAAATAGAAATAGATAATGGTTGATTTGTGTGCCTACTCTCAGTTGAAAATGCACCATTTGTATGCTTGTTAGTACATAAAGGTTAATATAGCCAAAGTGTGTCCAAAATTAATGTTAAAAGTGTAGTGTATCTATTTTTCACCATTATATTTTGCCTCCACTTTGACTTGCATTCCAACTATCATGGAAATGCACATAAAAGTAAATACAAGTAGCCAATAGGTAAGTATATGCATAGACACACATAAAAGGAATGTTGATGTGGATGAAGATTTTGTCTTGGACATGAGTACTCCATCATGGAACCCTACAAAACAAAAATAAAATAAACGAGTAGATTCATGTAGCCATTTAATAATAGCAATGTAGTGTCCATAATAATAATAAAAAAAAGTTCAAAAAAATAATAAAGGTGGGGATAGAGATATTGTCCTTGAAGCAGCAAGGTGGACAATTAGTGTCTTAGGGCCCCCAAAGAGATGTGATACTATTCATGGATAGCTTTGAATTATGTGGTAATCTTATGACCATGCCTAGATAAGAGGAATGTTAGTGACATCACATGTCCCCCTTTAATTAGTTTCATACAAGGGATGCAAATAGAATGGAGAAGAGTAGATAAAATAATATAAACCCAATAAAGGTCTATGATCATGGAAAATATAGTGCCATGTGACACCAAAATGTAGTAAGCTATGCTCATAGAAGCACCACAAGTGATAGGAAAGAATATACCCCTAATAAATCCATGAAGTGTTAGATAGAGGTACCATGTAAGATCAAGCAAAGGTGAGACACCATCATAAAAAAATATAAGCCTCATAATCATGTGAGTATAAGATGTAATCATGATAAGCATAACATGAATGTAGTTGAATCCATATATAAATATTATAATTTAACACACTGTGGAAAAATACCTCCCACTTATCAATTTATGAGCTAAAGTGGCTCTATAATGAATGAATCGTAAGGAACAACACTTGATGAAGGTTTTGCAAATGAGTAGAAAGATTAATGGGCTTGATCTTGGGTCAAACTCCATGGTTAAGCATGCTTGAGTTAGAGTAGTACTGGGATGGGTGATCTCCCAAGAAGTCTCAATGCTTCACCCTTGTGAGCATCACCTAGATGTAATGAATGCTAAGTGGACCATTCATTCTCATGAGAGATGTGTTCATGTGAACCACTACTCATGAAATATGGGTCAATGAGTTTGACTCAAAATCTACACAGTTGAATCTTGATATAAATATCATAATCGTACAAGATAATCATAATAGCCAAAGATGGTCTTATAACCATGGAAAAAGATGGGAATTAGTAATACATGTGATCAAATTGATAAAAATAATCATGTGAATCATAGGAAGGATCATGTAAATATATCATTATAAGAATATAAATGTTTCAAATGTCATAAAGATATGCCCCCAAGTGGGAGATACCATCAAATAAAGTATATATTTTTTACTTATAGAGATAAGTGGAGCATAAAGCTTAAACAATTATATTTTCATCACTAAGAAGATCATCACCCTCCCAGTTGTGAGATTGAAAAGGGATTTCAAGTAATCGTATCTCAACATGATATAAAGTAGCAATTTCAATTAATGTGCTTGATATATGTGGAATCAGAGATGATCTTTTGTAATCTATTGTTATTGTACTTGTGAGTGTGTTTTCAAAATATTTTGAGTGTTCATTGGAACTTGTTTAAAGGTGGTACATTTAGAAGATGTAGTAATATTGCTTGATCAAATCAAACCTTGCTTTCGCACAAATGGAGGATAAGAGGCATCATGCTCTTGCTTCACTTGTGGTCAAGGAAAGGGATTGTAGGTTGCATTTTCTCTTAATGAGACTTATGAGGTAATGCAGAAGGATTCATTTTCTCCTTATATTGCCTTTCAAATTTCTCTTAGTTATGTCATTGTACATGCACTTTCTATAATTAATGACCCCTATCTTTACATTTGTTGAAAACACGGTGAAACAATATGGTAAGAAATGTTGATCTTTAGTGCATCTAAATTCCTTAAATAACAATAGATCATTAGAAGACATGAAATTGAAAATTAAAACAAATGCAAACTATAACACAATGTTCACGTGGAAAAACCCTTTCGGGAAAAAACTCCACACCCAAATTTGACTCAAGCTTGCATTAATCCTAAAAATAATTGCATCAATATAATATACTAATCTCTCTAAATTTCAGTAGCATAAAGTGCTTGAATGACCTATAAAATAATCTCATAATACCACTACCTCAAGGTATCAATATATATGAGATATGGATATAAGATACCATGAATGGTATTCCAAAAGTAGTGGCCAATAACATTCACCCAGATCTAGGTGTCTACCTCTATCATGGGGAATCTCACAACTCACTCCACATGGTCAAACTCCTTGAATAATATGTAACACCTCTTATGTGCCTTACACCTACCTTATGCATCATAGATGTCATAGATTATATCATAATGGTCAAATTGACCAAGATCTCAATCCCAGGCACTCCATGAGAAGATTGTCCAAATCTGTCATAAAATCCATTTGTAGAATATCTTACATCCTCTTACGGCTCCCAAACGTTGACCAATTTCTAATATCTTCTCAAAAGTAACTCCTAAATTAAATGACACTACAAATACATGCAAGAGGATAAATAATAATAAATAATTTTGCTTACCACTTAAGAGGGGCATCCAAGTCTACCCTCTCCATGATACTTGGAGACATAACATTATTTACCAACAACAATAACTAAATACAATTAAAACGTGTCTAGGGATTTGTAAGGTGAATGGCACCTAATCCCAACCGCCTACTTGACATTCACATTTTAATGACATAATAAAGAACATAATAAATTAATATCTTGAGGAGAAAAGACCCATGGCCTCCCTGCACCAACTAAACTTCTCTATGCTCACTAGCTTAGTGAGTGAATTTACAACATTCTCTAAGGTATCAACTTTTTGTAACATTACTCTGCCACCCTCAACTATTTCCTAAACAAAGTGATATTGAACATGAATGTGCTTTGTGTAGGCATGATACATTGGGTTTTTAGCCAAATAAATGTCACTCTAACTATCACATCTGATTTTAACCTATCTACACTAAATTCCAATACCTAAACACAACCTTTGTAACCACATTGCCTCCTTACAGACATGTGTCATATCCATCTACTCTACTTCTATAATGGACAACATGATTGTAGGTTGTTACTTTCTCATACAACTAATTGTACCTCTAAACATAACCACTTGTAAGCCTCCTACAATCTAGATCACTATCCCAATCAGAATAATGAAGCCCTAGAAATCAACTATCCTACCCACTTTATCAGTCCCATGATAAAAAAAATACAATAGTTAGAAGTTACACATAGATATCTAAAAACATAATTATATAGTGTTCTTTACTAGGGTTTGACATTAACCTACTTAGAACTCCCACTACTTGGGCAAGTATCAGGTCTTGTACATACCACATAGCATACATGAGGCTTCCCACAACATTAGCATATGCAACCTTCTATCTCTTCATGTTCATCATCTATTTTAGGACACTATTCTAGAGAGAGCCTAATGCCAACCAATAGGGGAATGCTAACTAGTTTACAATCTTGCATAGCAAAATGCTGCAAAATAGTGTCAATGTACTTCTAATTTAACCAAAATCTCCTATTAACCTAACCCCTATAAATTTTCATACCCAAAATATATTTTGTAGCCCCTAAATCTTTCATATCAAAAGTACTAGATAACCGACTATTAAATTCCCTAATCATTCCCTTATCATTACTAAAAAATAACATATAGTACAATGATTAGCAATCAATCATCAATTAATTTAAAATAAACATAGTGATCTGCCTCAATTCTAACAAAGTCATGATCTAATGCAAAAGCATCAAATTTCTAATATTGTGCATTCTCATTGATTACTTCAAACCATACAAACATCGCTTCAACTTGCAAATCAAATGCTTATGTCCCTTCACCAAAAAATTGTAAATATGTTTCATAAATATGTTCTCATCAAGATACCCACATAGAAATATGGTTTTCACATCCATTTTCTCTACCTCTAAATCAAAAGCAACAACAACAGATAAAAGGAATCTAATAGAGGTTAGCTTATCCACAAGAGAAAATATCTCACAAAAATCCACTTCCTCAACTTGGGAGTAACCTTTAGACACTAAACGAGCCTTGTATCACTCCAACTTACCATCTGCTCTGAATTTCTTCTTAAATATCAACTTACATCCAATGGCTTTCCTCTCCTCGAGAAACTCAACTATATCCCATGTATCACATTTGTCCAAATCTTTTATTTCATATTTCATTACTTCTAACTAGGACTAATGCTTATATAAGACAAAGGTTCCTTCATAGATCTAGGTTTGTTGTCAGTACATGCTAAAATAAATACATAATTGTAATCAAAATGGCTATACCTTTCAACTAGATTTTGTTGTCGAGTGGACCTTCTAAGAAGCGTAACAAGAGGCTCATGTTGTTCCTCATCAAAACTCAAATCTGAACCTTCTCATCCCTCATCCTATCCATCCTATTGTTGTTTTGTACATGCATCTTCCTGTGGTTTATCCTTAATATCAAAATGCACTATTTTTTTAGGATTTCCACGAGGTTGTTCAACATTTGTAAATACCCTAATCTCTCTAAAATAACATCCTTAGAATATATCATTTTCAATGCTATAGGATCCCAAAGTTTATAACCCTTAATGTTCTCACCATATCACACAAAAACACATTTGTTATACCTAAAATCAAGCCTAGAATATTTCTCTTTAGGAACATGAACATATGCCTCACTACCAAATACTATGAAATGAGAAATTGATGGTCTTTTACCTATCCATACCTCATAGGGTGTTTTCTCAACTAGAGAAAAAGTGGGAGATCTATTAACCAAATAACAAGCAACGCATACAACTTCAGCCCAAAAATGTTGTTCAAGATTAGCATTGCTTAGCATGCTTCTAGCTCTATCCACCAAAGTCTTGTTCATCTATTTTGTTAGTCTATTTTGTTGCAAAGTATATGGAGTTACTTTCTATCTAATAAACCTTGCATGCCTACAATAATCATCAAAATCTCTAGAACAATAGTCATCACCATTATCTAACCTCAAAACCTTTAATATCATATATGTTTGTTTCTCAACAAGTGCTTTAAACTCTTTAAACATAGAAAATATAGTAGATTTGTGCTTCAAAAAGTAAATCCATGTATATCTAGAGAAGTCGTCAATAAATATAACATAGTATTAAGATTTACCAATGGAAGGAACATCCACAAGACCAAATACACCACTATGGATTATCTCCAAAACATGTTTATCTCTAATACTACCACATTTAAAAGAAAATCTACATTATTTTCCATATACATAGTGTTCACAGAAATTAAAGTTAGTAGAATAACCAAATAAACTATCGACCATCTTTTTTATTAATGAGGGTTTTAAGACCTTTCTCACCAATGTGACCAAATCTATGGTGCCAGAGTGATGAGACCATAAACTGTCTCATCTATTAGCCAAATAAAAGTATCTCTTTTGCAAAATCAATTATGCTACATGTCTTAATAGTATTGCATGTTTTACTTTATAATCAACAATTAGTAGATTGAAGAATAAGTTCTTCATTTTCTGTCAGGTTGGAGCGCTAGAAATTTCCTAGAAAGAAGGATGAAGTTAAAAACATAGTTTCAGTAACAACCATATCTCCCTCATTTCTCAATGAAATTCAAAATTTCAAAATAATCTAGAAAGATGGGAATGAGAAGAACAAAACCTAGAAACCATTTGAGGAAATTCATTAAAATGAATAAGAAATTTGTGACAAAAATTTACTAAAGTAAAAGTCGCGAGATGGAAGGCAGCCAAGATTGAAGGAAATAGTTGTAATTTGTCTCCCCAAGAATAGGATTTTAGATCCACATTCTTGGGTGATTGACTTAGTAGATTAGGAATAAGTATTCTATAAATACATTGTAAACAATAAATCAAATGGGGGAGAGTTTTATGAAATAATATAGTTTAGTATTTTAGTAGCAATAGTGTAGTTGTTTGTAGTTTCATTGCTTAGTTTATTTTCATGTAGTTTTTCCATTCCCATGTTTTTATTTACATTTCTAGAATTTCCATTTACAAGCTTAGGATAAATTTGTTTCATGTATTTGTTGTCAATTCCGTTTGTAGAAAGGACTATCATGCTAATTATTTCTCCTCCCTCTTACATATAGCCATGGACACCACCCTGGATGGACATTCATTAAATTAAATGATAAGGAATGCAGCGACCCTCATCACAAAGTATCAAAAATAGAGATCAATTACATTCACAAAGCTACAGAAAGTGGATATTTCCAACCTAAATAGGGTGTCATATTGTGTGCCCCTAGCCAACACCAAATTCCCTCTACTCAACCTACAACCACTCTTCTCAAAAGTCACATGCAGCCCAGAATCATTCATTTTAGATTCAAAAATCAAGTTTCTAGCTAAACCAGGGATATGCAATGCATTTGTGAGGGTTTTCACCCTTCCATCATTGGAGATCAATTTTACCTCCTCTCAACCCATAATATTTTAAGTGCTATTACCCCCAAGGAAGACTTCCACGCCATCATAAGTTGTATACACATAAAACCACTCCTTGCGAGGAGTCATGTGATAGGATACACTTGAATATATCAACCAAGAGCCATAATAAGTCATGTTAGCAGAGATAATAAAATTGTCATTAGCTTCATCATTTAAAGACTTATCAGTAGAAGAATCTTCATGTTTCTTTTTTCTTATTTAGGCATTTCTTTTTGAGATGCCCTCATTTACCATAGTTCCAACATCTCATTCTACTCTTAGCAGGTGTCTTGGATCTACTCTTGGACTTGGATTTATCCCTAGACTTATCTAAGTACCACCTTTATGCTTGTCCTTATCCTTCTATTTAGATCTACCCTACACATGTAATGCATCCTTATACTCATCCTCCATAGATGTTTTCCTCATTTCCTTTTTGAGAAAGACAACAACATGAGCATCCATCTTAGGATCTATCATAGAACCATTGAAATTAGGGCAGGCAACTGAGAAGGGGGGGTGAATCAATTGTCACAAAACTTTTATCTCTTGTTGCATTTAATCGTCTTTACCACTTATGAACAGATTAAAGATATAACCATGAAAGCATGAATCAACAACACAAGAGCAGAAACATAATCAACACACATAACACCAAGATTTTTACGTGGAAACCCAGTTAAGGGAAAAACCACGGTGGGGGTTAACCCACAAGATTTATTCTATGTTAAAAGAATATAAAGTGGGAAGGCACTTGCCTTCGGGCGCACTGCCCATAGCTCACTGCTCAAAGAGGCTCACTACCTACAAAAACATTCACAAGTTTAACACAGAGAAATTGAACTAAGAAACAACATCCTCTTCATGCCAAGATCAGTTCCATTGAAGCGCATAACACCTCTGCTCTGCCCCCTCTTACTCTTCCTCGCTACCTCCTCAACTTCGCTCTCTTCCACACATTTCCATGACTTCACAACACTTATTTATACATGTCATCAACTTTGGAATGAACATCAAAGTCGGCCAAACAATCATCTATCTGGAACATTCTCCAAGATAGGTATTACAAGCAATTACAATCACAAGACTTGAAGTGCTTCATGTGAACCATCACACTGTCGGCCAAACATAGCTGGGACTCAAATCTTCCTCGAACATCACACCACACTCCATAAAACTTCTCTTAGATCATCCACAACATGCACCATGCATCCAGTTGGCCAAGATTGAAAAGAACAGCAACACCCAAGGAGAAATCTTCGTCCACGAGCTTAATCCTTAATGCAGACCATCAAAATAATAGGAACCCAATTTAGAGACCACCACAAGCACAATGAAATCAATAGGAATAACTGCACTACCTCAGATCACTAGAAGCACTTGCACCTTCATCTGGGAACTCAAGAACACCAACTGTCATGACTGTCACACTAGAAAGATTGCTTGCGGACCTCCAAACCATGAACCACTTGAGTTGAGGATACACACCGACATCCCAAATACACCTCTAGATCCGCAGATCATAATATTCCAATGTGGATCAATCCAGACCAGATTTCTATCACTCAGTCACCTCTGAACAACTACAAAACCCAGTTCTACTCAGATGGCCATAACTTCGCCAATTCTCCATGTGGACCTCTCAAATCTTGACTGGAGAAACTTTAGGCAATCCTCTACAAACCCTTTAATCTGTAAACTCTGATCTTCATCCTACTGGGAATGCAGAGAAATCTACTTCACTGAACTGCATTGTCTTCACTGTCTCTGACAGAGAGATGTGTAACTCACTTGTTTCTTCTGGAGAGGCTAATTTTCTTAATATCCTCAACATACAAGTCTTCTAAACAAGCAATAGAATAAGATACAGTTGACACTAATGACAACAAGGATATGTTGACATCAATGACAACACCAATTAGGAACAAATTTGCAACAAGAATCACTGAGTGCAAGAATCAGATTATCCCAAGAATCAGACAGGGAACATAGTAGTAAAATACATTTATCCTCTTCCTCAACCTTTACATCTATCAACTGTAGATGACTCAAGATTAGATTGAATGCATTTAAATGTTTTGTAATCGACTCTCCATTTTTCATTTTTAGAGGATAACGTTTTCTTTTCAAAAATGAATTATTAATTCTTATTCTTTTCCACAAATTATATGCAGTAGATTTGTTAGAAACATTCAAAAAAATGGAATCAAACAGACACGACCGCACAGTATCATGGGCCTTTTTGTCAAGTTGTGCCCAATCTTCATTTGAAATATTTTCTAGTTTATTTTCACTTTTCATGGCAATCCATTGATCTCTTCCTTCCAAGAGATCCTCCATCTTTAGCTTCCAATGTTCAAAATCTAGGCCATTAAACTTTTCAATCTCCAAATGAGATGAGCTAGCCATGATCTATGTCACCCAAAATCTAAATTTGTATAAAAAAGACAACAAACTCCCACTACAACAAAAAACTCAATCAAACACTCTAAAAGAGGTGTCCTCTCTAATCAAGCCAACTGTAACGTAGAAAATTGCATACCCTTGCAATTTCACACTACATTTAGTAACCATTTTGGCGTTTGCACCTTCTCTCTGCATGATAGGCTATGTTTGTGTGATTTTGGTCTATTTCTTCTACTCTTCTCAAAAATTCATTATAGTTCTTTAAAGTTGACATGGTACTAAGGTGCCTTGTACAACCAGGAGCTAGTTTTACCTAGACCTAAGCGCTCCGTGCTGACGTTGGTGCATCACACTAGCATCCCACGTCTATTTTTTGATAGGTATCCATTTTTGGGTGTTACAACACGCTTTCAGTGATCATGAAGATTCATGGTAACACCTCTAGAGATCGTCGAACGACTCCTTGCATGACATTTGGGGATTACTCCCTCTTGTAAGTGTATTGGAAAATATTTTTGAATTCGATTCTCACATTTTCATTCACTCTCTCTCTCAATCTTGGACACACTTTGTCTTTCACACAACTCCTTGCAAGTTTCTCTTGTGTAAAACTGGACTCCTACAATAGTTATTGAGTATTTTGATATTCTTGTGTATTATGAAAACATTTCTCTTGGCTCTTGGGGTTTTATTTCACTTGTTGTGAGGTTCTCTTCACCCAAGTTCAAAGCTACACATTGCTTTTGAGTTCTTGGGAGCTTGCTGCCTCTTTTTGTTGCTCACATTGGTAAGATTGTCTTAGTTTTGTATGCATTGTATTCTCCAAATCTATTCAATAGTTGCATAGGTTTACAATGGTTTAGATCACTATTTTTCTTAATCTTGCTTGGTGTAGACCACCATTTATTTTCATTGCACAAGATGCACATTATGGGTTTCTCTTCCCGTAGACCAGGGAAGGAACTATTGTTGATTTATTTGCTTTATTATTGTTCTTACCTTCCTAGATACACTTAGGATAAGAACACACACATATTTCCCTTCGATTCCTATGTTATATCTTGTATTGTTGCTCGTGAAGGTAGAAATACCAATACTGGGACTTGACTGAGGCAAGTCCCCAAGCAACCCCACCATTTTCCTCTTTCTTTTTGCAGTTTCCTTGGAGTGAAGATCATACAGCCACACAGAGGTTTCATATTACTTCCTTTTGTGCTTGTATCTCTTTATTTTCCTTAGTTTAGTTGGTTTTCTCTTAATTATGTTTCAACCAGATATCACTGGGTATATTTCCTGTTGGAACTTGTGTTATGCAGGCGTTGTAGATTCATTTGGATTTAACAAATTTTATTTTACATTAATTTTGGACTCCAACGCCCAACACGGATGTCCTCACAGTGTGCTATCGTCCTAGGCCAAGGCTCTCTCCTTGCAACTATAGGTTCCTCTTTCTGGCCTCTTTTCATTTCTTCTCTTGGTTTCTGTCATTTCTAAAACTATAGTTTCATTTCTATATTTTTTGCAGTTTTCCCCTCATTGTTAATCACCTATTCAAGTTGCATTACTTTGTGTGGGACTCATAGTGGTCATGTAGTGAATCTAGGATAGATTAACTTCACATTTGACACCTCAAATAACATAACCCAAGTGTAGTCGTAGTGGAGAGTTCGCTCAATCATAGATTGAGAAGTAATTTTCCCACACTACACCAACCATGGATTTGATACCAAATGTTGAAGACATGACAAAATAACACAACAAGAAATGTTGATCTTAAGTGCATCCAAATTCCTTAAATAGTAATAGATTGTTAGAGGAAATGAATTTCACAATAAAATAAATACAATCTTGTTTTGTATTAAAAAGGGGGAAATGATAAAAGGGTTAAATCCTCCTTTCACTACAAACATTCAAGCACATATCAACCGAGTTGAATCACACTATTGAAAGAGGATTCACCTACAAGTTAGGCTGTCACTTGGAACAATGTGGAAATTTAGAGATTGTCAATTAATGTATCAATTTAATGCTCAAATACCCTTAAAACCCTAATTATGCAAAACAATAAGTAAAATGATTAATTACAACAAATGTTTGCAGACTAAGGTAGTAGATAGAGATTAATTATTGACCATTTTTTAAAGTTTGAGATGCAGAATACTCAGGGACACTGGCATTGGCGCCCCTGTCCAAGGTGGTGTTTTCTTCGTGGAATCTTGATCTCTTTCCGACACTGATGTTCACTGTATTTTCTGTTTTCATCTCAGGAGATGCGGAGGACACTGGTACTAGTGCCCGAGTCTAAGGTAGGGTGTTCTTTAGAATGTTGGAACCTCTTCAGATGTTGATTGTCACTGTCATAATGATTTATGTATTTTCAACCTCAGAGGACATTGGCACTAGCGCCTGAGTCCAAGCAACGATTTTCTTCAGAGATCCCGAATTTGCACATTGTGTTATTGTTCCCTGCAACTCCACTCCGTCAGATTCGACACCTATAACTTGTAATCACAAGGAGTGTGGTTGGGGGTTGTGGTGTTTAGAGGCTTGCCTCAGTCAAGCCCCAGAAGGACATTCAAGTCTTCTGAATACTGTTGTCAGATAGACAGTGTGTATCCTTGTGGGATTAAGGCAAAACAAATTGATAAATGATTCAAACACAAATAGATATCACCTCAGAGATTTATTTCGCATGTAGATGAAAATCCTTCAACACATGAGAAGATGAAGCCAAATCTGCAATCACAAACACAACAACAATGCTTTGCTCTGCAACAATGAATATCTTGAATGCTCTAAAATCATAAGTTCGCCAAAAGTTCACAATCATCTTCTAGTTTACAAATGAAACCCTAAACATGCTTATATATGCAACTAAACACATTCCTACTAAGAATTTCACAATTCAAACTTAAGATGTTGGCATGGGACCTAATTAACGGTCACATAACTGACATTCAAATTTCAGACCTACTTGAAATAGGGCAGGACAAGGGCGCTAGCACCCATGGTCCTTTTCCAAGATAGGGCTAAGTGCCACAATGTCCTTCATGCCCCATGTGACATGGGTTTTAGGCCATTTTCTTCCGGGAGTCAAAATTAACATGTATGATGCAAAACAAGGGACCCGAGAGCTAAACCTAGGAGAGAAAAAGTCCAGGGAGACATTTTCTAACATAACAAATCCATAACATAATGTTTACATGGAGAAACCTTTGTAGAAAAAACCTCCACACCCAAGGAGATTGGAGCCTGTATTAATTCTAAAAATAGTTACATCAATACAATCTTCTAATCTCTCTAAATTCTAGTAGCATAACGATATTTGAATGACCTACAAAACAATCTCATAATATCACTATCTCAAGGTACCAATGTATAAGAGATATGGATACAAGATACCATGAATGGTATTCCAAAACTAGTGGCCAATACCATTCAACCAAATCTAGGCATCTACCTCCATCATGGGGAACCTCAAAAATCACTCCACATGTTCAAACTCCCTTAATAGCATGTAACTCCTCTTACACACCTTACACCCACCTTATACATCATAGATATCATAGATTCTAGACCATAATGGTCAAACTGACCAAAATTTGAATCTTAGGTGCTTCATGAGAAGATTGCCCAAATCTATCATAAGATCTATTTGTAGATCTTCTTACACCCTCTTATAACTCCCATTCTTTGACCAATTTCCAATATCTTCCCAAAAGTAACTCCCGACTTAAATGACAATACAAATAGATGTGATAGGATAAATAATAATAAATAATTTTATCTACCACCTAAGAGGGGCATCCAAGTCCACCCTCTCCACAATCCTTGGAAACATAACATTATTTATTGATAACAATAATTAAATACAATTAAACTATGTCTAGGGATTTGCAAGGTGAATGGAAGCTAATCCCAACAACATTCACAAGAATCCAAAATTGTTTCTTTCTAAAATTATTTGATTGTATTTTATATGCATTTCTCTCCTCATTAATTAGTGTAGGAAGTGTTTCCACTATTAGCTTCCTTTCATTTAGTATTAGAGCCTGGTCAACTCTATCCTAGTTGGTAGGAAAATATGTTTTTGGACTAATCTTGGTTTGAGTGGGTTCCATGCATAGAGGATATTCTATTTCAAGGAAAATGGTTCATACATCATGGTGTGGAGACGGAAAGGTTTAACGACACAAGTTTTGGATTATGGAAGCTTAAAATGGAGGAGTTGTTGATAGATTGAGATCTATGGTCAATAGTCTATGGTAACAAACCTGTAACTATGTCATCTAATGACTAAGTGGTGTTAGATGAGAAATCTAGAAGCCTGATTTGACTTTGTTTGGTAGATTCAGTGCTCCTAAATTTTATGGGAAAACTCACCTTGAAATCTCTTTGAAAAAAGTTGGGGAATTTGTACCAGGTTAAATCCCAAGTGAACAAGATTTTTTTTATGGGAGAAGTTATGTACTTTGAAGATGGGAGATAAGAACTCAATTGTTGAGCACCTAAATGCATTTAATACCATCATGAGCTAGTTATACTCTATCAGTGTGAAGATGGAAAAATTGAAGATCAATGCATGATTTTGTTATGTTCTTTGCTAGACTCATAGGATGATCTAGTGACTATCATTGTAAGTACTACTTTAAAGCTTATGCTCGAGTAAGTAGTGGTTTCTCTTCTTTCAGAAGAAATGAGGCAAAATGCTTCTAAATCAACCAAAGAAGCATTAGTTGTTCATGTATGGTCAAGAAGAACAAAAGTAGACTTAAGTCTTGTGGGAGATCTAAATCTATTGGTAAATCCAAGGGGAAATGTTGGAACTATGGTAAGAAAGGCCACATCAAGGACCAAGGAGAAGAAAAAAGATAAGAATGAGTCAAATGATGATTCAAAATCTAGTGCTTCTTATGATAGATTGGATGAATTTGTTGCAACCCTTACTATGCATGCATGTGGGGATATATGGATAATCAACTATGATGCCTCTTTCCACATGACTCCCCACAAGGAGTAGTTTTTTTCTATGAGAATTTTGATGGTGGAAAGGTCTACATTGTGACACTCTCTTAAGTATTTTTAGGCATGACCAAGTCAAGATCAAATTCTTTGATGGTTGGATCAAGGTATTTCAAGAGTTATGCACATCATGAGTTTGGCATGAAACTAGTTATCTATTAGCAACATGAATGGTGTAGGTGTGCAAGTAGTCTTCACCAGTGGTGGGTGTAAGATGGTTTGTGGAGCTATGGTTCTTGCAAAGGGAGTTCAAGTTGGGACTATTTTTCCGTAATGCCAACACCTACATTTAGTGTAATAGTTTAGTAATACCTAGACAACAAAGGGACATGCAAAATTTGAGCCTACAACTTTGGCACTTGCAACATCTACACCTATAAGATAGATACTTGTAGCAAAGGGAGCTCAACAACATTAGTACTTGCAATAAAGGCTCTTGTAGCACCTGGACTTGTAGCAAGGGGACTTGCAACAAAGGGACTTGTAGAAAGGGGAGTTATAACAAAGGACTTGAAAATGTAGTTTGGGTTCCTAAACATGTTCTCACCTTGGAGAGAGAGTTACCAACTGAGACGATTAAGTGTGGTATGAGCACATGGTCTACAATGGTGAGAAGCGTATTAAGACCCTAAAAAAAAAATCTTGTAGAGGGGTTGGTTGTTTGTTCTCTCGATTTTGAATTTTGTGAACATTGTATTTATGGTAAACATAATCATGTATAATTTTACTCGAGCTCTCATAAGTATAATAGGATTTTGGATCTTATTCATAGTAATGTTTTTGGTCCTATAAATGTGCCTTCATTGACAAAGTACATGTATTGTGATTGTTTTACTAATGAATTCTTTTGGATGACTTGGGTCTACTTTCTAAGGTATAACTTTAAGGTCTTTAGTTAGTTCAGGGAGTTTAAGGCTCCTATCAAGAACTAGACAAGTAGAAAGATCAAGGTGTAGCACTAATAATGGTGAAGAATTATGTTCAATTGAGTTTGACATATTATGTATAAAGAGAACAATATTGCATGACATAAGACAACTCCATACTCCCCTCAATGAAATATAGTTGTAGATAGGATGAATGGATCATTGATGGAGAGGTCTAGGAGTGTGCTTAGTAAGGTTGGATTGAAACATAAATTTGGGCAAAGGCAATTAACATTATGTGTTACCTAATTAACAAGTCTCCTACATTAGTTCTTGTTGATAAAACCCCTATGAAAGTTTCGATGGATAATAATCCCTCACTTCAGTATCTTCAAGTTTTTGGTTGTAAGGCATATGCTCAAGTGCCTAAAAAGAAGCAGTCAAAGTTGGATTATAGGGTAGTGAAACATCGGCTATGGTGATGGTGTGAAAGGGTACAAGATTTGGGTTCTTGTGATCGGAAAGAAATTGTATAGGCATAATGTGATATTCAAGGAGATCAAACCTTCACCTACAATTGACAAACTAGAGGGGAGTACAAAGTCTTCAATGCAATTACAGCTAAAGACTGAGACCACTACACTTGAGACTAAACCAAAGGTTCAAGATGGACCAAATAAGGAGGAGAGATCAAAGGGTTTAGAGGAGGAAGAACCTCCACCTTATATTTTGATGGCATCCACTTAGTAGAGGAGGAAACTAAAGAGGTATAACCTACTTGATTTTAGATGTATTAAATTTACCTTGATTACTAACACTCGTGAGCCTCAAACTATGAAGTAATGATGATGAATGATGAGATGGTTGCTTTGAAAAAAATGACACTTGGGACTTGGTTTAGTTGTCAAAGGGAAGGAAAACTATTGGTTGTAAGTGGGTCTTCAAGAATAAGTTTGGTTTAAATGGAAGTGTTGAACAGTGCAATCCAAGATTGGTTCTCAAAGGATATTCTTGGGAATTGAGGGCATGGAATTTGATGAGATTTTTTCTCTATTTGCTAAGTTGACATCCATTCAGTTCTTATTATCTATTACAACAACTTTTGATCTTAAGATTGAGCAAATGGATGTGAAGACAACTTTCTTGCATGGTGACCTAGAGGAAGAAATCTACATGACACAACCCAAGAACTATGTGGTAAAAGGTAAGGAGTCAATGGTTTGTAGATTGAAGAAATATTTGTATGATCTTAAATAGTCACCCAAAATATTGTACTAGAAATTTGATTCTTGTGCTTTGAAGTTGGGATTTGTGAGGTCCAAATCAAATCATTCTATCTATTTTAATTAGGATGGTGATTATTTCCTTGTTATCACTTTGTATGTGGATGATATGTTGGTATTTGGTAACAGTAGGGGTATAATTATGAATATGAAATCTAAAATCTCATTACAATTTGGTAGGAAAGAACTTGGGGTTTCTATGGGACATAGTAAGTATGTCGAGTTTGTGTTACAATTCTTTAGCATGGTAGACAGTAAACCACTAAGTGTTCCTATTCCAATGGGGACTAAGTTATTAGTTGAGTAGTGTCTATCTATGCCTACTAAAATGGAGGTTATATCTTGAATGTTCCTTACACTAGTGTAGTTGGTAGTTTTGTGTATGCTATGGTCTACACTAAACTAGATGCTGCCCAAGCAGCGGGAGTCTTGAGCTAGTTTATGGCTAATCCTAGTAGGGAGAACTAGGCAATAGCGAACAAAGTCTTTAGGTATTCACGTGATACTTCAAAGTATACTATCTACTACTAAGGTGGTACTACATGTCACCCGTAGCATAGTGAAGGTCACTTGCAACATGTAGTGGAGGTCACTTACAACATAGTCTAGGTCACTTGTAGCACAATGCTTGTCACTTGTAGACAAGGGGTAGAGGTAGGAGCAGGGGTCACTTGCAACATAATAGTGTTGGTGGAGAGTATATTTAACACTTCAATATATAGGGATTTGTTGACTTAAATTAGGTAGGAGATATGAACAACAAATGATCTACTAGTTGTTATATTTTAACCTATTTGGTGGAGCTATTAGTTGGATAAGCATGTGATAGGATGCAATAACTTTATCCAAGACATAGGTAGAGTACATGGTAGTTTTGATTAAGATAACTGGGAAGGGCCTGAACCCATAACAAAAAGCCCATAGGGTGAATAGTCAGAGTCTTACAAGAAGTAAAATGGAACACTAATAAAATAGAACCCAAAGCATAGACACAGACACATAAACAACAGCTAAAGAAAAGACTAGTTGCAGACCAGCAACAGAGACCTTACTACTTGGACAAAATCTTAAGGTTGTTGATGGCCTGCCACTTCCTGTTTAGAAATTCAAGATTGTCTTCAAAGGAATTCTCATGCTTCTTGCTGACCTATTCATCTGGGGTGTCCTTGTAGACCTCCTTACCTTTGTTGTTCCTACTCTTAGCTCTGGTCCTATTAGCAACCCCGTAGTAGTTGGTTGCAGAAGGTTGGTACCTGTAGGGCTAGTTCCAGAATTACCTTTTTTGGCTGCCTTCCTCTTCTCCATCTCAGCGTGGAACACATACAATGTGGTGGCTGAGTTCTTGATTGTTTCCTTATTAAAGGCCACAAGTTCCTCCATGTTTTTCATAATGTTCTCCTAGTTTTTCTTAATCCTATTCATTTCCTCTTCCAAGTTTTCCCACTTTTCAAACATATTGGCCATGTTCTCAACCTCTTGCCACAAATCATCCTCATTTTCCTTAGGCCACTCTGAGGTTTCTAGTTGTGTAACAACCTTGAGATGCTAAATTTTCCTCTTGACATGGTGCATCTGGGAAAGCTGCCACTTCAAGACTTAATTTTGAAGGTCTAAAGCCTGGTACAAGGTAGCCACTTTATCAACAAGTTGTTGGCTAGACTTGCGATCACTTTTCTCAGTGTGGGAGGTTTGATCCCTAGTAGGGGGCTACTGGGGGTAGGAGTAGTCTGATTGATATTGGGGGGAGTGGCATGAACCTAGGGATTGGGACTCTATTGGGCATGAATCTCCATGAATTTCCTTTTACCCTTGTCTCTGGCCATGCTATCAATGTGGGGCAAGCCAACATGAGTCGGGGAATCCTCTATAACCTTATTTTTGCCTTTATCTTTGGCACCCTGAACAAGGGAATCTATTTGAATCTTTCATTTACCTTTGGTGGGGACATTGGAAACATCCTATTCCATGATAACCTCGGGGGGGTTTTGAAAGGTAACCTTATGATGCTTCTTGCCAACGGGGCCTGAGAAGGATTTTCAACAGCGACCTTAGCAGGGGTAGACTCAACCACCTTTGTAGAGTACATGGTAGTTATTCATGCCTATATGGAGTGTTACGTTAGAAAATGTCCCCTTGGGGGCTTTTTCCTCTCAAGGTTTAGCTCTCGGGTCCTCTTTATGCATTTAGAGCATTTTTCATGTTAATTTGACATCTCGATGAGAAAACCCTGAAGTTTCATGGCAAATGGGACCTAGGGGGTGCACTCGACATGATTCCTGCTTGAAATAGGGGGGGAGGACTTGGGCGCCCGCGCCCTAGTCCTGCCCTATTTTAGGCTAGGACCAATTTCAAAGTGTCAATTTATGACTGTTATTTAGGTCCTATGCTGACACGGTAAGTTTCAATTGCGAAAATCTTAGCGGGAATGTTTGTAGTTGCATATATAAGCATGTTTAGGCATTCATTTGTAAACTAGATGGGTATTAGATGATTTTGGCATTCTTATGATTTTGGAGCAT
Organism: Cunninghamia lanceolata; assembly: GCA_027924645.1. Taxonomy (NCBI): domain Eukaryota; kingdom Viridiplantae; phylum Streptophyta; class Pinopsida; order Cupressales; family Cupressaceae; genus Cunninghamia; species Cunninghamia lanceolata. The sequence continues at coordinate 6,461,934 of BSBN01000175.1, read as the reverse complement.
TCAAAATATTCATTGTGTGGCATAGCAGAGCATTGTTCTTGTGTTTGTATTTGCAGATTTGGCATCCATCACCTCATGGCATGAAGAGCTTCTTCATTCCATCAGATCTTCACTACAAGGTGATATCAATTGTGTTTTCAAGCATTTATCATTTGGATTTTGACTTTATACAGCAGGGATACGCACTCTTTATCTGACAACGGTGTTCAAAAGACTTGAATGTCTCTTTGGGGCTTGGTTGAGGCAAGCCTCTAAACACCACAACCCCAACCCATTTTTCTGTGATTGCAGATTATAGGTTGCAGGAGTAGAAAAAGTGGAGTTGCAGGAGAGCAGTGCAGACTGTCAGAATTGCAGATCAGAGAAGAAAATAGGGACCTAGACTTGGGCACCCGCTCATTGGTTCTTCGGATCCCGCAACAGGAAAATCTCTGGAACAACAGGAACAGGTTGCAGACAAGGTTTCCAGATCTTGACAAAAAGTATGTCATTGGACTAGGGCGCCTGATCATTATTCCCTGACTATTCTGCTTTCTAAACTTCAAAATTTGGTACACATTTGATTGTCATTTTACATCTCTATGTGCGAGCATTTTCCGTAATTTGTCTGTTTGCTTCCGAATTTGCATAATTAGGGTTTTGAGCATAAGTGGACTTAATTGAACAACAAAATCATATAATTCCAATCTTCCCCTATGTTCCAAGTGACTAAAAGCCTTATAGTAGACTTCCTACTCAATTGAAGTCCTTGAATGTTTGAGGTGAAAGGAGGATTCATGTACAAACTAGCAAAATTAACCCTAAACACAAACAAATCCTCTTCATCAACTTTTTCACCTTAACCATTTTGGTGAACCCATGTTTTTAATAAATTTTGCACCTTGTTTAGTGTTTTGCTTCAGATTTACATTCATTTCATTCATTCATTGTTCATCTTATTGCATTTAAAAAATTACAAAAAAATTGGAAAATTTGAAAACTTTAAAAAAATTAGCATTTTTAGCTTGCATTTTCAAGTAATTTAGACTAATTGGCATTGAATTTCAATAAATTTCTGCCATTATTATCAGATCTGATTTAAAATACATAAATTCATCATTCATAATTCATTTAGATTGCATTTTCATGCTTAAATTGTTGAAAATTGCTTGAAATTGTGCATTTTTTCATATAACCTAGTTTTCATTAGCTAGGGTTTGTAGTCAAAATCTTGTTTTAGATTTTACTACCCTTTTAAAACACTCATTAGGATTTATTTATAACTGTAGTGTTGCATCATAGTGGTTTGCTTGCAAAATTTCATGCCTAGGGTTTGAAAACCTTGATTTTTCACTAGATTTGGCCTTATCGACTCTCTAGATTTGCACCATAGGCGTGTTGTAAAGGATTTTTATTCACTAATTGGATTTTTTCAGGGTTATTATCTTCTTCCCCTCCTAAAATTATTTACAACACCTTTTTATTGGCCTCTTACAGTTGAAATTTGGTGAAAAATTGCATATTTTAGCTATATTTTCCCTAGGGTTTGACCTTGAGTTGCACTATAAGCGTGTTGTGACAATTTTTTGGCATTAGGTGTCTATTATTACTGTTATAATTTTATTTCCATCATAATTTTCCTCACAACACCCTTTGTCATACTCTTTTGCATTGAAATTTGGTGAAAATTTGCATATTTTGGCTATATTTGCCCTAGGGTTTGACCTAGATTTGCCCTCCAAGTGTGTTGTGAAAGATTTTATGGCTTTAGGTGACTTATATTACTGATATAATATGTTTCACCTCCTAAAATTCTTTACAACACCCCTTTTGTTGGGTCTTTGCATTGAACATTTGTGAAAAATTGCATGTTTTAGTGTATTTTCACTAGGTTTTGACTTGTCATCATCTTAGATTTGCATCAAAAGTGTGTTGTGAAGGATATTATTGTTTTACTAGACTGATATCATACATATTACTTTCTTCACTTCATCAATTTCCTTACAACACCTTTTCTTTCACTTATTTGCATTGAAAAAAGTAAAAAAAATCAAGCATTTTAGGTCATTTTCATACATAGTGTTGCACTTGTCTTTGGCATAAAATTTGAAAAGATTTTAAAATCTGATCTCACATTGATTTGAATACATATACACATGGCTTCTAATCAAAACTATAATAATAGGTTCCCTCCTAGGCCTTACATGAAAATAAAGGTCCCCGAACTTGAACTTGTGTTTACACCTCATGATAGAACAATTGGAGAAATTGAAGGGCCTCTCTATATCACTGTGAAAATAATGGGAAATCTTGTGGACAGAACCCTTATTGATCCTAATTGCATGACTAATGTCTCCACGGAAGAGTTCTTCTATTCACATGAATTGATGCAAGGATTTTATGACCCTTCGGATATGATGATTAAGACACATAAGGGAACCTTTGTAAACGCTTCTGGGAAAATATCTTTATTGGTCACTATATTTGAGAAACATGTAGAACAATGGTTTGATGTTGTCCCCATTTCTGACCTCTTTTGCATAAAATTGGGACATCCATGGTTAAAGGCTATGAAAGCTGTCCCTTCAACAATTCATAACTATGTAAAATTTCCTTTGAATGGACAAGTGATTACTATCCCTAGCAATAAATATAAATCTTTGGTTACAAGACAACATTGTAAACTGGATTACTTTTGGGAAAAATCTGAGGTGGAACCGGAGCCACGAACAAACTTTAACTTCTTGATCTATAGAAACTATAAAACAAAACTATTACATAAAGTGGTCGGTCCTTCTAGACAAGAAACAAGAGACGAACAACCCACATTTGAAGAGAATCCTAGACCGAAAAGAAATGGACCCTATGCTAAGGTTCCTCCTCCACCATCCTTACAAGGATCAGGAGGTAGTCATCGACAACAAAATATTCCACCTAGACAAATGAGATTTGATCCTGGTGCTTCCTCCTCTAAAACACAAAAACCTATGGAAGAGAAAAACACTATCTTACAAGAGATAAATGGTAGGACCAAAAGAAATAGACAAGCAAGAGAAAGGAGGAGGAGATGACAAGATTATGCCCAATGACTTGCATCTCAACAAGAAAACATCTTACATAACACTGAACCAAATCAAGAAGATCTTAATAATGGACAAATTGAAAACAAGAATAAGAGTTGGGCTATGGTACCTTATGTCCCACTTTCCTCTAACATTCGGGAGTGGGAAGATGACGATGATTTTCTCGATGACAACACTTAGTTTGATGTCCCTACCAGGTAAGTATTTCTAACCCTTTATCTCTCATGATGTTTTTCCCCTGTGATGTGTTATGTGTTGTTTAGGCCTCATGGGATGACCCTTGATTCTCTTATAAGGTCTAGGATACTAGGAGACTACCTCTGTTGTGACCCTTCTATTTGTATCATCATTCTTCTATATTACTTCTCTATTTTCACTATTGTGTGTTGTGTCTTATAGACATAGCATCGCGGTTGGTGACTTGGGGCACCCTCCTACGTGACTGTCCCTAAGGCACTTGTTTCTCCTCTCTTGATTTATTGTTTCCCTTCCTCTAGTGATTCTACCTAGCAGGTGGATGACGAAAAACATAATATACTGACGTGGACCTACCGTCCCTTTAGCGAGAAATAAAAAATTGGACTTAGTTCCTATATGACGATGGGGTTGATATATATTATCTGACACTTGGCTAGTAGACTCACTCCATGCACTTTGTAGTGTGATCTTGAGGGGTGCACTTGACATGATTCCTGCCTGAAATAGGGGGGAGGAATTGGGCTTGCACTCCCTAGTCTTGCCCTATTTTAGGTCAGGACCAATTTCAAAGTGTCAGTTTAAGACCGTTATTTAGGTCCTATGCTGACATGGTAAGTTTCAATTACGAAAATCTTAGCGAGAATGTTTGTAGTTGCATATATATAAGCATGTTTAGGCATTCATTTGTAAACTAGATGGGCATTAAGTGATTTTGACATTCTTATGATTTTGGAGCATTCAAAATATTCATGGTGTGGTAGAGCAGAGCATTGTTCTTGTGTTTGTATTTGTAGATTTGGCATCCATCTCCTCATGGCATGAAGAGCTTCTTCCTTCCATGAGATCTTCACTACAAGGTGATATCAATTGTGTTTTCAATCATTTATCATTTGGATTTTGCTTCTATCCCGTAGGGATACGCACTCTTTATCTAACAATGGTGTTCAGAAGACTTGAATGTCTCTCCGAGGCTTGACTGAGGCAATCCTCTAAACACCACAACCCCCAACCCATTTTTCCGTGATTGCAGGTTATAGGTTGCAGGAGTAGAAAAAGTGGAGTTGCAAGAGAGCAGTGCAGACTGTCAGAATTGCAGATCAGAGAAGAAAATAGGGACCTAGACTCGGGTATCCACTCATTAGTCCTTTGGATCTGCAACAAGAAAATCTCTGGAACAACAGTAATAGGTTGCAGACAAGGTTTCCAGATCCTGACAAAAAGTATGGCACTGGACTAGGGCGCCCACTCATTAGTCCCCGACTATTCCACTTTCTAAACTTTGAAATCTGGTATGCATTTGATTATCATTTTACATCTCTATGTGTGAGCATTTTCCGTAATTTGTCTGTTTGCTTCCGAATTTGCATAATTAGGGTTTTGAGCATAAGTGGACTTAATTGAACAACAAAATCACACAATTCCAATCTTCCCCTATGTTCCAAGTGACTGAAAGCCTAATAGTAGACTTCCTACTTTGCTGAAGTCCTTGAATGTTTGAGGTGAAAGGAGGATTCATACAAGTTCTAGCAAAATTAACCCTAAATGCAAACAAATCCTCTTCATCAACTTTTTCACCTTAAACACAGAGACACTTTTTCTTCAAAGATTGTGTTCAAAAGTTGAGCTAAGTCAAGCAAAAGTTTAGATTGGATGTGATAGTTAGAGTGCCATCAACTTGGCAAAGAACTTGAATTTTCATGCACATATGAAGCATATAGATGTTTTATACCATTTTTTTCGTGACATGATGGACCATAAAAGGGTGATGCTTGAAAAGGTTGACATTTTGGTGAATGTTCTAGATGAGTTGAAAAATCCTGTGAGTACAAAGAAGTTCAGTTGATGTAGTGAGCCTATGGACCTCTCAACCCCTAGCAATTAGTTCATAGATTTTGGTGATTCTCTTTTGCCTTACAAGGTATATTAAAGTGGGAGAATGTTAGTATAGGTGTGTCATACACCTTGCAATCCTAATGGTAAGCCCTCTTGGGAAAAGATGTTCCACTTTGTTTTAACATTATTTTCCATGTGTATTTAATAGTATGATGTGTGCAAGAAGTTCTAAGAGCATCTAATGTCATATCTAGATGTGTAAGAGCATCTTATAACATTATAAGTATGCAAGAAGGGAGTTACAAGGTGGATTTGGAATATTGACCAACTTATAATGTGTAAGAATGACATGTTATAAAGCATCTTTGAATAGGTTGAATAAGTTCAAATGGGGCACCCAAGTTTGGTGTGTGTTTATAACACTTGTTTAAGAAATATGGTATTTTGAGTTTTTGACCCATCATTGATGTTGGGCATTGGAATTCCTCACAAGGATTTGGATATCATTATTGCCTCATGTTATTCTCCCATGGTTTTAGGAAACCACTCTTAGTTAATGGTTTGGCATTGGCTTGTATATTTTGGTGCTTGGATGGAGATGTAGTTGTAGACACCTAAATTTGATAGTGTCTTAATGTCACATCCTACCATCATCTAATTCATCCTACCATCACCTAATTCTCCTAACATTGCCTAATTTATCCCTCTTTCCCACTTTCTAGCATTAATTAAATAATTTATGATTATTTAATTAATTAAAAACAATTAATTCATTCTTCTAAATATTCCAAATATTAATTAAATAATATTTATTTAATTAGCTAAATCATCCCATCATATTTCGTTCTTGATTTCTTTATATTTTCAACTCATGTGCACTTAATTATCAAAATCAATAAATAAATGTTTTAATTATCTTCTAACATCCTCATTTTATTTTCCTCTTGATTTCTTTCTATTTCTAACTCGTGCAACTAGAGAATTATAAATAAATTGAGGATATCGTTATCCTGATTTTTCATAAAATCATATCCTTATCAATTATCCAATCCTATAAATACATCCTCATCCTCTATCAAAAGGAGGAGGACGATCAATGAAGAACATGTACATGCTGCCAAAATCTTGCACAAACTCATTTGAGCATCCACATACATCGTATCAAAAGAGCACATCCACATCATCAACAAAAGTATCTTTATTGCTAAGTGAAGATATGAGTTTTTGTTTCCACTCTATCTGATGTTTGTAATTGAATTTGAAATTTGAGCTTAATTATTGTGTTTTGGGTTCTTATTTATTGCCTCCAAATTTACTTGCATACATTCTGGCACACCCAATGGGACTTTTGTCCCTCTTTAATTTTTGTTTTTATAGGTTTTGTTAACCTAATCTTGTAGGTTTAGTAATTTTTTAAGGATTCTAGGGGTTCACTTTTATTGGGAGCTTCTTGGGACAAAATGGACCTCACAGTTATGTTTGAAAGGCCCAAGAAATAAAGAAAAACATATAATTCGATATATTTTGGTCCAAATTTTATTTTGCAAGTCGACATCCCATGATCCATATGACCATACGGATCCATACCGTAAGAATCCATTGCAATGCCTGCGCTACACAATAATCATTCAACATGTTAAGAAATTTTTTGTTCATAGATGTTTTGAAATGTTTTATAATATTTTTCATCGCTAAAAGTTTAAATTTGCAGGGTTAATAATTCAAATTAGAAGGTTTAGAGCTCCTAACCCCTACCTCGTGGTATAATCAACAACCAATCCTTGTGCCTTAGCCCCCTACAACCTAGCTAGTGGTCACCTATGTGACTAGACCCTTGCCGCTGACCCCTAGCACCTCAATCATATTTGTGACTAGCACCTCCTTCTGCAAGCCCATTGGCCCTCTCCTCTAACTTCAACTACTAACCACCTATTTTAACCATGGCATGTGACCACTTTCACCCTAACCACCAGATCTAGACCCCCCTATTTGGTCTTGTAAAGAGCACTTCTTTTTCAAAATGCCATAATTTTTGCATACAATATCAATTTTTTGTGTTTTTATAGGAGGCAAAAAGCTGGTTTGACATACTTTTCTATGAATATGGTAAATATTCCAAATTCTACCCTAATTTTTAGGTAAAATCTCTTGAAATTCCCTATTTTCTTTTAACCTTCAAATCTTCAAATCTTTTGCAAATGAAAGCCTTTTTCTACAAACTTTTTTGAAATTCATCAAAAAATCATAAGGAATATCATGGTGACATCTATTTTATTATTTAAACACATCATTTTCTAATTTTTGTTGGGGTTCATTATCATTGTTGACTCATTGTTTGCATCTATCCTCGCATGCCAAAGAACATCTTTTATCACTAATTTAGGAACACGTCAATTTTTTAAAGAAAATTAATCTTGCATGTCATGTCTGTGATAAAATTAAACTATATGCTCTCTCCTCGCACTTTTGAGTGATCTTGGAGATCAAAAGCTTAAGTTTGGTCTATCTTTTTGTTTTCAAAACCAACGAATTTAGTGTGTGTATGCTCTCTCCTCGCACCACAAAGTGATCTTAGAGATCAAAAGAGCCTAAGTTTATTTTCTTCTAGTAGGTCTCCCTAAGGATTTCATCACCTTAGGGGATGACCTGAACCACATGTTCTAGTGGGGTATATAATGGGGGGAGAGTGAAAGTTGTACCTCAAAAGTGGAGCTATCATTTTGGGCCTACATTGAGGCTGTGACACTCAACAAAGTGAGAAATCACATGCCTTAGACAACACACTAGTTCACATATTTTGGCCTCAAGTGTATAATGAGGACATCCCCTAGTTGCATGTATAGCCTAGATAGGACCTTTCGATCATCTTTTTTTGTGGTGCACTAGTATGTAGTTAGCCCTAGGAAGTTACATCGTACTTCTAAGTTTGTTGAGATAGAGCTCAATATGGGGAGGACCTTGAACTCCATGGTAAGGGGTGTATAGGTGGTACATGACCTTGCATTCCCTAGCTATCTGTAATTTAGTAGATAGTATATTGGTGAGCCCACCGAGATTGATACTCTCACTTGAATAATATAGGCTTGTTCACATGCTTGAAGTGTTTTCTTTTCAAAATCCACAAGTTCCCCTTTTCATCCTATCACATTTTAACTTTTGTAAACTCAAAAATATTGTGTCGAAATCCAAAGATAAACACATCCCTTGCCTAAGGTTTAGTATTTTTCAATCCAGACATCCCATCATCCTTATTCATCTCCATCATGGACCCCTAGTTTGAAAACTTCATTATGCAAGCATGCTGAAACATCACCTCGTCCAAATTAAGATCCAAGCATCCATAATAATCCCTTCCATGTTCCCATACCTATACATATGAACCCCACCCCAAAACCATCACCTTATCCCCTAGGTCCCAACACCTTCATCCATGGCAGTTCTCTCACAATAGAAAAAAACAACTTATATTGACCACCCATCCTTCCTCATCTCAAACTAGACTCACATCTTGTTTCTAAAATAATAAACATCCCATCACCAGTCGCATACTCTAGAACATGAACAATCAAGGAAAAGGCTTATGCCTTCATGACCAAGGCATCTTGGAGCCTATCCATGTTACAATCCATTCGCGATTGCATGCCCCTGGTTACATATCTCAAGGAAAAGAATCCAAACATGTTGGTAACACCTTTGTAAATCCTAAGAGAGCTTCTACCAATCCAAAATTAGGTGCCACTCGTCGCTCCTCCAAAACATTTGCTACCATCCCCCTCCTCCATCATATCAATCCAAAAAGTTTATCGTTGTCCTTCTCCTTCCATCCACAAATACACTAATCCTTTCATCCATAAATCTCTTAATCCTTCTACCCACAAATGCACTAATCCTCCCATCCATAAATACTCCATCCCAATTACCACCTGTAATCCCCCATCCCCCAAAATTTCTAATCAAGACCAACAAACACAGACATCATTTGATTTATTCAAAGCTATTGCCACCCTCATGGGATTCAAAGATAATAATTCCCCATGGGACCACACCATCAACTTTAGATGCAATTTGGATGCCTTCACTCATAAACCAAAAAATTCCCAAAAGCCTAAGGATTATCATATTGTAAGGCATCGATATACAAAATCAAATCCAAAAGGCTACAAAATCCCACACATCCAAAAGAAAAAACTAAAACAATAGAGTCCCCATGCACAAAGAAGCATCAAATCTAAGTGGAGCGTCCAAATCCACTTTTCCAAAGTTCCACTCCATCCCAAAATCCCATAATCCCTATCCCCCATCTTGAACCCACTAAAAAAATCTCAAAAATCCTAAGTCCATTTGGATCCCCAAATCCCCAAAATGGCAATCCCAAAAATCCCCATCCTGACCCCATGATTAGAAATCCACCATCCCCATGAATTCCAAATCCCCATTACTCCCCACTCCCCATCCACATCACAAGCTTCCAACTCTAATGCAACATGTGCAAATATTGGTCCTAATTCCCCTTGACCCCATGACATCTACCATGCATCCATCCTCCCATCCTCTCACCCTCAAATCCATAAAATAATTGTTGGCTTGACTGGCATATTGTGTGTTGGTATTGATGTCAACTTGTTTATGGATCAGGTGCTTACACAGAAGCTTGTGTTTACATAGGAGTTTGTGATGTGACATTATGTTCTGAGATTGTTGGCAAATGGCAAAGTGGCACATTGTGTTGGTGTTTGTTGGAAAGTATAGTCTTAATGACAGGCTGCCTTCATGATATCAGGATGTCTTCCTGATAATGAGTTTGTGTGTTGTTCAAGGGAGTTCACTCTTGTCCTATGTGTTTCAAGATTGTTGATGCTCAAGATGCATGTCAGGGGTTATGATGGTGTTTTATCTTCAAGATGGTTTGATATTGTTCCATGACATGGTTGCCATGCTTCATGTTATGATGTTGGTTTAGGAGTTGTTATGTAATTGCTGATATGGATTCCTCAGAATGTATTCAAAGTTGTTTAACTGAGTTGCTGTGATGTTCATGTCAAAATGGTGGTTGCTCATTCAGAGAGTCACTTCTTGTCAAGGTCTATCATTCATTATTCAGATTCTTAGTATTGATGCAATAGTGGTATATTTGCCTCATTGATGTCAAGGTTGCAAGAGATGTGATTGTGTGGTTGCAAGAGAAACAAGGTTGGAACTTGTCTTGTTTTGATACGACCAAAGGTGAATAGACATGATCCAAGGTTGAGTGTCGGTTATATCATGATATTCATGGTGTTGATGTTCAATGTTCATTCTTTACTCCATCATTCAGAGTGATGCAAAAGTGGTGTTGATAGATACTTGTCAAAGGTATTCAGTGGAAGAGGTTTGCTTAAGGCATGATTGAAGAAGGCATAATATTATGTATCAGAGGTATTTTGTGTATATCAATGGTCAGAGAGTATTTACATGTTTGAAAATTCGTTGAAGTGTTGGAGTTGAATAGGGTTTTTTCATTGTTTGATGTTTAGTTCTTAAATCTCTAATATTTAAATCCTATCTAGATTACCCTTCACTGCCCGTCCACATAGTATGCACTTTTTGTTTTAACTTGCAGTTGACCTGCGATCTAAGGTCATGCCACTTAATGCAACTTGTTGGAGGGTATCGGGGTCATAGGGGACCAACCCCCTCTATCTAGCGCTACCGATGGTAGCGATCTCCTTATGGGCGCTCGGCGCTAAAATGAAATCAACGACTCTGTTTAAAAGCTGCGAAGGCCGATCAATGGCTAACGTTTAAACCTATACTCCATGTGTCGAAGTCCTCCTTTTGACGTGCATTTGGCCGTCATATCTGTGTGACATCAAGAAAGTGATTTTTTGAAGGCTATTTTTAACCATTCAAAAGGCAGTTTTTTATGGTGTTTTAAATGCAAAATGCTTTAAGGTGATTCTTTCTTATTTAGGCTCTCTCGTGGAATTGAAGACTTTAAAGAGGAGCTTTTTTGTTTTTTCTAAAATGGGCAAATGTTTTAGTGGAGCATTAAATCCTTTTTGTGAGTGGAGTATAGGAGATATTATGAATTCTTTTTATGTCTTCATGCAGATGGGATTTGGTGAGTGGATTCAAAGATGGGAAAATGGTTTTTATTTTTGATAGGATTTTATGAATAAAAAATTATTTAAGATTCTTCATGCAATGGTGATTGAAGATTTTTATGGATTTGTTTTATTAAAGGGGAGTATGGATTTGTAGAGGTGTTTTTTAATAAAAGATGGTTTTAATTTTTAATAATTGTTATTGTAGGTGCATTGACAATTTGGAATGAGGACTAAAATATGCAGCAGTTAAGATATTTTGAGAGCGAATTATGTATCAGGGGTGTGTGAGTTTTTTGTAGGGTAAAATGCAAGAAAATCAGGGGTTGTGAGAATAATGTTTTTGGTCTAAGTATTGTGAAGTGTGTGATGTCTTTTTGCAGGTGAATCATGTTCAGTATGAAGATAATATACAGCTGAATATGTAGAGCATAAATTAAGATAAGATGAAGAAAGTGAATCAGGTGATTGTGAGGGAGAATGTTTTGTTTGAGAATTGAGAGGTATATGAGATGATATTGCAGGTGATCCAAGTATAGTGATAAGACATTATGGAGCAGTTATGCATTGCAATTGATTTCTAGACTGAGGAAGAATTATATGTTGTTATGAGCATTGTAGTGAAACAAAGAAACCCTCTGTACTCTTTATGTTTTTATGAGATTGTATGTTTTTCCAGTGAGGTTCTTGGCCAGTGAGGCCTGTTTGTGATCAATGAGATCATTTTCCAGTGAGGCATTGTAGCCAGTGAGGCATTGTAACCAGTGAGGTTTGCCAGTGAGGCTTAATGGAGATTAAAGTTCATAGTGGTTTTTATCCTTTTGGGGTTTTCCACTCAATCACCTATGTCATGTGTTGATCCTATCTCTTGTGCTTTGTGAATGTTTTATGTCCTGATGCATTTGTTATATGTTTTATGATGGGTTATAACATGCTGTATTGTTTTGATATTATTGTGAGAAGATCTTGTTTGAAAAATTAGTTTTTTTGACCACGGATTTACCTCCCCTCTCAGTGGTCTGTAGTATTCCAACATTGACTTATCTCTCCCATCACAACCTTTTATCTATGCCTTTGCATAATCTATCCATCTTCCATCCAAACTACCTTCCACTTCATCTCCCTCAATCGCATCCTCTACCATCAAAGCTATGTTGGAACCTTTTTTACATCTAAGAGATGTCCACTTAGCCATCACTAAGGTCTCTACCAACATCTATGAGTGCAACCATAATTGACATGTTTCGTGTGCAGTAATTATTTAGAATAGGATCCTATCATCTCCTCATGGAAATAGACACTTGAGTCTGACAAATCCTCATCCATTCATTTGTCCACTCACCCCAACATCCCAAATCTAGAAAATCCAAGAACACTTCAAAAAATTCCAAAGAAACTTCAAATAAAAAATACAAAAAATAAAAAAATAGCAAAAATAAAAAAAACAAAAATGGAAAAATATAAAAACTCAAAAAAATGAAAATAAAAAAATAAAAAATAGCAAAAATAAAATAAAAATTAAAAACTTAGAAATAGTAAAAGATAAAATCATTCATCTAACAATGCAAACCATTCTTATAGCACCTTAGACAAGTACCACGATGAAAACCCATTCGTGGGTGTCATGCATAATCAACTATCAAAGAGCACCCTACACTTGGGGGCAAGCCTTGCTTACCTTATCACTCCCCATCAATCCCATCCACTATGTTTGTATATCCTATCGTCTCCACATCCATCCTCTCTCCTTGTTTTTGATCTTAACAAGGATAGGGGCATCAATGTTAAAACATGCTTTGGACACCTCTTGGCATACACCCATCCATCATTTACACGTATCCTCCCTACCACACATCGTCACAAACATCGCACTGCCTCATCATGAGTGACATATCTAGAGTGGGGCATGTTATTCCTATGTAATGTAGTCCTTGAAGATCACATTTGAATCCCCCATCTATCCCCTTCACTATCGACAATCCCTTCATATATTCATCCCATCATCCCCCAATCCTATTTGTCCTTAAACTTGGTTTTCCCTTGTCATTGGTATCAATCTATAGGCTACCTAAATGCAATACAATGCAATTGATCCCATCAATCCAATGCTCCTATGAATCCATCTACACACAAGCAATCCTACTCCATGCAATCTTGCTATGCAATCTTATAAATCATCTAAAAGCATCTATTGGTTTTGTTCCCAGGCTTGTTGCAAAGCTTGATCAACTCAACCAAAACCATCATCATCGTTATATATTGTTCCCCATCCTCATGTTGTTCATCATTCATCTATCTAGTTGCACATTACCAATGTTCATCATTCATCTTAAATTTTCATATCTCTCTTTTCTATTCCTCCTTTAATCACTTATATCTATTAACATTCAATCCATCTTCTCCATCCAACCTTCTATCTCCCTTTTTATCTTCCAACATTTTTTACCAACATCTTTTTCATCCATTTCAAGAGCACATCCATGTTCTTCAAACCCATCTTCCCTCTTAAGGGGGCATCCCTACCATATCCTTCCTTGTCGCTTCTTCGAGTGGCTGGGGCATCTCTTCCAAAAATCACTATGTTTTATCTTCTTTGAAATGGTGCCACTTCGCAACATCTCAAATAGGGGCAAAATGTAGACACCTAAATTTGACAGTCTCTTAACGTCACATCCTACCATCATCTAATTCATCCTACCATCACTTGATTATCCTAACATCACCTAATTTATCCCTCTTTCCCACTTCTTGGCATTTATTAAATAATTTATGATTATTTAATTAATTAATCAATTAATTCATTCTTTAAATATTCCAAATGCTAATTAAATAAATTAAATATTTATTTAATTAGCTAAATCATCCCATCACATTTCCTTCTTGATTTCTTTCTATTTTTAACTCATGTGCACTTAATTATTAAAATCAATAAATAAATCTCTTTATTATCTTCTCACATCCTTCTCTTATTTTTGTCTTGATTTCTATCCATTTCTAACTCATGTGCACCTAATGAATTATAAATAAATTGAGGATCTCCTTATCCTAATTTTTCATAAAATCATATCCTTATCAATCCATCCAATTCTACAAATACATCCTCATCCTCTATCAAAAGGAGGAGGGATGATCAATGAAGAATAGGTACATGCTACCAAAATCTTGCACAAACTCATTTGAGCATCCACATACATCATATCAAAAGAACATCCACATCATCAATAGAAGTCTCTTTATTGGTAAGTGAAGGTATGAGTTTTAGTTTCTGCTCTATCTGAGGTTTGTAATTGAATTTGGAATTAGAGCTTAATTATTGTGTTTTGGGTTCTTGTTTATTGCTTCCAAATTTACTTGCATATAGTAGTACAATGTAATTTTGTATGAGGTTATGCTGCCAAATTTTCTCCATGCTTGTGTTGCTCTTTCTTCTATGGAGGCTTAAGCCTACTTATGTATTGTAACTAGATTGTTACTACAGATATATTAGTTCAAGATTTGGAGGTTGAATTTTTCCCAAAAGGGTTTTCCCATGGTAAACATTGGGTTATGTGGTGAATGTTTTTAGTGTATATTTCTTTTTAAATCATATTTTCTATGTATTTCCCTCATTACTTATTTGTGTAGGAGGTGTTTCTAGAATCATCTTTATTTCACTCCAAATTTGATAGGTGGGATTCAACAAACAAACACGAGATCTATTGATTAAGCATCCCAATGAACTATATTTGGACAACATGTATGATCATGTGGAGGTGAGTTATTTGATGCATTTGAAGAGACAACTACGAATTGTGTAGAAGCAACAAGAGATGGTGGAATCTTAGTGCATGTCTATGTAACTTGGTGGTTCAGATGACTACACTGCTCATCCCTTGATCTACTCAAATTGACCATGTGAGTATGAATGAATGTAGATAGGGCAACAAGAGGATGATCAATCATTATTTTAGTGCCATCCACATGTGCAAGGCTCACTAATGTAATGTACATAGGGATACAATGATATGGTGTATTAAGTAGTAAATAAATAAAGGTGTGGATGTGCATGCTTTGAAAGTCATCCCACTAGTTAATTAGAATAAAAATAGGTATCTCACATGTATGGGATAGTAGTAGTTGTGTTTAGTAATACTATGTGCATTGTAAAGGCTTACCAAGTGTAAAACATTAATCTCGAATATTGTAATTGGGGTTTATGCTCTATTGGGAGGATTGCCCCCTCAAATTGTCTATTGTATGGTGTTGCCTTGCCTTAGGGTTTGGTCTATTCTAAATATATTGGATATTTTCTATAGTATTTCTATTATTTTATGTGAGTTTTCATAACATAAATACTCCAAATCATAGACCAATATTGTTAGAATAGATGAAACCCTTGAGGTAGGGCAACACCATACCAATATATTGAGAATAAATCAAACCCTTGAGGTAGGGTAACACCATACAATAGCCACATAATTTAGAATAGAACAAAGCCTTGAGGTAGGGTAACACCATATGATAGCCACTTTGACGGGGCAATCCTCCCAATAAAGCCTAAACTCTAATTACAATTTCAAGATTGATGCTTTACATTTGGTGAACCCTTACAATATACATAGTCTTGCTAAAGACAACTATGACTATCCCATGCATGTAGAATAAATGATTTTATTCTAATTAACTAGTATGATGACTTGCAAAGCATATGCAACATGTTGGGATAAGTTGCCATTAACTTTGCAATCCTAACCAATTTCATGTGTCTCCAAAGTTCTTGGAATGTGCTCCCCAACACATAAGGACTTGAGAGATAAAATAATATTTAATTATATCACTTGGCATGTTGTAATTAACTCCTAAGAGGTAGGACCAAATTTGGGCGCTCACTTTGGAAGTGGAGTCCATGGAGATTTGTATTTAACTCTTTGATGTCTATCTTGACTTGTTGATACCTCTTAGGAAGTGGGAGTTAACTTGGGGTGCCCACTTTGGAGGTGTCTTATATTTAGACTAGGAGTTTGCTTTTTTGTGTGCATGAGTGGATATTGTTGATACACTTTGCATGAACATGATGTAGCAGTTAACAGTGGAGTTAGAGATGCATGATATTTGCATGAATATGATATAGCAGTTAATAATGGATTCAGAGATGCATGATATTTGCATGAATATGATGTGCTAGTTAACAAAGGAGTTAGAGATACATGATATTTGCATGAATATGATGTGGCAATTAACAATGAAGTTAGAGATGCATGATATTTGCATATTGCTTGCATGAACTCATAAAAGCTTGCATGGAATTACATGTTGTTACATGTTACTTGCAAGGACTTGCATGTTGTTGCATGTCACTTGTATGAGTTTGCATGTGCTTGCATGTGTTTCATGTAACTTGCATGGACTTGCATGTTGTTGCATATCACTTGCATGTGCTTGCATGTTGTTGCATGTTACTTGCGTCGACTTGCATGTTGTTGCATGTCGCTTATATGTGCTTGCATGTCGCTTGCATCGACTTGCATGTTGTTGCATGTCACTTATATGGAATTAAATGTTGTTGCATGTCACTTATATGAACTTGCATGTACTTACATGTCACTTGCATGTGCTTGCATGTTGTTGCATGTCACTTATATGGACTTGCATGTTGTTGCATGTCAGTTATATGGACTTGAATGTTATTGCATGTCATCTATATGGTGTTGCGTGTATCTTGCATGACACTCTAACTCAAGATTAGTTTTGGATAACTCTTACATGGTGCTACAGGTGTTTGCATGACTTTTGCATGTTACAGAACAAGTTGATTCAGAATAATATTGGGGACATCAATCATGCATGTTGTTTGCATGAGATTGATGTGTGGTGATGTACTTCAGTTAACTAAAATAGATTGGGACAACTTGGGTGCCTAATCTTGAGACTTTCAATTGTGATTTTTATTGTGACATGATACTTCAATTGACTAAGGTTGAATTGGACAAGCATCCATGATCAAGACTTACAGTTAACAATTGATTTCTACCATGCAGCTTTGAGTTCACTATTTTGGGTGCTTGGATTTGCATGAGGTTTCTTCTCATGCTATTGGATATAGTTTATTGTATGTTTGACATCCATGGCCTCTATATAATGATGCCTTGAGTTGGTAGAAAGTATGGAATGAGAATGCATCACACGATAATTGTATAACAGGTTTTGAAATTGAAGAAGCAAAGGAGTGCATCAGAATTCAAAGAAGATTTTAGTATTATTGTAAAGTCAATTACAGGAATTAATACAAGAATAAATCTCTTTGGGTGTGGAGTTTTTCTTGAAAGGGTTTCTCCACATAAATTATGTGTCTTCTTCTATCATATATTTTTCTTCTACTACATTGATTAAATTGGAGAAATACTAGTACATCTAAATTGAAAGCAATTTTCAGATTTACACATGGTTTTATTTCAGATTTGAAAACATTTAAAAGCTACATAGCTGCAACTTTACCTTGTTCTCTCTCCCTTTTTCCAACACACCCACACCTTTATTTATTTGGTCGATAGGCCATTCTTAAGGTGAACTTTTTTATTAAGTTGTCATCCTTGGTTGCCATAAATAAATAGTCATTCAAAAATCATACTTTTTTATTATTTACCATCCAAATATTACTTACTCTCTTTCAAATCAATATAGCATTCAAGCATTATCTATGCACTATATTAGTTTAGTTACGTTATGTATTATTTTATGTTTATTCTATTGGTGGTTTTGAGCTTCCTTGTCATTGCCACTACAATTCCCAAAGAAAAATAAGTTAGGAAAAAAGGAAAAAGCTTAGAAAGAAACAAGGAAAATGAGGGCACAACAACATCAACACCCAATAGTTATATTTAATGTATGAATGTAAGAGGTTGGGGAGGTAAAGTAATTGACAAAAGAAATCAAGTCTTGTATCAACGAATGTGATTTTGTGATGGTAGTAGGGATAGATTCTTCTCACCATGTCTTGATAAAAGCTAGGTGTAAGCTGATGGTGCTTGGCACTAAACTAGATTGCCTCAAATCTCTTATCCACAACCCACCAACTAAGCCCATCTTGTAAGTTTGAAACATGCCAAAATTGTTCAATTACATTTCTAGATTTAACTGTGTATGGTTATATATAGCGCGCACACACACACACACATGTATATATACAAAATTGTTCAATCGCATTTCTAGATTTAATTGTGTATGGTTATATAAGCACGCACACACACACACACACACACACATAACCATACATAATTAAATCCAGAAATGCGATTGAACAATTTTGGCATGTTTCAAATTTACATACATTAGATTTTTTTCATTTTATGCTTACATATGTTTAGATATATTTGTCTAATTACATACACCCATATATATTAAGAGATATATAAATTATTCATATATATTTAATTTTTAATTTTTTAATTTTCTTTCTTTCTCTTCTAGACTCCTTGTTCTCCATGCGATCTTTAGCCCCTCTTCTATTTAGTCTGACTTGGTCTGTAATTCACCATTTTTTTCTATAGCTCTCTACATCCTGATGATGGATCACAGAGTGTGACCTATAATGTTTAAGATGCTAAAAAATTCAAACATAGTTAAATTCATAAACAAGATTGAACAATATTATGGACTATGGGAATCTGATGTCTTTAACATGCCAAAATGGTATTTTGTATATAGAACTAGATTTATGTATAAAATCTATTTCCTATTTTGGTATGTAAGCATATGATGTCTTGTGGGTTGCCATATGTTTTAAGATTTATTTGAACATTTTCTATGATTTAGCATTTATTTTGAGGATTATAGTAATGCCCAACCTTAAATCTTTTGCATCTTATAGTGTATAAAAACTCTCTTGTGGGCTACATGTTTTTTAAGGATTACAACAATACCCAACTTTAATGTGTTCCTTGTCATGGTGTGTGAACCCTCTCTTGTGAGTTGTTGTATGTTTTACATTTGTTTTAAAAATTTGTGATGATTTGGATTTTGTTTCAAGCATTAAAGTAGTACCTAACTTTTTTCTTTTCATTGGTAAATTTTGTTGTCTTAGGGGGGGAAACCTCTAGCTCAAATGGTGCGAATGAAGGGTATATTTTTTGTTGAAACTTTTATGGATTAAATTGAATAAGAGCTTATATTGAAGAAACATTTCTATGTAGTTTGATCCAAAAAATTTGACTACATGTGTTTTGTTAGATGATAAATCCATCTAATGCCCAACCTTTTTTGCATCAATAAATTGTTGTCTTGGAGAGAAAACCTTCTCAGCTTGCATGCCATGACTGAGGGGTTTGTGTTCTTTTGAAACCTTTCTAAATTAAACTAGGTAGAATTTTTTATTAAAGAAAACTTTCCACTCAGTTCAATCCTTAAAAGTTTTGACAATATTATTTTGTAAAATCTACCCATGGCTCACACCTAGTTTCATCTATTATAACTAGAATTGAATGTGGTGCATTACTTAAATTTTACACATGGGCAATGTGGTTTGAAGATTTAAACATGGAGCCCCACCATGAAAGCTCTATTGATTTTTCACTTGATCTCATCTCGTTGACTTCTAATAACCACTTTACTTTCAATCTTTTGTTGATTATTTTAGCTACAAAATAGAGCCATTATTTATCATTTTCCTACACTTCTATTTTTTTAGTATGAAGGGCTTTAAAGTTAAATTTTCAAGACCTTACTCATTTAGAGATGAGTAGAAACATGACCCCTATATATATGATGTCTTGTACAAATATGCTTCAGTCCATAAAAGCACACCAATACTTTCATGTGCTTCACGTAATTCCATCATTGATTGCTTGTTATTTTAACCTTTGCTTGTAGACCATGGAAGATTATTTATTGAGAAATTTTTTTAATCACATTCATGTGGGATGGCATATGTTTTGAGGGACATGTGGATACATGGATACATTCCACAAACCTTTAGCCCCTTTCTGAAAATGATATGTTTGTTGATGTATTTACTAAACATAATTTTTTATAGCTTGATTGCCTCTCTAGTTGTTTATAGTTTCAATGACTCTTGCCAAAATTACTAATGACCATTTACCACTTTTGAAAAATACTTGATGATCAAAGACTTAAAATTTCAAATCTTGCAATGATTGCAAGAGTAGATTACATGCTGAAGAAGATTTATCAAATTCACGAGCATTGTTATAACCTCCAAAATTTTAAAAAATGACTTACTTTGAAGTTTGAACATTGATCATTGACCATAAAATGAAGCATAAGATATCTTCTAGGAGATTGATTAGGTGGAACTACATTTTCAAATATTTATACATGCTAAATGAGAGATAAAGAGCATAGAATTGCATAATAGCTCCAGGTTGGTCTTAATCATAGCTCTCTTGGATATTCTCAATATATTAAACTATTGTTGGGATTAAGAGGGATGCCTTTCCTCACCAAATCATTTTAGATTATTAAAGGATGGATTAGATGAACATCTCAAAGAGACTTGAATTGTAAATGATGGTAGTCTCTTTAACAAATTCTTAGTATTTGTCTTTCTAATTATTGAGGGTATTACTCTCACAATGCTATATTTTAAGTTTTATTAGAGAAATAGCTCTACCTCTTAGCTCTTTTCTAATCATAGGTGTTACACATATAGTTCGTAGGGTTTTCATTGATGTCAATGCTGTCACTAGGTTGTCATTGATGTCAACACTATCATGGTGGTGTGATGGTGTTCATGGTTGGATGTCATGTCCCATCCAATGAGAGAGGAAGATAGAGTTCATGGTTGGATGTTATGTCCCATCCAACAAGAGAAGGGAGAAGATATAGTTCATATTAATATGGGAGTTAGAAGCACGAAGATGATCAGATGCATTGTTGATGCTACTGATGGCCTGAAGTATGTATGTTCCAACTTCCATAATGATTGCATTACCAGAAGAGTGTTTTACTGTTGACTGATTGAAGATAGTGTTGTCTCTGTGAAGATGTTCTGTGTAGGACAATGGAATGCTCCCTTTCCTCTACATTTGCAAATATGGCCATGCAATTTTGGAATTGTGTTTAGGATGCAGTGAAGGTGATAAATCCAAGTTTTTAGGTCATTTGTTCTTCCGTTGTCAAATTTATGCATGATAGAGTACTGGCATGTGTTCTGGTAGAGTTTGCTAGTGTTGAAGGCCTATTGGAATGCTCCACATTCCTCTGAAAATGAATAATTGCCCTTGTGTTTTTGAGACCATGTTTATTGATGTATATTACATGCTTCCTTGTAGTTTCAAGGTTCTTAGTGGTCCGCAACTCAGTTTTTCAAATGACAACATGTTACAGTGTGTTTTAGATGACAGATTATTCTCAGAGTTAATAATTGAAGCTGTGTGACACAATTCTTTGATGTGTAGTGGCAAAGGAGTGTTTGGAGATGTTGTATGAGTCATGTGGACTCATCTAGAAAAGTTTCATGAAGATCTTTCTTGTTTCCAGTATTGCACAAGGTTTTCAAGTTGATGTGGCCGTTATACTTCAAGTCTTCATGTGTTTTGCTTAAAGCTGTCCAATTTCCAAATGAGGGGAGTGTGCGGATGTAATTCCTTGGTGTTTGAAGCTGTGAAGGATTTTTTGGACCTGGTTAATCAAGTGTTGGTGTCCGCAAGGCATGGATCTTCTACTGGTGTAATGTGTGGCTTCACTTACGATCTATCTTCTACACGTTTCATATTGTGTTGTCTAGCTGACTTGTAAATGTATTTTTCATGTTGTATTTGGTTGACAAATAATGCAATCAATGTAATATCATGTATAAATAGTGAATCAAATTGATTTAGGAGTGTGTGATTGCAAGTTGATTGAAAAGGTTTGCAAGCAGATAATAAGCAGAATAAATGTATTATTGATGTGCGACTGAAGGAGAAATAGCAGAAGTTGTTGATGCTATCTAGATTCATATTGAAGACATATTTGTGACAATGATCAAGTATATAGTGTACCTAACTGATCAAATCATCAAAAGAAAGAGTGAAGAGGTAGAAGTGCAATCATCAAAAGTGTGAGTTTCAATGTCAGTTTTTAGACACTAGTAGAAAGATTGTCATACTGTAGTCTTTTGTAAATGTGCTCATTTCAGGGAGTAGTAGCTTCCTTGGGAGTGACCCTAATCAAAGTTATTCAGGGAGTAGAAGCTTCCTTGGGTTGTAGCCCTAAAACAAAGTTGTTATTTGAGCTTCATATATTGCGAGTTAATCCTCACTGTGGTTTTTCCCTTCTAGGGTTTTCCATGTATATCCGGTGTCATGTGTTGATGTGCATTGTGTTAATCTTTCATGTTCATGTTAATGCTATGATGATTAAGTTTTAATTTGCTTCAGATAAGTTGAAGTTGTTAAAATTGAAGATTACTTAGATATTGATTCACCCCCCCTCTTAGTATCCTAGTGTATTCAATAATTGGTATTAGAGCTAAGTTCCTTTGAGGGAAGATTAATTGCTTGAGGAAGGTCCGAGATGGCACATAATGGATCAGACAAGATACCTAGGTTTGATGGAACAAATTATGCCTTTTGGAAGCTAAGGATGGAAGCTTATATTAATTCTCTAGGGTGTGGTGTTTGGGACTCTGTCAAGTCCGGTTACACAGTTCCTGCTACTATTCCTACAGATGCAGATGAAGTCAAGCTGTATGATAACAATGCCAAGGCAAAGTTTGCTATTATGAGTGGGTTAGTTGATTTAGAACTTTCAAAGGTAATGAGTTGCAGTTTTTCTCAAGAAGTTTGGGATAAACCTAAAACCATTTATGAAGGAGTTAAGAAAGTAAAGAAATCCAAGATGCAGATCTTCAAGAGCAAGTTTGAGAACCTAAAAATGTCAGAGGATGAAGACATTGCTGGATACATGCTTTGAGTGAATGAAGTGGCCAATGGAATTAAAGGTATTGGTGGATAAGTGAAAGAAGATGAGGTTGCACGAAAAAGGTTCTGAGATCTCTTCCCAAATATTACAATCATAAGGTTTCTACCATTGAGAAGAATGCAGACTTGGATACTACACTGTAGAGAAGTTATTTGGTTCCCTTACTACGTTTGAAATGAGAGAGTTTAGTAGTGATGCTCCAAAGAAGGAAGTTTCTTTCAAAGCCAATGTGAAGACAAAGGAAGAAGTTGTTGTTGAAGATGAAATCTCTAATGAAGTTGAAGCAAATTTTGTAAGAAGACTGAAGAAAGGCACTGGCAAATACAGAGGTAAGTTACCCTTCAAATGTTTCAATTTTGGAAAGGTTGGTCATTTTACTTCTAAATGCCCTTTCAAAGAATCAAGGGGTAGTAACAACAGAGACAAGTTCAAGATAAGTCTGTATTCCATAGAAAGCAATTATTCTTCACAAGATGAGGATCATGATGATTCAAATGATGAAACACTTTTCATGGCCTTGAGTGTTGGTGACAAAAAGGATGATGTTGGAAAATGTGAAAAGATTGATGCCTTGCAAGCATAATAGAACAATGAAAGATAAATGGTTGTATGGACTACCTTTCACGTAAAAGAAGAAGCCAAGGCTTGGGTAATTGATAGTGGATGCTCAAATCATATGACTGGTGACAAGGTGAAGTTTATCAACCATGAAAAGTGGGATGGTGGTGCTGTTAAGTTTGGTGGTGATGAGTCAACACATATCTATGGAAAAGGTGTTATAAATATTGATGGGAAGAACAAGACTAAGGATGTCCTCTATGTTAAAGGGCTAAAACACAATCTTCTCATTGTCAGTTAGATGTGTAGCAAGGGGTATAATCTTACCTTTCATGCCAATGGCTGTGAAATCAGGAAGGCAGGGTCTGGAAAACTAGTTGCAGAAGGTATCAAGACATATGGTGACATCTATCATTTGAAGGAGGTAAATGGAAGAACATGTTTGTTAGCCCAATCTAGTGAATGTTGGCTATGGCACAAAATAATGGGACACAACAATTTTGATAACATGGTAAAGATCAATTCTACTCATGCAGTAAGAGATATGCCTAAGATAATCAAGCCTACAAATGCAGTATGTAGGGAATGTCAAATGGGAAAGCAAACAAAGACAAACTTTAAAAGCAAGGAGTATTCTTCTTCAAAGCCATTGGATCTGATTCAAATTGATCTAGTGGCCCTACAAGAGTAAAGACTCAACAAGGTGAGAGGTATTTCATGTTGCTTTTGATGATTATTCTAGAATGACTTAGGTTACCTTCTTGAGAGAAAAATTAGATGCCCTTCATAAATTTAAAGTGTTCAAAGCTATGGCTGAGAATGAAGTAGATGACGAGATCAAATGTTTGAGGTCTGATAAAGGAGGTGAGTTTACTTCAAATGAATTTGAAAAGTTTTGTGAAGATAATGGTATTAGGAGACATCTGTCAGCTCCTAGAACCCCTCAACAAAATGGGGTAGTGGAAAAAAAGAATAGGACTACGCAAGAGATGTCCAGGGCAATGTTGAAAGATGCAGATTTGCCTGATATGTACTAGAAGGATGCAGTTCATATTACTATCTATCTAATTAACAAAGTGCAACTGAGGGTCAACAACACTAAGACTCCTTATGAGCTATGGTATGGAAGACCTCCCATAGTTAGATACTTTAGGATCTTTGGCAGCAAATGATATATCAAAAGAGATGAAAAAGACCTAGGAAAGTTTGATTCAAGAAGTGATGAAGGAATCTTTCTTTGCTACTTGTATACGCCTAAAAATGACACAAATCACCCTAAATAAATATTCCAAATATTTATTCCATTCTTCTATTAATTAAATAAATATTCCAAATTTATTTAATCAATTCACTATCTCACAATTAAATAAATTCTATTTATTTAATTAAAATTCTTCTAAAGTCTTTCACAATTAAATAATCATAAATTATTTAATTAATCCTATTTCCTCTATCCTAAAGTTCTAAATTCCAAATTCCACATCACCTTTACACCTCACCTTTTCCACCTCACCTTGTCCACCTCATCAGGTTGCACATGTAATTAAATATATTTAATATTTAATTATCTTATTTTCCCTCACCCACATGGCCTATTTCTTCTCCAATCAGAGGTCAGTTAACCAATCAATCAAATCTGTTAACTAACTTGTCATTTGAGTCAAATCCTCAATCAATCCAGTCAGTTCCACAATCCACTCTTCTAACTGATCAATCAATTCTGTTAACAGACCAGTCAATAGAGTTAACTCTCCAATCAGTTTTGTCACATCCCACCTTTCATGATGGAGCTGGGACACTTGGCACGTTTCCACTGGTTGCACATTCCTCAACCATCCTCAACCGTTGATCTTCATATCTTCTCTCAACCGTTGATTCCTATTCCTCCAGGTCTATAAATGAAGCTTCATCCCTCCATTCTAATCATCCAGGCTTTTGACATCGTTACTCTGCAGAAATATCACCAGCGCGCCTTTGGCACCCATTTGTCACCTACAAGCTTGAGATCACCATTGTTGCATTGGAGTTCACCTTCATTGCATATCACACCATAGCCGTTCACCATCGACTTCCTCAAACAGCTTTAAAAGATTGCACTCTCTGAGGGCTCATCTCATCTGCGAAAGGACGATTCGTGATAGGCGAACAACGGAAGTTTCGAAACGGAAGAGGTTTGCTGTGTTCGTTCATTGTTTATTTAATCTTCTTTGTTTCTCCATTCTGTTGATGTTTGGGTCATCTGTTATTCATTTGATTGATGCACTATTTTACCCTCACATTTTTGGCGCCCACCGTGGGGCCGTGGCCCCTTTATTTTACCGTTTTTGAGCTTTTTTGAAGGCAGGTTCCGTACAGGTCCCGCAGAGTCACGCACAGGTTCTTTCGGTGCATCTGTTCATTTTTACGGCGCTTTTGAAGACTGTTACGGCGCTTCTGTAAAACGGCGCATTTGTTGACTGTAACTGCGCTTTTATAGACTGTTGCTGCGCTTTTGTGGAAACTGCGCATTTGTTGATTCTAGCTGCGCTTTCATACAATATTGCAGCGCATACGTTAAAACGGCGCATCTGTTGTCTGTTACGGCGCTTATAACGAATTTTGCTGCGCATACGTTCAAACGGCGCATAAGTTCATTTTAACGGCGCATATGTTCATTTTTACAGCGCATTCGTTAATACAGCGCTTCTGTTGATCACTTCTGCGCATTTGATCACTGAAGCTGCGCTTTTGTAACTGGCTCAGGTTTTAGTACTTTTCTAGGGTATTTTGCTAACGCTAACCCTTTTGCAGGTGTTTGCTGGAGCGGTTTTGCAGGTTAGGCTCGGGTTCAGTTACATGTAGTTGCATCTAACTAGCTCACATTTCATTTTCGGGGAAAGAGTAAAATGGTTGTTCATTACAAATCTTCATCTAGTCTTAATTAGGGAGGAAGTAACTGGTTTATTTCATGCTTGCATTGCAAACAAACTTCCAAGTTATTGCTATCTAAGATTTAAAATTGAACTCACAACTGCATTCTGAAGTTAAAATGAACCATTGCTATATCGTGAGACCTGAATTTCAAAGTTAACAATCTCGCGCAACGTGGATTTAAAATTGAACTCACAACTGCATTCTGAAGTTAAAATGAACCATTGCTATATCGTGAGACCTGAATTTCAAAGTTAACAATCTCGCGCAACGTGGATTTAAAATTGAACTCACAACTGCTTTCTGGGACTTAAAAGTGAACCACTGCAATATTGTTGAAATCACTTCCAAGTTTTGTTTGACTAGCTTAGCCCATTTAATTTTTATCTTTTTAACTAGGGTGGATTAATCAGTGTATTCTGTGCTTGCGAATGACAATAGGCTTATGCTCTCCCCTCTTCTGGGTGATCAGAGTGCCAGACTTGTCATTCTACTTGTTTAACCTTTAGGAGGGGCCTGCCCTTGGATGCACGCTTGTCCAAGCGGGAACGACCCTGAGTGGTAACAGGCTAACGCCAAGCCCTACCAAGCCACTTAAAATAAATTGTGCTTGAGGTGAAAACCACCTGCAACGAGTGCTGTTATGTTACACCGACGGCCAACCTCCCCCAAAACCCTCTCAGGCGCAACCCTGTGAGGCTGGGAGACTCCATAACGGAGAGTAGCACCGCCGCACGTGTAACCACTTGAACGGTTGCCCGAATTACAAACCTCTTGTTTTAGTGGCCCAAATCCCTTATAATCCATTTCTCGCCTAGGATTTTGTACTTGCTTTTGTCCAAAATAGAGTCGAAAAACTACAAAAATAATGAAAACTTACAAAACATTCTTTGTGCTTGCTGTGTTTTCTTGCTAAAAATTTCTAATATCAGATCAGGAAGACCTTTTCCAGCCAAGGAATACCAAAAACAGAGAAAAATCCCAAAAATTTGCCAAAAAAAACCAGAACTACGCATATATCCACTTCTACGGCGCATATACAGAGACTTGCTGCGCTTTTGTACCGACTTGCAGCGCTTTTGTTCCTTTCTGCTGCGCATATACTCTGTTCTGCTGCACTTTTACAGCGACTTGCTGCGCATATAAGCCGACTTGCTGCGCATATACTTTTCTGCTGCGCATTTGCGCACTGTTACTGCGCATACATACCTCACCAGAGCGGCGCATATACTACGACTTACTGCGCATTTATCTATTCTTGCTGCGCATATGTTTCTGCGCATGCGTGACAGTGAGCATCTGCCCTATTTTTGAGAAATTTTCGTCAGCTGTTCGGAGTACCCATTTCAGCCTAGTTTCATTTTCCAAGGTCAGAATCAACCTTGCAGTCAGTTTTCATCCATTTCACCCATTTCTCTCTCTTTCGACGGTCGTCTCAGTCACCTTCTGTCCTAGTCACTCTTGCCCCAACGTCATTCTGTCCCATACCGATTCGACATAGGTCCTTCTTTAGTGATTTCACGTAAGCCTAGTAGGTCACAGTACCTTTTGCTAGTAGTCTTGTTGAACGACTAAGCCCTACACAGTGAGACTGGTATCGACTACCCTTGCTAGTGGCTAGAGTCTTGTGTCAACCGTCTTACCTGAAGTCATTGAGCGAGAGAACCCTTTGTCCAAGTCTTGTCCTAGGTATCCCATTCACTACAGTCTTAGTCGGCACCTTGCCAAAATCTCCCATCCTAGTCCATTTCATCCCACCCCACCTTGCATGGTTCTTACTCGATCCCAGTACAACAAGCTAACTGAAATGGCCGACTCTTTCGATCACATCACCCCACCACACGATGATGATGAAGAAATTTCTCGTGAAGAATTAGTGGCACACATGCAAGATAGCAAATTCCAACGCCTAGTGGAGAGAGTACTCCTTGAGGATCCCACCAAATATTTCCATCATCTTGCTAATCTCGGACTCAAACTCCCTGCAGACTTTGACATTAGCTCCATCATGGAAAATGCAGACAATGAACATGAGAGGGACACAAATGCCACAGTCCCAAATGCACATGAGAGAGGCACAAATGACACGGTCCCCCAGGCCAATGAAAGAGGAAAACAACACATAGATCAAAATGCTCCTATAGCGGATGTGAGACAACAAATTGAGAGTCTAAAGCTAGAAATCTCCAACCTTAAGATCGGCACCAGCTCCAAGAACTACTCCTTGGAGGATATAGCACCGTACCCCTTTGACAGAAATTTGGTCATGAAACCATTCCCCTTTCAGTTCGGAATCCCGAAATTCGACAAATACAAAGGGAAGGGGGACCCTAGAGATCATATCAGGGAATTCACTGCAGCATGTTTAGAAGTAGCTCACAACGAGACCTACTTAATGAGACTATTCCCAAGATCTTTAGGAGGTCAAGCTATGGAGTGGTTCTCGCGTCTTCCACTAGGAATCAAAACTTTTGATGAGCTTGTCAATAAATTCATAACGCACTTCTCTTACAACATAGAACACGAAGTATCTATGCTAGACCTATGCAACACCAAACAAAAGGGTGGTGAGTCTTTCGCAACCTTCTTACAACGATGGAGATAGCTAGCTAGCAAGTGTTCTTACGACATGCCTGAGAAACAACTATTGGAAATGTTTGTCCACAATTTGAATCCCGACCTTAGCTATCAGATTCAGATACAATGCCCTACCTCATTCACCAAAGTCATCGAAATGGGGCTATTCATTGAGAAAGCTATGATCGCTAAAGGGACTCTCAAGCTCTACAAGGACACACCTCCTTCCAATTACACAACTGACAAGTCAAAGTTTTGGACCAAGAACAAGAATGTGGTCAACGATGGAGTAGTGGATGCCAAGGCGGCAACCCCTAAACAACAACCCATATTCACTCTTAAGGAAGAAACAAATCACGGTGCACTCAACAAGCCATCCCCTCAGGAATCTAGACCTTGGTTCAATTCAAATCCAAGGAGAAAATTCACGCCGTTAGGAGAATCTCAAGAGTCTGCTCTCAGGAAATTGTTGGCTAACAATGAAATTTCTCTACCGCCAACAAGTGACTATGAGCCCATAGTCAAACCTCCCTATTGGAAGGACACAGACTATTGCGAGTATCACCGAGGAAGGGGGCACACAACCAATAATTGCATCCGTCTTAAGAACGTCATACAGGATATACTGGATCAGAATCAGGGAGGAACACAACAGCATACCTCCAATGAATCTCATGTGGCCTACCGGGACCCTCTCCTAAACCACAACCGGCCGTATAACAACAATCACAACAGCGGTCACAATAACAACAATGGTTACAACCACAACAATGGTCACACTGGCAACAATCCCAATGGTCATAACAATAATGACAACAATCGCCACAGGCCGAACCAGAACAGTGGGTCGAGTAATGCTAACTATGCAAGCGTTCCCTTTGAGTACACCATTAACTGCATTTCTGAGCACATTCCGCAAGTCAACGTCATATCCCCCAACCAACAACCAGGACCTAACGGAACTGGTTGTAGTATACTTACCCGCAGTGGTAGAGTCACTATCAGCACCACTCCTCCCAGGTCCTCGCCATCTTCGTCTAACCCCCGCCCATATAATGTCATCGACCAATTGCAAAAAACTCCGGCTCATATTTCTATATTGGAGCTCCTGCGTCTATCTCCTTCTCATAAGGAGATTCTTGAGAAAGCCTTAGTGGAGACTACTGTCCCCACTAACCTCGCCCAAGAAAAGTTTCAAACCATGGTGGGTAACTTGACATCCTCCCCTTCCATATCATTCACGGAACAAGATGACCTTTCCATGTCTCAACCCCACAACACTCCTCTGCACATTGTCGCATTCGTGCACAGGCACCGCATCAAGAGGGTTCTCATTGATGGGGGTGCCGGTTTGAATATTTGCACTTTGAAGCTAGTCCTTGCATTGGGGTTCTCTGAACAGGCAGTGGATCCACGGAGGAAGATTACCATAAAGGCCTATGACGAGGAGGAACGCACCACAAAGGGCACGGTTGTCCTACCCATTCAAGTAGGACCGGTAATTAAAGATGTGGTGTGCCAGGTCCTTGATCGAGAGCTTGCTTACAATATTCTGCTAGGGAGACCATGGATCCATGCCATAAAAGCTGTCCCCTCCACCTACCATCAATGCATAAAGTTCCCACACGATGGCAAGCAGGTCACCATACACGGCGACCCCGATCCCTATCAACACTGCAATTCTTTCCAAGCTAAACCTGAATGCGTCATTCCCAACAATAGAGCCCATATCTCCCCTACTCCGCCACAAGACCATACTGCCGAAGCTTCCTCTTCACAGCCCAAACCAATGAAAATCACCATAAAAGAAAATGGCGTGGGGGAATACCAGATTGAGCACAGCCTCAACCTTGCAAAAATGCCCTTGTCTCCTCGCTCCTTTGGCCAGCCCAAGCATCAACCCAGGCATTTTCCAAAGCCCTCTGCTCCTCCTACAACTCCCGCAAACCCCTTTGTAAAATAGGGGACCTTATCCGATGAATCAGAGGAGCGAGATCTCTTGCAATGGCTCTATGCCGAAGAAGAAAACACATTCCAAGATCCACCCAGGCTCCCTACAGAGCTCTATGGGCGAGGCGAAACCATATTGCATAGGATGGGATATGAAGGACAAGGCCCTATCGGCCTCAGAAAAGAGGGGATCATCGAACCTATACAACCCTCTTCCTCCTCTTCGGCTAGAAACACGACTGGCCTAGGCTACAAAGGTAAAGGTAAAGCCAAAGAAAATGCCTGCCTAGTGGAGATAATTCAAACGCTCCAAGTGGATAGTGACGCAGATTCAGATGATTCCAATCAGTATGAATGGGACGAGCTGACAGAACACTCCTACGATGACAAGGAGATTGACACCATCCAAACCCTTAGCCCATATCATGAGAGACAAACGCAACGGGACAGACCACTGGAGTCTGATTTGCCCCTCCCTGAAGTTATGGCTCTCGAGGAAAATATAGATTCCATGGCGATAAACAACCTGGAAGAAAGTACCACCCAGAACACTACCCCCACCTGTGCTCCCAATATTTCCATCCACACTATCAACGAATCAGGTCTTTCATCCGACTCCCTTCCCCTTTTACACCCTGAACTTATCGACTGGGACCTGAAAGGGACCCCTCAATTAGATATGTTCCAGAATGATGATGCCTACATTGACTATATGGAACTTCGAGATCACTTACCAAAAGGAGATCATAAAGCCGGTTTCGCTATCGAACTCAATACCGTAGCTTACTTTGGGGAGGGTGCCAAGCCTTCTAGTCGCAAAAATGTAAAGATCAAAAAGGGATCTGACGGTGAAAACCGCCATGCGGCAGTGTCAGATCATAAAAAAGTAAAAAGAAAGGACGTATCTGAAGGTGAAAACCCAACTGTGGCACCTGACGATGGATTGCTTGACACCCTCCCAAGTGACATGTATCAAGAAAGGTCACAGATCGTGGTAGAGCCAACAGAGCCAGTGAACATTGGAATCGAAGAGCAGCCTAAGATAATCCACTTTGCAAAATCTCTCACGCCGCCTGAGAAAACCAAGTTTGTGCCATTCTTTAAAAAGAAGAGAGGCAGCTTTGCTTGGTCATATGCCGACATGCCAGGTTTGGACCCAAACCTGATTCTACATCACTTGCCATTGGATCCAGGGGTGAAGCCCGTAAAGCAAAAACTGAGAAAAATGCATCCCCATATTGCTCTCCTGGTCAAGGAAGAACTCAAGAAATTGTTAGACGTGGGGTTCATCAGGGCCATTGATTACCCCGAATGGATATCAAACATCGTGCCAGTGTCTAAACCAGATGGCAGGGTGCGACTATGCAACGATTTTAGAGACTTAAACAAAGCATGCCGCAAGGATGACTTTCCCTTGCCTAACATCGATATCATAGTCGACCTCACGGCGGGACATACAATGCTGTCACTAATGGATGGATTCTCAGGGTACAACCAGATCAAAATAGCACCAGAGGATCAGCACAAAACTGCTTTCACTTGTCCTTGGGGTACCTTTTGCTGGAATGTCATGCCGTTTGGGCTGAAAAACGCAGGTGCTACATATCAGCGAGCCATGACAACTATATTTCACGACATGATGCATGTGACCATGGAAGATTATGTTGACGACATCTTGGCAAAATCACTCACCAGGGACTCACACCTAGACACATTAGAGAAAGTCTTCCAACGGCTAGACCAATTCCAAGTAAAATTGAACCTGAAGAAATGTGTGTTTGGGGTCACATCAGGGAAGCTGCTAGGCTTCATCGTGTCAGCAAACAGTATAGAGGTAGACCCGGCCAAGGTCAAAGCAATCATGGACATGCCTCCGCCCAAAACTCTAACACAGTTGAGATCCTTACAGGGCAAGCTACAGGCCATCCGCAGGTTCATCTCACAGTTGGCCGACAAGTGCCATCCTTTCAGCCATCTCCTACATAAGAACGTTCCATTTAAATGGGATGAGCAGTGCGAAGAGGCATTTAACAAGCTCAAGGAGTACCTCATGAATCCTCCTATACTCATGCCTCCGATCCAAGGAAAACCTTTGATTCTCTACATATCTGCTACACCTACTGCTCTTGGGGCTCTCCTAGCGCAGCAAGACTATGAGAACAAGGAAAGGGCAGTGTACTATATCAGTCGAACCCTAGTGGGCTACGAGTTGCAGTACTCACAGGTGGAACGTTCATGCCTTGCGGTGGTTTTTGCCTCACAAAAACTCCGACACTACATGTTGGCACATCCTGTCAAACTCATTGCCAAGATCGACCCACTAAAATATCTTCTCAGCAAAGCGGCTCTCACAGGTCGACTAGCCAAATGGGTTATGCTTCTTAGCGAATATGATATAGAGTATGTGGACAGAAAAGCCGTCAAGGGGCAAATCATCGCGGACCAACTAGCTGAGGCACCATTACAGGACACTTCACCAATGCAGTTTGAGTTCCCCGATGAGTCTTTATTCACTCTGTCCACATCTCCTTGGAAACTCTACTTCGACGGGTCTTACACCAACCATGGATCGGGGGCAGGTATCTTGTTTATCACTGCCCAAGGCGACATAATTCCAAAGTCTTACAGGTTGTTATTCCCATGCACTAACAATATAGCAGAGTATGAGGCTTTGGTAATTGGTCTCAAGATGGCCACGGAGTGGAAAATTCAAGCACTATGTGTCTATGGCGATTCGCAGCTTGTCATAAACCAGGTCAACGATGAATATCAGACCAAAGATGAGAAGCTCATCCCATACAAGCGAATGGTCGACGATCTCAAAGAACATTTTGGGACCATCTCGTTTGAGCAAATACCCAGGATCGAGAACAAAGCAGCCGACGCAATGGCGACCATAGCCTCTCTTCTTGAGATACCTGAACAGGAGTCACGGTATGAGTTCTTAGTAGAAACAATTCGACAGCCGGCTTATGATCTCCTTGAAACCCATTCCATCTGCCACCTAGTGGGATCTGATTCACCTTGGTACGGTAAGACCTACACTTACCTCAAGGACAATATCCTTCCTTTGGACCTCTCTTCCAACCAAAAATGAACCTTTATCCGACAAGCCTCCCGTTACACCGTTATCGCCAATACCCTTTACCGCTGTGGTCTGGATGGTACTTTACTCCGTTGTCTAGAACAGGAAGAATCTATAACTGCCTTGCGAGACGTGCACGAAGGGATCTGCGGAACACACTCCAGCGGTCCTTCCTTAGCTAAGAAACTCATGCGTTTGGGTTATTACTGGCCCAATATGGAAATGGATTCATATCAGTTCGTCAAAAAGTGCAAACAGTGCCAGATACATGGGAACCTGATTCATGCACCTGCTCAGGAGTTGAGACCTCTAACGACACCCTGGCCCTTTTGCCAGTGGGGACTAGACCTCGTGGGAAAGATTCACCCGCCTTCTTCCAACGGCCATAAATTCATCATAACCGCCACTGAGTACTTTACAAAGTGGATTGAAGCCGTTCCCTTATCAACCGTCACAGGAAAGCAAATTTCCTCTTTCATTCTGAATTACATTATCTGCCGATATGGCATCCCTTCATCCATCATAACGGATAACGGGAGACCTTTCAAAAATCAGGATGTCCAGGAACTTTGTGAGCGTTTCAAGATCCAACATCGCTTCTCCACCCCATATTACCCCCAAGGTAATGGCCAAGCTGAGGCATCAAATAAAACCATTCTGAAAATCCTAAAGAAGACTGTCAATGAAGCTGGTCGCGATTGGCACGTCCAACTCAATCCCGCTCTGTGGGCCTATCGAACCAGCATACGCACTCCCACAGGTGCTACACCTTACGCCCTCGTCTATGGTTCCGAAGCCATCCTTCCCATTGAGGTCGAACTCCCATCCCTTCGGGTGTCGTTGAAAGGTCTCATATCAGACGAAGAGTACAGAGTCTCCCGACTGCAAGAGTTAGAACTGCTAGAGGAACGGCGCCAGAAAGCTTTTGACCATCTCAAAGCCTATCAACAGATGATGTCAAGAAGCTACAACCACAAGGTTAGACCAAGATGCTTCAAGGTTGGGGACCTGGTTCTCAAAGAGAACCCTCGCAACCAGCAGGACAGAGAAAAGAAAGGTAAATTCGAGCCTAACTGGCTTGGACCCTATGTAATTGTAGCAGCTTATGGATCGGGGGCATATCAGTTGGCCACATCGGAAGGTGAGTTGTTTGATGATCCAATCAACAGCATGCACCTTCGCAGGTTCTATACCTAAGAGAACCCCAATGCAAGGGGGCACAATAAAATCAAAAAAATCAAAAAGCTACAAAGAGAAAATACAAAAAAATTGAAAAAAATAGAAAGCATGCAAAAAAATCGTCCTTTGGTGAAAACCTGGCAAACAGGCGCCTTGGATAGGTATCATGATGAAAACCTAGCAATCAGGCGTCATGTTACTTTCTAGCTTCTCGTGCAAATAAAAGCAAGTGATGAAAACCTGGTAAACAGGCGTTACTTATGACAAACCGCATTCTCCATCTTTGGGAATCCAATCACCTTAAGTCCATTCGACCCATATCCATCCCACAATAAACACTTGACAGTTACCTATCATGGCTTGATACTCACCTTGTGGCCTTGTCAACCAAGGTTTTGTCCCATACCGTCTCCTCGCAGTGAGCCTAGTGTAGTGTCTCTCGTCAGTGTCTGTGGTCCGAACTCGTGAACTACGTTGCCTCTGCGCCGTCACGTAGGCAAGGCCATTATTCTAATGCGCCCCCGAGGCTTCCATCTCTCCCAAGGTCCCATTCGTCTCCTCTCTTGTCTTCATTCTAGTCGTCTTTCTTCTAGTCCATCCATGGTCCATTAGGGTTTACCCCGAACTACGTTGCCTCTGCGTCGTCACGTAGGCAAGGCCATTTAGCAATGAGCCCCCGAGGCACTAGGTCAGTCCCTTAGGGTCCGTCTTCTCAATAAGGATTGTGCAACCTTCTCATCAAGTAAGCAAATGCAAGCAAACACCCGCGCTTCAAGCAGAAATCTTGACTGTGAGCATCTTAACCTATCCAATGCACAGCAAATACCCAAGGTCTTCTAAATGATTTTATGCAAATTAAGGCAAGAAATAAACACATATCAACGCAAATATGCTTTGTAGACCAGAAACAGGGTTAAGTTATAGAGTCTTGATTTTTGCTATCATACCTTCCTATGCTACTCAAGGATGCCAAAAGCTAGAGATGCTATGATGGGGGCATGATTACTTTCTTTGTTTGTTGTTTGTGGATTAAACTTTAGTAATGTGAAGCCTTGTCTAAAGACATGATCGGCAAAAGATCATCGAGGACATCAAAGGTCTAACATGAACGGGGGCAATCCTTGCTTGTTGAAACGCAAGAGGTACTCAGGTCATCTAGATTCAATTTTGACTAGATGCTTGTCTTAACTTGCTAAATCACAATCCATGTAAGCGATACTCAGGTCATCTCGGTTCAATTATACCTCGATGCTTGTATTCACTTACAACATTTCAGAAAAGTACCAAAAACAAAATGCCCAATGATGAAATAAAGCAATCTAAAAGCAAATACATCCGTCCTATATCCATACACCCATCCATACAGTCCTCATTATTCAAACTATGCGGAGTAACGATATCAAGAAAAGTTCCTACGTCATTCTTTCGCAACCATCCCTCTATCCATCAAGTCATTCTTCTGTCGATAGCGTACATTTGGACATCCCAAAAACAAGGCATCTAGGAGCATATCATATCATTCGTAGAAACTAGTCATGCACATGATTAGGTTCGTCGAACGCACCATCCAATGCATTAGGTAACCAATACATTTGCATCACATCTTAATCTTAAAAGCTCAGAAAGTCAAAACAACATAGCTAAGTGCATCACATATATAGTTACATCACCACATAGTACTCATGTTACAAATGCATACACTCAGAGCATTACATCATATAAACATCCAGTAACACCTCACATATCTATACAGCATCTTAACATAGAAATCATGTTCCACACACACATCTGCATTAGCTCATTTTAGACAACAATACAGTTATTTCATAACATAGAAATCATGTTTCATATACATACATTTGCATCATCACATAGACATCATATTACATTTTGCATTCATTTGTCACATTAGATCATATAGACATCATATAGCAGCATATCACAGTATTTCTCATATAAGCATCATATAAACCAATCTAACTATGCAATAGAATCACATCATGCAATAGACATAATCATCTCATAAACACATGCAATAGATACACAAAGCTGCATCATCATCCATACTATCATATACAAAGATGTCCAAATGTACAATATCACCATCTCTCTCAAAATCAAAGTGCCATATACAATGTAGGTCTAAATAAACGGTGATACATGTCCCAAAATGTACAAAATCTGGTCTCTGACTACCCCTGCTGCTGTGGGCCACCACTGCCAGCTCCTGACTGCTGAGGTCCCATGACAGATGCCCCTGACTGGGATGGACCTGCTCCGTGGGCCACCCCAGACTGAGTCCTGAAACTCCCTGCCCTCTGGCTCGACGACACGGCACCATGGTACAGGCCTCGGTAGTACTGTGCCTGCTGCTGCGCTCTGGCTAAGTCTGTCTGCACCTGTGCCAACTGCGTCTGCAACTGGCCTACCTGTGCCTGTGCCTGCTGCACCTGCCCAACTAGAAAAGAGCTCGCTGCATCTGTACCCATGGCAGCCACTGCTGTGTCCCTCTCTACTCAGATAAGGCGTACCCGGGCATCGGCCATGTCTCGCTCACGAGTCAAACCAGCAATCACCGCTGCATCTGTATCTTGCCTCCTCTCCACTCTCCTCAGCTGTGCCTGCAGCTCTCGCACCTGTCCCCTCAGACTGGCTATAGTCCTGTCGTGTGCCTCACCCTGCACTGGCCCCTGTGCTGCCTCTGCCTGTCCTAGCCCCTGCTGCTGGGGCACCTGCTGCTGTGGTACCTGCTGGGGTGGTGGCATCTGTGCCTGCTGCTGTCCCTCCCCCTGTCCTGGCACTGCCTGCCCAGCCCGGTCTATCCTCCTCCGCTGCCTCGGCCTCTCTGCAGCTCGGCCACCACGTCCTCGTCCTCCTCTAGCGGCCCTCCGCCCTGGGCCAGCCTCTCCCTCCTCCTCTGAGTCCGCCTCGTCAATGCGAGGCACCAGCATACCAGGTCCGGAATATCTCAGAAATGGATGTGCAGTAATCCAGTCCTCATACTCCTGTGTAACCCCAGCATCTGCAATCTCTCGCCTCATATCCCAGGCCACATAAGGCAACTGCTGGAACTCTGCCAGAGCCTCCTCGTACGAAGCCATCGGCCCCCATCGGACCCTCTCTGCATGTGTCCGTGCAAACATGGCCTGTCCCTGCGGCATGCCCTGTCTCCTGCCGAACTGTCTCAGTACTCGGCCCACCGTCTGCCTCTCCAAGATGTGCCATGTCCGGCCAATCAACCACCTGGTCTGGAAGCAGAAAGGCAGCTCATCTCCCTCATCGTCCCAAGGCTCGCAGTCCAGATATGGTCGCCAGACGACCACATCTATCCCATCCAACGTATGCCTCCAATACTCTAGCTTCCCCAGCCTGTGCTGGGAAATCACTCCTGCGTAGCCATAGCTGTACGGCTCTCCCCTCTGCCTAGCAAAGACACATATTGGCCTGGTCACCGCTATGTGCTCCCACAGCCAAAACTGTAACAGCAGCACCCCAGCCGATAGACTCGTGCTGCGGTGGTACACCACCTGATGCATGTCGTGGTATAAGTGAGCTAGCACGCAAGGTCCCCACGCGTATCGAGTGCCCTCAGTCACCATCCGCTCCATAATCCTGCCCCATCCAATGGGGAAC
This sequence comes from Cunninghamia lanceolata, assembly GCA_027924645.1. Classification (NCBI taxonomy): domain Eukaryota; kingdom Viridiplantae; phylum Streptophyta; class Pinopsida; order Cupressales; family Cupressaceae; genus Cunninghamia; species Cunninghamia lanceolata. The sequence continues at coordinate 6,422,968 of BSBN01000175.1, read as the reverse complement.
CCGTGCGATCTCCTGTCAGGGCATACAACGCCCGCAATCAGTCCAACCACGATCCCAAGGAAGTAGTCGTAGCAGTCATAGATATCCTGCCAAGGGATGACCTGTCCCACCAGCTCGGGATCGTCGAATACTCGCTGACACTCGGCGAGTCCCGCATCCCGCTGTGCGTCGTACTCCACCAACTCGCCTACCACGGGCAAGTGCAGTATCCTGTAGACGTCCTCCAACGTCACAGTCATCTCTCCAGTAGGGAAGTGGAAGGTCCCGTCCTCGCTGTGGAATCTCTCCACGGCAGCTGTCAGCAGTCCTCGGTTCGCCCGCACCTCGGGCATGAAGCAAACGTAATCTAGGCCCATGGCACCAAGCGCCACTCTATCAGCCTCCGTCAACATATGTCTCTGCAGTAGAGGCATAGGGAACGTCTCCCTCGACTGCAATGTCTCTCGTATCTCCTCCTGCAAGCACGCAAAGCAAGACGTCAGTCTCAAGCCGCATATACCATACTCAACATATCTATTGGACTATATCAACTAAACTTAGCATTTCAAATTGATCAAAACAGCACACTACATCTCTTGACTAGATTCCTGCAATCTCGGAGATAGCTCATCGATTCCTGCGTCAAACAGGACGCTAATCGAGTCAGTTTGGCTAAGTAATTTGCCATCCCAAGCAAAAGCGCCACTGCAGGTGGTAAATGCGCCATTTCTGGTATATGCGCCGCAACAATCAACATATGCGCCGCAACAGGGCACATATGCGCCGTTCTGACGCATGCGCCGCGTAAAGCCACGTATGCGCCGCTAAATTATGTATGCGCCGCAGGAAGTCACATATGCGCAACTTCAGCAAATGCGCTGCTACATTTCACGCATGCGCGACGCAAATACAAAAGCGTCACTTAATTACGAAAGCGCCGCCAGAGTGAACATATGCGCAGCTTTCACGCATGCGCCGCCGAAACAGGCATATGCGCCGCGAAATCACAAAAGCGCAGCTTCGCGGGGCATATGCGCCGTTCTGCATTTCGGCGCATTCATTTCACCTATTTTCTATGAGCATTTATGACACCTAAACTCGACCCTAGGAGAATTTTTTCAAAGCACATACCGGGGGTCCTGCCTCTGCTGGCCGCCCGAATCGTCGGACTCGCTCGAATCGGTGCTCCTCGCGTGGAATGTCTGTTGCTCTGGCCGCCATGCTGCTCTAAGTTTGCTCTGAGCTCTCCTTCTCCAATCCAGATCAACCAAGTGTGCAAATGACTATTCTTGTGGACCCAGCTCCTATTTATAGCCTCCAAACTCTAATTCTGGCTAGGTGATGACTGTGACTACTTCCCGTGTCTGTTTTTCCTCCCGTTTTCTTCCCGCATCCCTGACCGCAGCCCTATTCCTCCAACTTATCCTTACCCCTTCCTCGTCGTGAGATCGTCCGTCTCCCAAACTTTCACCGTTTTTTCCCGTCCAATCTCCCGAGGGGGCATCCTATCGTCATTTAACCTGTACCAGGGGCAAACTGGGGCATGTATCATCACTCAGACTATCAATTTCTTTGAAGCAATGCTGTAAACTGCATTGCATCAAAGAGGGGCAAAATGTATACGCCTAAAAATGACACAAATCACCCTAAATAAATATTCCAAATATTTATTCCATTCTTCTATTAATTAAATAAATATTCCAAATTTATTTAATCAATTCACTATCTCACAATTAAATAAATTCTATTTATTTAATTAAAATTCTTCTAAAGTCTTTCACAATTAAATAATCATAAATTATTTAATTAATCCTATTTCCTCTATCCTAAAGTTCTAAATTCCAAATTCCACATCACCTTTACACCTCACCTTTTCCACCTCACCTTGTCCACCTCATCAGGTTGCACATGTAATTAAATATATTTAATATTTAATTATCTTATTTTCCCTCACCCACATGGCCTATTTCTTCTCCAATCAGAGGTCAGTTAACCAATCAATCAAATCTGTTAACTAACCTGTCAGTTGAGTCAAATCCTCAATCAATCCAGTCAGTTCCACAATCCACTCTTCTAACTGATCAATCAATTCTGTTAACAGACCAGTCAATAGAGTTAACTCTCCAATCAGTTTTGTCACATCCCACCTTTCATGATGGAGCTGGGACACTTGGCACGTTTCCACTGGTTGCACATTCCTCAACCATCCTCAACCATTGATCTTCATATCTTCTCTCAACCGTTGATTCCTATTCCTCCAGGTCTATAAATGAAGCTTCATCCCTCCATTCTAATCATCCAGGCTTTTGACATCGTTACTCTGCAGAAATATCACCAGCGCGCCTTTGGCACCCATTTGTCACCTACAAGCTTGAGATCACCATTGTTGCATTGGAGTTCACCTTCATTGCATATCACACCATAGCCGTTCACCATCGACTTCCTCAAACAGCTTTAAAAGATTGCACTCTCTGAGGGCTCATCTCATCTGCGAAAGGACGATTCGTGATAGGCGAACAACGGAAGTTTCGAAACGGAAGAGGTTTGCTGTGTTCGTTCATTGTTTATTTAATCTTCTTTGTTTCTCCATTCTGTTGATGTTTGGGTCATCTGTTATTCATTTGATTGATGCACTATTTTACCCTCACACTACTCAACCAGAAGCAAGGCTTATAGATGCTACAATAAGAGGTTGGGAAAGATGATTGAAAGCACAAATATCAAGGTAGATGAAGACCTGTATCAGATCTCCCATGAATTAGAGGACTCTAAATCTAATATCTTTCCATGCATTGTAGATGAAGAAGAAGAAGTGAAAGAAGAAAAGGAATAAGAACCAAAGCAGATGCCTCAGACTCTAGCAAAGTATGTTTAGAAGAACCACTCAACAAATCAGATCATTGGAGATAAGGATGAAGGTGTGCAAACAAGGAGAAGACTTGCTAAGACACATGAGCAAGTAAACTTGTGTTTGTTGTCAAAGGTGGAACCCAAAAACTTTGATGATGCTAGCAAAGATGATGGATGGATAAAAGCCATGGAAGAAGAATTGGATCAGATTGAGAAGAATCAGACATGGGAATTGGTTCCCAGACCAACAAGCAAGAATATTATAGGAACAAATTGGGTGTTCCAGAACAAACTAAATGAAGAAGGTAAAGTTGTAAGGAACAAGGCAAGACTGGTATGTAAAGGATACACAAAAGTTAAGGGTATTGATTTTAAGGAGACTTTTGCTGTGGTAACAAGGATGGAGGCAATCAAGATGTTCCTTGCTCTTGTTACACATAAAAACTTCAAGGTATATCCGATGGATGTTAAGTCAACATTTCTAAATGGAGATCTAGAGGAAGAGGTTTATATTGAACAACCAGATGGTTTCCAAATTTTAGAAGATGCGGACATGGTGTGTAGCCTCAAGAAGGCTCTATATTATCTTAAGCAAGCACTTAGAGCTTGGTATGCTAGGTTGGACAAGTACTTACTTTAGCAGGGCTTCAAGAAAGGTACTACATATAGCAATCTTTACATCAAGGAAGGAGACATGATATTGATAGTTGTAGTATATGTTGATGACATCATCTTTGGTGGAGATGATGATATGTATAAGAGGCTTGTAGAGGAGATGCAAAAAGAGTTTGAGATGTCTATGGTTGGTGAAATGTCTTTCTTCCTTGGACTTCAAATTACTCAGCTAGATGCTGGTATCTTTATTTCTCAAGCTAAGTACGTCAAAGAGTTGTTGAATAAGTTTGGTATGGAAAATTCAAAACCAGTGAGTACTCCCATGGTTAGTAGATGTCACTTGAGCAAAGATGATGAGTCTTCAGAGGTGGACCAGATTATCTATAGATCTATGATTTGATCACTATTGTATTTAACTACTTCTAGACCTGATATTATGCATGCAATATGTGTGGTTTCCAGATATCAAGCCAATCCAAAGAAAACACATGAGAAGGCAGTGAAAAGGATATTCAAATACTTGAAATGAAATTTGGACTATGGCCTATGGTATCCAAGAGGTAATGACTTTGATCTGAGTGCTTACACTGATGCTGACTGGGCTGGTTGTGTTGGTGATAGAAGAAGTACAAGTGGTGGTGCTTTCTTTTTAGGAAGCAGATTGGTTTCATGGTAGAGCAAGAAGCAAGATTTAGTGTCCTTATCTACTGCAGAGGTAGAGTACATTGCAACAATATCATGCTACACACAAGTGTTGTGGATGAAGCAGACCCTGAAGAATATCAAGATATTGTATGATGAGCGTATTCCTATCTTGTGTGAAAATACAAGTGCTATCAACATTTCCAAGAATCCAGTGATGCATTCTAGAACCAAGCATATAACAATCAGGTATCATTTTTTGAGAGAAAAGGCTGCAGATAAGGAAGTGAAGTTGGAATATGTTCCAACAAAGGATCAAATTGCAAATATTTTCACAAAGGCTCTTGCAAAGGACACGTTTGAGGATCTCTAATAGAAGTTAGGGGTAATTGCCCCTCCTTGTTTTTGCTAGATGCATAGTGGTGCATCTGTCCAGGGGGAGTTCATGTTATATCTTGTTCCTAGACTGATGGTGGCTACCTCTCAGTGGGAGCAGGTAGTAGGTGTTGATGATAGGGGGAATCTGTTTGTTGCAAGAAGAAGTCATGCTCTAAGAAATAATGTGCATGTATGTGGTTGTTGATGAACAGGTAGTGGTTTCCCTTTGTCCTTGATGTCAAAGGGGGAGAAATGTGTAGGTATGTGTTGCCATCAATGACAAAGGGGGAGATTGTTACACATATGGTTCCTAGGGTTGTCATTGATGTCGACACTGTCACTAGGTTGTCATTGATGTCAACACTATCATGGTGGTGTGATGGTGTTCATGGTTGGATGTCATGTCCCATCCAACAAGAGAAGGGAGAAGATATAGTTCATATTAATATGGGAATTAGAAGCACGAAGATGATCAGATACATTGTTGATGCTACTGATGGCCTGAAGTATGTATGTTCCAAGTTCCATGATGATTGCATTACTGGAAGAGTGTTTTGTTGTTGACTGACTGAAGATAGTGTTGTCTCTGTGAATTAAATGTTCTATGTAGGACAATGGAATGCTCCGCATTCCTCCGCATTTGCAGATATGGCCATGCAGTTCTAGAACTATGTTTAGGATGCAGTGAGGTGATAAATCCAAGTTTTTAGATCATTTGTCCTTCCATTGTGAAATTTATGCATGATAGAGTACCAACATGTGTTCTGACAGAGTTTGCTAGTGTTAAAGGCTTGTTGGAATGCTCTGTATTCCTCTGTAAATGAATGATTTCCCTTTCCATTTTGAGGACATGTTTATGGATGTATATTACATGCTTCCTTGTAGTTTCAAGGTTCTTGGTGGTCTGCAACTCAATTTTTCAAATGACAGCTTGTTGCAGTGTTTTCCAGATGACAAATTGTTCTCAGAGTTAATGATTGAAGCTGTGCGGTACAATTATTTGATGTGTGGTGGAAAAGGAGTGTTTGGGGATGTTGTACAAGTCATGTGGACTCATCTGGAAAAGTTTCATGAAGATCTTTCTTGTTTCTAGTACCGCACAAGGTTTTCAAGTTGATGTGGCTGTTATACTTCAAGTCTTCATGTGTTTTTCTTAAAGCTGTCCTATTTCCAAATGAGAGGAGTGTGCAGATATAATTCATTGGTGTTTAAAGTTGTGAAGGATGTTTTGGACCTGGTTAAGCAAGTTTTGGTGTCCACAAGGCATGGATCTTCTATTGATGTAACATGTGGCTTCACTTAGGACCTATCTTCTACACGTTTCATATTGTGTGTTGTTTGGTTGACTTGTAAATGTATTTTTCATGTTGTATCTAGCCAAAAAGCAATATAATCCATGTGATATCATGTATAAATAGTGAATTAAATTAAGTTAGGAGTGTTTTATTGCAAGTTGATTGAAAAGGTTCGCAAGCAGATAATAAGAAGAATAAATGCATTATTGATGTGCGATTGAAGGAGAAAGAGCAGAAGTTGTTGATGCTGTCTGAATTCATCTTGAAGACATATTTGTGATAGTGATCAAGTATAGATTGTGCCTAACTTATCAGATCATCAGCAAAAAGAGTGAAGAGGTAGAAGTGCAATCGTCAAAAGTGTGAGTTTCAATGTCAGTTTTCAGATAGTAGAAAGACTGTCATACTATAGCCTTTTGTAAATGTGTTCTTATTTTAGGGAGTAGTAGCTTCCTTGGGAGTGACCCTAAATCAAATTTATTTAGGGAGTAGAAGCTTCCTTGGGTTGTAGCCCTAAAACAAAGTTGTTATTTGAACTTCATATATTGTAAGTTAATCCTCACCATGGTTTTTCCCTTCTAGGGTTTTCCATGTATATATGGTGTCATGTGTTGATGTGTATTGTGTTAATCTTTCATGTTCATGTTAATGTTGTGATGATTAAGTTTTAATTTGCTCTAGATAAGTTAAAGTTGTTAAATTTGAAGATTACTTATATACTGATTCACTCTCCCCCTCTCAGTATCCTGATGTGTTCAACAATAGGTAATAAGCCATCCTCAATAAAAATAATCTCATTCCTTTAAGAGTATCACTTCTTAAACAAACTATCAAGGCTTCACCACCACTTCAGCTTCTCAAGCATTCTTGGTAGGTAACTATATAAAACCATATTTTAGAATGCAGTCTTCTAGAATTGGCTTTTGTAAAGGTTACATGTTAAAATTTTAGAGATTTATAGAGCTCTAGAAATGACCATGGATAAGTTAAATGACTTCTCTATGAGAGCAATCTATATCTAATGTTGCCTTATTTTGTTTGGTCATACTAATAGGATGAGAGAAAGAGGGAAGGGGGATGAAAGAAAAATAAAATACAATATTAGATGGAACATGATGAGGTGGAAGCAACTTTCCCATCATTGTTTTCAACTCTTTCTTGGTTTATGCCTTTGAAACATTATTTTTATTAAGTGTATTGTTTTTCTTCTTATAGGTTATTGTGGAAGAAATAGATGCATGTAAAATAAAGAAAGTTCATCTTGATGATTCAATTAGAGATTTTTTGCATTAATTTAGACATCTATTTTTTTGTTTCCCACTATATTTTAAATAAAATTTAGTAAGGCAACTTATTGGTACTTTAATGTATTCTATTTACTACCATCGGTCTCACTACCATTCATAGATAGGATGGAAAGGCAAAACATCCTCCAACTCTCATTCTACCCCATCCACTACTACTTCCTCCATGCATGACTCTTTGGTCCCATCTAACAACTTCAAACAACTATGAGGAGCATAATCTAAAGAACATCCCACAACCTAACAATAAGGATTCACATTTAGCCACCATATCACTTACCCTATTTTATTTTTTCTTTTGTGCACACTTCAGACATATGCCCCACCTGAAAATCATTCTTTTGAATGGTTTCAACACCCACATTAAGAAATCAATTTTTTAACGTGTTCAACATAAAACATTAAATTCAAAATATTATTTCTATTTTTAATTATTAACCATTTTAATAAAATTTTAAATATTAGTCTCAAAGTTAAATTTTAGATATGTAATTTGCATAGTACATATAGAATTGTAAGTGTTGATAGATTAGCAATATTTATTACACATCAAGAAACATTAAATACATTTGAAGAATACATCAAGAGGTCTACGATGAAGATTCTTCACATGTGCAACAACATAAAAATTGCAAATAAAAATAATTAAGTACAATCACTATTCATCTAGGATCAATTATAATCACAAGCTATACTTTGGACAATTACATGCATTTCATTCAATAGAAACATTGTCATGTCTTTCCCAATGTTAATAGAAAGTAAGACCTACCATGGTAGTGTCAAAATAATGTAATTAGGAAGGTGTTTCAATAAAAATAAGGCACACATAAAATATTTTCATTTGAAATGTTAATACAATTTTGGTGTAGTCTCATTGTTGTTCCCATCATGTTCATAATGACTTATGCCAAATTACCAATTTTAATGTCTTACAATGGTCTTATGTTGGGACCCCTTAGTCCTAACTATTTTCTTATTTTAATAAAAGCTTTGGATGCATATGCTTTGTAAGTTGTCCCTTGATCTATTATGAATAATCCCATATGCTTGGGAAATAATAGTTAGCTTTGTTAGAAATAGTATAAATATAAGGCATAGGTTATTGATTGAGTATCTATAAATTATATTGTAATTGAGCACTGCTCAAAGGAGGTTGCCCCTTTGAAGAGGCCAATGATATTTTGCAAAGAATTTTTTCAATTCAATATAATAAAATTCATTGTCTTTCTATTTTGACAATTCTCTTGGAAGGTCACAACAACCACCACCAATGACTGTCGACTACAAAAACTAGTAACTTTTTGGGATTGAACAGTAGCAAGAGAAACTTTTTGTGTGTTTAGAAACAACAAAGGGAACAATACAGTACACAAACAATTTTTTAATGTTTTTACAAATAATGATGTCAAAAGTAGTTTTAGGGTTGTAGAAACAATAGAGTAGAAAAGTCATGCTTTTATTTTTAGAAACAACAAAAGTGCATGTGGTGGGGTTTGAACAGAAAAAATCAGAACTAGGCTAGCATATTTTGATTTGGACATCATAGAGAAAATAGTTTGAAGATTTTCCCTAGAGGGACCTAACATCTAAAAAAATGCGAAACCAATTTTTTTGAAAAAAAGTATTTTTTTATTTTTCATTTCCAGTCGATTGTCCCATTGCAACCGTCTCATTATGCAGATCATTTTGAGACATTTTTAGAAACTTTTTTTAGCACTCTGCCCTCCTCATGGTGGTGTCTACCCACTATGACACCCATGAAATGCACCAGAAATTCATAGAATTGGAGACTCAAATCTTTGAATTGACACAACTGATACATGGTCTTATTGCCCAAAATACAACTCTCAACAACTGACTCAATAATGAGTGGCCATCTAAGCATGGAAATTTCTCTAGATTTGTAGTCCATGGCCCAAAATTAGACTTCCCTAGATTTGATGGCACAATTCCAACCAGTTGGCTTTATCAAGTTGAACAATACTTCGCTCTATATAATACTTATTCAATGAACTGATTCCCTATTGCGTCATTCCATTTGGAGAAAGAAGTTGTCCAATGGTATCTCAAGTCTAATTATGAACCCAATTGGGAAAATTTTCTCAACCTCTTGTTGGTTCTATATGGCCCCAGTGCCTATGAAGATTTTACTATGCTCTTACCAAGCTTTGACAAATTGGCATAATTCGAGAATATCAAACTAAATTTGAGTGCCTTGCCAATCACGTAGGGTTTGCCTAACTCTCTTTTCACAAGTTGTTTCATCAATGGATTGAAGGATCCAATCTGCTCTAAAATCAAAATATTCAAACCAAAGGACATGATGGAATATTTGGATTTCATAAAACTAGTAGAGGATAAGCTCACAACTTAATGTCATTTTTCCACTTTAAGTCCCTTCAAAAGAATACTAAAGTGCCATGTCCTCTTCTACGACAACCTTCAAAGATCACTCCTGACAGGTTATCGTGAGGTCCTAACACTTTAGTTGAAATATGTCAATTATGTCAACTGGGTAGTGTCCAAGGCAGTTTGCAATAGGGAATGAATTCGGACATCTCATCTTAGCAATGGTTTTCTAAGTTTTTGAACAAGCCTTTAACAAAATGAATCTAAACTAGAAAGCATACCACTCTTAATCTAGAAAACATTTGAATTCTTAATCTAGAAAGCATATAAACTAACTAGGAATCAACACATGCATTTTTTAACTATGAATTTTAAAAAGGCAACTAACTATTAACTGAAAATAGATTAAAACTTGAGCTAACAATTGATAAAAATTTTTATGGATGAAGCAGATGCTCTGGAAACTCTTAGCATAACAATAAAACTGAAAGATTATTATCTTAAACACAATATCCTACAAGAACATACAATAATGCTAAAACAGAAAGTTACATTAATCTAACAAAAACATTTACTAACAGAATTGAACACAATTGCGCAAAAGTAAAACACTTATCTATCCTATATCCTTCGAGTGGCCAGCTCTCAGGAGATCTTATTGATTCAAATCACATGCATTATCTCAACAACCCCAAAATAACTCCATTTTCATTTGCATTTCCATTGCTCAGAATACATTACTTAGAATAAACTAGGTTGCTTCATTCCATAGAGAATTATCATAGAACATAATAGCTGAACATTACTTATGTATTGTATATCAGAACATAGCATAACTATTTTTGAGATTACCCATAATCTATACTACCAAAATCCTAATATTCAGCTGACGCATAAATGCCACTTGAAAAAGTCTTCAACAGAAAAACAAACTTTTAACTAAACTAGATGTCTGTTAGGTTCAACATAGTAAAGGCTCTGAGTGGGGTCATAAAATGTCTTAAGTATTTTTAACAGAAAATAAAGGAATTGTCGATAAAGCCTATGATCACGTATTCCTAGATTTCTAACACCCTGAGATTCTGACACTGCTGACTTCAGTTGCTTTTAAGTTCCATTAGGCACTTCATAAAAAATTGCATAAATACACAAGCCTTTACACACGATCATGTCAACATTAGTGGAAAACTTCAATCAATCAGAAAACAAGATTTGTACATCATTCTATCAAAAATAAACAAATGTTGCTCATAAAATTAGTAAATTGGCATGGTTTGGGTAATTTGGGCGACACAAAAAGGGTTATATGACTTATTATGAAATGAGGTTAATTATACATCATCACTCTCCCCTCTCTAAGATGGAGTAGGTCCTCCTGCTCTTTACTGACCATGGGCTCTTTGCCTTTCTGCATGATCCCTCTTTTGTTTAGTTCATCCTACTTCGAACTGAGGTCATAGATGTCCCCTGCTTCCTCATCCAAATGGTCAGGATACTTAAGAAACCCTTTGTGTAATTTTACCCTAATCTTCCATGCATGTAAATCCCTGGGGTCTTGCTCTGCAATTACCAATGCTGCAAGGGGTAGCTGAAGGGGCAATGGAGGTCTTTACCTCATGCCTATCCATTTGGTCTTAAGCTGCTGTAGTATTTCTGTCAAAGCTTCTGTTCTTCTATAGGACCATCTGAGATTAGTTGGAGAAATCATCTCCCTCCATTTCAAGTACATGGGCATAGGAGTATATCTTTCTTCACAAGCATTCCATGCTTTTTCTATCAATTGGGGCCCATTAATGATGAAATCTTCAAAACAAATTCTTATGCTCTCATTATATTTTTTCTTCATGGTTGTATTTTTTGATCTTTCAGAACTGAGCCTTGAAGGTAAAGGGTTTATGATGAGGATGCCTCATGTGAAGCCCCACAGTTTTCTCTGCTTGAAGGTAGTCTCTAGTCCTATTTTGCCAATTCAGTTGGTTCTGCAGGTTTGACATGAATGCCCTAAGCTGAACTTCTCCCACAAAAAGATTAATGAAAAAGTCACTGTACTTTTCTACCAACAAATTATGCAAAAAGAATTCACACAACAAATTCTTTTGAATAGGAGATGATTCTTTGAATGCTTCTAAAAAGTGTTTGTCATCAGGATCATAGGACAGATTACAGGAAATCCTTAAAAGCTTCCATCTTAGCACTTGTTCATTAAGGAGCATATAATATAACCTGGCTGGCTTCCTACAAGCTAGCAACAACTCTCCGATTTTACATGCATTAGTCTTAGCTTGATAAAGTCTGTCATAAGATTCCTTTACAATACTAATTCTTGTTTGAGTCTAGCATTTTCTGCTCCAGCTTGCCTTAGGAAATAACATCTTTCCATCCACTTTGCCAGCATGGGAGGAATATGGACTTGAAACCATTCCATTTTGGTTGGTTCAGTTTGTATCTCTTTTGATTCCATGGCTGGTTTAACACTGATTTCTTGTAATTCTTGCCCCAGCTCTATAGTTTTGCTAAGAGCTGCATTAAGTTATTGCTTCTATTGTTCCTATTTTTCCACAAATGACTTAAGGAATTGTTCAAAATTGACAGTCAAATTTTTGATTTGTTCATCTTTTGCAGATAGACTGGTCAAATGTTTCTTATCTTCTTGCTTAATTTGTTTTGTCTGGGACTATAATTCCTTATTGAATTAATTTTTCTGTTGAAACTACGTCCCTAGAGTCCTTATTTCCTGATCCTTATGCTACAAAAGTTCTATCTGTGTGTCAATTTTTTGTTGCTGTATGTGCATCTGTTCCTCACTCTGTTGGAGTTTGCTCTTCAACTATATAATTTCTTCTTTTAATTCTGTCAATTCAACTTTCATGTGATCACATTTTTTATTTTCTACATTAGTGGGAAGAGGGAGATAACAATTTCTGTATCATTTCCAAACACATGTCCTTCATTATTTCCTTCTATTGGACCTTGCTCTATGTCATGAACATTGTTTAGAGGGGATGATTGTTCATTTTGAGGGATTGTGTCAGTTCTGTGTTCATCTAATGATTGCTGAGTGGTAGAGATTGTTTCCACAGGCTCATCTTCCTGAGCCTCTGCTTCTTCAACAAGTACATAATTTGGAACTTGTTCTCCTATTTCATCTTGATTCTTCTTAGGTGGAACAATAGGGATAGGCAGTTGGTCACATGCTACAGAACAACTAAAGTCGACAGCCAATCTTTTACTTCTTCTTTGAGGAGGAGGTTTCTACAAATTCATCTTAGGTCTTCATTCCCTTTTGCTCGGCTGATTCTTTTCATCCTCAGAGTCAACTAAGTCCACATTTTCTTATTTTTCTAGAGTTTCTTGAACATTATATGGTCTAGGTTGGTCCTCGGGTTCTGAAGGGTTTGTAAGATTTTATGGCGCTTCGCCTGTAGGAACTTCCATGGTAGGTTGAGGCACATGAGAAGGTTCCTTAGGGTTATCCGCCGCCAAACCGGATGACTCACCTCTCTCAAAATGTCTTGAGGGTGTAGGGATTTCAAATTTCCTAAGAAATTTTTGCCATTTCTCATCTGTTTTTCTCTTTTTGAGGAGTTGATGCTTGCAAATTAAAGAAATGAGGCTATGGTGTTTTAATGGCCCAGACCCAATTTTGAACCTTTCTATCATGTGGATAAGGGAGTCACTTAAGAAGGCGGGAAGATTAATCCTCAATTCAGGGTTTTCAGCGCCATGGCACAGGTGAATGAGCAAATAGAAGGGAGGACCGACGACAATAGAACATTGTCCTTCACATGTAAAAAACTTAATTATCCAGGCTACTACCATTCTCCATGGCTCTGCAATGGACATTCTTTGAGACCCTTTATTTTGCCCCAAGGTATTCACAACTAATAATGGCCGAGGTTCCCCTTCCCTTAAGAAAAGCTCTATCATTTTCTGGTAGGAAATATTTGTAGTTTTTGATAGATTCAAGCCTTCATTTTTTATACCAGATAAACTAGAAATAGTTCGGGCACTTACCTTAAATTTCTTTCCTCACACAATTGACTGCCCATCTGATAAATTCTCCATGAACTCTTTAACTAGCTGTGTATTATGCCCTTCAAACTTTTTCATGAAGTCCAGCCATCCCACTCTTTGAAACAATTTTGAAATACTATTGAGAGCCAATAATTTGTCAGCAGAAGTTGGCTCTGATTTACTTTTTTCTCCCCCATACCATTCCCTACTGGTAATTCTACTAAATTTTTATTGAATGTCACAGCACACCAAGGTAACTGTTTCAATCAAACTCATATGTAGACTAAATGAAACTCAATCTTTACGGCTACTTGTATTACAACAATGCTAATGTGACCTCAATTAATTCATTGCATTAAGCTACGTTGTGCCTACTCATTACCTTGCATGGCATAGAATGCATGCACTGCCATCTCTTCCAATGAAAGTACAGTTCTCACGAATTTACTAAATTTGGAAAAGGGTGGAATGTGCCAATTTATTTAATTTTATTCACAACATATTGCTTAATTAAGAAATAATGTGTACGTACCTCGTGTCCTGATTTGATTTGAAATTCACCGCACTTGTGCTAGCGTAATGACTTTATAGGCAATTATATATACAAAACTTGGATGGGATGGCGAAAGATTTGGGTGGATTTATTAATGATTAGTACAGAGTGATTGGAGTAATTTATTTATAATGACGATAAATAGTCATTATAATTTGATTTATTATGACAGGGGGTGGTGACATAAGGAATGAGTCCTTTAATGAATGCTTTGGTATGGGAAAGTTTGGTGGCAAAAATGGGCATGCTTTTGAAAATATCAAAGCATCTGCAAAGAAGGGGTCACAAATTGAGAGCATAGAGAATAGATGCTCATGGAATGAGTATAACAAACATACGAGAACAACACTATGGATCATTATGGTTTGATACAACGTTCTAGAGCATCGTTGAAGGATGTCGACGGAACGTGAAACAAAGTTTTGGAGCATCGCTGAAAGATGCAGCTAGAATGCAAGAACAAAGTTTTGGGCATCGCTGAAAGATGCAATCGGAATGCAGGAACAAAGTTCTGGAGCATAGCTCAAAGATGCATCCAAAATGCAGGAACAAAGTTTCAAAGCATCACTAAAAGATGTAGCTGAAATGTAGGAACAAAGTTTTGGATCATCGCTGAAAGATGCAGTCAGAATGAAGGAACAAAGTTTCGGAGCATCGTTGAAAGATGTAGTTGGAATGCAGGAACAAAGTTCTGGAGCATCACTGAAAGATGCAGCTAGAATGCAGGAACAAAATTCCAGAGCATCACTGAAAGATGCAGCAGAAATGAAGGAACAAAGTTCTAGAGCATCACTGAAAGATGCAGCTGGAATGAAGGAACAAATATATGGAGCATTGCTGAAAGATGCAGCCGGAATAAAGGAACAAAGTTCTGGAGCATCATTGAAAGATGTAGTTGGAATGCAGGAACAAAGTTCTAGAGCATCGCTGAAAGATGTAGCCAGAATGAAGGAATAAAGTTCTGGAGCATTGCTGAAAGATGCAACCAGAATGCAAGAACAAAGTTCCAGAGCATCATTGAAAGATGCAGCCGGAATGAAGGAACAAAGTTCCGGAGCATCGCTGAAAGATGCAGTCAGAATGCAGGAACAAAGTTCTAGAGCATTGTTGAAAGATGTAGTTGGAATGAAGGAACAAAGTTCCAGAGCATCATTGAAAGATGCACCAAGATTTTGTATTTATTCAAAGATGAAGTCCTGCAAAATGATACTAAAATTTAGACAAGTAACAAAAATGGAAAATACAATGACTTGACTAAAATGCTCCGAAATAAACATGCATACATAGTTTTTTTAGCTGAAAATAGATTATTTTTCTTCTACCAAGGCAGAGTCAATACATTGGTTCTCTCCTTGCATTTCCACCATCCCTGTGAATTCTTCTTTGTTAATAGGTTTGTAATAGATCCGCAATCGATGACCATTGACGAGGAGTGTTCGAGTGTCACCATCAATGGGTTTAAGTTGCACTACTCCATTTGGGAATACTTCATAAATCTCATATGGACCCAACCAATGAGTTCTCAGTTTACCTTTTTGGTCTTTGTATCTGGAGTCAAATAGCAGTGCCCAATCACCATTATGAAACTCTCTTACTTTTGTATGTTTGTCATGCCAAGCCTTTCGTTGTTGTTGGACCAGCTTGGTCTGGTGAATGGCTTCTAGATGGAGTTCATCGAGTTCACTAAGTTGCAGGACTCTTTCAATCTGAGCTCGATCAAGGTCCAAGCCCACTTCCATTGTTGTTATGAGCGTTTGTAATTCAAATTCAATGGGCAGAAGAGGTTTCTTTCTAAAGACTAATTCATAGGGAGTGAGACCGATGGTTGATTTCTAGGTTGTGTTATAGGCTCAAACTGCCTCATGCAATTTCCTAGCCCAATCCCTTCTTCCTAATGAAACTATTTTTGTTAGAATGTTTTCAAGTTCTCTATTGGTGACTTCGACTTGACCATCTGCTTGTGGGTGATAGGGAGATGACTTCTTAAGGCTTACTTGAAAATGGTCGGTAAATGCTAATAGAAATTTAGACATAAATTGGGGTCCCTGATTTGTGACAATTGATCTAGGAGCTCCAAATTTAAGGAAGATCTTGTTATAAAGTGAATCCACGACTTGTTCCTCTCTAGCAACTTTTAGTGCTTGGAATTCTACCCATTTAGTCAGATAGTCAGTACAGACTAGGATGTATTCTTTACCTTGTGATAGAGGATCTATGGGGCCTATGAAATCTAGCGCCCATTTTTCAAAGGGTTTGAAAACCACCTATGGTTGCAGAGGCATCTTGCTAGATGCAGTAGGTCTTCCTACTCGTTGGCATTCATCACAGTGGTGAACATATTTTTTACATCTTTATGTATGGAAGGCCAATAATACCCTGCACCTAAGATTTTGTGAGCCGTTCTTTTTGATGAATAATGACCATCGAAGGGATCATCATGGCAGGCTCTAAGTATGCTGTAGGTTTCATCTGACCTGACACAACGGCATAAAACCATATTAGGGCCACTTTTGAATAGCATACCATTGATCCATTTGAACTGAGAACTTTCCCTAATGAGGTGTTTCTTTTGTTTTGATGTAAAGTCTGGTGGAAACTCAGAGGTGGCAAGATAGTTGGCGATGTCTGCAAACCAGGGAGTTTAATGGAGATGGCGAATAAGTTTTCATCTAGGAATTCATCTTGTATAGGGGCACAATCTCCATTATCTTGTTTGATCCGGGATAAGAAGTCTGTGACTACGTTGAACTTTCTAGGTTTATCAATGATGGTCACATTGAATTCTTGGAGAAGCAATAACCATCTGATTATTCTTCCATTTACTGTAGGTTTGTTCATTAGGTATTTGATAGCTGAATGGTTTGTGAACACATTTACCTTATACCCTGTAATGTAATGTCAAAATTTATTGATTGCATGAACCACAACTAAGAATTCTTTCTCCATAGTGGTGTAGTTTCGTTCAGTGGGGTCAAATTCTTACTGATGAAATACATGGCATATTTCCCTCCATTCTCATCTTCCTAACCTAAAACTGCTCCAATAGCATCATTGGAAGCATCTGCGTAAATATGGAAAGGAAGGTTCCAGTTAGGCCCACGTAGGACTGGAGTAGAAATGAGTTTCTCCTTAATGATCTCAAATGATGTTTGACATTCTGTTGTCTAGACAAAGTCTATATCCTTTTGGAGAAGGGATAACATGGGGCCTACAATCTTGCTGAAGTTTTAGATGAATATTCAGTAATATCCAGCATGTCCTAAGAAACTTCTGACATCAGTTTGGGTCTTTGGAGTCTCTAGTTGTTGTATCACTTCGATTTTCTTAGGATCTACCTTTATCCCTTCAGCTGAGATGCGGTGTCCCAACACTATCCCTTGTTCTACCATTATTAAACACTTTTCGTGACTCAGGGATAGCTGATGGTCTTCACATCGCTTCATCAAAAGTGGAACCATATACTGTGAAGTCAACCATATAGACTTCCACACAATCATTTACAAGCTCAGCAAAGATGGCTAGAACAACTCTCTGAAATGTTGCAGGAGCATTACATAGCCTGAATGGAAGAACTTGATATGCAAATGTTCCCAGGGACAGGTAAAAGTTGTTTTGTCCTGGTCCTTTGCTACTACTTGTATTTGGTTATATCCACTAAATCCGTCCAGAAAATGAGAAATACTTTCTTCCTACTAGATTATCCAAGACTTGGTCTATGAAAGGTAACAAAAAGTAATCTCTATAGGTGGCTTTATTGAGCTCTTTATAATCAACACACACTCTCCATTTTCCATTTTTCTTTGGGACTACTACCAGAGGTGAAACCCATTTGCTGTTAGAAATGGGATATATGAATCCTTCTTGCAGGAGTTTTTGAATCTCTGTTTTAACAATGTCTTTGAGAGCGAGGTTGAGTCTTCGTTGTGGTTGACGAACAGGTCTAACATCTTCAGTGTAGATGTGATGGGTACAAACACTTGGATGTATCCCTCGCATGTCTATGTAGTCCTAAGCAAAAGCTTTGGATCTATTCACCAAAACATCAAATAACTTGAGTTCATTTGCCTCTCTTAACCAACTATAAATATTTAAGGTCTTTCCTAGTAGTAACATGATAGTTTTGGTTCTGGGGTAGTTGGAGGTGACAGTATGAACTTATCTCATTAAGGTGTTGAGAGGGTAGCTATGTGGTATAATTCTATGAAATCTAGCAATATCTTTGAAGTGATCTATTTTCAGAATGATATTAGCTAGAGGACATGGTAACACTGTAAAGGTGGTGTAACTATATTCGATATCATTAGTGTGGATCGAGTGTCCTAAAATCTCTTCAACTCCTGAATCTATGGCAAGATCCTGCATGTTGTTTTCCAATTCATCTTCCAATTCTTTGCCGTGTTGTTTGATGACTACCATAGCAAGTGAGGCTAGATTCTCTTATTTGTCAAAACCATTTGATTCATCAACCCAAACTTATTTATGTGCAGTAGGTTGAGCAAGTGGATACCGGGATACATGTTTTCTATTGAGGCCATTTGAAATGGTCATTCCTCCTACTCTGCAGTCAATTTTGATACCGGGATACATGTTTTCTATTGAGGCCATTTGAAATGGTCATTCCTCCTACTCTGCAGTCAATTTTGGCTACAACTATAGCCAACCAAGGTCTGCCTAGTATTAATGGGTAATTGTACTTAGGTGTGAGGGACTGGATTACTTGAAAATCCATTGGGTATTCCCAATTGTCAACCTTGACAGGAACATTTTCCAGGACACCTTTGGGAATAGCTATCGACTGGTTTGCCATTTGCAATATGGTGGTTGTGGGACGTAGATCAGTGAGTCCCATTTTTTCCATAACATCCACTATCATGACGTTAATGGCTGCTCCCAAGTCCACGAGTGCATTAGGTATTGCTACCTCATTGATTGTCACTGTTATGTGTGGACTACCTGGGTCACTATATTTTGGAGTTGAGATCTCTCCAACCAAAAGGTCAACTAAATATCCATTGATATGCACAGTGTTAATCTGTTTCTTTTTCCTTTCTGGTGTTTTTATGCACAACTGTTTGACTAGCTAGTTTAGTTCAGGAATTTCTTTAATTACCTGTAACAATGGAATCTTGATATGGAGTCATTTAATTTCTTGTATTAATGCAATTTCAGTGGGTAAGGTCATTTCTGGAGGTTTTTCAGGAGGGTCTCTTTGAGGCACTCCGGAAAAGGTGCTTGAGGTCTCTTCTTCAAGGTGGAATCCTTCTTTGGAAGATTTGTTGAACGTTTGACAACTTCTTCTTGAGGTAACTCAAAAGTTTTAGGTGAGAATTGTTGAGGAAGCTTCTCTTAGTTACTCCCAGGGTTTTTATTTGAAGGTATGGAAGGTGTCTTTGTTCCTTCAGTAGATTCTACGTTCTATTCATCAAGGATCTCAACTATGGTAGGCTGCTGGAGTGTTTTTCCCGAACTCAACTGCAAGTTTCCATAATAGATAGCATTAACTCCAGCCATGTTTTCCTACTCCGTGGAGTACACTGGTGTGGTTTGATGGTTATTCTTTGGATTAGGGATAGGTTGCACTGGTAGTTGTGGTTGGTTGACATGCTCATTTTGTTGAGTGTTTTGGGGTGCTAGCAAGAGGTTCTGCTGTGGATTGGGCATCCTCCTCGGTCCATGATAGAACTAATTTGGAGGCTAATTCCATTGAGGGGTAAGATTCTGAGGATACCATTGTTGTTGAGTTTGATTTGGCCATTGGGGGTTTCCCTAGGATTGATTTGCCCATTCAGGTGGTCCCCAAGGATAAGGTCCCCAATTAGGTGGTGTTGGAGGCCAAGGTGCCGCCCATTGATTATTATTCCAATTATTTGGAGGGTGCCAAGATGGGTTTGAATTCTAGCCATAGAAGAAATTCCCTCCAGGTCTTTGGCCCACAAAATTGATCTCTTCCTCAGTGTGAGATGACCTTTTCTTGGAATTTTTGATTGCATTCAAGATCTCACATTGGTCAGTGGCATGACTCTTTTCACAAATTTGACAATTGTCAGCTTTGTCCAAATGACACTCCCTTAACAGATGTTTGTTTTGACCTCTAGGGCAGTAGATGGATAAGGTTTCAGGATTACATGTTTTGGCCTGTATTCCATCCAAATTGGTGTTTAGCTGAACAAGGATGTCAATTTTCAAATTTGCTATTTCCTCTCGTAGTTTACCAATTTCATTTGAACCCCTCAAGAGACTAGACTTATAGATACCTCCACGAGTCTAGGAAAAATTCCTACATAACTCAGCAATATCACCGAGTTCAAGTTGGGACACATATCCTTTTCCCATCAAGTCCAGGATTCTCCTAGCATCCTCATCAAGTCCCTTGATAAATATGGTCTTCAAAATTTTTGTGCTCATTGTCTCTTCCCCACATCATTTGGATAAGAAGATGAACCTATCAAGGTAATCTTCTAGGCTCTCATCTTCTTTTTGCCTTAGTTTGAACAATTCCTCTTTCCTATCGCTAACTCTATAGTAGCTCTAATATTTGTCTAAAAAGACAATCCATTTCTTCCCATGTGGTTATTGATCCTGAGACTAACCCCATGAACCAACGCATGGCAGAGTCTCTCAGAGTAGAGGGAAAGAGTTTGAGTTTATGATTATCCTTTTTGTAGTCATATGTCTGACATAGGACTTTAAACTCAAAAAGGAACTGGTCAGGGTCTTTGGAGGATAACCCTCTGAAGGTTGGTAAGACGGAAGGTGAAATGTTTTTCATGGGTGAATCATCATCTTCATTGAGAGCAATAAGATAGGTAAATGTCTGGGCTACTCTCCGTGGGTTATCACCATCTCCATGGTTTGCTCTCCTCCTGTTGAAAGGGTTATCATTGTTATCAACCATGATGTTAAAAGGAATGCTTCCCTCCTCAAAGGTTTGGTCTGATGGCTGAATGCCTTCCTCCTCAAAGGTTTGGTTTGATGGCTGAGTTTTTGGGGTATGTTGGGAAGTCTTAGGTTGATCTTGATTGATCAATTCATAACAAATTTCTTCAGCTAAGACTTCTACCTCCCTGTTTATGGTTGGAACTACTATTGGGGGGTTTTTGGTATGAATCTTCCGTGTGGACCTTGTTTCTTGACCATGCAGAAAAAGAAGTCTAACAACTATTTTTGTTCTTACTAAAAGATGTATCCAAGTATTCCCCTATTAACACTAGAAAGAAGGTCCCTGACAATGGTGCCAAAAAGTGATAGGTTGTGGTGAGGTCCTAACACTTTAGTTGAAATATGTCAATTATGTCGACCGTGTAGTGTCCAAGGCAGTTTGCAATAGGGAATGAATTCAGACATCTCATCTTAGAAATGGTTTTCTAAGTTTTTGAACAAGCCTTTAACAAAATGAATCTAAACTAGAAAGCATTTGAAGTCTTAATCTAAAAAGCATATAAACTAACTAGGAATCAACACATGCATTTTTTTAATTATGAATTTTTAAAAGGCAACTAACTATTAACTGAAAATAAATTAAAACTTGAGCTAACAATTGATAACAAATTTTATGGATGAAGTAGATGCTTCGGAAACTCTTAGCATAACAGTAGAATTGAAAGATTATTATCTTAAACACAATATCTTGCAGGAACACACAATAATGCTAAAACAAAAAGTTACATTAATCTAACAAAAACATTTACTAATAGAATTGAACAACACAATTGCGCAACAGTAAAACACTTATCTATCCTATATCCTTCGAGTGGCCAGCTCTCAGGAGATCATCTTATCGATTCAAATCACATGCATTATCTCAACAGATCCAAAATAACTCCATTTTCATTTGCATTTCCATTGCTCAGAATATATTATTCAGAATAAACTAGGTTGCTTCATTCCATAGATAATTATCATAGAACATAATAGCTGAACATTACTTCTGTATTGTTTATCAGAACATAGCATAACATAACATAGCATAACTATTTTTGAGATTACCCATAATCTATACTACCAAAATCCTAATTTTCAGGTGACGCATAAATGCCACTTGAAAAAGTCTTCAACAGAAAAACAAACTTTTAACTAAACTAGATGTCAGTTAGGTTCAACATAGTAAAGGATCCGAGTGGAGTCATAAAATGTCGTAAGTATTTTTAACAGAAAATAAAGGAATTGTCAATAAAGCTTATGATCATGTATTCCTATATTTCTGGTGCCCTGAGATTCCGGCGCTGCTGACTTTAGTTGCTTTTAAGTTCCACTAGGCACTTCATAAAATCCTGAATAAATACACAAACCTTTACACATGATCATGTCAACATTAGTGGAAAACTTCAATCAATTAGAAATCAAGATTTGTACATCATTCTATCAAAAATAAACAAATGTTGCTCATAAAATTAGTAAATTAGCATGGTTTGGGTAATTTTGGGCGACACAGAAAGGGTTATATGACTTATTATGAAATGAGGTTAATTATACCTCATCAACTCCCATTAAATGCCTCACCAAGGTTGAAATGCAAGCTCATCATGAAAAGGGACTCTACTATAATTGGGATGAAAAATTCACAAGGGGCCACAAATTGTGCAATAGAAGCTATATCTCCTTGATGTTGAGTCACCAAATGTTGAAGAGTGGTAAGATTCTCCTAGAACCCAAGAAGAAGAAAATTTGCCTACCACTGATTCCTCCCTATGGGCAACCATCCATAATTTTTTGTCCATGCCCAGATAGGGGTCACCACTGAAACTATAAAAGTCGAAGGGTATTTTAAGAAGATTCCTCTCACTATTCTCATTGACTTTGGTAGCATGCATAACTTCATTAATCCATGACCTACCAAATAGGCTAATTACTTTGTGTACCCCTACTCCAACTTCAGAGTTATTACAGTAAACTATTCACTATAGGTGGCAAATCCATGCCACCTTGATCTCCAATGAATAAAAATACCTTGTGGTATCTGCAAGCCTTCTCACTCCAATCCAATTTTATAGTTTTGGTCTCATATTGTAGTTCAAAGAAGTTCCAACTCTTGTTGAATGCACATCATTCAATCATCCAAGGTAGATTCAATCTAATAGGTCATGTGACTTTTCAAAAGAAGTGGAGCCAATTTTCCAAGGAAGCCTCAGTGTGATGACACATGGCTAAGATGCAAAGGAGTAAAAGATAAAAGTGCTTTGTGAAACATTGGTGAGCCACACCTTTGTCTTTGATATAAATTAAGTCATTGCGTTACTAAAGACATGTGGCATGCTCCTAGGGTTTTACAAAATGGTAGAGGGCAAGGTTTCCCAAAGATAGTACACACCATCTAATCTTCCACGAAAGATCTTATCTAATGGCCTATATGATGTGCAACCATTGCAACATAGAGAAACTTCTTCTTGCATCTTGGCTTTGTAATTTTGATGCCCACAATTCCCCCAGTCATCTTAAGAGAGTCTACAACACTAGACTAGCACAGGTGGGATTCATCACATTGAAAAATTAAGATTCTTGGAATAGTATTGTCCAACATTCATGGCTAGCACTTAAATAGTACCTAGGTAGAATGTTTTACCTACCAGTGTCTTGATAAGTGCAAAAACTAGGTGGTGGACTCCATAGACAAGGTGTAGAAGGCTACAAAACTATGCCCAACCACCAATAGAGATAATTAAGGTGTTGAAAAATCCATAATTATTTTCCTTCTACAAATTTGAAATTTAAATAAAAATTTGGAAGGGAAACTATTGTGGGTTGGGTAGTGTAGGTCTATAAATATTGGTTTGCATGTATTTTACAAAAGAGGAATTTTGAACAACTAAGATGAAGAGACCGATGCATTGATTTTTTCTCCAAGGAGGATATTTGCATAGTTGAGTTGAAGAACCTGCTATGATAGTTGAATCTAATCTCTCTTTACCTCTAACAAGGAAGCCTTTATGTATGTTTCTAGCAAGAATCTCTCTATAACTACTACATGATCAACAAACTTAATAATAAGAAAGTCTTTGGGTATCATTTGTCCTATCTTTGTTCATCTTGTGGTTGTTATATGCATGTATTCTTGTTGATTATTGAATCGTGATCTATTTAGCTCTACTTTGCTTACACAAATAGTTTGGTTTAGTTTATTATTTTATACCATATCTAACTCTTTTCACCCCCCCACACACAACATGGATAGCTTTAGACCTACTCCATTTCATAGAAAGGGAACCAACCATCTAATCCCATATATTGCCTTATTAGGATCACCCTCATTGCCAACAATATTGCTACTAGTAAGGCTTTCCATTGTTGGACCATTTACATGCGGTGCATCAACCCATTGAAATAAGGATAGTGCAAAATAGTTTAACTAATAATTTCTAGTGACCATGGTGGGATGCACTTTGAATATCAAACTTCCCAAATGCATCGTGCAAACTCATCCCACAGCTAAGTATCTGATGAATTTTTAGCTATTAATTTTGGTATTTCTACCTGCAACTCTACAATCATTAACTTAGAAAAGGCCATGCCCCAAAAAGCCACTACAATATATATAGCTCAATCCAATCCAATTATCCTAGTGCAGCCCCTTGTGTTTGTTCCCAAAAGAAGGTCCCATGTTATACTACAACCTCAAGTCCAAACTCTCTAAATACCAACTACGATTGCACAACAACCACCTAGAGCACATCCTTCTTGGAACACTAGAGGTCCATTAATCCCACCAACACCACCTATGGTGTGGGGTGCCATTCCAAATGCCACTCCAATTCTTTGCCTCACTTTATGGGGGAAAATCATGTCACCACAATTGAACATCTACATGATACTGTGAACTATTATTTATGGTTCACAACATTGATGAAGAAAACATTGTGCTTAGATTGCTTGTCACTTCCTTTAAGGACAAAGCCCTTGACTGGTACCATTCACTTGCACAAATTTTGATTACTGATTGGGACCAATTGTGCCAAGTCTTCATCAATAGATTCAAGGAAAAGGGTGATGCCTCGTCACTTCTAGAGCAACTGACTATTATCAAATAGGCCTAATATGGAAATGCCTGATGATTTAAACACCAAGTTTCAGAAGACATGGCAATGCATTCTAGATGAGGTCTTCCCTCCACCAAGTATGGCTTATTTATGTTATGTAAAAGCTATTAATTTTGAATATCCATGGTCATGAAAAATAGAGGAGGAAATAACCTCCCAACGACATAAGATATTTCTCTCACAATAGAGAATGACTTAGTCCAAATTGGCAGGTTGGGCCCCATACTCCAATGCCCTTATTACAAGATATCTAGCCACCCTACCAACCAATGCCAAATGAGTGACCTATTTCTTAGTCACTCTTGAACCTAATCTATACAAAGCCACAACCAAAGTATTATTTTACTAAGCCATCAACTCCATCCAAGCTTGATGAGATGAGAAATCTACTCTAAACCATGTATAGTGAGGTCATTGCCCTAAAAAGAAAATGGAATCATATACAAAGGCCTCCCTTTGGTAATGGTCAACATCTTGCAAGTCATCCATACAACCAATAACCTAATCAAGGATATAGGCTATTCCAAAGAAATCATTCATATCCATTTTAAACTTATCTATTAGCCGACTAGGCCCCTAGTGCAACACAACCAACTAGTTCATGTAGAACAACCCTTACAAAGAATCCCTCATAATCCTAATAGAGAGCTGACAATAGCCCAAAATAACTATACCTATGAAAGAAATGCATGGTGATATCATTGTTCTATATCTCATGAACCTTCATTATGCCCCACCAATTCCCATGCCCAAGCCAATAAATATGGTTAGAGCAATAATCAAGCTAATTCAACAACATTTGATGACTACAATGACTAACAATTGGCTATCAACTCCTACCTAGAACAAGTAGGCAACCCAAAACATAGTTTGGACACAACTCTATATTTTATGTATCTTGATGTTGATGTAAATTTTATTTTTATAATTTTTTTTTATGTACATATACATGATGACACTATACAGAGCTCTGATGTACTATGAACTAATTATTTTGATGATACGAGATAGATGAGTTGGTTATGCCATAATGTTTTTGTGTTATTGATGCTTATGATTTTATGCATATGATGGATACATTTATGATGTTGGTTTTATTTATGTATGTGATGTGATGATACTGTAGATGCACATGTAATATGTATGATGATGTATTTGATGGTTTATAATGTTATAGATATTATTATGTATGCATGTTATTAGATATATTATGATGCACATGGTTATTTGATTTATGTGATGCTATGTAATGATATGATAATGGATATTGTGATTTATTTTGATTGATGCATAACACACATGTATGATGATATCATGATAATGTATGGATGGATATGATTTTTATGTGATGATGATGATATATGATGGTGAGATGTATATATTCATGATGATGTAAATGGTTGCATGCTTATATATGATGGATGAGGGAAAATGCAAATGATTTCATGCATGCATATATGATATGCATAGACTAGATTGATAGATCAAATGATTATGGATGTATACATGTTATTGTAGATGATAATTAATTTTTTGTGTATTTTTGTTCATGGCATAATCTTTAGAACAAAATGGTGATTGATGATTGGAAATGTTAGTTAGAAGAGAAATGAATGTTAATTAGATAACTAACTAATCATTTGCACAATCTAAATCATTATAAAAAAGGGGTATGGTAAAATGGATAATGGTGTATAGATAGAATGGATTAGATGACAAGTGATTGGTTTGTGAATGTAGGTATTATGCTGACATGTGGTGAGAAACCTATTTTGATATAGCATTAGATGTTATGCACTAGGGTATAGAGACCAATGTGATGATGTATCCCATGGATAAAGGACTAACTTACAAGAAGACAACAAACAAAAGGATGCCCTAGCACATCACAAAGCATTCGACAACCGTGTTAGGAACTGTAATGGAATAACCAACAAACATGACACACAAAAATAATAGATGCATGCCTTGATGTATACTAGTCAAGAAATACCATGATATAAGGATTATGGAAATCTTGAGGAGGTATAGTGTAGGTCTAAGATTAAAAAAAATCCAAAATCAACGGTCAATCAACATACAAGAGTTACCTCTTGCCAAAGTATTGAAAAAGGACTAGATGATAATTATGATGCTTGATGTGGAGAATGATTTATCCCATGAAGGAAAAGGATGGAACATGGATTTCAAAATGACTAGGAGTCAATAGGTGCATGTTAATGAGGTTGAATGAAGATCTTTGTTTTAGCATTTAAGTTAAGTGTTTTAGGTGCTAAATTTGTAGGTGTAGGCATGTATGCAAATGTACTTACAAGTGTATGAAGATCAAAAATAGGAAGAAGGCTCATCCAAAATTTTGAATAGACAATTGGGATAATGTTAAGAGGTCTTTTCCAAAGCAAAACACAACTTAGTGCCCCCAACGTATGACAAAGTTATATACATGGCATGGAAGGGATATGAATGACGGGATGCTAAGACATGCAATGGGATGGGGATCGTACAAAGAGGACCTAAAGAATAATGGAGCTTGACTATATGCATGGTGCCTATGAGAAGTTTTAACCCATGGT
The DNA here is from genome assembly GCA_027924645.1 of Cunninghamia lanceolata. Taxonomy (NCBI): domain Eukaryota; kingdom Viridiplantae; phylum Streptophyta; class Pinopsida; order Cupressales; family Cupressaceae; genus Cunninghamia; species Cunninghamia lanceolata. The sequence continues at coordinate 6,395,383 of BSBN01000175.1, read as the reverse complement.
ATGTTTTCACGACACCACAAGAAGTGGTTTCACCCAAGGATACTTTTTCTCTTTACTTTTTTTGATTTTTTGAATTTTTGACAATTTTATATTTTTTTTGGATATTTGATTGGGATTCTCTACATCTTAGGTGTGGAAGAACTTTCAAGGAGGATAATGTTCATGGGTTCATCTAGCTCTTGACCATTTGGAGTAGCTATCTAATAGGCACCTAATCCATAGTTGGTAATAATGATATAATGAACTAGCCAATTAGGCTCAAATTTTCATTTCTTGTCATGGTCCTGATTAGTATTTTCCTAATTTTCTTTTAGCGCAAGGTTGCCAATCTCAAACTCTTGAGATTTTATCTTCTTATTATAGCTACGAAAAATATGATTTTGATAAGATTTTAGGTGATTTAAGGCATTGAAGCACCACTCATCAAGTAGTTCTATCTCACGTAGTCAAGAAATCTTGTACTCATCATCAATGAGGTCACATAAAGAGATGTGCAGTGATGGTAATTCAATCTTGATTGGAAAGATAGATTTAGAGTTGAAGACTAGGGAATATGGAGTGTAACTAGTGGGTGTGTGAATACTAGTGTGGTAGGCCCATAGGGTAGGATTGAGGTGGAGGTGCCACTCATGGCTAGCATCATTGATAGTCTTTTTTAAAATTTTGAGCAGGGTTTTATTAGATGCCTCTGCTTGATTGTTACCTTGGGGGTAATACAAAGCAGACCAATGGTGTTGGATGTAGAAATGTCCACATAATGTGCAAACCCCATGGTTTTTGAAGGTTTATGATGCAGAGCGCACAATGGAAGCATTCAACTTATCAACAAAACTGATCGGTGAGAGAGTGACTTATGTCTTGGTGATCTACTCTTCTCCTTTTGTCATCGGCCAAACATACCCCGTCGGCCACCTTGCAACTTATCACCCCAACCATTGTAGTTACACTGACATGAGGTCCAACAACTCTGACTATCGGCAAGAACAATACCATCGGTCAGTTTCGAACTTATCACTCCGATCTCTCAACTCTCCCCGATGTGTGACCTATATTTCCCGCCTATCGGTAAGACTGTTCTTATCAGCCATGTTGAGGTTGGTTTTGCCAATACACCAAGTCTGACCGACACTTCCTATCGGCGAGACTCCCTCTTCGCTCAGGCTGACAGTCAGTTCAACCATCGCCAAACTCTCATCGCTGTGACCTTTACCATCGGCGAACACTTACAACCTGTTGCCAATACGCCGATACACCAACTTAGTATATGATTTGTGTGACTTGCTATTATCAGTGAACTAAAGTTTCTTTACCCTGATTTCACCGTTACGACCGGTCACCATTTGTATTCGATGAAAGATACATTCTCAACATACATTCTCAAGATACATTCTCAACATGCTTTTGTGATATGCATTCACAATGTACATTTGGTGAAACGATACAAAACTTACATTGATGCACCTATGGACTAACCCGTTGGTAACACTTCTCTCTTATCACCCTGATATGCCACGATCAATAAGATCAGCACTGTCAGCTCAACATCATGTTATCTACCTGATGGTTTTGTCACTCTGATATAACTACGCAAACATTGAACAACTTATACAGAAACAACAAATTCAACAAAATGGAAACAATCTAACCCTAAGGAAGTCATTCCACTGATTTCGAAGAAATCTCAACTAGTGGAATGCTTCTAATCTACATTTTGTGCAACAGAACCTTACTCAGATATACACGACAGAACATAAATTCTTATTCCTCAGAAAATACATACAATTGATTCTCCCTCTATGTCTGTTCATTTCACTCTCTCATTTCTTAACGAACACATACCGACTATATAGACTCTTGTTGGCAGTTACATAAGATGGAAGGTGAATCGCCCTACAACCACCTCTGCCATTCAGTTACACCCATTCAATTTGGTTACAATCTTTCATGACACGTATACAGACTCAATGTTATGTCGTTACTCGGCCAAGTATGATTCAATATGGCGCTAAGGCCTTACAAACATGACACTTTAGATAGAACAAAATATGCATGGAATCCTCCTGATTCTTAGGTCTCGAGGTGCTCCTGCACCATACAACCAACCAACAAAGATTTCCAAGTCCCTTGGAAATGTGCCTGCAAAACAAAACTACTTTTTCCTGCATCTCTGTCTGGCTTCATCTTTCACTCTGTCTCTTCAGCTTCAGGCTTCAAATCTTCACACCAATGGAATAGTGACCAACCAACCAACAATGGTAAACTACCATCAACATTTCAGAGTATCTTCAGGCTCCTTCTACTCCTAGCAATGGAGTACTCTCAGACTGATCAAAGCTTCAATGACTACAACACAATGCTCATTCAGATGTCCATCCTACACGCTGCTTCACAGACCCATTCCTCCCGTCCAACAGTAGATCCTGGAGATGCACTACCACTCTCTCTCACAGTGGCCTCACTTTACATCCTCTTCTAGCCAAATCTCTATTGGTGAATGGTCTTGACAGACCTCATCATTGTCTGCCCACACACTACAGGAATCCTATTCCTTCTCTCAACTAGATGGTACGAGCATCTGTAACAGTCTAGCAACTACTGTCAGTCTTCAAATACCTTCTATGATCTCTATTTTCAAAATGGTCACCAACCAAACATTTTGTTTCAACTCTTTAGTTTTCCTTCAATTCTTTACCTGCCTTCTCAGTGACAGAAATCAAATACACAACACCTCCGCCCAGACCTTTCACTAGCTCTGATACCAATTTGATGCAGAGCACACAATGGAAGCATTCAACTTATCAACAAAATTGATCGGTGAGAGAGTGACTTATGTCTTGGCAATCTACTCTTCTCCTTTTGTCATCGGCCAAACATACCCCATCGGCCACCTTGCAACTTATCACCTCGACCGTTGTAGTTACGCCGACGTGAAGTCTAAAAACTCTAACTATCAACAAGAACAATACCATCTGTCGGTTTCGAACTTATCACTCCGATCTCTCAACTCTCCCCGATGTGTGACCTACGTTTCCCGCCTATCGGTAAGACTATTCTTATCGGCCATGTTGAGGTTGGTTTCACCAATACGCCAAGTCTGACCGACACTTCCTATCGGTGAGACTCCCTCTTCACTCAGGCTGACAGTCAGTTCAACCGTCGCCAAACTCTCATCGCTGTGACCTTTACCATCGGTGAACACTTACAATCTGTTGCCGATACGCCGATACACCAACTTAGTATATGCTTTGTGTGACTTGCTATTACCAGTGAACTAAAGTTTCTTTGCCCTAATTTCACCATTACAACTGGTCACCGTTTGTATCTGACGAAAGATACATTCTCAAGATACATTCTCAACATGCTTTTGTGATATGCATTCACAATGTACATTCAGTGAAACGATATGAAACTTACGCCGATGCACATATGGACTAACCCGTCGGTAACACTTCTTTCTTATCACCCTGATATGCCACGATCAGCAAGATCAGCTCAACATCACGTTATCTACCTAATGGTTTTGTCACTCTGATATAACTACACAAACATTGAACAACTTATACAGAAACAACAAACTCAATAGAACAGAAACAATCTAACCCTAAGGAAGTCATTCCACTGATTTCGAAGAAATCTCAACCAGTGGAATGCTTCCGATCTACATTTTGTGCAACAGAACCTTACTCAGATATACGCGACAGAACATAAATTCTTATTCCTCAGAAAATACATACAATTGATTCTCCCTCTGTGTCTGTTCGTTTCACTCTCTCATTTCTTAATGAACACAGACTGACTATATAGACTCTTGTTGGCAGTTACATAAGATGGAAGGTGAATCGCCCTACAACCACCTCTGCCATTCAGTTACACCCATTCAGTTTGGTTACAATCTTTCATGACACGTATACAGACTCAATGTTATGCCGTTACTTAGCCAAGTATGATTCAATATAGCGCTAAGGCCTTACAAACATGACACTTTGGACAGAACATAATATGCATGGAATCCTCCTACTTCTTAGGTCTCGAGGTGCTCCTGCACCAGTTTACCATTATTAGTGATAATGGTGGTAGGGATGCCATAGAAATAGATGATATGGTGGAGAATGAACTTAGATATTTGTTGACCTATAGTATAGGTGAGGGGGATAGATTCAACCTAGTTAGTAAAGTACTCAGTGACAATAATTATGAATTTATGACCACTGGATGAGGAAGGATTAATCTTGCTAATGAGATTAAGGCCCCATGTGGAGAATGGCCAAGGAGTAGTGATAGGTTGTAGATCTTGGGATGGTGCATGAATAAAATCTTCGTGCTAATGATAGGATAAACACCTTCTAACATATTGGCAAGCATCTTTTTCTATAATGGGTTAGTAGTAACATTTTCTTAAGAGTTTCTTCTCTAGGACCATACTACTAGTGTGGGAACCACATATATCGTCATGAACTTCCTTGAGTGCAAGGTTAGCCTATTTTGGATTTTGGCATCATAGTAGGGTACCATCAAAGTTTCTTTTATATAGTGTGTCACCAAGGAGAGTGAAGCATGATGAATGTTGTAGGAAGGTTTAAATCCTTGGTTATGCGAAAGGTTGGGGGTAAGGTTTGATCATGAAGATAGGTATAGATGTTGTAGTACTAGGGGGAATTGGGACCAATGAGTTCACATACAAGATTAGGTCAGGGGTGTCATACGTGGGCACCAATAATTTCTTGACTAAGAATTCACAACACTAGCTATCTTTTGGCATGTCTAGGAGTGACCCAAGAGTGGCCATGACATCAACTACTCTATTATTAAGGTGGGGTAACTGTTCAAATTGTTGTGTGAAAAATACTTCCTGAAACTCTCAATCATCCATTTGTAGGGGATTAGCTTGCCATAAATTTGTTTGATATTCATCATTAACTTGTTTGATTACTAGTTAAGAATTTTCATAGACAAGAAGATGTTGGATATTCCACTAAACTATTGTTTTAAGACTTGTGATTAAGGCATCATATTTTGTAATGTTATTAGTGCATGGGAAACCTAATCTAAAAGCCTTTGGTATGAGGTATCCTTATGGAATAACAAATAGGATACCTGTACCTATTCCATGACTGGTGAAAGAGCCATCAAAGTATAGTTTATAGGTGGGAGGATCGTCAAGAGTGAAGATGGACTTGTCAAGAAAGTTAATAACTAGCATATGAGTGATAGTAAGAGGTGCTTTGACCAATTGATATTCCATGACCTATCCTTGAATTTTTTTCTATCCACATAATCAATGTCAAACTCACTTAGAAACATGACCCATTTATCCATACAACTTGTGAGGGAATCTTTATATAGAAAATACTTGTGTGGGTTGATTTTTGAGATGAGCTTGGTTTTGTGACTAAACATGTTGTGTCTAAGATTTTGTGAGCTAAAGACAAAAGCGAGGCATGTTATTTCCATAGTTGTGTAGTTAAGTTCATAGCCCACTAGTGTTTGATTGATATAGTAAATAGATTGCTCATGGCCCTCTTCAACATGCTGTGCTAGAAGTGCCCCTAGGGAAATTGGTGTAGCTGATATGTAGAGAAGCAAGGGCTTGTTTGGGATAGGTTTGATGAGAACTAGTGGTTCAATGTGAGGTACTATTTGATTCTATAAAAGGCTTGTTGGCATGATTCATCCCATTGAAAAATATTATTTTCTTAAGAATATGGTAGAATGGCTGACACTTGTTAGAAAACTATGCAATAAACCTTCTTATAGCTTGAAGTTTCCTGTGGAGATTGTGGAGCTACTATGAAATTGAATATAGAACTAGAGATATGGTCATATATATAATGGTTTAGAAATAAAGAAGATATCTTTGTACCCCCAACCAAACCCTCCATGAAATATTTAGGCAAGGTATGGATCTAGATGAACTGGACAACACAAAAAACACTACTCACTCGCCATGGTAACTATCATTGAACACTTGGGAGAACTAGGAGAAGCTATGGATTTTGACACATAAGAAGACATGATCCATATGATCATAGAAAGTAATATAGTAGATTTTTCTTAGGATCAAAGAAGAGAATTTCTAGTAGTAGCCCACTATCCATTAGCAAATGTCATACCTTGTGGTGAGATATTTTATAGGGATATTTCTACCTTCCACTTGCTACAACCATATTCATGTCCTCTTAACACTTTGATAAATGAACATAAAATAGCTCAGTCTATTGATCAAAGCACTAAACATATCATGATTCTTCCAGGAAAAACATTGAACATTAATAACTAGTTAACAAAAGAAGAAGAGATAGAACTCATTGATTTGTTGATTTCCCATACCACAAATTTTTCTTGGGAATACAAAGATATGAAAGGGATTCACCCTAAAATATGCACCCATCATATTTGCATAGAAAATGTCAAGCCAATCAGACAACCTCAGAGGAGACTCAACCCAACTCTTAAGGAAACAGTAAAAATAGAAATAGAAAAACTGCCACAAGCAAGATTCATCTACCCAATCTTTGATAGTCAGTGGGTGTCTCCTTTGGTCATTGTCCCCAATAAAAATGGAAAGTGGAGGGTATGTGTTGACTATAAAGAATTGAATAAATCCACTAAGAAATATTATTTTCCCTTGCCTTTTATTGATCAGGTTCTAGATAATTTAGCTAGGAAAAAGTACTCATTCTTGGATGGGTTTAGTGGATACAACTAGATTCAAGTGGCACCAAAATACCAAGACAAAAATATGTTTACCTTCTCATAGGGTACTTTTGCATATGGAGCCCTTCAATTTGACCTATGTAATGCTCCAACTACTTTTCGAAGGGTTGTTCTATCTTTTTTTATTGAGTTAGCCAATGAATGTATGGAGTTCTATATGGACAACTTCACTGTTTGTGGAAACACATTTGAGGAAGCCCTCCAAATTCTAGAAAAAGTCTTGGAATGTTGTGAAAAACATCATTTGTCATTAAGTCATGAAAATTATTTATGATGGTGGAACAAGGTATTGTCCTTGGACATCATATATCTGCCATAGACATTAAGGTGGATGCCAACAAAGTTTAAGTAATCAAACAACTGCCTACACAAAAGAACCAAAATGATGTTAGAAAGTTTTTAGGGAATGTAGACTATTACATGAGGTTCATAGAAAATTTCAATAGAATAGCTACACCAATGTTTTCTCCCTTGAACAAAGACATTGAATTCCTTTGGACAGAAGATTGTCAAAAAGCATTTGAAGCCATAAAATAAAAATTGACAACCACTTTTGTTTTGAGGGGACCTAACTAGAATCTTGCCTTCCACATTCAAATGGATGCTTCAAATGAATCTATAGGGGAAGTCTTAGGATGAAAGGAATAAGGGGGAGGTATGCATTTGTTTACTACATTAGTAAAAACCTCACTCCAACTAAAAAGAACTACACTACAATAGAAAAAGAAATCCTGGCCATCATCTATGCTATTAACAAATTTAGGCATTACATCACCAAATATAAAGTTTTTGTACACACTGACCATGTAGCCATCAAGTATTTGATGAACAAATCAATCATAGGTGCAAGAATTATAAGATGACTATTGTTATTACAGGAATTTGATATCACCATCATTGATAATCCAGGAAAGTTCAATCTAGTTGCTGATTTTCTGTCTAGACTGCATACAGGTGGAGAAAATGAACCAGTGGAAGATGAATTCCTAGATGAGAACCTATTTTTTGACTCTTCCATCACTCCATGGTTTGTTTATATCACCAATCTCCTAGCTATAGGCTTGTTTCCTTCACATTTTACCTCAAAACAAAGGAAGAAATTGGTAAAAGAAAGTATGTCCTATAAATGATTAAATGGCATGTTGTTCAGATGTGGACTTGATTTTGTTTTGCAGGTGTGTAAGAGCTGATGAAATCTTTGATATATTGATGGATTGCCATGATGAACCCACGGGAGGACACTACTCCTTACAAAGGATAATTCACAAAGTTTGGGGAGCTAGATACTACTGGCCATGTCTTCATAAGGATGTCAAGAAATACGTGAGACAATGTGATCAGTGTCAAATAATGGGTCAACCTACATTCACCAATGAGATGACCTTATACCCTCAAATTGTTTTAAAACCTTTTGACTAGTGGGCCCTAGATTTTGTGGGACCAATCTCACCATCATCTGAAGGAAAATAATATATCCTAGTGTGCACAGATTATGTAACAAAGTGGACAGAAGTTCAGGCACTACAATTTGCTAGAGAGGAGAAGGTTGTTGATTTCTTGTATCACAAAATCTTCTTAATATTTGGTACCCCAAGAACTATTGTTTCAGACAGAGGTCCATAGTTCACCTCTCAAGTAAACCATACATTTATAGACTTCTACCAAATTAAACACATGAAATCTTTGTCGTATTATCCTCAAGCCAATAGACAGGTGGAGGTAACAAACATAGAATTGTAAAATATATTGACAAAGATAGTGGTAGTGAATAGAAAGGATTGGGCAAGTAGGTTACATGAGGCAGTATGTGCATATAACACCACATGGAAATCAACTATAGGGTCCTCCCTTATGAGTTGGTCTTTGGCAAGAAACTAATTTTGCCAATAGAATTTGAGCTAAAAACTCTTTGAACCTTAATGGATATTGGCTTTGAGTTGACAATTGCATAGAAGAACCATATCCTACAATTGAATGAGTTATATGGGATTTGACTAGAGGCAATTCAGTAGACAGAAATAATGTAGCAGCAAAGGAAATTGTGGCATGATCAACACATCAAGCAAAGGAAATTTCAAGTTGGGGATTGGGTCTTCCTATATGATTCTATATTCAAAGAATTCAAGGATAAGTTGCAGACACACTAGATGGGACCATATGAGATCAAGCAAGTTTTTGATAATGGAATAGCTCAGCTATCACTAATTAATGGAGAACAAAAGACATTTTTGGTCAATGGACATAGACTTCATCTTTATCAACGCCCTTCTACCAAAGAAGAATTTGTCAAACACTTGTCATGCCCAAATTCATGTTGTGTAAAAGAGGTATCCTCTTTTACCAAAAAAATCATTGAGACAGTTCCATAAAAAAATAGAAGAATTGAAAATTGGTAAAATGACAGTTCTTCTTAAAAAAATAATAAATAGAAGAATTGAAAACCAGTAAAATGGTGGTTCTTCTTTCAATACAATAACTCAAAATCACCTCTGGAGAACCTTGACACTTTGCTATCATCTCGAGAGAAACTTTGGCATTAGGGTTTCAATTCAATTTGGCACACCTTTGACACTCACATTTCAAAGCCTTTTTCTACATGGCCACACCGTATCCTTGAGGCTCTCTCATGTCACTTTTCAATCTTTGATGAGTCATACTTTATCCATGTCATGATGACAATTGTTACTCAAATATTTACCAATCTCTTCTAATAATCTTGATGATGTAGGCAACTAAGTCACATCAAAAATTGCTGATGTTATGAGGTTGTCACATCGAGTGCTACTACAGTTACAGACCTGTCACATCAAATATTCCAGATATTATGGAGCAATCACATCAACTCTTGCTAACATTGTGGAGTGAGCTCACGACATGACAACTTAATTATTTCAAGAATGACTTAGGTATTGCCTTATTTTTAACTGATTAAACTAGGTGTTTTTCAATTAATTTATACAAATCAATCATTAAGTTCACTTCATATTTCCTTCTAAGCACACCCAAACATTTACCACAAAAAATGGAAACTTGCCATTCCATGTAAAGCTCCAGAGTGACATACTTCACTCGTTTGAACATTAAAGATCCCTCATTCTAATCCTTACCCACAATAATCTCCCCTTGTGTGAAATAACTACCTTTGTAGTTCATTACCCTAAGAGGCAGATGATCAAAACAAATGCCAAATTGTATCTCCTTTGTAAACAAAAAAAGCCCGTTGCAAGTTCAGATCCAAGTTCAAACAACAATCTCTGCTTAGCCTTCACAGTAGCTCACCAAATGAGAATAAAAAATAAATCAGAGTCAGAGACCACTTAGAAACTTCTTTAGGACCAAGAATCAACTAAAATCCTTAAGAATGTAGGGTGGAAGGAATTCATACAGAAGTTTGAAGGGTTTCAGGAGGGCATTATTGAAGAGTTTGTTATGACAATCTAGAATGGCCAAAGCATAGTACAAAATATCACCATTCCATATCTTCTTCAATCATCAACACCATATCTAGGCTCTTGGATGAAGGTGAGAAGTTCTATAATATTAAGACTCTTTATTCTAAATTAATCAAGAATTTCTCTGTTGTAGGAGAGCCTAAAATTAGATCACATATTAGTATAGATGAAGTAAACGGTCTTATTTGTACTAGTCTTCTCAAGCCATGGCAATCTATAGCATCTTGGTTAATGAAGTACTTTACTTGTGATGGTCAATTTTCAATAGTCCTAGGACCTATCATGCAAATGCTCATTCATTTGAGACATGGTCAAAATCATCGAGAGTTTAAGATAAATTTACCACATTTTCTATTTGCTACTATAAATTCATTGGTTGTCAAATGCCAATAGGGTAAAGGTTACATAAAACACCATGGTCTTATCTTTCTTATTTGCAAGCATTATTTAATCTCCAAGAAGAATGGGGAAACCCATTGGCAAGCCTTCTTGGAGGGTACTTATATAGAGAAGAAAAAGGGAAAGAAATCTAGGGCAGAAGAGTCTACTTCAACTCAAAAGGAGAAAAAGGGAGGCAAACCCATATCACAAGCACCTTCTCCAGCTATAGGGGAAAGGAAGAAATGGAAACTTGTAATTGAAGAACATTGGGCTACTTTGGAGAAAAGAAAGAGTGGAACAGTCATAGAGGAACCTCCTCAATCCTCTGAGAAAAGGAAGGGAAAAATGTTGGCAATAGAGACATCATCTCTAGCCTTGAAAAGGATGTAGAAGGACCTCCTTGAACTCCAGAGGAGAAAGAAAAATAAATTACAGTTGAGAAGCCTTCGCAGACTTCAAAACAAAAAGGGAAGAGAATGGGGAAAAGACAGGAAGAGAAGACATTAATTGAATCAATAGTTGAAGAGGCATCTCCATCATTAAGAAGAAGAAAAAGGGGAAATACAATTGCAGAAGGTCACCTGTAAAACCCTAACATCTCTCCTATCAAGCCTCAACATTCTGCTTCTGCTGCCTTCAGAGCACTTGAGGCTACAACAAATGAGCCACAAACCATCTCTTCTAAAACTAAATAAATGAAAGGAAGCAAGGTAAGTGGAAACAACTTCCTACACCAATCTAATGAGAAAGTATTGCAAATTTTTCTTTGATCTTTATAGTTACAGTTATGTTTCACATTAACAGAGAGATTAACACACATTCACAAACAAGTATAAATGCAATGACACAAGATATACTTGGGGAAAACCCTTTCGGGTGAAAAGCCCCACACTCCAAAACCTACACAATGTATTATCAAATCTGAAGGAGATTACAACACACTTGCAATGCAAGTTCTTCCAAGAGTTGTCACAATGTCAAATCAGGAGTAATTCTAGCAAAATAACGATACTTGCAAATGAACCATACAACTCCAACTCCAATCACCTTTATATATAAAGAGAAGTAGTATGAATGGAGGTAGCTTCTAGACCAAGTCACACAAGGAACTCATCCAAATCCATGTGGCCCAATTTCCAAGGCCATAAAACATGCGTATGACACTTGTAAGATATTATATTTCATCCCTTACAACCCCCCAAATTGGCCGCCCCAAATTTTCTCAATTAAGGTATGACATATGCTCTTACAATGTCATAAATCCGTCATTTATGACAACTCTTACAACTGTAAGAGAATATGTCATAACTAACTATTAATAGCAGATTCTCTTACAACCTGTCATAGTCAAATTTGGGTGCCTACTTCCTCCATGCAAAGATGCTTCTTGACACTTGTCACACCTATCATAGGATCTTCTATTTCTAGCTCTTACATGCCATAGATTTTGTCATAGGAATCTGTCATAACTCTTACGCGTCATAAACATCTTACAACACCCAAAAGATGCTGACACATGGCGAAAGTCTTCTATCACAAAGTGGGATTCCTACCTCCTCATACGAGGATAAAAATACACTTAGTCACCTTCCATGTAGGATGACACATCACCATGCCAACTCCCACAAAGTGACAAAATAAGATTTGCATACAAATTACAATAATTGGCTAAAATAAATATACAATTAAATAATAAATGCTAGGAACTTGCAAAGGTTGAGACACCTTAATTCCTAACAATAACAACAACCCACACCATAGGTACAAGAACAACAATCACATAGAAGACTCCAGAGAAGCAAGTGCCAGAAGTACAAGACTCAGCAAGAGAAATATTCAAAACTTATTACTGAAATAATTGCTGAACTTCAAACAACAATGATTTTTACTAATCCTAAAATTGTTTCAGAAGGACACATCAATAGGCCTACTAAGGATGAGGCTGGACCCTCATGTGCCCATGACCATGCTCAAGAAGCAGCAACAGAAATGGAGACAGGGGTAGAGGAAGATGCAGAAAGAGAAATGGAGACAGAGGTAGAGGAAGATGCAGAAAGAGAAATGGAGATAGGGGTAGAAGAAGATGTAGAAATAGAAGAAGGGATGGAAATGGGAACATAATTTGAAATAGGAAGTCAATCCTAGGCCACATATCATGAAGACATAGAAATCTCCAAAGAATAGGAGCAACAAGAGGAAATTTCTAACTTAAAACAACTTGTCTAGACTAGACACCATGTCATTTTGGATTTGAAAAAAGTTATCAAAGAAAAAGAGGATATCTATCAAACCCAAGATTAGGAAATCCTCACTTTTAAGGAAAACATCAAAGAAAAAGAGGAGAGTCTTGGGACAAAGGACATGGAGATCCTATTTGTACAAAGTATCATCAAAGAAAAGGATGTTGATTGCACGGAAGGGAATGTAGATAGTAGAGACAGAGCATAAATTAGAGGAAAAGGGAGTTAAACTGGCTAAAACAATAGTTAACTCCATTACACTCATAGAAACACTAAAAGAAAAAGCTGACCATCAAAGCTCACATCTAACCCATGCCAATAACAAAGTTTTTGAATTAGAAGAGTAGGCCAGAGAGTTGTCTATCTAGTTGCTTGTGGAAAACAAAGGTACCCAAACAAATAGATATTTCCCTTAGAATATTCCAACTAAATGTTCCTAGAGCCTTGTATAATTAGGAAGAGAGATGTTGTGCTTTGGCTAGTGGTAATGTGATGTTGCAGCTTCAGGCCAAAAATTTTACATTAGCAACAAGGGTAAAAACATTGGAACAAAGGATAGTAATAGTAGCCACCTTAGCCTCTAAAGCAATATCCTACAGAGAACCTAGTGGAAGCTATCACATGTTTTTGAGAGAACAATTCTTTCTGTGGCAACTTTCACAAAATCTCTCTGGAGAAAAAGATTCCGTTGAGGATAGGCATGAATTTATGAAAGTTTACACAACTAGTAGCTGCCAAAATAAAAACTTATTGTGTGAATTCTTTCTTCATAAAATTTTCATGGATGAACATACAACTTTCTTTATTAATCTATTTTTTTGAGAATGTTAGCTAAGAGAATTCATCTCATTGATGCGAAATTATGAGACATGGTCACAAAAGATGGAACAATATACAAATGATGAAGAGAATGTTGGCCTATACATTAGGAATGAAAATCCAAACCCCAATGGATTCCAAAAAGAATTTCATGCATGTGTCTATACCCCTAAGCTTTTACCTCTTTATCAACAACATCTACGTTCTTGTGTTATAGACTTTGATCTATATGAGCAATATTCATTCAATAAGGTCTTGGTAGTCAACAGAAAAAGGTGGAGTACCTTGACCACAGATCAGAAGATGAGAGAGTTGGTCTCCCCAGCAAATCTAAAATGGTTCCTACAAAAAGCTAGAATAATTGGAAAACTAATAGAGAAGTATAAATAGGATTGGATTGGGATGAGGTTCAGACCTCCAATAATTACTCAACCTCGGCCAATGTGGATAGATTAGATGGGAGATGCACAACTTGAAAAATGGTTAGAACATATACAAAAATTTCAAGGTAATGCAGATATAATAAGGACTACATGGACCACATTTTCATCTGATTATAACATCATAGAAAAACTCTATTTGATGAATAGGGTAGGGTAGTGCAGGAGGACCTGCAAACCATTAAGCTCAAGGGGGGTGATGAGCTCTAGAGAGTGCTCACCCAATTTTGCAAAAGTATGGCTCTACCTTTCCTTAATTCCCTTGCATTTCTTGATTTGTACAAAAAGATTGTTAAAAACCTTGTTTTAATTATGTTAATTATAGGAGCAATGCTGAAAGTAATTCCTAAAATTAGGAGGTTTAATGTTGTGGGTTTTTAACTAAAAATGGCATGCAAAAATACATTTTTATTGCAAGGTCCCTAAAATGTCAGTAGCAAGACGCTATAGGAACTCCAGAGATGTTTCTTAGAACTCCAAAGCTGTTAGCAAGAGCTTTTCACAGAGCTCCGGAGATGCCTTTAGCACTCCAAAGTTATATAAGGAGCTCCACATATTTTTGAGGAGATTGTAGTTTACTTTTTTCCAGCACATGTTCATGAGTTCTTACATGATGGATCGACCCTTGTCCCCTCTTGAGATAGCGGATCTGTCTGAAAAGGAGATGCTAGAAGACTGTTCATGCAAACTCTATAGCATGCATCACTAGTTTAAGCTATTTTATTTTACTTTAAGACTAATTTTTAAGGCTAGTTTGAACTGCAAATAACTCTTTGATAAAGGGGCACAATTAGTGCCACTTTATTTTCTTTTAGTTGTAGGTCTTTCTTTTGAATTAGCAGCTATACGATCAGTAAACTTAATAAATGAGTTTTACAAAACTCCTAGTTAGAAGTAATAAACTCTGAGAGATATCTATCAGTCAACTATCCTTAAGTAAAGGAAGACATACATATATATAGGAACCATAGCATAGAAGGAGATATAGATTAATTTTTGGAAATCAAGCAAGAACTCTATTATTTTTTTTAGCATATATTTTTTAGGTTTAATATTCAGAAATAGAAGAAGACAGTTCCATATTTGTGTGATTTGAAAGCTGAATTGGTCTTTTCTCCAGAGGTGTGGAGCAAGGGCCCACTCTCACCAATGGGGCAAGGACTAGTATTTAATTAGATTTACTGTTTTGTCAATTTCTGAATTGTTTAAGTTAGATTCATTGCTTTGATCATTTACAAGTTTGTTAAAATAGATTTGTTGCTTTACTACAGTCACTGTTTTTCTAGATATTTGATTAAGTAAATTGGTTTTAAGTAACTACAATCTTTTTCTTAGCTTAAAAATCATTTCAAGTAAATCTTCCTCTCAGTAAATAGTTGGTTTCTTGATTTAAAATAGGAAGTGAGAATAGCATAGTTTAAACTTTAGATTCTAGGAATGTTATTAGGAGGACTGCTAGTTAACACTCTGCTGCAAATAGCCATACACACACCCTAGATTTGACAAACTAAAACATTCAAATGCAAGGTGTACAATGACCCTTGTCAATGGCAGTAGGGGAGTGGATCTGCAAAGAGTGGTGTAGGTGGGAGGTGGTGGCATTGTATAGTGGGGAGCAAGGAGTGGGTGGCACGGGGAGCACACAATGGAGGTAGGGTAGGGAGGTGGTGTTGGGGTGTAGAGTAGTAGTGAGAAAGGGGTGTTGGGAAGGTCATAGGATAGAGGAGGATGTGGGAGCAGGTGGTGGTGACATGGACAGGGTGTCCTCAGGGGTTGGCTAGCAATGGGGTTGCAGGGCTATGAATAGGGGACAAAGGGGGTGGGCTGGTGGATAAGGAGTCCATGAAGCAGAAAAACTATCCATGGTCAGGGTTAAGGATCAAGGAAAGGTAGGCTTGGGTAAAGCTTAGGTAGGGGGGCTATGGGGCAAGCGAGCGGCTAAGGGGTAAGTGCTAGGTCAGTTAGTGGGGGGTTTAGATTTTAGGATTTATTTTAAATTTTTGATATTTAAAATTTTAAATATAGAAAAGTGCATGAGGGGATGGCTATGGGGTGGGTAGGATTTGTGGCCCACACCTCTTTTTTGAAATTTGAATTCCAAAATTTTATTTTGTAAAGCGAAAAAATTTGTAAAAAATAAACATTAAGGCTTTTTAAAATGCTTAATTTAAAAAAATTAATAAATAAAACTTTTGAAAGTTAAATTTATGTTTTTTGTTTTAAATTTATTTTTGAAATGGTTTTGAAAATAAAATAACACTCTAACAATAATAATAAAAAAAGGATTTTTTTTGTTTTAAACTTTTTATAATAAAAACAACAATTAATTAAAATTTTGAACTATGTTTTTTTGTTTTTGAACTTTGACAATAAAAGAAATAGAAGTACAATGAAAATAGATAATTTTTCTTACAAAAATTGCTATTTTTTCTAACTTTATCGTGTGTGCCAAAATGAAGAAAAGAAAAAATGAACTACTAGTGTAAATGCAAACTAATATAGCTAATCTTCTACCTCTGATTGGAGCATAAATGAAAGATAAACAAAACAATGCAAACTTAAACAAAGCTTATACCTTTCATGATTTCGGTGATGGATCGAAGTGATGGTGTTGATGTTGAACATGGTTTCTCAAGATCCTTGCATCATGCCTTTGCTTCCACTTGATTGCTTGGAAATAGCTTGAGGGATGATGCATATATAGATTTTTGATGAGGGGGATCAAGGGTGGAGATTGATTTGAAATACCAATGGATGAGGTTGATTAAGAGATTAGGGTGCATGAGAAGCCACCAAGTGGCACTTGGTGATTGATGCACATGGTGAGGATTTGGATTGAGGAGATTTTGATGGATAGAATTTTCTAGGAAAAGATGGAGGGTGAGGATTAAAAGATACTTATTGGAACCTTGCACAATCTCTCACACATGTGTGAAAAGAAACATGGGGATGTGTGATTATGACAAGTAGGGCTTCTCACACGTGTGAGAAGCATAAGGGTGTGTGATTGTGACATGTGATTGATCTCACACATGTGAAAATCACGTGTCAAATGTAGGGTGGAGATTACATTGGTTAAGTGAATGGTTAGGATTGAAGATTAGTTTTGACTTAGGATCAAGATGTGAATTTTAGGAATGGGAATTTTTAATTAGAGAAAATAGATTATGTGGATTTCACTTAGTTAATTAAATAAAATGATTTATTTAATCAACTAATGTTAGGACATTAGCTTAGTTAAATTTAATTAACTAGCAACTAATTAAATAAAATTTATTTAATTAGTTGATAGGAAATGGTTCAAACCTAATTAATTAAATAATTTATTTAGTTAATAAATGTAGGAATTGTTGCAAGTATGTACCTAACCGATGTTGTCATTGATGTCAACATATCTGTGTTGTCATTGGTGTCAACTATGCTCTTGTAATGAGTTAGATGCTTTGCATTGGCTTATACAAGTGTTGAAGATAATGAGTAAGTGATCCTGATATTGAGTTTCTAAGTGCTTTTGAGAAAATTTGCTCCTTTGGTAGAAACAGTGTATAGAAGAGTATTTTTGTTTACAATAGAACAGTCTAGTATGTTGCTCCACATTTCTTGTAGATTGCATATCTTTGTCTGCGGATTGGAAGTTATTTAGAGGCATGTCTGAAGATGCTATGTTCCAAGTTTGAGCCTCCGGTATGGAAATTTGAGTGAGTTATGTCCACCAGAGTGAAAACTGCTTTTTCTGTATATTTGGTGGTGACAGGGAGAATGTATTATGCTTTGTATTCCTCCGCATTTAAGTATTTCAGTTTGTGGTTCTGGAATCAAGTTTGTAATGATGATAAGTGCCTTCAATTCCAATGGTTCATGATTTGGTGGTCCACAAGTGATCTTTTCTTTATGATAATGGATAACAGTTATGTTCAAGTGCCCCAGATTGAAGAATCTTTTTGACAAAGTGATTAGAGGTTCTGCGGATGTTCTTGGTGATTATAATGTGCTTGTGGATGTCTCCTGATCATGTTCCTACCTTTGGACTGGTCTACAAAGATAAATTTGGATCGTGGATGATAATTGTCCTTAGAAGACTTAGTGTTAACACTAGTCTTGGCCGACTTGGTTGTTTTCACTACTTGCGGAGATACATCAAAGATTGTGAAAGCATGTCGTTGTGTGGAAGATTGCATTTGAGTCCCAGCTAAGGCATAACATGATCCGCATACATCCTTACCTTAGAAAATTTTGTTTAGGTCCAGACCTATTTCTATGTATGTTTCTAATGCCAACCTTGGAGATTGTTCCAATGGTTGATGAATGTAATGCCAACCTTGATGTACATTCCAAGGTTGATGAGTTGTATAAAAACATGTAATGTAGTTGTGAAAAATATGTCCTTGAGTGAAAATGTGAAGATAAGTAAAAAGGTGTAAGAAGAGCAGAGCAGAGGAGTTATACCGCACTTAAATGAAACTAAACCCAGGCATGGAGTAGATGCTATCAAATTAGTTCACCAACCCTTGGTAGTAAGCCGATCTTGGCAGTGAGCCCTAACTTTTGCACTGAGAATTTTGGGTAGTGAGCCCTAAGACAGTGAGCCTCTATTTTTCGGTATTGTTATTATATATATATTTCTATGGGATAACACCCACTGTGGTTTTTCCCTTATAGGGTTTTCCACGTAAAAAATCTAGTGTCTCGTGTTGAATGCATTATTGTGTTGAGCTTCATGTTTCATGCTTTCATGGTTAAATCTTAACAACAGTGATTGAACATTTGATGTGTTGATAAGTGGTTAAAGTTTTGAGACAATTGATTCACCCCCCTCTTAGTTGTCTTATGCATTTCAACACTTGGTATCAAAGCGAGGTTATTAAGAAGTAAGCCTAACAGCTTGAGGTCGATCCAAGATGTCTTATAAGAAAGAAGCTCCACAGTTTGATGGGACAAATTATGCTTTATGGAAGGTACGAATGAAAATCCATCTCCTTTGTCTTGGTTATAGAGTGTGGAAAGTGACAGAGACAAAGTATGCCATGCCTCAGAATGGTTTAACAATTAAAGATGAAATCAAAGAATATGAGTTAAATATAAAAGCTAGAGATGCTCTGTTAAGTGCCTTGTCTAACACTGAGTTGGTAAAAGTCATGGATCTAGATTTTGCTAATGAAGTCTGGGAAAAGCTAAAAAATCTGTATGAAGGAGATGAATATGTAAAAAGAGCCAAACTGCAAGGCCTGAAAGCGAAATATGAGGGTTTAAAGATGAGAGAAGATGAAAACATAACAGCCTACATGCAAAAGGTTGATGAAATTATCAATGGAATAAAAGGTATGGGATGAACTATTGATGAGAAGGAAGTTGTGATGAAAATTCTTAGGTCATTACCTAAGTCCTACAGTCACAAGGTAGCTGCAATTGAAGAAGTAATGACTGTAAAAGATGTCGATAAGGATCAGTTGCTTGGAAAGATTACAGCTTTGAGATGAGAGAGTTTGGTGATGCTCTGTCGAAGATTGAGACTGCTTTCAAGGTCAGTACTTCAGAGAAGATCTCCAGAACTGAGAAGTACAAGGTGGAACCTGATGATGAGCTTGATGAAATTAAAGCCAATTTTGTTGACAGACTACAAAGAGGTTCTGGTAAGTTCAAAGGCAAATTACCTTTCAAATGTTTTACATGTGGTAAGGTTGGTCACTATGCTTCTAGGTGTCCTGAGAGAATTGAAAGGAATATAAAAAGATTTAAGAATAGACCTAGGGTTCCAAAGAAATGCTACTATGTTAGAGATCTTGATGATGAAGGTGTGACAGATGATGAATCTGATGATGCTAGTACTAGTGCAAATGAATGCTTGCTTATTGCAATTAAAGAAGAACCTGTGTCTACTAATCCTGCTAGTTGTATGAAGGAAGAAAAACTAGTGGAAGAAAGTGCTTTGGCTGTTCAAGTTGAGAAAGATAAGGATGAATGGGTTATTGACAGTGGATTATCACATCACATGATTGGTGATAAAAGTAAGTTTGTAAGTTTGGAAAAGTATGATGGAGGACTGATTAGGTTTGGAGATAATACAACTGGTAAGATTTGTGGAAGATGATCTATTTCTTTTGATGGAAAACACAATACTGATGATGTACTATATGTGAAGGGTTTAAAGCACAATCTTTTAAGTGTTGGTCAGAGTGTGACAAAGGTTATGATATGAGATTCAAGGATAATGGATGTAAGATCCTGGAGAGCTCTAGAACAGTGATTGCTACTGGTAAGAAGACCAAAGGTAATATTTAGCATTTGAAAGGAACTAATGATTATTGTTTGTTGGTTTAGACTAGTGAGAGCTGGCTGTGGCATAAAAGAATGTGTCATGTCAATTTTGACAATTTGGTGAAGATAAGTTCTGCACAGGCTGTAAGAGATCTACCTAAACTTGTGAAGCCTGCCAACACCATTTGCAAGGAGTGTCAATTTGGGAAACAAACAAGAACAAGTTTTAAAAGCAAAGAACAATTCTCTGTTGGATTGCTGGAGCTACTACATATAGATTTGTGTGGACCCACAAGAACAAGAAGTCCACAAGGTGAGAGGTATTTATGTTGCTTATTGATGATTATTCAAGAATGACTTGGGTCACTTTTCTAAAAGAAAAATCTGAAGCCCTAGACAAGTTCAAAGCTTTCAAGGCAATGGTTGAGAATGAATTAGAGTTGAGGATCAAATGCTTAAGGTCTGATAGAGGAGGAGAGTTCACATCAAGTGAATTCAATATTTTCTGTGAAGAACAAGGGATAAAGAGATAGTTGTTTGCACTTAGGACTCCTAAGCAGAATGGAGTTGTTGAAAGAAAGAACATGACAGTTCAAGAGGCTGCTAGGACTATGTTAAAGGAAGCTGACCTACCGGAAGTGTATTGGAGAGAAGCAATACATACTACGGTGTACATCCTAAATAGAGTTCAAGTCAAAGGTAACAACTCTAAAACTCCTTATGAACTATGGTATGGAAAAGTCCCTACAGTGAAGTATTTCAAGGTTTTTGGAAGCAAATGCTATATCAGAAGAGAAGAAGATCTAGGCAAGTTTGATGCTAGATGTGATGAAGGATTTTTTCTTGGTTACTCTACCAAGAGCAAGGCCTACCAGTGCTACAACAAGAGATTGAAAAAGATCATTGAAAGTGCTAATATGAAGGTGGATGAAGACAAGGAAAGAATATCATATTTGAGTGGCTATGAATCAGATGAACCTATGGTTATAGTGAATGAAGAAAAAGTTGAACAAGAAGATAGTCAAGATGAAGAAGAGGCTTCAGAAAGTGTTGTTAAGACTCCCAGGTATGTAAGGATTAATCATTCTGAAGATCAGATTATAGGTGACAAAAACAAAGGGGTATTGACAAGCAAAAGAGCTGTAGAAGAACAAGTGAATTACTGTTTGCTTTCAAAAGTTGAACCTAAAAATGTTAGTGAAGCTTGCAATGATGAAAATTGGGTAAAGGCTATGGAAGAAGAACTGAAGCAAATAGAGAAAAATCAAACTTGGGAACTAGTTCCTAGACCCGTTGACAAGAATGTGATAGGCACCAAATGGGTTTTCAGAAACAAGTTGAATGAGAATGGAGAAGTAATAAGGAACAAGGCAAGATTGGTATGCAAAGGATATTCTCAGGTTGAAGGGATAGATTTTGAGGAGACCTATGCTCCTATGGCAAGAATTGAAGCAATCAGAATGTTTTTGGCATTTGCAGCATTCAAAGATTTCAAAGTGTATCAGATGGATGTTAAGTTGGCATTCTTGAAAGGTGAGTTGGAAGAAGAAGTCTACATTGAACAACCAGAAGGATTTAAGTTTTCAGACCAAGATGACATGGTGTGTAGATTGAAGAAGGCCTTGTATGGACTGAAGCAAGCCCCCAGAGCTTGGTATGCAAGGTTAGACAAGTATTTGTTGCAATTCGGGTTCAGTAAAGGCACTGCTGACAACAATCTCTATTTCAAAATCAATAATAATCAAATCTTGATTGTTGTAGTCTTTGTTGATGACATTATCTTTGGAGGCAATGAAGGTATGTGCATGAAATTTGCAGGGGAAATGCAAAATGAGTTTGAGATGTCTATGTTTTGTGAAATGAATTTCTTTCTAGGTTTGTAAATTACTCAATCAGATAAAGGAATCTTCATTTCTTAGTCTAAGTATGTGAAAGAGTTGTTGAAGAAGTTTGGGATGGAGGACTCCAAACCAGTATGTACTCCCATGGTGATTGGCTGCAAGTTGAGCAAAACTAATGAATCACCTAAGACTGATTAGAAAAGGTATAGATCTATGATTGGAGGATTACTTTATCTAACTCAAACCAGACCTGATATAATGCATGTAGTATGTCTTGTGGCAAGATTTCAAGAAGATCCTAGAGAATCACATGTGATGGCAGTCAAGAGAATCTTGAGATATTTGAAAGGCACATCAGATCATGGCTTATGGTATCCAAAGGCTAATGATTTCACTCTTAATACTTATACAGATGCAGATTGGGCCAGAGATGTTGATGATAGAAAAAGTACAAGTGGAGGTGCTTTCTTCTTAGGAAATAGATTGGTTTCATGGCTGAGCAAGAAGCAAGATTCAATCTCCTTCTCTACTGCAGAAGCAGAGTATATTGCAGCAGCATGCTGTTACACTCAAGTGTTATGGATGAAGCAGACTTTGAAGGACATAAGAGTAGTGTATGAAGATCCAATTTCAATCTTTTGTGACAATACAAGTGCTATAAACATTTCAAAGAATCCAGTGATGCACTCAAGAACAAAGAATATATCAATAAGATATCACTTTTTGAGAGAAAAAGTGATAGAGAATGAAGTAAAGATGAAATGTGTCCACAAAAAATCAAATTGCAGATATTTTCACCAAGCCTTTACCGAAGGATACTTTTGAGTATCTCAGAGAAAAGTTAGGGGTTATTACCCCTCCTGCTCTGAACTAAGATGTATAGGAATGCATTAATCCAGTGGAACCTAGAGCCTCATTCATTGATCTAGATTGATGTTTTGAGAGTTACCTCTCAGGGGGAGTAGCTAGATGTTACTGACATGAGATCTTGATAAGAAGCAGTAAGTATTTTCAGAGCAGCAGAGTGCAAGTTTGTGCCCTTTGCCATTGATGTCAAAGGGGGAGAGAAATCATGTGAAAAAATTAGGGGGAGAAAGAGTACAGATGTATAAAGAGAAAGGGGGAGAATCTTGTCTTGATGGTTCTTACAGTTTTACAGTTTTTCACATCATATGTTTCCATCAATGACAAAGGGGGAGATTGTTGCAAGTATGTGCCTAACCGGTGTTGTCATTGATGTCAACATATCTGTGTTGTCATTGGTATCAATTGTGCTCTTGTTTTGATTCTTGCTTGTAATGAATTAGATGCTTTGCATTGGCTTATATAAGTATTGAATATAATGAGTAAGTGATCCTAATATTGAGTTTCCAAGTGCTTTTGAGAAAACTTGCTCCTCCGGTAGAAACAATATATAGAAGAGTATCTTTGTTTACAACAGAACAGTCCAATATGTTGCTCCACATTTCTTGTAGATTGTATATCTTTGTCTGCAGATTGGAAGTTATTTAGAGGCATGTCTGAAGATGCTATGTTCCAAGTTTGAGCCTTAGGTATGGAAATTTGAGTGAGTTATGTTCACCAGAGTGAAAATTGCTTTTTCTGTATATTTGGTGGTGACAAGAAGAATGTATTATGCTCCTCATTCCTCCACATTTAAGTATTTTAGTCTGTAGTTCTGGAATCAAGTTTGTAATGATGATAAGTGCCTTCAACTCCAATGGTTCATGATTTGGTGGTCCGAAAGTGATCTTTTCTTTATGACAGTGGATAACAGTTATGTTCAAGTGCTCCAGATTGAAGAATCTTTTTGACAAAGTGATTAGAGGTTGTGCAGATGTTCTAGATGATTACAATGTGCTTGTGGATGTCTCCTGATCATGTCCCTACCTTTGGACTGGTCCGCAAAGAGAAATTTGGATCATGGATGAAGACTGTTCTTAGAAGACTTAGTGTTAACACTAGTCTTGGCCGACTTGGTTGTTTTCACTACTTGCAGAGATACATCGAATATTGTGAAAGCGTGTCGTGGTGTGGAAGATTGCATTTGAGTCCCAGCTAAGGCATAACATGATCCACATACATCCTTACCTTAGCAAATTTTGTTTAGGTCCAGACCTATTTCTATGTATGTTTCTAATGCCGACCTTGGAGATTGTTCCAATGTTTGATGAATGTAATGCTGACCTTGATGTACATTCCAAGGTTGATGAGTTGTATAAAAACATGTAATGTAGTTGTGAAAAAGATGTCCTTGAGTGAAAATGCGAAGATAAGTAAAAAGGTGTAAGAAGAGCAGAGCAGAGGAGTTATACTGCACTTCAATGGAACTGAACCCAGGCATGGAGTAGATGCTATCAAATCAGTTCACCAACCCTTAGCAGTGAGCCACCTCTTGGCAATGAGCCGATCTCGGTAGTGAGCCCTAACTTTTACAGTGAGCATTTTGGGCAGTGAGCCCTAAGGCAGTGAGCTTCTATTTTTCAGTATTGTTATAATATATATATTTCTGTGGGTTAACACCCACCGTAGTTTTTCCCTTATAGGGTTTTCCACATAAAAAATCTGGTGTTTCATGTGGTGTTGAATGTATTATTGTGTTGAGCTTCATGTTTCATGTTTTCATGGTTAAATCTTAACAACAATGATTGAACATTTGATGTGTTGATAAGTGGTTAAAATTTTGAGACAACTGATTCACCTCCCCTCTCAGTTGTCTTGTGCATTTAAACAAGAATGGATAGGGAATTAATGATAGGAATTCAATTATGATGTGGTGGTGAATTTCAGGTGTCTACACATGGTATAAACCAAAAGGCCAAATTGTAATACCACGTAGAAAATAAAGAGTAGATGTTAATATAAATATAAATAAAACATAGCAACAACATAAGGTCTCAAATGAAAACATTAGTGAGATCATCATCCAAGAGGCCATCCTCATCCCAAAAAGTAAAATCAAGCTCTTCATCCTCAATAAAATGGATTTCATCTTGATAAGCAATGGTGCTCTTACTGAAAACAATAGCAATAGGTGGAATTGTAGAAACATCGTTCTTTACCCATTTCTCTTTTTTCATTGGAGGTAGCTCCATAGAAAGATTTTGCATTTGTTGAACCAAGACATTATTCTTTGGTACCCATGAAGAATTGATGCCTTTAGCGTGAAATGTGGATTTTTGAAGCATAACACCCTTATGCTTCTTAGGTGAATAGAAGGTAAAAAATGATTAGTATGATCACATGCAACCATAGTTTTATCCTTTTCTTGTATTTGTACATCTAGTCATATTTGATACACCTCATAAAGAGTTTCTTCATTTGCATATCATGGCTCCTTAGGGGTGTGAAAATCGGTATTCAAAGTAAAATGACACATCTTTGAAATGGGATCATATGGATCTCTTATAACCTTTGCAACTCTTCCCTTGTGAACATACTTAATACATTGTTGTAATTTATAGAAGGAAGGACTCAAATTCTCAAGCCATGGTTAGTGAAATAGAGAATCTATCTGAAAAAGGAATAACATGACAAAGTAGTTGCAACTCTTTAGGACCCACTTTAATAGATAAATGATGCAACCTAGAGTGTTAATCAATATACCATTATTAATTTTTAAGGCTACTGTTGAATGCAGCTAGTGGCCAAGAACTCTTTAGTGTAAAATTAAATTGATTTGTAGGATCAATGAGAATGTCATCAACAAGTCTATCATGTATACTACCATTCACATGTAATGGACCATAACAACTAGCCTATGGGGTCTCCTCGTTAGAAAATGTAATCAATGGACCATAAGAAGATTGTAATGGCCTCTCTACTTGGCTATTAAATTAACTACAAATAGTTCTAAAAAATATGCTTAAATTCCATTTTTATTTCTTTTAAAACAATATCATCATGCAATCGACATATCAATTGAACATGCAATTGTGTCTTGGAAATTTAAAAAAATACATCAAATACACTAAAATAGAAGTTTATCTACATGTATAAAATCTAAAAATAACTTAACTAATTTATCCATTCCATTGTATTTAAGGAGCATAATTACACATAATATGTATCACAATAACATCATCCATAGATCTACACATAATAAAATCCCATAAACATATATTGGTGTAGGTGTGATGAAAAATAGTAGAACATCAAGTATCATCCCATGAAATAATTATAAACCCATGTATGATCACATATAATCATATTAAAACATGTCTAAACATGCAATCATATGACTTTGGTGTACTTATGATGACAATCAAAGTGTCATCTACACCCTAACTACTAGTGGGTTAGGACCATAAATTCCTTTCAAGAATCCTCTTTGACTACTAGTGGGTTAGGTTCACTATGCTTTGGATAGAGAATTGCAAACTAGACCTTGCTTGCCTAAGTTTGCTCACTAAAGGGCCATTATATGTTCTAAAACTACTACTAAACTGTGTGAATAACATACTATATTGAGGTCATAACTCTTTAGAATAAATAAGATAAACATGCATTGCTTGCCTCATATTTTAATTCTAAAACTAATGGAAATGCAAAAGAATCCTCCATAGAATTGACTAAGTACCAATTCATTTCTAAGTGATGATTAATACATATTGATATTTCCATAAAAATCATATAAAAAATTAAATGTATGAATCCAATTCAACAAGCATGTTCACATGTATTATTTTATTATATGAAAAAATATTGTAAGTATAACTCATTTAAGTAACTCATTCTGAATAAGTGATTCAATAAAATATAACACTATAAGCACAGTTTTGGAAACCACATATTAGTTAGCAAGTAATGCAAATCTCATCACATCTTACTATCATTTCAATACAGTTCAGTTTTAGATCGATTATGATATTTGGGATAACTTTGGTGGTAGATGTTATTTTGTTTCTAACTTTACCATTTCTTATATAAACTAGATTTATCTATTTGCTAGAATCTATTCAATTCTTAGGTTTACAAGAGTTAATTATCTCATTAAAGTAACATTAACCTTTTTGACACTACTAGTCTAGACTAAAGTTTTCCATATCTCTAAGATGTAATAAATTTATGTTACACATCGTATGAGTTTGGAATACACAAACCATCATAGTCACCCAATCTAATATGTAATACAACTTTAGGTTTTTACATAATTTTGTGGTTCGACACCCAATTTTATGAAAATCTAATTATTTGCTAGGTGTAATTTTATCTAGGTTGTTCATTAGTACGTAGTTATTAACTCTTATAGGGTCATAATGTGAGTGTAAAGATCTAAATCCATTAGACTTCTTTTTCCTAATGTCATTCCTACATGTCCATATCCACAAAATCAAGATCATGTAGTTCTACTAGTACTTCTATTGATTACCAAATTGTCATTATGCAAGGTGAAGGAGAAACATGTTTTGGTAAAATTGCTGATAATTGATAAAAAACTTTCTCAAACTCTATCTTGATAGTTTGGATCATAAAGATAATTAAATATTATTTTACAATCATTTTATTTATAAAATATTTTGGTTTCCCCAATACCTATATGTTCATGCATGTTGGATGGTCCTTGAGCCTTTGGCTATAGTTATAGGAGAGTGAAATATTAACCCTGCTTCCCGTGAACTTACATGTTTAGTTGTGTAAACTCCTATACATATATTTTCTATTTTTCCTACACACCAATATGGGGATAATAACATACACATGCTTTAAAAACTTCATTATAACCACAAGGGTGAGAGTTGAGACAACACTACAAAAACTACCATATCTTCTTCAATTATTAATGAATTCTAATGATTATATATTTTTGGAAAGCTAATACTCAGGTTTAGAAAACCCATAAGTACTTTAGAAATATCATTTAAATTAAAGGAACAATTTATCTGTCTTGTGCTATTATTGCCTTGTAGTTTCTTTATTCTTAACATACATATCTTACAAATTCACTATTAATTCACCATTTGTATAAAATATATACCTCTCTCTCTAATCAAAACCAATAAAACTAAAACATACAAATTATTAAGAACCTATATTATCAACCATGGATAGAAACTAAAGAAATCCATACCATACATAGGATGCATAAATATCCACCTCTAACCAAAAAATACTACCACCAACTCTCTCTCTCTCTCTCTGTCAACCTCTCAACAACAAACTAAAACATACAAATTACTAAGAACATATACATTCAACCACATATAGAAACTAAAGAAAGCCATACCATACATAGGATTCATAAACATCCACCTCTAACCAAAAATTACTACCACCAACTAGCACTGTGGAAACATCCATCAAATAGGAAAGATACAACATTATCTACCACCTATAGCCAAAGACCAAGCATATTGTACTGGACCACCATAGGAACATATGGACCATTACACACCAATGTCAAGGGGCACAATGATCCATTGCTCCAAAACCCTTGTAAATTTTATTCCTAGATATTGGTGTGATTTCCACCAAAGGAGAAAATGGACCATTTACAAAAACTACCCCATGAAACGTAATTCCTTGTATAACCTTAGTTCTATGTAGTGCCTTCTGAAGTATTTTGTCCTCCATATGTGGCATCGAGTACCCACTTGTTAGCTCTAGTGTTCCATTATGAAATGAGACCACCATATGTTGAAACTCCATCCTCAATTCTTGATAGATGCTTCCAATATCTAATTATCAACCTACAATTCATGGGTATCATTTTGTAGGTTCTTTATGACCTCATCCAATGCATCCCCTAGAGAGCCCTTCTTCCATTTACCCATACCATATTTTTTCTCACCACTTTTCTATTTTATTTCATCATTGCTTTCATCTTCTTCTAGAACTAGCAATTGCAAGACACAATCTCTAACCTCATCACTCACTACAACCAACTTCAACTTTTCTTTGAAATCATCCAAAGTCATTTCCCTCAAGTGCAACAAGCCATTAACTGCTAAACCATCCTACCCTAATATTGTTTTAACTAAACAAAGATATCCTTCCACACCATAGTTGAAAATATTTCTTAGATGATGGTCCATGACAAAGCCATGTTGCAATGGGTCCTTGGATGATTCCATGCATGTCATACTAAGTAACAATACCACATAATTAAATAATAATAAAATTATAAGAAGAACTTCAACCCTCCATATACCACAATGCGCCCAAACCAAAAAAAGCCACAAGTAATCCCGTCTCTATGTATGACACCTCATAAACATATCCAAGGATCTTTACAATGAATATTGTCATGCTATAAAACATGTGAGAAATATACATCAAAATTATGGAAGCCTCTCAAATCTCCAAAGAGCATATATTTAAATTATACCACATCAAAATAAAAGTTACGATGGTTGATCCTCCTTAATTATAAGTTCCAACCCATTCCAACCTTTAGCCTCCTGAATTTCAATCAATGTGAAGTCTAATTGATGCACACCTTGGTTATCAAAGTAATCAACCACTCTATTTTGGGGCCTATAACAATGCCCCACCGTAATCTAATTGATTTTTTCCTTCCATTCTAGAACTTCTTCTAAGATCACCTTTAGTTTCCTGTAACATCCATGTTCAAAAAACATAATAAAACTAGAAATTTAACCATAAAGTAATTTAACAAGGTAAAAATGAGAGAGAAATTTTTTCTTTTATTCAACATAATAATCAAGTAACTACAATTACAAGATTTCTCATTACAAAATACAATAAACCATATTATCTTTCTCAAGTACAATGTTTACAAAAGTAAATCAATTACAAATATCTACATTAGATAATGTTTTACAAAGTATCAATAAATACAAGTCTCAAAGATATACTGCATCCAGAAATCTAACATCTTTATCACAAGCCTCAGCATGTCTTCTGCTAGAGAGAGAGTATCTTTCCAATGATTTACCTCCATCCACAGACTGGCGGTCTCCCACACATCTTCCACATAGGAAGTGGCCCTACCCTTCACGAGGAATATAGACCAAAGGTGACCAGTGGTAATTTGCCTTTCCGAGTACATAGTGTTGTATCCTACACAACTCTATCAATCATACAACCCTAGATACCCTCTAGCTAAGTATGATTTCCGATAGGTTGTACAATCCAGATACAGTGAACCGACAATGCATGCAGAGACATATGCATTACTATGGCCATAGTTTCAATATAATTTGGCATTCACAATGAACGTTGTAGGAATGTTCACCCACCCCAACTTGACTTGGATACTATCATATTCCTACAGTTTGACTTCATCAATTTATATAGTCTTGACAACTTCAATGTTCTAGCCTTCACGACTTAGACTAGTTTTTAAACACCGTCATTATTCCATAGATCTCATGGATTTACTTTTATACAAGAATATCCCTTTGCATCCTTGCATTACCTAGGTTCCTTGACTTATCGACACTTATTTAAACCTAAGTCGATTTGTAAATAATCTAATAGTTTAATCAAACCAAAGATAAACTCTATCGATAAGGACACATCATCCTTTTGACAAGTACATGAATTAAACTTTATTATTTAGGGTACTCGACCTTCTTTGTCGACCCATATAGAAATAGCTAAATAAGTTGTAACCTAAAAAGGTACATTTAATACTTAACCCTACTGGGTCAATCTAGGGTTTGTTTTTCCTTTTTCATGATAATGGAATATCGAACAATCAATTCTAGAAAGAATAGTGTTCAAGTAAACGTTTTCCCTTTAGTCTTCTTTTGACTTAAAGGTCGTTTCAACTTCCAAACAAGTCTACTATAAAATATATGAGAATACCTTGTTAGTATTATTGCCAAATAATTCAACTCCAAGTCTAAGCTTCACCCAAGTTTAGTTGGACCCTAATTGGTTGACAGTCTAATCCTAGTTGATATCCATTTGAATTCATGTTTAAAGTTCTTCTCCTTTTGCATAATGAACTATTTAGAGTCAAATATAAATAAGTGTTTTCTTTTAAATTGATGTAGGGACACCTGCTCACTTTGAACATCCCTAGAGCAATGTATTCTCCTAATGATATTAATAACCATATGGAAACTAAAGTTTTCTAAGAGTAAAAGAATACTATTTTTGAGACTTCTTAAGACTTGCAAATTCTCCTTTGTCAAGTAAGAATTAAACATTCATAGTTAGAGTATTTGCTTCTTCGTCGTCGGTCTATAAAATGTTCACAAAGATTTAGCATATAAGATTACTCCATTGAGTCACGTTTAGGTTTGTTCCTTCCTATTCCATTGTAATGGGATGACAAACATATATGTTCATATAATAATAATATTTTAATAAGCAAAAGGGGCTTAACCTCTTAGTCTTTATTCTGACTACAAGGTCATTTCTTGTTTCCCATCTCTTGACTAAATCGCAAATGGAATCCTAATGAGCTTAACACTAATAGATTGGTCAATCCTTCAACACAAGTCTATTTTCCCTTACAATGTAAACTTATTTACAATTAGCCTATAATTTCCATAAGGAATAAGATATCGACTAATATGGTTTTGACACCAAAGAATGAGCTAAGACTAGTTAAGAGACTATTAGCTTATGTTTTCATCTTGTGATGATTATCACATAAAGGAACATATACATATAAGGTAATCAAATAAATAAGTTTGAATTCGAAAGCCTTTTTTCATCCTCCAAACTCGTGATTAGCCTAGCCCTACGTACTGCATGATTTCTTGAAGAGTATATAAGTTGACTCTATCTAAGGTCAAGTATTTTTAGATTACAGATATCTAGATGTTATGAAATCTTTAAATAATGTATCCTTGTACGCATAGACCTAATCAACCTCACTATATCAAGGGAGTATAAAATGATAATAATGAGAGATGAGACATATACATTCTATTATCCCAGAGTCATTAGGTTGTAAACACATACAGAAGTATGGTTAGATTTGAATGAAAGCCGAGCAAATCATTTTAACCAAACCTTAAAAGTTTTGACAACAGATAAGAAACCAAACTATATTTTCCTCTGATCTTATCTTGAAAGTAAAGATGATTCTATTTTAACTGAACTAACTATGCAGGCTAACATTCATATAATTAAACACATATGCCTATCATCTATGTTGGTATCGACCTTTTTAGTCACGAAGGTAATCCAAAGTTTAAAAAGGTTCTTGAAGATAAAAACTTGTCTCACAGGCAAGCGAGAATAATGACAAAAGAAATGAACTTGCTACATTTCTCCCAGTCAGTGATAACTCACAACCTGCAACCTTTCCATCGCAAAGTGCAAAGGCAACACTGTTATCTCTGCGTTCTCCAAATTTCATCTATCCCCCTAACTTCTATGGTAGTCTGTTTTAAAATAATGTGCAGGACTTAGCAATGAGTCGCTATCTCTTTCTCCACCACAATCTGTCATTAAGACTCTATTTCGAAATAGTTAAACGACTTCCTTAGGCCATGACATCCTCTACAGGTGTTTTGTTAAAACAACTACATTTATAATGCAAGGACTCCATTCCTCACTAACCTCTACGCTCCCCTCTTTTAACAATGGAGTCCATATTCCTTAAAACTACCACTATGTCCACATAACCACTTACCTGAAACAGTAAAGACACCCTACAAGGCAGCGAGCAATATTCCATTATTAGCACAAGGATCATCCAACGAATTGAAAGGTATTCACGGTTTAGAAGCACCACTCAATGCTATAATGAACACATAACTAAATCATTAAATCATGACTCTAATTCAAGTCTAACCACTCTTGTCCACTCAGATTTGGTTAAAATAAATGCCCACAAATCATGGACTTCTCCACAATAAAAGGTATGCACTACTTATGATGAAAGTATGGGCAGTAATTACCTCCTAAATGTTTAAAGATTCCCTCATCATTACATCTCAAGAAAAGAATAGATAGACATGATAATAGAGAAGGTGGTTACTTAAAATATCAACATATTAATAATAATAATAATAGTAGTGATAAACTAAATTTATGACTTCGTTCAAGATTCAAAATAATAATGTGGCAAAAGACTATCGCAAAAATGTGATAGGGTCGAGCTTGTCTCCCCTACACAGTCTCTCGATAAATCATGCCAACTTATCGTGACTAGATTAGTATTTGATGTTAAATGTCGACCATATAACCTTAAGTGACTCAAAAGTAATAACACAACCATTTTACGACAATGACATTGTAACATTTACGTTAAATGTAAATGGTCACAGTTCTACTCAAACGACGTCATTTACTTCACAAACAACTATGACGTCACACTACGACTTGAAAAGATTTGAAAGATATTGACTACCTGTCGATTGAGTTCAAAGGTAATTTGACAAGACAAAACTTACCTCTAATGACACATCGGTTCACGTTTTCGTTAAACACTTATACTTGTTTTGGCAAATAAACCACTCGTAACTTGAGGTCTATATCTCTCTCCTTGAAAGATACACTCTCTCTTTTCTCTGAGATTCATCTGAAAACCTGTAATCCTATATCAAACTTGTTACCAAACAAATTATGATCAGTGCATCATTATTCAATAAATAAATCAAATCTCATAATGCTAGTATTAAATCGATAATAACATAATCATTTCCATAATTTCATAAATGACATTCAATATAATTCCATGTCTTTCCTTGACATTTATCTAAACATCATAATAGATTTACTTATTTCCAAGTAAAAGTAAAAAGTATAGCAAGACAAAAATTAGGGATGTAAGATATCCTTCCCCTAAAGATTCATCGTCCTCGATGATATAAAGCATCAAAATGTGAGTAAAACAAGTTCATTGTTTTCAACTGATAACATCATTAAATAAATGAGGAAACTTTTGGTAAAAATTCATGGTAATCCTCCCATGTAGAACTATCCTTTGCATATTAGTCCCACTGGACCTAGCACTACATAACCTCTACGTTACACAAACAGTGCTTGTGAACTTCAAGCATTTAAGAAGCTCGATCATAACCAATTCTGGGTTCCATACTTGTAAAACATTCCAAGAATATAATATTCATATATTTTATAAATATATTTTTCATATATGAATCACAAAAAGCATTATGCCTCCTGGCAATAATTGGTAATAGATTGATTCTTGTAATTAATAGAATTGATATTCTAGAGAATTTGAAAATTCCTATATATCTAGGAGTTGGTTTGGAATAAATTCTATACTTTATGAAACTTTTCTGAGATTTGACCCTCAAAGGAACTTTTTCTTCTCTATCCGAGAATTGTCTTGGTGTACGCTTAACATTAACGTAAATTTTCTATTTATTGATGGTTTCCACCGATCTTTTCTGATCACCTTAATCTATTTATCCATTTCAGACAATATTTCTGCACTAATGCTAATCCTATCTTCTAGCTTACCCAGCTTATAGGAGTTTGACATCTTTTCTATCCAATGTTTCAATTCAAGCCATCTTAATAGAAAAAAGTTAGGTATTGTTAAAAATTTCACAAGTGATAAGTAGTCTCCCCACTTATATTGTTGATCCATGCAATACATTTGTAACAAGTCTTCCAAAACCTGGTTAACTTTCTTAGTTTGCCCATCGGTTACAGGATGATAAGCTATACTCACATTGAGTTTAGTCCTAACGTAGAAAATAAAGTTTGCCAAAACCTTGATGTTATACACACATCTCTATCTGAGATAATATTTTCAGGAAATCCATGTAATCTAAACACCTCTTGCACAAATTTGCAAGCTAACAATGGTGCTCCATCAGTTAAATTCCCTCGTATGGAATGTACTACCTTTGTGAGTTTATCAACCACAACTAAAATGACATCATGTCTATTCCTAGACATAGGAAGACCTTGGACAAAATCCATGCTAAAACTCGCCATTTCCACTTTGGCACAACATATGGATACAACAATCATGCAGGATGTTGATGTTCTGCTTTTATCCTCAAGCATTCCAGACAACTTGTTGCAAATTTCGCAGCATCATTCATCATTCTTTTCTAGCATTAAAGAGGTTTTACATCTGTTAGTAGTTGGTTACCCCTGGATGTCTTGGGTATGGTGCGATATGAACTTCTTTCCACACCAGTTTTCTTAATTCAATAGAATTAGAAACATATATTCTTCCTCTGAAACTCAATAGTCTATCAGACTCAAAATGAAAACCTATCATACCTTGAATCTTTAGGATTATCATAAGAGCTTGCTTGACTTTCTCATAATACTCATCACCTAATAAATTTTGCAACACTTAATCTTTAAAGTTTGCATGAATAGTGATAATTGAAGAAATATATCCCCTCAGACTCAGAGCATCAGCCACTCTGTTCTCTTTTAGTAAATCAATTGCCTCTTTGACATTTATCTGTCCACTCAAATCATTTCTCTTAACCATTGTAGAATCACTTACACATAATGTTAATGTTTTCCTTCATTCTTAAAATAAATAATTATATCTTCTAGAAAAGATAAAACAAACTTGTCTAAACAATCTGTAAACAAACTGTTCATGAGATTTATGGATATGACAGAGGTATTTGTAACTCCAAAAGGCAACTACAAACTCATAGTGCCCATTTCTTGTCCAAAAAGTTGTTTTATGGGTATCCTCATCCTTCAATCTTGACTAATGATATATTGATCACCAATCAATCTTTGAAAACACTGCAGCTCCATGCATCTAATCAAAGAGGTCATCAATACGTGGTGAAATATATTTGTTCTTTATCATTGCTTTAATGAGCATACGATACTAAATACACAATTGCAGAGTTATGTCCTTTTTCTTGACAAAAATAGCTAATGCCCCCCCCCATGGTAAAGTAATGGATCTAATCAAACCTTTAGCCAATAATTCTTATAATGGGGCTTTGATTCCATTAATTCTATAGCTGTCATAAGGTAAGGTACTTTTCTAGGTAACTTATCCAAAAATCTAGGAAAGTTCCAAGGCAAGCCTATCCTTTGCTTCCTTTTAGGGTCTATGGTTTCAGGATTTTCATTACTCACACTATATTATTGGTGATTTTCCTTTCCATCCCATGAGAATTCTCATTTTACCCCTTCAGGGTTTCCTTGATCTCTTACTTTCTTTTCCAAAATACCAGGTCTCTCTTTGGTTTTTTTTTACAAACATGGCTAGGATTGCTCCAATTTGTCCAAGAGATTAATTGGTGGTTTATTTTCTTCTAGACTCTCATCCTGGTTTGTTCTTGTATGAAACATGTTGTCATTTTTCTCATGCCAGATAAATAAGTTATTTAAGAGTTTTCTAAATTCTAATGTGACTAAAAACATCAAAACATATTTAACTCATAACAATCAATAGATTGATACAAAACATTCTCATCTTTATTATAATTTATTGAGGAGTAACCTCATCCTTATTTATAGTTGATATGACGAGATTACATGCCACTGTCAATTTAATGATCTTCCAATTAAACAAAATTAGAGGATGGATGTACACATAGGTACTCCTCCAACACCTCTTTTCCTAAAACAAAAGCATCACAGTTTCTTCCAAATGACATGTTGTAACTTGACTATACTAGGTTTAACTACACAGTAGAGATAGTAAGATTCTTGGCCAGTTTAAAATGTTGTTTTCTTTCTAGCCAAATATGCTTAAGTTCATCAGCAAAAGTCTCTGATTCCCCCAGCCACGCACCTTCAGAGTAAATAATATACTCTTTAAGTTTCACTTCCTTGATAGGTTCCCTCTTAACCACTAATTCAAGCAAATGCTGGGGAACATATTTACTAGAATTTTTCTTGGTTTTTCTCCACACCATCCTGGCACAAGAAATTCAAACATTAGCTAACCGCATAATGTTGACTACGGTTAGTGGACTCATAAGCCCTAGTGTCGAACTTGGTAGCTCTAATACCATATGTAACATCCATGTTCTAAAACATAGTAAAACTAAAAATTTTACCATAAAGTAATTTAACAAGGTAAAAATGAGATAGAGAAATTTTTTCTTTTATTCAACATAATAATCAAGTAACTACAATTACAAGATTTCTCATTACAAAATACAATAAACCATATTGTCTTTCTCAAGTACAATGTTTACAAAAGTAAATCAATACAAATATCTACATTAGATAATGTTTTACAAAGTCTCAATAAATACAAGTCTCAAAGATATACTGCATCCAGAAATCTAACATCTTTATCACAAGCCTCGACATGTCTTCTACTAGAGAGAGTATCTTTCCAGTGATTTACCTCCATCCACATACCGGCGGTCTCTCACACATCTTCCACATAGGAAGTGGCCCTACCCTTCACGAGGAATATAGACCAAAGGTGACCAGTGGTAATTTGCCTTTCTGAGTACATAGTGTTGTATCCTACACAACTCTATCAATCATACAACCCTAGATACCCTCTAGCTAAGTATGATTTCTAATAGGTTGTGCAATCCAGATACAGTGAACCGACAATGCATGCACAGACATCTGCATTACTATGGCCATAGTTTCATTATAAATTGACGTTCGCAATGAACATTGTCATAATGTTCACCCACCCCAACTCGACTTGGATACTATCATATTCCTATAGTTTGACTTGGTCAATTTATATAGTCTTGACAACTTCAATGTTCTAGCCTCCATGACTTAGATTGGTTTTTAAGCACCGTCATTATTCCATAGATCTCATGGATTTACTTTTATACAAGAATATCCCTTTGCATCCTTGCATTACCAAGGTTCCTTGACTTATCGACACTTATTTAAACCTAAGTCGATTTGTAAATAATCTAATAGTTTAATCAAACCAAAGATAAACTCTATCGATAAGGACACATCATCCTTTTGGCAAGTACATGAATTGAACTTTATTATTTAGGGTACTCGACCTTCTTTGTCAACCCATATAGAAATAGCTAGAGAAGTTGTAACCTAAAAAGGTACATTTAATACTTAACCCTACTGGGTCAATCTAGGGTTTGTTTTTCCTTTTTCATGATAATGGAATATCGAACAATCAATTCTAGAAAGAATAGTGTTCAAGTATATGTTTTTCCTTTAGTCTTCTTTCGACTTAAAGGTCATTTCAACTTCCAAACAAGTCTACTTTAAAATATATGAGAATACCTCATTAGTATTATTGCCAAACAATTCAACTCCAAGTCTAAGCTTCACCCAAGTTTAGTTGGACCCTAATTGGTTGACAGTCTAATCCCAGTTGATATCCATTTGAATTCATGTTTAAAGTTCTCCTTTTGCATACTGAACTATTTAGAGTCAAATATAAATGAGTGTTTTATTTTAAATTGATGTAGGGACACCCGCTCACTTTGAACATCCCTAGAGCAATGTATTCTCCTAATGATATTAATAACCATATGGAAACTAAAATTTTCTAAGAGTAAAATAATACTATTTTTGAGACTTCTTAAGACTTGCAAATTCTCCTTTGTCAAGTAAGAATTAAACATTCATAGTTAGAGTATTTGCTTCTTTGTTGTTGGTCTATAAAATGTTCACAAAGATTTAGCATATAAGATTACTCCATTGAGTCACGTTTAGGTTTGTTCCTTCCTATTCCATTGTAATGGGATGAAAAACATATATGTTTATATAATAATAATATTTTAATAAGCAAAAGGGGCTTAACCTCTTGGTCTTTATTTTGACTACAAGGTCATTTCTTGTTTCCCAGCTCTTGACTAAATAGCAAATGGAATCCTAATGAGCTTAACACTAATAGATTTGTCAATCCTTCAACACAAGCCTATTTTCCCTTACAATGTAAACTTATTTACAATTAGCCTATAATTTCCATAAGGAATAAGATATCGACTAATATGGTTTTGACACCAAAGAATGAGCTAAAACTAGTTAAGAGACTATTAGCTTATGTTTTCATCTTGTGATGATTATCACATAAAGGAACATATACATATAAAGTAATCAAATAAATAAGTTTGAATTTGAAATCCTTTTTTCATCCTCCAAACTCATGATTAGCCTAGCCCTACGTACTGCATGATTTCTTGAAGAGTATATAAGTTGACTCTATCAAAGGTCAAGTATTTTTAGATTATAGATATCTAGATGTTATGAAATCTTTAAATAATGTATCCTTATATGCATAGACCTAATTGACCTCACTATATCAAGGGAGTATAAAATGATAATAATGAGAGATGAGACATCTACATTCTATTGTCCCAGAGTCATTAGGTTGTAAACACATACAAAAGTATGGTTAGATTTGAATGAAAGTTGAGCAAATCATTTTAACCAAACCTTAAAAGTTTTGACAACAGATAAGAAACCAAACTATATTTTCCTCTGATCTTATCTTGAAAGTAAAGATGATTCTATTTTAACCGAACTGACTATGCAGGCTAACGTTCATATAATTAAACACATCTGCCTATCATCTATGTTGGTGTCGACCTTTTTGGTCACGAAGGTAATCCAAAATTTAAAAAGGTTCCTAAAGATGAAAACTTGTATCACAGGCAAGCGAGAATAATGACAAAATAAATGAACCTGCTACGTTTCTCCCAGTCAACGATAACTCACAGCCTACAATCTGTCCTTCGCAAAGTGCAAAGGCGACACTATTATCTCTGCGTTCTCCAAATTTCAGCTATCCCCCTAACTTCTATGGTAGTCCATTTTAAAGTAATGTGCATGACTTAGCAATGAGTCGCTATCTCTTTCTCCACCACAATCCATCATTAAGACTCTATTTCGAAATAGTTAAACGACTTCCTCGGGCCACGGCATCCTCTACAGGTGTTTTGTTAAAACAACTATATTTATAACATGAGGACTCCATTCCTCACTAACCTCTACGCTCCCCTCTTTTAACAACGGAGTCCCTATTTCTTAAAACTCCCACTACGTCCACATAACCACTTACCCGAAATAGTAAAGACGCCCTACAAGGCAACGAGCAATATGCTATTATTAGAACAAGGATCATCCAACAAATTGAGAGATATTCGTGGTTTAGAAGCACCACTCAATGCTATAATGAACACACAACTAAATCATTAAATCACAACTCTAATTCAAGTCTAACCACTCTCGTCCACTCATAGTTGGTTAAAACAAATGCCCACAAATCGTGGACTTCTCCACAATAAAAGGTATGTACTACTTATGACAAAAGTATGGGCAATAATTGCCTCCTAAATGTTTAAAGATTCCCTCTTCATTACATCTCAAGAAAAGAATAGATAGACATGATAATAGAGAAGGTGGTTACTTAAAATATCAACATATTAATAATAATAGTAGTAGTCATAAACCAAATTTATGACTTTGTTCAAGATTCAAAATAATAATGTGGTGAAAGACTATCGCAAAAACATGACAGGGTCGAGCTTGTCTCCCCTACACAGTCTCTCGATAAATCATGCCAACTTATTGTGACAAGATCGGTATTTGATGTTAAACGTCGACCATACAGCCTTAAGTGACTCAAAAGTAATAACACAACCATTTTACGACAATGATGTTGTAACATTTACGTTAAACGTAAACGGTCATAGTTCTACTCAGACGACATCGTTTACTTCACAAACAACTATGACATCACACTATGACTTGAAAAGATTTTAAAGATATCAACTACCTGTTGATTGAGTTCAAAAGTAATCTGACAAGTCAAAACTTACCTCTTACGACACATTGGTTCACGTTTTCGTTAAATACTTATACTCGTTTTGGCAAATAAACCACTCGTAACCCGAGGTCTATATCTCTCTCCTCAAAAGATACTCTCTCTCTCTTTACTCCGAGAGTCATCTGAAAACCTGTAATCTTGTATCAAACTTGTTACCAAACAAATTATGATCAGTGCATCATTATTTAATAAATAAATCAAATCTCATAATGCTAGTATTAAATCGATAATAACATAATCATTTCCATAATTTCATAAATGACATTCAATATAATTCGTCTTTCCTTGACATTTATCTAAACATCATAATAGATTTACTTGTTTCCAAGTAAAAGTAAAAAGTATAGCAAGACAAAAATTAGGGATGTAACATTTCCAATTCGAGTGATTGCCTTTGTTAATAACATTGAGCACTATCTGTGAGTCACCTTCTATTTCCACATCTCTATATGTTGCCCTATAAGTAGCTTTCATGCCATCAAGGAACACTTCCCATTCTACATTGTTATTAGTTTTCACACCTAGATGCTTTAATCCACGTAATACATAAATTATTTTTTAAGATGTAACTTACTCCAACTAGACCTAAATTCCTTTTAAAAACACCATCAAAATTCAATTTAACCACACTTCTTAATACTATCTTTATCATTTTATTATTACCTTGTAATCTATTAAATGTTTCCTTGTGTTGCTTCTATAGTTATTAATATCTGAACTAATTCTATTGCCCAACATATATTTCACCAGTTATTCACTACCTCTCATTATGTTACCATATTCTATTGCTTAATATATACTATACTTAACCTACTCACTCAATTACATGACATTAAATTCCAACATGGCTAAAGGGGATGGGGACGTAGCTCGCATGATCAACTCCCCACTTATTTTTCCTTTTTCTTAGTAGTCCCCACCATGGACTATTGTAATCACTTAAAACTAATTTCTAGCTTTAATAAACCAATCAAAACAATTTATTTTTTCTTTCCTAAAGTTTCAAGAATGTTTTTCAATATTGAAATTGTGAGAAATGACAATAATAAATATTTTTCTTATATACTATTGGTTATGTAGGATGATTTGACAATTTTAAGACTTATTATAGAAGTACTTTAACTTTTAATTCATTATTTTCTAATTGGTTGTGATATCAACAACAATAATTATAGTTTGACATCATAGTATGATTGGAGATTTGGGAGCCCATTCTGTAAGGTAAGATTGGGGATTTAGTTTATATATGTTGGTACAATGATATAACTTGAAGAAAATGCATTTGTTGTTGGGAATTATAAAAGGGAGGTCCAAAAACACCATTCTGTACAATTTTTTTAATAAATTGGCAATCAAAACTCTTTTGTTCCTTGTGTGTGCCTCTACATTTTGCATATATGTCTACCAAGGTAGTGGTAATCACAACTTCTAATGAAATTCCTCTATCCTTTATACTTTGATGGATGTCCATATCTTGTTCCATGTCATGTCCCATGAAGTGTTCTGTTTTTGAATGTTGGTTGACTTGCAGATAAAACCATTGGGCTTTAAAAGATGGAATTCAATTTAAATTAAAGATTTAAATTACAAACCGACATCAATTATTGATGCTAAGGATTTCAAGGAGTTAAATGGAAATTAAAGATTTAAACCATACTATAGTATGTTGGCTGATCAAGTTTAAATAAATGAAATAATCCAAGGAGGCCGACTTATATATATATGCATAGAACGCTCCCTATTAATAAGACACAAGTCATATTTATTTGAATGTATGTGGAAGCAAATAAGATATTCTTATGAAGAAAAGTAAATTAACTCATAATTGAAGGTTGTGATTTATGTATGAAGAGAAGCATTGATTTAAAAGAAGTGCGATCATATAAGACAAAGATTTGAATATTAATAATTAATGAAGTGAAGCAATTAATAAAATAAGTAATGAGGAGGGATCAAAGAAAAACAACGATCAACACACAAAGACAAGAATTTGTTATAAGGAACAACAAATCGTATCAAAAGGGTGTAATGCATTCAAGAGTCATTTCCCTTGGGTAAAAGACACATCAATCCACAAAGGATGTCTCCTATGAAGAACATATGAATGTCGAATGAAGGAATGATTTGAAAGGCGGAATAGAAGGAAATATTTTTTGAATAAGAGCAAAATTAAAGAGAAGGAATAAATACTTTAGCAGAGATAAATCTGTAGACAGATCAACAATAATATATATATATATATATATATATATATATATATATATATATGCAATAGTAGAGAATTATCTGTTGCATCCATTCTACAATGATATTCTTCTATCATCCTAGTATTCCATCCCTCTATTATTATATCCTTCTACTCTTCTATCATTCTAATATTCAATTATTATATCACTCTTTCTTCTATCATTATATTATCCATTCTTCTATCATTATATCATTTTACTCTATCAATCTATCATTCATTTTATTCCATCATTCTATTATTATCTTATTTGTCATTCTATCCTTCTATCATACGATCATCCTATTCTTCTATTATTCTATTATTCTATCATTCTATCATTCAATTATTCTATCATTCGATTATTCTATCCTTCTATTATTCTATCATTCTATTATTCTATTATTGAATCATAACAAATTCAGAAATATATCTGCACTCAACAGACAAAGGCAGAATCAACAATCAATACATTTGCTTATGAGAATATAGCACTTATGTTTAAATAAATATTGTGGTATTCTTTATCATGATTGTTGTGTATAATGATATATTTATTGTTATATAATCTCTATGAATATGGATGTATTTAATTCTCATCAAGAAACCAAGGGTGAGAAGTTGAGGGAGAGCTGCTATATGATTCCTCACTAGGTACACCCCCTCATATGGATGGCAGAAGGCCACATGAGGCCAAGAGGGATGGTATATCCACTCTTGGGCTTAGGGTAGAGGATCGCTTCATGCACCCTATCATGACTCCTTAGGTTTGGCTATTGGATTAAGGAGTCCCAATCATAGGGAGGAGAATAAAGGTGGCAAGAAGGGGGAGAAATGCTATAGGATTCCTCACTAGGTACACCCCCTCATATGGATGGCAAAAGGCCACATGAGGCCAAGAGGGATGGTATATCCACTCTTG
The DNA here is from genome assembly GCA_027924645.1 of Cunninghamia lanceolata. Taxonomy (NCBI): domain Eukaryota; kingdom Viridiplantae; phylum Streptophyta; class Pinopsida; order Cupressales; family Cupressaceae; genus Cunninghamia; species Cunninghamia lanceolata. The sequence continues at coordinate 6,351,476 of BSBN01000175.1, read as the reverse complement.
GGCCTAGGGTAGAGGATCAATTCAGGCACCCTCATCCTAAACCTTTTTGGGTTGGACTCCATTAATGAATAAAGTATATCATATGATTAAGATAATGTTCCTAACCCTAGTAGGAAAGATCTATTTTATGAATTATGCTTTCAATGATTATCTAACATGATTGCGGGGTCTCAACAGAATCTATCTTGTTCAACAATTTAAACTGGTAAATAATATCGCTAACTCTATTTTATTTCTTGCTTTGCTTGGAATTGTGATTTTAAGGCAAAAACTAGGGCATTTACAAAAGGGGACATTACATTCTAAAGCTCCCATCCTCGCATAAGATACTAGCACACAACCAAATGTGAACTAATTAGGTTACAAATAGCCTAGATGAGCAATGCTTCTACACACCAACAACATTTATATTTTTGATTCGTTGTTAATATTTGGAATTAACAGCTCCATTATTTTAACCCATTCTTATTAATACTCTTGTATTGCTATTAATTTATACCATTTTTTGAAAGAATGTGATAAGTACTTTTCAATTAATTCTCTATTATTTTTTGTACTCTATATATAATTTGTAACATTACTAAATCTATGAGAAAGGATATGCGAGTGCTATCATAAAAAAAAAAAAAATTTGTAGCATTTCTTTCTTTGTAGGATCTGTAATTATTTCTTGAACTAGATATAATGTCAATATATTTGCACTCTTAGTCGTTCGAGTAGGTAGGGTAAAATTATAGTTAAACATGAACTATAGAGCTATAAACATTATAATATCTACAACTCTGTAAAGGATATAAAGTTTTGAGCAAGGTAAGTGCAAGAAGTTGGGTCCACTTTTTGGCTAAAAAGTGGAAGTGTTTTTCCTGAAAATCAAAGTTTGTCACAATTGGAGTAAAAATTTGAAGAACTTACACATATAATCTAAAGAAAGTCAATTAATATAAAATGTAGTATTTTGAGTCTAGTTTTCAAATATGTAATTTATTCCAATACCCAGATGATACAAATTAATTTTGCATAGGCTTGTACTAAAACCAATTTTTAAAAGTCATTTTTTTAGGACCATACCATGCACGTGTACGACAAACATAATTTGACCTAATAAAAGTATTTTTATAAATCTTTTTTGGGAAAGATGTGTATTATAGTGAAGTTTGATGAGGATATTTTTTAATATTTTCCAAATATTTTTTTATTAATTTTTTATTGGCCCTAATTGCTTATTTGGAAACCCCTCGTGTACAACCAACATAATTGAGCTAAACTAATCATAAAATGATTTATTTTTCATTGTGTAAAGAATGATGTGTAGATTAATGACATATAATTTATAAAAAAAAACTTTAAAAATTAAGTTATTAAAAAAATATTTAAACCTGACATTCCAAGTTTATGGACCAATTTTCTCATAAATTAAATAATAAACAATTCAAAATAAGTTGAATCATTAAAAAATTACATATTTGAAAACTACACTTCATCATCTATAATGGGTTTTAATTTCGTAAAATTTTTTAGAAAAAACGTCATCAACCATATTGGTAAAGTTAGTCTTTTCTCTTGTTATGAACATGGACTTGTACTTGCAGTTCCAAGGCTAAGGGCCGGATTACCATGCCTTTCCTGAGCCTAAAACCAAATGAAAAATTTGGGTTGTGGTTTTAAGCTTTTAGGAACGGGTACCCGTTCTAAAAATAATAAAAAAACAAAATGGGTACCATTCTAAAAAACAATAAAAAACAAAACGGGTACTTGTTCTAAAAAATAATAAAATACAAAACAGGTACCCATTCTGATTCTAGGCTCAGGTGCCCATTCCTAAACGGCTACCCATTTTTTAAAAAATGGGTACCCATTCTTGTTAGGATTTTTTGGCCCAACGCTTCCCCTATATGTGGACCCAACTTCTTGCTTTTACCTAGCAGTTGTGTTAAAATATTTCAGGTAATAAAAGTCTATTGGAACTTTATTAGACTTTGTTCTAATTAGTCCTCAGTTATTTTTATCATGCTTTCACTGGTTCTTGATTTATTCATGTGTGGGAAGATATGAGATTATTTGAATCTCTTTACATGATCTATGTTTTTTAACCTCCTTACCAAATTGAAGTTGAGCATGGCTTCTTTTAATTCAGGTTACTTGGAGTATGTTGATCAAAGCTAGAATTCCCATATGATTTTATTGTTTTTGAAGTTATAACATGATTCACATTCCTCTATCCCTTATGCTCCCATTCTGGGACAAGTTGGGAGTAGGCCACCAAAACCATACCCAATCAAATCACATTTGGCAAAGAATTAAATTATTTTCTAATGTTTATTCATATGCATATTGCATATGTTGGTGCATTGAAGCACTACTCATCCACCTTGTCTGCAACATGATCAATTCACATTTGGTGGCATGCTCACAACCTATGTAGGATGGGAGCTTTGGAACAAGATATGGACATCCATCAAAGCATAAAGGATAGTGAAATTTCATCAGATGTTGTGGTTTCCACTGCCTTGGTAGACATGTATGCAAAATGTAGAGGCACATACAAGGCACAAAAGAGTTTTGATTGCCAATTTATTAAAAAACTATATATAACAGTGTTTTTGGACCTCCCTTTTATAATTCCTAGTAACAAATGCATTTTCTTCAAGTTCTTTTTAATTGAATATTAAAAAACCATTACTCCAATTACAACAATAGTTTTCTCATCTCAAGCTTTGAGGACAAATCTTTTTAATGGAGAGGGCATATTAGGATCCATCATCCTAACTCTTTACTTTTGTATTACTTGATATTAATAAAATCTTAGATGTGTATTCTTTGTAAGTTGTCCCTTTCGCTAATTGTAATTATCCAACATGTATGGGAAATGGTGGTTCTCTTTAATTGGAATGGTAGTTCTCTTTAATAAATTAAGTAGAGGGCTTAGGAAAAGAAAAAATCATCTATTAAATATTTTGTACTGAACATTGCTCAAAGGAGGTTTCCCCCTTGAAGAGTCCCACAATATTTTTTAATGTGATTTTGTGCTCTTTTTACTTCATTTATAGGGCATATTCTCTATATTTCTGTTATTGGACTAATTTGTTACAAGAAGGATCATAACATCCATGTTCTATTATCAAAACATTAATATATGCCCTCCACTATAGCATGAGAACCATTACTATGATCAATGCAATCCCCTATTATTGTAGCATGATCTTGTCTCCTCATAGGTGCTAGAGCTAGAATTTAAAGCTATTTGTTATAAGTGCAAGTATGAATTATTTTCCCAACATTCTATTTTCTATCTAGGTGGTTCACAAGATTTATACCTCACAAGTGATAGCTACTCGTACCTTAGGGGTAGTTGTAATGCCAGAATCAACAAGCAACAAAATGATGATTCAACAAGCAAACAACATAACTACAATGCAATATCCTAGCACAACCAATGACAAGAATTCAAGGATGTTATCCCCAACAATCAAGTCTAACCAATCGACATTCAAGATTAAGAGTATAGTCAAAACCCTCTTGGATCAAAATCTCAACAAGATCATCATTTAGCTACTCAAGGTTCCTCCCAAGCAAGTTTAGGGATAAAATTACTGGTTGAATCTCACTACTCTCTTCCCTTACTTTCCCTATGCCTGCTTGCCCTCATAATCTTTTGTAACCCTTCATAGCTCACTGTGTTGCTGACTTGCATTTCCCTTCTTGTCTCTTACATACAGGAAAAAGAAATTTGGGTTACCTAGTAGGACTGTCTCAAGCTCCAAGTGCAATGTGTACGCCTCAGGAAAAACTTCCTCAACCCACAAAGTAGAACTAAAGTTATTAACTAGCATTGGTACAAAATTGGCAAATATATCATATTCTGAAAGAGCCAAACAAATTCATGCATGAACAATTCCCTCAACAGGTACATGGAAATGGTCATCAGTAGCTATCAACCATGTAGTTCCAATATAATATTCTCATTGATCTTTGTGGGATGGTTTCATCAAGATTTTTTAAAATCTTGATTTCCATGACTAGATATTTAGGATGATGCAAATCCTGGGTATGAAAGAAAAGTGTACATGGTTGCCAGTGGTGGATCAATTTAATGGTTACCATGGATGAGACATGGGTACAAATATAGGAAGAGGGAGGGGGTGTATTGGGGTATAGATATAATCTCATACGCCATATGTGGCCATGCCATTTTTAAATTTTAAAGATCAAAATCAACTATCACTAGCAATCACACCTTAGTGAGCAATGGGTACGCAGAAAATGATTGTAGAAAAATGTATATTGCACATTAAAAGTAAATTAAATTGCTCAATTAAATTCCAAGGAAGCTTATTATAGTGGTTTCCATACACTTGGTATGTAACATTCCAATCTGAATGCAATAATTAACTTTTCAAAAATAATTGCAAATAATTGACAATTCATTATATTCTTTTTTTTGTTTGATCACGAGAAGTAAATAAAGTACATTTATGATTACATAATAATTGTTTAGTACAATATCTGAAGGTCGCATTACTTCCAACTTACAACTTTATACAATTACATGAATATAATGAAGTAATGTCTTCAGTATCACAAGTCTTTGACAATTCAACTACAGGAGGGAGAGCATCACTCGAGCATTTTTCCTCCAACCACAGACCAGTGGTCCCCCACTCATCTTCCTACTGGAAGTGGCCCTACCCTTCATGAGGGTATAGATAGTAAGAATCAACAAGATTCGACATGCCATCTGAGAACTAATGTTGTGTCCTAGAAAAAATAATTGGTTATACAACTTCTAGTCTACCTCTAGATATATACAACCAATCTGAATTTTCATGTAGACAAGGACATGGTGAACCGGCAATGCAAGTAGTGATTTTGCATTACTTTGGCCAAAGTTTCAAAATAAATGTGTCATCTATTCACACACCCCTTTCTCGACTTGAAGACAAACATTCTTCTATTCTTGTCAGATATGCATAGATTAATGATAAATCAAGATAACTAAAGTTATTACCCTATACCTATCTAATTGGCATTACCAATATACCTTCTACTAAAGGTCGAATAGATAGTTATAGGATAAGAGCCTGGATGACTTAAATTCATGCATTGAGTCCCTCTTTGCATCCTCGCAATCTCGGGTCTTTGACATCCATCAACTACTCAATTTTTAGTCAACCATGATTTTATACTCAAGGAATAGACAAGTTATTTTGATATAAATCATTCTTTATGTGACTAAGTATTGGTTTAAACCTCCCTTAAGTATTTGTAACTTCTCCTTGAAGTTAGAATACTCAATCACATAGATCGTATTTAATACATCTACCTCGGGAACTATAGAGGTCTATAGTGCAAGTTTAATCATATATTTCACCAATATTAAGCAAGGTCTCATTGTCTTCTCAACCAAGATCAAACTACCTTTATTTGAAGTTTTTGTCAAACTTAAGAACTTGTATGGATCCACAAGACATATTTCAATCTGAAAATCATATTTGTATATTATTTGAAGTTTACTCTAAACTAGAGTTCTTACTTCAAAAGAAGATTTTACTAGGTGAGAAGATTCTCAAGACGTATTTATGGGTATATAAAGATATATGCATGCCTATACAATATGTATATACTCATAAATAGATCCTTTCTTGTTTATTACACGGAACTTCTCAACTATCCAGTAATTTATGGCAATTTTGTATACTCTTTATTGATGTTCATGTCTGCTATGTTTCAGCTAAGATAAAGTATTTGTTTGTATATGCCTTTATAAAGATAAGTGTTCATATCAAATGATCATATTATTGCCAAGATAAAATCAAATATTCATATCAAATGGCCATATCACTACCAAGATATAGGTAATACATATTTAACTATTTGCTATTCACAACCCAGATAAAGATAATACATGTTAAGCTATCAACTATTCATAGCAGAGATAAAGATAAAACATATATCTATTGGCCATTCATAGCCAAGATAAAGATAATACATATATCTATCGGCCTTATACATGTGCATAAGTAAATACATAGTTGTCAATCTTTACAGGTACATAAGTAAACACATAACTTTCAACCTTTACAAGCACATGAGTAGACACATAGCTCTCAGTCTTCTACAGGTTCAAGATTGAATACATACAATATTGATCTACTACAGGCTCATGCAATGAATACATATAAATATATCAGCCTTTGACCATAGCCAAAGCAATGTATCATACCAAAATAAATGGAGTATGCACAGTTCGACGCCTTTATATGTATCCATTTAAGAAAGTATATACAATATTGATGCCTTTAACACAAAAGGAATAAAAAAATTTAAAGTTTTAGATGCACACTTGCCTCCTTTTGGAGGATTTGGGACACCGACACCTTTATAGAGGTTATCCCTACAACCCACGATGGTCTATCCTCTCCCTGTCCTTCTATTCTTGAAATACTAACACTATAAGTTGAATTGGATACTCCTAATTCATTGTCTGACTTGTGCATATATGAGAAAGAGTGAAGTTTTTTTTCCATTTAAAATAAGCTTTCTCCTCCATAACCACCTGTGACCTCTCTTTTAGGCATGCCTTAATTTAGGCAAGATGGATCTTACTGCTCCCCTCCTCCACTTTCCACTCCCCCTAGAATCTAGGAAGGCACAATGGAGATAAAACATCTTAAACCTTATAAAAGTTTATCCTTTGCTAGCAAACTAGTCATTCTATTAAACCTTGACTATGTTTAAAACAATTTAAATGTATACAATGGTAAAACAAAAGGAGTTAAGATGTAGTATAAATGTTAAAATATGCATCCAAAGGGTAAGCATCAATGATAATATCCTTTAAAACTGACTTACACAACTTAGATCTTACGACTAGAAATAGACTTGATAGGTTGACTTCTCGTGTCAACTAGATAAACATATGCGTAAACAATCTTTTTAAATACCGACGTCAAAAATAAAATTGTCGACGCAATGGGTGACAACCTCACACAAGTAGAAGATGATCACAACATTTAAAGCATCATTCATATGATCGAAAAACATAAGATGAAGAAGCACACCACAATAGACATAACCTCTAAGTGAGTGTGTGAGTTCCTAATGGCACATCGATCGCTTTTCTCTCATGATCTATTTCCCTCTCTCTAGTGATGCTCTCCCTCCTCATCTGAGAGGGGAACACTATCCCTGCATTCACCTCATTCACACGACAAGTAGTTAGTCTATTTCATAAATCAATTAAATGGAATAATAATATTTCACATAACATTTTAGTGCATATTAAATAATGTAAAATAAACTCATTTTCTAGGCTAGTATAACTTCACATCAACATATTTATTTCTCTTTCTAACTAGAAGTTTCTGAAATAAAATGATTAAATAAGTTTCTTAAAAATGGGGTGTAACATATCTCCCCCTTGAAGATCATCATCCTTGATGATTGAGTTTTTATCAAAACAAAATTTTAACAGATAAATTCTTTCAAACATCAAGTTTGCATAAATAGGCGTAGAAATTTCTGATAGAAATCATTGCAATCTTCCCAAGTGGCACTATCTTCAGAGTATTGGTCCCACTAGACCTTGCACTGTGTAACTTCTCTGTTATGCAAGTGGAGCTTGCAAACTTTAAGAACTTTGAGAGGCTCAATCATGACCATTCCTAGATCCTGTACTTGAAGATCATTCCAATCAAGTATGTGATTAAAACCAGATTCATATTTATTTAAATAAGATATATGAAAAATATCATGCATTCAAGAAAGAGTCAAAGGTAGAGCTATTCTGTAGGCAACCGGATTGATTACTTCCAGGACTTCAAAAGGTCCCACAAATATAGGTGTTAGTTTGGAAGACTTTCCAAACTTAATAGGGCTTTTATGTGGTCTGACTCTTAAGAGAACCTTATATCCTACTGAAAATAGTCATGGAGTATGCTTGGCATCAACATAACTCTTTTGTCCATCATTCGCTTCTGCTAATCTTTTCCTAATAGTCTAATTTGCTCTTCCATTTTTGACAACATTTTTGGTCCAAGGCAAATCCTATCTTTTAGCTTATCCCAGCTTATAGGAGTTTGACACTTTCTACCATACAATACTTCAAAAGGAGCCATTTTTATTGTTGAATGATACGAATTATTATAAGCAAATTCAACTAATGGAAGGTACTCCTCCCATTTATATTGTTGATCCATGTAGTACGTCCTCAACAAATCTTCCAGTACTTGATTTACTTTCTCTGTTTGACCATCTGTTTCCAAGTGATAGGCTGAACTTATGTTTAACTAAGTCCCAAGCACTGAGAATAAGGTTTGCCAAAACCTTGATGCCATCCACACATCTCTCTCTGAGATAATCTTTTCAGGTACTCCATGCAATCTGAAGAGCTCTTGCATGAATTTCTTGGCAATTATAGGTGCTCCATCTGTAAGGTTTCCAAGAATAAGATGAGCTACCTTAGTTAGTATATCTACCACCATGAGGATTACATCATGTTTGTATCATGACATGGGCAAACCTTGAACAAAATCCATGCTAATCACTTGCCACTTCCACTCAGGAATTTCATGAGGATACAAAAGTCCTACTGGATGTTGATGTTTAGCCTTAACTCACTGACATTCAAGACATCCTGCCACAAATATTACAACATCATTCTTCATTCCTTTCCAGAAATACAGTGGCTTCACATCTGCCAAGAGTTTTGTCACTCCTAGGTGACCTGAGTAAGGTGTAAAATGTGCTTCTTTCCATACAATGTTTCTCAAGTATTTCTGATTTGGAACATACATTCTGTTTTTGTATCTCAAAAGTCCATTGGTCTCAAAACAAAATCCTCCATATCTTGCATCTTGAGGATTCTTGGATAGGGCTTTCAGGACTTGTTCATAATATTCATCTCTTGCTGAATTTTTCAATACTTGACCTCAGAAATCAGAATGTACTATCATCATTGTCGCAATATGCCTTCTACGGCTTAAGGCATCCGCAACTCAATTTTCCTTGCCCTTAGTATAATTAATTTCAAAACCATATTCAAATATAAGTTCCAACCATCTTCTTTCCCGTGCACTGAGGTTTGGTTGGGTAAAAATATATTTTGAAAACCTTGATTATTAGATTTAAGCTCAAACCACTTACTAAGAAAGTAGTGCCTCCATACCTGGAGAGCATGTACAATTGTTGCTAGTTCCAAATCATGCAGAGCATAATTTTTCTCATATGGCCTCAACTTCCTGGATTCATAGGCCACAACCTAACCTTCCTTCATAAGTACGCCATCTAATCCTTCTCTTGAAGCATCAGTTACAACAACAAAAAGACCTTCTGGGTCTGGAACTCTGAGGATCGGTGCTGAAGTCAACTTCTCTTTAACGATATTGGAGGCCTCTTCACATTTTTTTGACCATTCAAAATGTTTTCCTTTCCTTTGCAAAGAAGTGATGGGGTGGGCAATTTTTGAAAAGTTCAATACGAACTTTCTATAATATCTTGCCAAACCCATAAAACTGTGTACTTCATGCACGTTTTTAGGTGTAGGTCATTCTAGAATAGCCTTTATTTTTGAGGGATCTACTGCAATTCCTTTTGCAGAGATAATATGGCCTAGGTACTGCATTTCTTTCTAGAAGAAGGTGAATTTGGATAGTTTCCCATATAATTTGTGCTCTCTTAGGCGTTGTAGAACTATCTGCAAATGCTGGAAGTGTTCTTCCTCATTCCTAGAATATATCAAAATATCATCTAAGAAAACCAACACAAACTTGTCTAGACAATCCCTAAAGACGCTATTCATCAGGTTCATGAAAGCTATTGGGGCATTGGTTAACCCAAAAGGTAAAATCGTAAATTCATATTGCACATACCTTGTTCTGAAGGTAGTTTTGTGGATGTCCTCATCCTTCAATTTCAACCAATGGTATCTTGACCTTAGGTCAATTTTTGAGAACATAGCTACACCACACATTTGATCAAAGAGATCATCTATGTGAGGTAGAGGGTATTTATTCTTTATCGTTGCCTTATTAAGCATACGATAATCGATACATAAACGTAGGGTACCGTCTTTCTTCTTGACAAAAATCACTGGTGCTCCCCATAGCGAAACATGGGGTCTAATCAACCCTTTTTCTAACAACTCTTGAAACTGAGCTTTTATTTCCATCACTTTTGTTGTGGTCATCTAATATGGTGCTTTAGACTGATGGTGATAGGTTGTCATTTGATGTCAAAAGTGTGTCTTGCAGGATCTTGGGTTGATCAGGAGTTTAGTCAGTGTGAATGTTTGGTCATCAAGGTTGGAACAAGGATGAGTTGATTACAAAATATCAAGACAGAACAATGAAATGATCTTTGTTTGAAGTTTACAGATGCAGATATTACTGGCATACTCTGTATCAAGGTTGTTGGTTTCATGAGTGGTTTGGTATGCAATTGATCTACATTTGATATGGTGTGATCTCACTATTTAGTAGCATAGTCTTCATTTGATCTCAGTTGTAGTTGTGAGTTGATCTTCATGCAATCAGTGTTTACTTCACAGTGTTTGTTCCATGATAGTATATTCATGTTTGCAATCTCTATTCCCATGATGGTATGCTATGTTTGCAAGTGATGAGTAGTCTTCATGTTGGTATCCTCAGGATCTTACGTGTTGAGTTTATCTTGTATCAGGAGAATGTTATATGGCAGAGGTATGTATTAAGAAGCTATATCTTCCTTGAGTTAATTATGATGTCCTGTGATCAATCTTGGAGTTGATTCTTAGGGAAGATGTTCAAGATATGTGTTGAGTTATCAACAAGTCTTAATTCTTCATATAAGGTGCTTGCCAGTTACAGTGACATATTAAAGTATTGTCTTCACTATATGGTTAAGAGAATCTCAGTGGAACAATATATGATGCTTGTGCTTCAAATGTTGAATATTCATAATATAGGAGTTCATGTTGCTTGGAGTTGATTTGAGAAGTTGAGTTGTTCATGGTTTGGACTGTGTAGGGGCATCAATTTTTAATTCTTGAGGTTTGTTTTTGGAGGCATCTCCTATTTAGGATGTGAGCATAAGAGAACAAAAATAAGTCCTAAGTTCAGTCTCAAAGCTCATCTCATAACCGTCACTCACCAAATACACTTTAAGTTATATTGGAATGTTGACTTGTGATTAAAGGTTTATGACTTAAAAGTCACCTGCCAAAGAGTTTCTAAACATTTATCAACCGGCCCCTTGACAATGATAACATGGAAGACCGGTCATCGGTTAATATGGTTGAGCGGGAATATAAACGTTGAAATGATTTAAAGGAAACAAAACAAGTTTTGAGCCCGATGCATGGTTGATAAGAAAAAGGCATCGAATTGCCTCTTTTAGAGGAGCTTGTAAAAAGCCGCTCCCCAAGCCTTTTATGGCTTTAAGTTTTTTTAGAAACTTTGTTTAATTTCTAAAGTGGTCGGCCCATACCACGTTTAGATTTTTTTAAAATGGAGATTTTTAATTTTAAAAGAAAGCTATCAATTTCTTTTTTATGGTGATAAGTCTTTTTTAAAATTAGAAATTTTTAATTTATCAACTCTAAGAGATGTTTCTAAGGAGATTTTTTGAAGGCATATATTTGTGAAGAACTGGAGATGTTTTTTTGCAAAATGAAGAATATCTTGAGACATTGGCTAGATTTTTTTGAAGAAGTTCTTTGCAGAGAAAATGGGATTTATGGAAGATGATAATGTGGATTTGATTTTTGACAGAGGATAGATTGATTTGTTGTGGGATGAATTAGAGAATTTTTGGAGAAGGTGAAAATATATGCAAGGGAATATAAAATTGCACATAGAAGAATATCAAGGATATTTGTTTTTGAAATTGAATATCTTTTTTTAATGAAATTTTATACAGCAGCAAAATGATTTTTTGAAGATTTTTATTGTAGAATTTGAGTTTTTTTGAAGACATTTTTTTCTTACAGGAAGATCAAGAGATGAATTTTTTGAAGGAACAAAATGTTTTTATTAATTATTTTGTGAGCAGGGTATTGGATAAAGTTTTTAGCTTTGAAGATAATATTTACAAGAAGAGAATATGAAAAGATTCATTTGAAGACATTGAAGAAAATAGGAAGTTGGATTTTGAATCTGAAGGGTCATTTGCAGAGAAAATGAAATATTGTAATTTTTGCTATGTGAAGTTTCTGAAAAGAATTTCCAGGTGCTTCAACAAGACTGAGGAAGATGGAATAATATGTTTCAGATGCAAAGTCAAATTAACTTTGTTACACGGGATTGATTTTCTTTTGACGAATATGAAAGGTCATATGAAAATGATTTTGCAGATTGTTGAGAGATTTTTTATATTAATTGGCTTCACATTGACAGAGGTGGTGTGTGTAGAATTGAACAGAGAAATGAAGACATTTTCTAATAAATCCTTTTGAAGAGAAAAGAATAATGATAAGATGATACTGGGTTTGTAATGCAGAGATAATCAGCTGAATTGTTATGCAGGTGTGAAGGAATTGAGAATTGAATGGAAACAGAGTATCCCTCTGATTTGGTTTATAACTTCGATTGGTGATTTGGTTTGCCAGTGAGGCATTGTATTAGCCAGTGAGGCTTGTAGGTCAGTGTGACCTTAATATTTGTTAGTGAGACAATTTGTATTGCCAATGAGGCATGTTTTTCAGTTAAGCTAGTGAGGCAATTCTGGAGTGGTTTTTCTACCCCTGGAGGGTTTTCCACTCGTGCAATTCTTGTGTCTTGATCTTCTCTCTGTGGATATATGTTTTACTCATGAGTTTTTGTTTTTCATTCTCAATTATGTGCACATGTATGTGAGAAATCAATGATAGCTCTCTCTCCTTGTACTCTGCAAGTTAAAGTTTGTAAAAAGATTAGAAATTTCACACAACATTGATTCACCCCCCCTCTCAGTGTTGTCCTTGACTCCTACATAGACACTGGTTCGGAACCAAGAATGATATCAATTGAAAAGTCAAAATCCCTCTTTGGGGGCAGACCTAGGAGGTCTTCAAGAAATATGTCCTGACAATCACGAAGAAAAGGATATTCTTCCATTGAAGGTTCCTTTAATTTACCCAATGCCTCACCATTTTCATTTAATTCTTCCATCTTGACCGCAAACATTTGACAGCCCTTTTGTCTAGCTCTCTTCAATTGCATGGCAAAAATTTGCCTAATTTTCATTTTATGTTGGACTCCTTGGATAAAGGCTACATTTCCAATGTCATCCAGACATTCTATTGACTTGGTAAAACAATCCACTTTCACTCTATGTTGCCATAATCATTTCATTCCTAGGATAACATCATAAGGTCCTAAAGGGGATACATACAAGTTAACTAATGTTGAAAAAGTTGGTAGGTTCAATTTGGCTTCAAACATGCTTTGCTCTACCTAAGCTCTTATCTGGTTTGCATATTCTACTGACCATGGCTTAGCCATGAAACCAGCTTGTCTAGGAATTTTACTGAGTATCCTAAGAGTTATGAAATTTTTAGTGGCACCTATGTCTATAAGAATGGAAACTTGAATTCCAAAAAAAGTACCTATAGTCTCGATGGGGGTGATCTGATATTTTGCCTAGTGATTATCTAGAGTGGCATGAATCCTCTGCTGGAAAGTATTTTGTTGAGATGGCAAAGGGTTGCCATGATGTAGGTTCCCTTGGTTCTTGTTAGGACATTGGTTCGCATAGCAGAGTCACCTCCACATGTGAAACATCCTCCAGGGGGTCCTTTCTTTCCCATAGAATGATTGGGATTATCGCCATTCCTTCTAGAATTGTTATCCTTATTCCCATCCTTGGGTTCATTTTTGTTATTTCTAAAACCTCTTCCATGGTTCTTTCCTTTAGTCTCTCGATTTCTATTTTTCTTCTTGAAGAATGTAGATGAACGTTTCCAATTGAACTTCTTAAATGATTTCTGCCAATATGCCTGTTACTAATTTTTTGTTCACACTTAAAATTAGTTGGACCTAAGTGTAATTGTTTAGAAGTGATAAAAGAAAACTTTGAGTTATGCATTCATTGAACAGTTGATGCCTTGATAGAGTAGAAAAGAATATCCAGTTGTCAGGAGAACCCATCAGTCCAATCAGGACTGATAAGTTATCATGATAAGAGAATTGATTGTCAAGAAGTCAAGCATTCAAGAAATACAATTGTTCTACACAATTTGATCTTTCAGGAGTTATAAGTTAAATTGATTATTCAGTTAATCAGTTTTGAATAAAAGAAAGAAAGATATTTTGTTTTGCACTATTATTTCATATCATGTTTTGAACATACATTCAAGTATCTGTTACTTTATCTCATTCATTGATTGAAAAGGAAATACATATACATCATATGCATAGAGAAATTAACTGATCATGTTTAAAAGAAGTGTTCAAATATGTCCCACACAAGTCGTGGGAGTAACTAGACTGAGCAATTGCAGACATGCAAGCTATGCATCTGTTCAATAAAAGAGAAAGAAATGAACACATGATAAATTTAAACATCCATCATTGCCTGATGATGGAGATTGCTGTTGAGGTCAGCCTTCAAGTCTTCAGTCTTCAGTCTTCACTCCAATCCATCATCAGTTGAACCTACAAAATTTTGGGAATAGCCCTGTTAGTGCTCCAGATGTTTAAAATTATCACATGCTTTTATCAAATAGAGACATCTACTTATCACATCATGCATTCAAATGAGAAATTAGATCAGATATATGATACAAATCAGGAAGAAATCATGAAGAAAATCAATCAATGCTATCAGGTACTTTTTTATGCTAACTTGTTTGTTCACTGTGCAAGTATAGGACAAGTTTTGTTGTTGATTTGAAGACAAATAAACATGTGGATTAAATGTGGCTCCCACAAGGGTTTGAGCCTAGCATGTTTCTTTTCATTTTTGAAAAGAGTATCAGAAAAGACAGGATGCATCATTCTAAAGCTATATCATGCATCATCTAATCAACTTACAGAAAATATATGTCATCATGGCATTATTACAATTGATTGGAGCAAATCAGAGTAACATGATTGAGTCAAGATTGACAAAAAATAAAATGCAGAAATCATATTACAGTCATCCAGGCTACAGGAGCCATCTAAGGTATTCAGAGTGATCAAGTCAGCTGAAAGATATAAGTTATGCCTTTGAAAGAGACAAATCAAATCAGCAAGGCATCCTTAACTCTAAGCTGACATATGGCAGTGTGGAAATGCAGTCATGAATATATCACTGCCATGGACCAATAACTGGGTAGTCATCAATGCCTTAGAACTTCAAACCATCAAGGTACAAGGAGATAAAGATGAAACAGTTCAAGTGAAGCAGTACTCTATACCAGGTATTTCTCATATTGTTATCATATTGTTAAAGATGTTCAAAGTTTAACAGTTATATCACATTCAAGTTGCAAGTGTGTCATAGAGACAATCAAGCAAAATGCCACATGGAACAACAGATGAGACAGCCTACAAGGCAAGACAATCATATATACACTATGCCAACTTGACTGTCATAAAGGAAAACCTCACAAGAATATATGAGATAAGTGTAGCAATCACATGCTAGAGGCCAAAGATGCAAATGACAAATACATACAACATGCTCTCTAAAGAGCATTCATCAAATGATAAAGACCGTTACTTAGTACCAGAGATCTTATAACAAGAACAAGCTAAGAGCAGCATACATATATCATCACTGACATGACAGTCAGATACAAAGTCAAAATGAAGAGACCGTCATGTCTAGAGCAAAGAAGGATTCAAATACATAGATACTACAGGTGTATTTAAAGAATGCATAACAACCAAGGAGAGATAAGAACATGTTATCTATGCTACAGGTGTACCTAAAGAATACCACAAACAGGCAAGGAAAGGATATCATGATATCTATGTTATAGTAGAAAGACAGTTATACAAGTTTAGGAGATCATCACACATGACAACAGTCCATCATCTTACAGTTGGCAGGCAAAATAGATTCAAGAGTTTGATATGCAAATAAGCTAAAGAAGTCATTTATACTACAGGAGAGCCTTCCAGAAGTGTCAATGTATGATACAGATGGAGGTAAATGATAACAATCAATCATACAGAATATCAAAAGACTTGTTATCATACCCAGCACACATAGTCAAGAGGTTTCAGACAAAGAAGAAATACAGTCATAGCCATGCCAGAAGAACAAATCTTTCATGATAAAATGTATACTCATCTGCAAATTAAACAAGGTCTTTTCAAAGAAATTTCAAACCCTTATTTCTTTTTGCACTTACAAAAAAAAGAGAGCAGTGAATACCACAGGAGGATGGCCATGATAGATAGAAGCCTTGAAAGTACAAAATGAGCAAACCCTTGACAGGAAATTTCAAACCCTTGTTGTTCTCCTCACTCACAGACAAAAGAGATAAGAGTTAGCAGTGAAAGAGAATGGCCATGACAATGCAAAGAGTTTTTTGTGCAAGGAGGGTTGAAACCCTAGTTTCAAAACTTACAAACCCTAAACAATCTACACATTTTGGTGCCTGTATACAGATGGAGCATGGTCATGGCAAGGTGGAGGCCTTGAAAATGCAAGAAGATAGAAAACCCTCAACTTAAAATCTCAAACCCTCAAGTTTTCTGCATCTACAGACAAGTCAAGACTAAAAAGAGACATATACAAGCATACCCAACAGTGATAAGACATTTTTTGCCAAAAAATGCAATACCCATGTCTACATACAGCCCTTGTCATTTTTTCAAATTGTAAAAAGAGACAAATGAAGCTACAAAGGATGAAGAATGACAAGTACTTACCTCATTTTGCTGACAGGAAGAGAGATCTATCCACGGCCTCACAGTGGCTTTAAGCTTTCAAAAATAGGTGAAGAGTTGCAAAGAGAAAAGATACAAAAACAAGAAAGAAGGTATTAAAGAATGTACAGCATATGGAGATAACCATGAATGAAGAAGGAGGCCGCAACCATAAGAGAAATAAAGCTATAGATATCAATAAACTGCCTCATATGAAACTCAAGTTGTATTACCTTCTTCTTTACAATGCAGAGTTGCAAATATTCAACCAAGAAAAGCCATTGAAGGGAGTAAAAACTAGAGTCATGATGAAGACATTCAAACCCTAAGCCAGCAGGATGCAATTGCAGAGCGTCGAAGAAGGAATACCAAATGAAGATGAGCAGTTTTAGGGTTATCTCTTTACTTTTGTTCGAAGATTCTTTTCTCAAGTGTGATTTTTGACTTCACAAAAACAAATAATTACCTTATCCAAGAAGTGCCCGTGGTCAAGACTTTGGTCTTGAAAGATCCTAACCATCATAACATGGAGTGGCCGACCGACATGGCTTATGACTTGATTTTTATTAAGTCAAGAGGGGTCGTATAATGAGAAAGCAATGCCTTATAAACTTTTTAAAGTTTCCTTGATGGTCGAACAAATAACATGGTCAAAGATACACATGCTAATCAAATTCCTTGTCTTTTTGCAAACATCCAAAGGTAAGGATCCTTTTTTATTATGCATGGTGGCAAACAAAGCCAAGAAGAGTATGTTTTTAGACATGGCATGCATGAGGACAGAGCAAGGTGGCAGACAAGGTGAACAAATATGAAGGTGCATTTTGATGCATGGGGTTTTTATGCATGGTGGAGTTGTAAGTTTTTTCTTGATATTAAGTTGCATATGGAGATATAAGGTAGCTTTAAAATATAAATGATATATATGTGCACTAAGGCATCAAAGGCAGTCATAAGAGTTATATGCATACTGCTTTGTGCATGGAGTATTTTGATGCATGGAGTGACTTAAGATTATTATCTGCAGAGAGAAGTAATGTTTTCTCATTGATCTTGGAGTGATAACGGTAAAAAAAATTGCCTTAATGTGTATTTGAATCATGCAAAATAGGGATATTTTCTCACATGGAGGTATAAGGAGTTTTTCTTTTTTCTTCTAAGTCCTATTTGTGCTCATATCATGCACAATAGGCAAGTGTAATTGAAGTAATAAGGAGTGATATTTTTTCTTCTAATCATGCACGATTTTACAAAGTTATTAATTGTAAATAAATAATAAAGTAATATTTTCCAAATTACTTTATTATTTTCCACAAGTTGTAACCGATAATAAAGTGATTATTCTATTACTTTATTATTTACTCACAATCAATTTTGCTCATGCAAAATGATTAGTTGAGTTAACTAGGCCACCTAGGGGGTTTTGCATGATTTTTAGGAGTATTTTTAGGGTTCTTGGTCAACTTTTTGGTCAAGCATATGGAGAGGCCCAAATTGAAACTATTTTTACTCAATTTGTGGCAGTTTTAGACCCTAATTTTTAAGATTTTGGAGGTTGCTCAAGAATGTTTATTTTTAGAGGCAGTTATCTGCAAGTCCATATTTTTTGCATGCCTCTTGGAGAGAGCAAACCTATATATTGTAAAGCAAAAGTTTGTTTTTGCTAGTTCTTGATTTTCATTTTGATTCATACAGATTGGAGAATTATTGTAGCTCATTTTTACAGTTTTATTGAGAGATCAATAGATTACAGGTCATACTTTTGTCTTCTTTGTAGAACTTTCCTTTGTTTTTCTGAAATCAATTAAATTACCTTTCCTTTTAGTGTTGTTAATGAAGTGATTTTGATGAAATTTTGTTGTGTTTTATCATTAAACCTTTAAAATTTATATCTCACTTCCTTGCTTGCAGCATTAAGCATATATTCATCACAAGTCTTAGGTTGTGTTAACCAGAAATAGTCTTTTGAGTTGTGAACAAACCATTTCCTTCATAAAAGCCTATTTTCAAACCTTCCTTAGAATCATTATGTGATATTTATGCTAAGACTGGATTGTTTAAAAGTCAGATTTCTGGTTAAACATTGTGGATTAAATTGCATTATTTTATCCAAATCAAGTGCATCACCATTTTTACCTTTAGTATTCATTTAGTTTCTTTCTTCCCTTTTCCAAAATAGTAAGAACATACATCTCAATAGAACATTTGATGGGAACCAGCCCACAATCTGGAGGTCTAATTTCATCATAGGGCACCCACAACCTGAAATTAGTCCCACGTTACACAGAATTGCAGTGCTTCATCAGCCTTGCGTACGGGTGCAATTCCCAGTGATAACAGTTTTTGGCACGCCCGGTAGGACTTTGAACTAATTTTTAGTTCAAAAGGACTTATTTCTTTTTGTTGTTTTTGGTATGAACACCAGAATTCCAGCCTTTTAGAGGTTCATTATCAAGTACTTGGCGACTCTAATACTTTGATTTTTTTAGATCAGATCTTGCAGCCTATGAAAAAATATCAAACAAGGTCAAGTAAAAATTCTGAGAAGAAGCATAATCAGTTATCTCCACCAAAGAGGAGAATAAAAGAAAATAAAGAGTCCAACACAACAGATTCATCAGTTGTTTCAGATCTGCCAAGTACACATCCTGAATTTGCTTCACATCATAATCCATTGTTTGCAAGTTTATCAACAGAATTTTTTAGTTGTCCACCAGCAAGCCCAAGAGAGCAGATTCCTCTTTTCGAAGAGGAACCTCTTCTTCTTGACTTTACAAAGGAAGAACCTATGTTACAAGAAATATTCCAAGTAGTTTCAGTCCAAACACCAGCTCAAGTTCTACCTACTCCAATGTCTTTACTAGGATGAGGAGGAGGAGTATTACCACCTCCTGGTGGAGGAGCTGGAGGTGTATTACCACCTCCCGGAGGAGGAGGAGGTGGAAGAAATCCACCACCACCTTGAAATCAACCTTTTGTTTCATTTAATGTAGGCAACCCTTTGAATCTAAATCAGCATGATGACATACCGATGGCTGCATTGAAAAGTTTACCAAATTTCACAGGAGAAGATAGGACTATACCCATTAAACATATCAGAGATGTGGCTTCTTTGTGTTCTATTCACCAAATCACCAAATAGAACATTGCAATCAGGTTGTTGGCAACATCACTAAAAGGTAAAGCTCTTCAATGGTTTAGAGGTTTAAGAGTTAATTCAATTAGATCTTGGGATGAATTAGGTGCTGCTTTGAATAGGCAATTTGAAGACAAATCTGATCATTTATCATTAGTTGAACAAATGACTACTATTAAGAGGGCTCCACAAGAGCAAATGACAGATTTTAATTTCAGATTTCAGAAAACATAGAATAGAATCCCTGAAACAGTGAAACCATCACCAGAGCATACTTTTTTGTATTATTTAAGGGCATTAAATTCTGATATTGCTTTTATGATACAATCCATGGGAGGGGTAACTTACCAGCTACTTTTGATATTGCAATAAGTGTAGAAAATAGTTTAATACAAGCTGGTAAGATAGCACCTAGGCCCCTAATGCTAATTTTCCCAGATATACAACCTTTAATACCAATTTCAACCCCACATATTTCAGCAATACCATCTTTTGGTTATCAAGCAAATGTACAAAATGGTATAGATCACATTCATTCTAAATTTTGAGAGTTCAAAGAAAATCAACAAAGTATAGCAAAAATATTGCAAATTGTGAGTAATGACTTAGTGAGTCTGAAAATTCAAA
This sequence comes from Cunninghamia lanceolata, assembly GCA_027924645.1. Taxonomy (NCBI): domain Eukaryota; kingdom Viridiplantae; phylum Streptophyta; class Pinopsida; order Cupressales; family Cupressaceae; genus Cunninghamia; species Cunninghamia lanceolata. The sequence continues at coordinate 6,330,899 of BSBN01000175.1, read as the reverse complement.
CAAATTAGAATAACAAACCTTATCAAGCAACCCCTTACCAAGCAAATAGACCTGGTTATCACGCAGATTATCAGGGTCAAAGGAGAAATTACAACAATAGGCCAAATCAGCAATACAATCCAAATGTTGTTAGTACATCAAAGGAAATAGTGCCTATACAGAACAACATGGTTCAAGACTATGCATGGTGTTATCCCTGTAATCAGCCTCATAATCAGGCCACTTGCCCAAATGGGATAGTAAATCAAGCTTTGATGGTACAGAATAACTATGTTGCTGCTGAAAATTTAGCAAGTGATGTAAACAACCAGCTGGACATTCAGACTTGGTATGTTAATCCTGATGTAGCTTTAATGAATTGGTAGGCTAATGAATTTTGTGGTGTAAATCAGTTGCCAGATCAAAAGCAATCTTTTACTAATATTGCAGCAAATACAAGATCAAAAAAGAGAGCTGTTGACTTGCAACAACAGTCTAGAAATGTAAATCTGGTAAACAACAAGCTGGAAATGTACCATAGCAAGCTGATAAAGAAAAAAATACAGTTTCTACAACTCAGAATGAACAGAATCAAGCTTCTACATCAAAGGATTTGCATATTTTGTCAAGACAGCCAACTGCAGAAAATAAACAGCCAGCTAAAGACCAACCAGAAGTTGTTTTCCCAAAAGTATAGCAAAAGGTTAGTGGTCCTGCTTTTAATATTTTGGATCATATGAAAAAGACAACAGTAAGCATGTCTATTTTAGATGCTTTACACATTCCAGGACAAAAAGAATTGTTACAAAATGCATTATCTCAGTTGCCTTTGTCAAATGAAGTACAAAAATCACATTAACCTCAGATTATGATTGCAAATGAGGCAGAAAAAAGAATAGAACAGCCTAAACCAGTAGGCAAACCTCCACCATTTTATGTCACTTTGATTGTAGGTGACTATTTAGTACATAATTGCATGATAGATTCAGGAGCCAGCAGCTCAGTTATGCTAAAATAGCTAGCTGATAAATTAGGACTGAAATATGAACCTATTGTTAGAGGTGTTGTACAAATGGATGGAACTGAAGTGAGTACAGTTGGAATGTTCAAAAATTTGGGCCTTACTTTGCATGCTTGTCCAAACTTTGTTATATACCAGGACATTTATGTCATTGATCTGCCACCTACCTTTGCCATTTGCTTATCTAGAGATTTTACATCAAGGTTAGGTGGGTATTTATCATCTGATTGGACACATTTATTCTTCAAAACTAGATATCGAACCAAGGTTACAATCAAGTCTAAACCACTAGCAAAAGACCACCTAGAACCTTACACACCCAGTTCCATAAATGCCAATCTTTCCATTTTTATCAAGAAGATATGATTCATGTCCAAGACCTAAATACACCTTTAGAAGGAATTCTAGATATAGTTTTAGACCAATGGGCAGCAGAAAATCATAAAACAGATCCATTTGAGAAAATGGATGAGATAGGCCTTGGTGTGTACATGATTCAGGAGAATAATACAGTTATTCCAAATTTGATCAAAGAAGAAAAGTAGCAAACTGTAGAGTCTGAAAATGATGTTTGGGAACTATATTTTGATGGTTCTAGAAGCAAAGTAGGAGCTGGAGGAGGTGCTATTTTAGTTTCTAATACAGGTGAGAAATATTATTCATCTTTCAGATTTTCTTTCAGCTGTTCTAACAACTTGGTTGAATATGAAGCTTTAGTTCATGGATTAGAATGGGCAAGGAAAAGAAAAATCAAGTGCTTAAAAGTTTTTGGAGACAGTGAATTAGTGGTTAAACAGGTCAAAAATCTTGCTGCTACAAAATATGACTTGTTGAAGTTGTATAAACACAGAGTTTGGGACATGATAGAAGAGTTTGATGCATTTAATCTGATATTTGTACCTAAAACTAATAACAAGCAAGCTGACAAACTAGCTGTCATAGGAGCTGAATATGATATTCCTGCTGAAATGAAGAATATTCACTCTCCTTTATATGTCAAAGTTGCTATTAGACCATCAGTTCCAGATAATAATTTTAGTTGGCAAGTGTTTGACAGTGATGAACAGATTGTAAATTTCTTAATGGAAGAGGCTGAATTTTCTACAGGTAATCAGCAAAAATTTGCACAACAGTATGATGACCAGATACTTCAGTTAAGATCAAATAAGCTACCCAAGGGCTTAGTGACCTTGGAATCTATCTTTAATACTGATGATCAGGTGAGAAAAGACAAGGCCAGCTTGTCAATAAAGCAAGAGCATTATGAACCTATTGAGATCTTTAAAGGAAAGTTGCTCAAGCTGTTGCAAGTATGAGGTGAGCCAGTGTTGTCATTGATGTCAACATACTCATATTGCATTGGCAAGAAGGATTTGATGAGCTGTATGCTGAGGATATTGAGAAAATTAGCCTCAGTCAGGAACAGTGAAGAACAGTGAAGAGAAGAAGGCAAATGTATTGTATAGGTTGAGAACCGGAGGATGCGGATTAAAGGGTTTACAGATATGAGTCTTGAGATGCTTCAGCCAAGATTTCAGAGGTCCACATGAAGATCTGAAGAAGTTATGGCTGTCTGTATGGAACCGGTTCAGGCAAGTGTTCAGAGGTGACAAAGGATCACAGAAAGGTCCGGTGAGGTCCGGAATTGTACAATCCTAATCTGCGGATTGGAAAGAGTGTTTGAGATATCCTTGTGATATGCAAACTCGAGTTTTGTATGATTTGGAGGTCTGAAAGTATCTCTTACATTATGACAGTAGCATCAGACAGTGTTCTTAAAGTTCCGGATAAGGAGGGTAAGAGATTTCAGCAAGAAAATGGAATGCGGACGTACCTGGTCATTCAGGCAGGCTTGTGAAGGTTCTTATATCATGTTGAGGTTGTGTTGTTGGTCCGCATTGATAATGTGTGATTTGAAGGTCCGAAAATACCTTCTACATTGGAGACAGACTATGTTCTTGAAGTTCCGGATGAGGAAGACAAGAGATTCCAGCAAGCAAAGGACGTGCGGATGTATCCAGTCATTCAGGCAGGCCTGTGAAGTTTTCTGGATCGTGTCGAGGTTGTGGTGTTGGTCCGCATTGATAGTAGAACCCGAAATTGAGGATATTCTTCCGGATGAAGTTCTTGCTCTGTTTAGCCGACCGGATGAGTTGTTCACCCTGCGGATGTTCTTATGGTTGTTTGCCGACTTAGATGTTTGTTCCTAAGTTGATGTCTTGTATAAATAACGGTTTGTGAGTTCATTTCAAAGTGTGAAAGGGTGTGATGAGTGTGGCATAGCGAAGAGAAGTGCGAAAGGCAGAGCAGAGGTTTTTGGGCTTAATTGGAACTGATCCGGACATGGTAGAGATGTCATTCTCCAGTTCAAGACTGTGATTCTTATCACTTTGTAGACAGTGTGTCTTCTTGTAGGCAGTGAGCCTCTTGTGAGCAGTGTGCTCGGGCAGTGAGCCCTAATTGGCAAGTGCCATTTTGTAATTTCCTATTCTTCTAACAGAGAATAATTCTTGGGTTAATCACCCCGTGGTTTTTCCCTTAACCGGGTTTTCCACGTCAAAATCTTGGTGTTCAATGTGTCGATGCTTATCTGCTCTTGTGTTTATGTATTATGCTTTCATGGATGATTATTTGATATGCTACTAACTAACAACAAGAATCAAGTGTTTGAAATACAAGAAGTTTTTTACAACTGATTCACCCCCCCCCTCTCAGTTGTATGCCCTAGATCCAACACAAGCTAGGAAAGATATGTACAAAACAAGAACAACAAGCATTCATCCAGCTTTGTCAAGAGTTTAGTGACATTTTTGCATGGGAATATGGAGATCTAAAAGGTTTCAACCTTGAGTTAGCTCAACATACAATAGAGCTGGAACCCAAAGGTAAACCTGTCAGACAGAAGCAAAGGCCACTGAATCCCAAACTGGAAGTGCTCATGAAGACAGAACTCAATAAACTCATTAAAGGTAACATCATATTTCCTATCAAACATACTTCATGGGTTTCTAACTTGGTTCCTGCCAGAAAAAAGAATGGAGAAATCAAATTATGTGTTGATTTCCGTGATTTAAATAGAGCATCTTTAAAGGATCATTATCCTTTACCATCTATGGAGCAGATATTGCAAGTTGTTTCTGGATCAGAAAGATTTTCTTTATTAGATGGTTATTCAGGTTATAACCAAATTCTTGTAAAAGAGGAAGATCAATACAAGACAACTTTTACCACAAAATGGGGCACACTACCATACAGAAAGATGCCATTTGGCTTATCAAATGTAGGTACAACATTTGAGAGAGCAATGGACATGGCTTTTCAAGGCCTGATTAATAAAATTGTGCTTGTATACTTAGATGATGTGACTATTTTTTCTAAAAAAGTTGAAGATCATTTTCATCATTTAAGACTAATCTTTGAAAGATGTAGAGAATTTACGGTATCATTAAACCCAAAGAAAAGTATTTTCTCTATTCATGAAGGCAAACTGTTGGGACACATTGTGTCTAAAGATGGAATATTAATTGATCCTGAAAGAATTACTGCAATATTGGCATTACCTCTTCCTACACATAAGAAAGGCTTACAAAGATTTCTGGGAAGAATTAACTCTGTAATAAGGTTTATTCCTAACATAGTAGCACTTTTACAACCTCTTACAACAATGCTGAAGAAGAATATTTCTTTCAGCTGGACCAAAGAAGGAAAGCAGAGTTTTGAAGAGATAAAGGAGGCACGTGTTGCTGCTCCAATTCTGATAAATCCAAGCTTTGATAAAGACTTCATTCTATATGCATTTGGCAGTGTGGATACTATATCAGCTATGCTTTGTCAGCAAAACAACGAAAGAATGGAACAACCTGTGGTATTTTTCAGCTAGGTTCTACATGACTATGAGGTAAGATATTCTTTTGTTGAAAAGAATGTATTAGCTATTATCAGGAGCTTAAAGAAATTCAAACATATGCTTTCAAAGAATAGAATTCAGTTAATGGTTGCTCACCCAACAGTGAAAGAATTTTTGCTCAATAAGGATTTAAATGATAAGAGAGCAGGGTGGATATCCAAGGTCATGGAATATGACATACAAATTAAGGTAACCAAGCTGGTCCGAGGTAAAGGATTGTGTGAATAGATTGCAGAAAATGAAGGATACATCAAAGAACTTGAAGGAGAGGCTAAGACAATGCTTCAAAATGATGAAACAATTGTTGTCCCAGACACCTCTACAAGTTGGGTGCATGATATGATTCATTATCTGCACACTGGTGACTGTCCACAAGGCCTGGATAGATCTAAAATAAGATATTACAGATTACAAGCAATCCCTTTTTAACAATGTTTTGTTGAGATGTGTACAGCCAGATCAGACTCAAAGGATTCTAGAAGAATTTCATGATGGACCTGCTGGAGGTCATTTTGCATCTAGAACAATAGCTCTAAAAATTATGAGAGCTGGTTACTATTGGCCTGACATGTTCAAAGATGCTCATGAATGGGTAAAGAAATGTCTAAAGTGTTTAGTTTTTGTAGGTAAACAAAGACTGGCAGCAATGCCCTTGCATCCAATTCAAGTGGAACAACCATTTGGCAAGTGGGGATTGGACTTCATTGGTCCTATTAACCCACCTTCAATCCAAGGACACAAGTGGATTTTGACTGCTACTGATTATTTCACTAAGTGGACTAAAGCAGTTGTTTTGAAAGATGGTAATGAAACATCAGTCCTGAATTTTTATCAAGATCTAGTGTCCAGGTTTGGAACTCCTAACTCAATTATTTCAGATAATGATTTAGCATTTATTGGATCAAGAATATATGATTGGTCTGTCAAAAACAACATATTTTTGAATACTTCATCAAATTACTACCCTCAAGGTAATGGACAAGCTGAATCAACTAACAAAAATCTGATTAAGATCATAAAGAAAATAGTTGATGAGAATCAGAGGTCTTGGCATGATAAGTTAAAGTTAGCATTGTGGGCTGATAGGATTACACCTAAAATATCAATAGGTAATTTACCCTATGTGCTTACATATAGAAAGGAGGCCAAGTTACCAATAACAGTGGAGTTGCCAACACTTAGCTACATAAAAGAGCTAGAGTTACTTGAAGAACAGCCAATGGAAATCAAGCTTGCACAACTGATTGAACTTGAAGAAATTAGGAAGGAGGCCTTGAAAACATTAGAAGTGCACCAGGCCCAAATCAAAAAGACTTTTGATAAAAGAGCAGTACCAAGAGTTTATAAAGAAGGAGATCTAATTTTCAAATGGATACAAAGTTTGATGCAATGTGGGATGGACCATATATAATCACAGAATGCAAGCAACACAATGCATTTCAGCTTGCTAAGTTAGATGGTGAGGTGTTGCTAATCCTAGTCAATTGGATTCACCTCAAGATATGCTACTACGTAAAGCAACCTTATGTTGCAAATAAGTGCTTCTACACAGTTAGTTTCAGTTTTTGTTGTTTTCTTTCCAAGAAGTGCTTTTGCACATGTTGCTGATTTTCTTTTAGGAAAATCAGTTTTAGTTTCAGTTTTCAGTTAGTTGCTGCTGTTGTTTTTAGTTAGTGTGAGTTGTAGAATTTTTCTAAATTCAGGGCAGAATGACTCTATGCCTAATGAGAAGGCTAGGCTACTGGTTCTAAACTTTTTAGCAGGAAACACCCCTGAGAGGTCGCCAAAAATGTTACTAATTTTTTGTTCACACTTAAAATTAGTTGGACCTTAGTGTAATTGTTTAGAAGTGATAAAAGAAAACTTTGAGTTATGCATTCATTGAACAGTTGATGCCTTGACAGAGTAGAGAAGAATATCTAGTTGTCAGGATAACCCATCAATCCAATCAGGACTGATAAGTTATCATGAAAAGAGAATTGGTTGTCAAGAAGTCAAGCATTCAAGAAATATAGTTGTTCTTCACAATTTGATCTTTCAGGAGTTATAAGTTAAATTGATTATTCAGTTAATCAGTTTTGAATAAAAGAAAGAAAGATATTTTGTATTGCACTATTATTTCATGTCATGTTTTGAACATACATTCAAGTATCTGTTACTTTATCTCATGCATTGATTGAAAAGGAAATACATATACATCATATGCATAAGAGAAATTAATTGATCATGTTTAAAAGAAGTGTTTAAATATGTCCCACACAAGATGTGGGAGTAACTAGACTGAGCAATTGTAGACATGCAATCTATGCATCTGTTTGATAAAAGAGAAAGAAATGAACACATGATAAATTTAAACATCCATCATTGCCTGATGATGGAGATTGCTCTTGAGGCTGGCCTTCAAGTCTTCATTCTTCAATCTTCACTCCAAGCCATCATTAGTTGAACCTGCAAAATTTTGGGAACAGCCCTGTTAGTGCTCCGGATGTTTAAAATTATCACATGCTTTTATCAAACAGAGACATCTACTTATCACATCATGCATTCAGATGAGAAATCAGATCAAATATATGATACAAATCAGGAAGAAATCATAAAGAAAATTAATCAATGCTATCAGGTACTTTTTTATGCTAACTTGTTTGTTCATTGTGCAGGTATAGGACAAGTTTTGTTGCTGATTTGAAGATAAATAAACATGTGGATTAAATGTGGCTCCCACAAGGGTTTGAGCCCAGCATGTTTCTTTTCATTTTTGAAAAGAGTATCAGAAAAGACAGAATGCATCATTCTAAAGCTATATCATGCATCATCTAATCAACTTATAGAAAAGATATGTCATCATGGCATTATTACAGTTGATTGGAGCAAATCAGAGTAATATGATTGAGTCAAGATTAATAAAAAATAAAATGCAGAAATCATATTACAGTCATCCAGGCTACAGGAGCCATCTAAGGTATTCAGAGTGATCAAGCCAGCTGAAAGATATAAGTTATGCCTTTGAAAGAGACAAATCAAATCAGCAAGGCATCCTTAACTCTAAGCTGATATATGGCAGTGTGGAAATACAGTCATAAATATATCACTGTCATGGACCAATAACTGGGCAGTCATCAATACCTTAGAACTTCAAACCATCAAGGTACAAGGAGATAGAGATGAAACAGTTCAAGTGAAGTAGCACTCTATACCAGGTATTTCTCATATTGTTAAAGATGTTCAAAGTTTAACAGTTATCTCACATTCAAGTTGCAAGTGTGTCATAGAGACAGTCAAGTAAAATGCCACATGGAACAGCAGATGAGACAACCTACAAGGCAAGACAATCATATATACACTATGCCAAATTGACTGTCATAAAGGAAAACCTCACAAGAATATATGAGATAAGTGTAGCAATCACATGCTAGAGGCCAAAGATGCAAATGACAGATACATACAACATGCTCTCTGAAGAGCATTCATCAAATGAGAAAGACTGTCACTTAGTACCAGAGATCTTATAAGAAGAACAAGCTAGGAGCAGCATACATATATCATCACTAACATGACAGTCAGATACAAAGTCAAAAGAAAGAGACTGTCATGTCTAGAGCAAAGAAGGATTCAAATACATAGATGCTACAGGTGTATTTACAGAATGCATAACAACCAAGGAGAGATAAGAACATGTTATCTATGCTACAGGTGTACCTAAATATTACCACAGACAGCCAAGGAAAGGATAGCATGATATATATGTTATAGTAGAAAGATAGTTATACAAGTTTAGGAGATCATCACACATGACAACAGTCCATCATCTTACAGTTGGCAGGCAAAATAGATTCAAGAGTTTGATATGTAAATAAGCTAAAGAAGCCATTTATGCTACAGGAGAGCCTTCCACAAGTGTCAATGTATGATATAGGTGGAGGTAAATGATAACAGTCAATCATATAGAATATCAAAAGACTTGTTATCATACCCAGCACCCACAGTCAAGAGGTTTTAGACAAAGAAGAAATACAGTCATAGCCATGCCAAAAGAACAAATTCTTTCATGATAAAATGTATACTCGTCTACAAATTAAACAAGGTCTTTTCAAAGAAATTTCAAACTCTTGTTTCTTTTTGCACTTACAAAAAAAAAGAGCAGTGAATACCACAAGAGGATGGCCATGACATATAGAAGCCTTGAAAGTACAAAATGAACAAACCCTTGACAGGAAATTTTGAACCCTTGTTCTTCTCTTCACTCACAGACAAGAGAAAAGAGATAGCAGTGAAAGAGAATGGCCATGACAGTGCAAAGAGTTTTTTGTGCAAGGAGGGTTGAAACCCTAGTTTCAAAACTTACAAACCCTCAATGGTCTACACAGTTTGGTGCATGTATACAGATGGAGCATGGTCGTGGCAAGGTGGAGGCCTTGAAAATGCAAGAAGATAGGAAACCCTCATCTCAAAATCTTAAACCCTCAGGTTTTCTACATCTACAGACAAGTCAAGACTAAAAAGAGACATATACAGGCATACCCAACAGTGATAAAATATTTTTTGCCAAAAAATGCAATACCCATGTCTACATACAGCCCTTGTCATTTTTTCAAACTGTAAAAAGAGACAAATGAAGCTACAGAGGATGAAGAATGACAAGTGCTTACCTCATTTTGCTAACAGGAAGAGGGATCTATCCACGGCCTCACAGTGGCCTTAAGCTTTCAAGAACAAGTGAAGAGTTGCAAAGAGAAAAGACACATAAACAAGAAAGAAGGTATTAAAGAATGCACAACATATGTAGATAACCATGAATGAAGAAGGAGGCCGCAGCCATAAGAGAAATAAAGCTACAGATATCAATAAACTACCTCATATGAAACTCAAGTTGTATTACCTTCTTCTTTACGATGCAGAGTTGCAAATATTCAACCAAGAAAAGCCATTGAAGGGAGTAAAAACCAAAGTCATGATGAAGACATTCAAACCCTAAGCCGGTAGGATGCAGTTGCAGAGCGTCGAAGAAGGAATACCAAATGAAGATGAGCAGTTTTAGGGTTATCTCTTTACTTTTGTTCAAAGATTCTTTTCTCAAGTGTGATTTTTGACTTCACAAAAACAAATAATTACCTTATCCAAGAAGTGCCCGTGGTCAAGACTTTGGTCTTGAAAGATCCTAACCATCATTACATGGAGTGGCCGACCGACATGGCTTATGACTTGATTTTTATTAAGTCAAGAGGGATTGTATAATGAGAAAGAAAGTCTTCATTTCTTATAAACTTTTTAAAGTTTCCTTGATGGTCGAACAAATAACATGGTCAAAGATACACATGCTAATCAAATTCCTTGTCTTTTTGCAAACATCCAAAGGTAAGGATCCTTTTTGATTATGCATGGTGGCAAACAAAGCCAAGAAGAGTATGTTTTTAGACATGGCATGCATGAGGACAGAGCAAGGTGGCAGACAAGGTGAACAAATATGAAGGTGCATTTTGATGCATGGGGTTTTTATGCATGGTGGAGTTGTAAGTTTTTTCTTGATATTAAGTTGCATTTGGAGATATAAGGTAGCTTAAAAATATAAATGATATATATGTGCACTAAGGCATCAAAGGGAGTCATAAGGGTTATATAAATACTGCTTTGTGCATGGAGTATTTTGATGCATGGAGTGACTTAAGATTCTTATCTGCAGAGAGAAGTAATGTTTTCTCATTGATCTTGGAGTGATAACGGTAAAAAAAAATTGCCTTAATGTGTATTTGAATCATGCAAAATAGGGATATTTTCTCACATGGAGGTATAAGGAGTTTTTCTTTTTTCTTCTAAGTCCTATTTGTGCTCATATCATGCACTATAGGCAAGTGTAATTGGAGTAATAAGGAATGATATTTTTTCTTCTAATCATGCACGATTTTACAAAGTTATTAATTGTAAATAAATAATAAAGTAATATTTTCCAAATTACTTTATTATTTTCCACAAGTTGTAACCAATAATAAAGTGATTATTCTATTACTTTATTATTTATTCACAATCAATTTTGCTCATGCAAAATCATGCAAAATGATTAGTTGAGTTAACTAGGCCACCTAGGGAGTTTTGCATGATTTTTAGGAGTATTTTTAGGGTTCTTGGTCAATTTTTTGGTCAAGTATATGGAGAGGCCCAAATTGAAGCTATTTTTGCTCAATTTGTGGCAGTTTTAGACCCTAATTTTGAGGATTTTGGAGGTTGCTCAGGAATGTTTATTTTTAGAGGCAGTTATCTGCAAGTCCATATTTTTTGCATGCCTCTTGGAGAGAGCAAACCTATATATTGTAAAGCAAAAGTTTGTTTTTGCTAGTTCTTGATTCTCATTCTAGTTCAGACAGATTGGAGAATTCTTGTAGCTCATTTTTACAGTTTTATTGAGAGATTGGCAGGTTACAGGTCATACTTTTGTCTTCTTTGCATAACTTTCCTTTGTTTTTCTGAAATCAATTAAATTACCTTTCCTTTTACTACTATTAATGAAGTGATTTTGATAAAATTTTGTTGTTTTTTATCATTAAACCTTTAAAATTATTGTCTCACTTCTTTGCTTGCAACATTAAGCATATATTCATCACAGGTCTTAGGTTGTGTTAACCAGAAATAGTCTTTTGAGTTGTGAAAAAACCATTTCCTTCATAAAAGCCTATTTTCAAACCTTCCTTAGAATCATTATGTGATATTTATGCCAAGACTGGATTGTGTAAAAGTCAAATTTTTGGGTAAACATTGTGGATTAAATTGCATTATTTTATCCAAATCAGATGCATCACCATTTTTACCTTTAGTATTCATTTAGTTTCTTTCTTCCCTTTTCCAAAATAGTAAGAACATACATCTCAATAGAACATTTGAAGGGAACCAACCCACAATATAGAGGTCTAATTTCATCATAGGGCACCCACAACCTAAAATTAGTCCCATGTTACACGAAATTGCAGTGCTTCATCAGCCTTGCATACGGGTGCAATTCCCAGTGATAACAATGCCAAAATAGATTTGAGTTTTTGTTCTTAATTTATAGCTTTCCCAAAAACTTGGTCCATGGTTGTGGGTCCATGGACATCCACTTCTCCCCCAATTTGTGCATTCAAACCCATAATAAATTTCCTTAATTTGAATCTATCATCTTTTTGGTATTCAGGCATGTATTTCAGTAACCTACTAAATTTCTCCCAATATTATGTGACTGACATGTCCCCTTAATGAAGATTCTAGAAATCAATTAGTTTCTGATCAAAGTATAGTTGGGGTAATCATCTCTTTCTGAAAATACCCACAAATTGTTCCCATGTCAAACTTAGGGAACTTAACCCCAGTTCCATATTCTTGTTCATCCACCATGTGGTCAATGCTTCCCCTGCCAGTTGGTGGGCTCCCCAGACTTCCTTTGTGATCTTAGAATAGTTTCATATCTCAAAGTACTTTTCCATTTTAGTTAGCCATGCTTCAGATGCATCACCACTCACGGTTCCATCAAACTAAGGAGGCGTGATCTTTTTCATGTCTCTTGCCAACTCGTCAGTGAGACAAGACTTCATCTCACTTTGAACTCGAGAGTCCTAGTTACTTTCCTTTAGTTTACTGTGGAAACTATTCTCTTGAGTGTTATTTTCTCCTTTTTTGAGGACTAGGTTCTTTGTTATTTTCTTGGTCTGCTACCCCTCCCACTTCCTGTTCTAGGATTCCCAACCTTTCCTTAGTTTCATTTAAAACAGACAAGATTTGATCTGGTTTGGCCATTGGATTCTCTACATGACTTGAACCATCTTGGTTCCCTCCTAGATCAATTCATGTGCATAGGTACCATAATGGCACTTATCCGCACCTCTCAATCATATAGAGATTCATTAGGAAATAAAATTAGATGCTAAGTTAAAACTTCATGCTAAAGATATAGAAACTCATAAATGTTTCACAAATACAACTGTTACACATAAACCCAAAATTTTCTTTATTTACAAGAGTAGATTTACACATCTTTATTTAGGTACAAAATTTCTTTTATATACGTGACTACATGTCACTGTTAGACAAAGGAATTTCTTCGGGTTCCTCTTCCCCGTCAGAGTCCACTAAAACAAACTTAGAGGGTGGATGTACTCGCATGTACTGTACCATCACCTCTTTTCCTATAACAGGCACATCGTGACCACCCCTGAAGGGCATGTTGCAGTGAGTAGATAATTTACTGATTTTAACAAAAGCAGGTGCTATTGACTTCTCTATTACTTACATCTGCCTCTTCCTCTCTAGGTAGATACACTTAAGCGCGTCGACAAGTGGCTCAGAGTCAGTAAGCTAGGCCCATCTAGTATAACTTACTAGGTTCGTGTTTTTCTTCTCAGGTGAAGGTTCTTGCTTTATAGTAATTTTGGGCAAGTTCTTAATTTTTGTTTTCCTTGTTTGCTTTCATGTTATTTTCCCTGCCAGTTTGGAAAAAGAACAACATTTCAATGTTATCTTATCTACTAAACTGTGAAAACTCGCAATTAGCTCCTAGGTCCAAGAATTGAACCTAGTAGCTCTGATACCATATGTAACAATCCAATCTAAATGCAATAATTAACTTTTAAAAAATAATTGCAAATAATTGATAATTTATTATATTATTTTCTTTCTTTTTTTGTTTGATCACGAGAAGTAAATCAAGTACATTTATGATTACATAATAATTCTTCAGTACAATATTTGAAGGTTGCATTACTTGTGACTTACAACTTTATACAATTACATGAATATAATGAAGTAATGTTTTTTGTATCACAAGTCTTCGACAATTCAACTGTAGGAGGGAGAGCATCACTCGGGTACTTTTCCTCCAACCACAGACTGACAGTCCCCCACCCACCTTCCTACTGGAAGTGGCCCTACCCTTCACAAGGATATAGATAGTAAGAATCAGCAAGATTCGAAGTGCCATCTGAGAACTAGTGTTGTGTCCTAGCAAAAACAATCGGTTATACAACTTCTAGTCTACCTCTAGCTATGTACAACAAATCTGATTGTTCATGCATACAAGGACACGATGAACTGACAATGCAAGCAGTGATTTTGCATTACTTTGGCCAAAGTTTCAAAATAAATGAGTCGACTGTTCACACACCTCTTTCTCGACTTGGAGACAAACATTCTTCTATTCTTGTTATACATACATAGATTAATGATAAATCAAGATAAATAAAGTTATTACCCTATACCTATCTAATTGGAAATACCAATATACCTTCTACTAAAGGTTGACTAGACAGTTATAGGATAAGAGCCTGGATGACTTAAATTCATGTATTGAGTCCTTCTTTGCATCCTCACAATCTCGGGTCTTTGACATCCATCAACTACTCAATGTTTAGTCAAGTTCTATATTTTGTACTCAAGGAATAGACAAGTTATTTTGACATAAATCATTCTTTATGTCATAGAGTATTGGTTTAAACTTCTCTTGAGTATTCATAAATTCTCCTTGAAGTTAGAATACTCAATCACGTAGATCGTATTTAATATGTCTACCTTAGGAACTACAAAGGTCTATAGTGCAAGTTTAATCATATATTTCGCCAATATCAGGCAAAGTCTCATTGTCTTCTCAACCAAAGAGCAAACTATCTTTATTTGAAGTTTTTGTCAAACTTAAGAACTTGTATGGATCCACAAGACATATTTCAATTTGAAAATCATACTTGTATATTATTTGAAGTTTACTCTAAACTAGAGTTCTTACTTCAAAAGAAGATTTTACTAGCTGACAAGATTCTCAAGATGTATTTATGGGTATATAAAGATATATGCCTGCCTATGCAATATGTATATACTCATAAATAGATCCTTTCTTGTTTATTACACAAAACTTCTCAATTGTTTAGTAATTTATGATAATTTTGTATAGTCTTTATTGATTTTCCTATCGGCTATGTTTCAACTAAGATAAAGTATCTATTTGTATCTACCTTTATAAAGATAAATGTTCATATCAAATGGTCATATTATTGCTAAGATAAAATCAAGTGTTCATATCAAATGGCCATATCATTGCCAAGATATAGGTAATACATATTTAACTATCAGTTATTCACAACCCAGATAAAGATAATACATGTTAAGCTATCGGCTATTCATAGCCGAGATAAAGATAAAACATATATCTATCAGCTATTCATAGCCAAGATAAAGATAATACATATATCTATCTACCTTATACAGAAACATGAGTAGACACATAGCTCTCAGTCTTCTACAGGCTCAAGATTGAATACATACATTATCGGTCTGCTACAAGCTCATGCAATGAATACATACATTTTTGGCCTTCTACAGGGTCATACAATGAATACATATAAATATATTGGCATTTTAACACAACCAAAGTAATGTATCATACCAAAACAAATGGAGTATGCACATTTAGACACCTTTATATGTATCCATTTAAGAATGTATATACAGTATTGACGCTTTTAACACAAAAAGAATAAAAAAACTTTAAAGTTCTAGATGCACACTTACCTCCTTCTCGAGGATTTGGGACATTGACGCCTCTACAGAGGTTATCCCTGCAACCCACGATGGTTTATCCTCTTGTTGTCCTTCTATTGTTGAAATACTAACACTATAAGTTGAATTGAATACTCCTAATTCATTGTATGGCTTGTGCCTATATGAGAAAGAGTGAAGTTTTTTTCCATTTAAATAAGCTTTCTCCTCCATAACCACATGTAGCCTCTTTTCTAGGCATGCCTTAATTTGGGCAAGATGGAGCTTACCGCTCCCCTCCTCCACTCTCCACTCCCCCTAGAATCTAGGAAGGCACGATGGAGATAAAACCTCTTAAACCTTATAAAATTTTATCCTTTGCTAGCGAACTAGTCATTCTATTAAACCTTGACTATGTTTAAAATAATTTAAATGTATACAATGGTAAAACAAAAGGAGTTAATATGTAGTTTAAATGCTAAAATATGCATCCAAAGGGTGAGCATCAATGATAATATCCTTTAAAACCAACTTACACAACATAGATCTTACGACTAGAAATAGACTTGATAGGTCGACTTCCCATGTTGACTAGATAAACAGATGCGTAAACAATCTTTTTGAATACCAATGTGGAAAATAAAGTTGTTGACACAATGGGTGACAACCTCACGCGAACAGAAGATGATCACAACATTCAAAGCATCATTCATGTGACTGGAAAACATAAGACCAAGAAGCACACCACAATCGACATAACCTCTAAGTGAGTATGTGATTTCCCTAATGGCACATCGATCTCTTATCTCTTGCGATCTATTTCCCTCTCCTCGGTGATGCTCTCCCTCCTCGTCTGGGAGGGGGAACATTGTCCTTGCATTCACCTCATTCACACGACAAGTAGTTAGTCCATTTCATAAATCAATTCAATGCAATAATAATATTTCGCATAACATTTCATTGCATATTGAATAATGTAAAATAAACTCATTTTCTAGGCTAGCATAACTTCACATCAACATATTTATTTCTCTTTCTAACTAGAAGTTTCTGAAATAAAATGATTATATAAGTTTGCTTATAAATGGGGTGTAAAATGGTCAATGAACATTTGGGAAAAAAGGATAAGAGCATGATTTATTTTCCAAAGAATTTAGAATTGAGAGTTTTTGTGAGGAAAAAATGAAACCAAAAATATTATATTTTTTATTTTTGGGGAACATACTATTATTAATAATAAGGAATACTGAGAGGGAGAGGTGAATCAGTATTCCACAAAACCACTTCTTCACAAATTTATTTATCCAATTTCCAAAGTTAATAACATGAAAATAGAATAAACATAGGAATAGCAACCATAAGGACATAACACATGAAAACCATGATTTTTACATGGAAAACCCAAAAAGGGAAAAACCACGGTGAGTGTTAGCTCACAATATATTAATATAGCACAATACTGGATTACAAGAAGGTTCACTGCCTTAGGGCTCACTACCCAGAGAAATGCTCACTACAAGAAAGGCTCACTGCCTAGAAAGAGAAGGAAGAAAGAAAAATGGCTCACTACCAATTTGAATTGCTCTAATTGCATCTACACATGCATAGTTATAGCTTCAATGAAGCACATAAAAACTGATTCAACACTCTTCATCTCTGTCTGCCATGTTTCGCTACTCTGCTCTTATTGGGGAATAAGATCTCTCTTCTTCTGCCAATTACTGCCTTAACTTCACTTACTTTGCACGCCATCCATCACATCGCATATCTATCACACTCCAAACTCGAATCCATCAGATATATATATATATATATATATATATATATATATATATATATATATATATATATATATATCCGCATCAAGAATTATTACTTGATCAGGTCGGCAAAATAAACAAGAAAATGTGTAAGCTAGAATATCATACTCTGTCGGCTTGTTCTTATGTACAATCTCCAATGTGGACTTAAACAATCATGCACAAGTCTTCATATAGGTCGGCCTTAGTCATATGACCGCTCAAATTGATTATCCAAACATTACATCTTCTCCGCATAAAGATCTAACATACCAGTCAGCCTATTCTTTAAGAACATACTTGACAAGTTCATCTGTCACATCACAACTCGCACTATAGACCAAATGGGACCTCACAAATCATATCCAATGTTCATTACTGACCACTTGACATACCTTCAGAACTGTAGAGCACAATATGTATTTGCGGAGAAATGCGAACCATTATACTATGCCCTATTCACTATCTCTGTCCTACCTCTGTTTGTCCGGACTTAGACAATTCCTTACATGACTTCTGGAGGAAGTCATGGTTTGAATACTGGACTGAATCATCATCACGTAGCTATGAGTCATCATACCCGATCTGCATTAAGTGGTCTTCTTCTGCGGAGGCATACTAATCCATTTTCTATCTCATACTCTGTACCTTGTCCATACTTAGTCATTTTGACCTTCCACACTTGTGCCTTGATGCCAGACCAAGTTGGTCTTCCAGAGTGATGTCTTCTTGTCATGCTAATGTGTCCTCTTGGTCATGTTGCCATCAATGACAACACACAGATTATCTCTAGAGCAGTGTCTCTTGCCAACAACTATAGCATAAGCAAATAATTTTAATATATAATGTAAGAAGCTGGAAGTATAGAGAAGAACATATTCCATAATATTCATTTGTAAAAAGATTAGCAAGTAATGAAAGTAAAACCAAAGTTGTGACCTGTTTGCATAAACAAAGGTAGGAAAATTACGCATGTAGACGAATGTCTTGTAAGATTACTCAGTTTTTTTTTGTGACAATTTAGTAAAGATGATTTTTTTGTTTCTAATATTAGTATCCCATAAAAGGGAGTATCTAGAATAAATGCAAGTATGTTTTAATAACTAACATTTTGTTTTCCCTTTTTTATTGCCCATTGTCGATCCATAAATCTTGTAATGATATGTCTTGTTGTTCTGCATTGAAAAAGGAAGAGGAGTAAAATAAATATGTATACATTTATTTGTTGCAAATGTATTGAGGAAAAAAAATTGGATTGTTTAGTAGAGATAGGTATCTGTTGGAGCGTACGTTTATTATGAATAGTAGGTGGTAGAAATGCTTTCGCAGTGGTTCACAATATCTTGCCTTGATGAGCCAATATCATTGTTCATGTTTATGAGACAATTCTAAATTTTAATTTATAAATTTATATCATAGTGTCGCAACAATTAAAATTAACATTGCATCAATTTTTAAATTAACCCTAATTCCTCTTATTTTCATGTACCATTTATGTTTTTATATCTTAATATCTTAAATCTTAATACAACAATTAAGATACAAATTTATATCTTAAACTAATTTTAAATCTAAGTACAACAATTAATTAATTTGTTGTCTTTTCTTAAATATCTAAAGCTGCATTTTATTTCCCTACACTAATCTCAAGTGTCAATAATAAAATACAGTCACATTCTTTTTTTAAAAATGTCCAACATTAATATGTATTAAGTAGGTTAAAAAATCATATCCCTTCACATAAATTGTTTCCAATTGTATTGGTACATGGAAGAGGTATGAATCAATGAAGCTTGGAGATGGGATGTTGCTATTGTTAGAGATAGCTACACTTTAGTGTGCAATGGGTACACTAAAGAAGTTTGAAAGGTGAATTATTAAGTTTTTTTCCAGAAACAATTTGATATTCAATTATTAAGTTCTTAAGCAAATGACGTGTTTCCCTAAGTGTAGATCTGAATGGACACATGTCATGTTTGGATTGTTGGAGTGAATCAGGTAGTAGTGGGGAAGTACCACAACTTGAGCTTTAGTGCAAGTTTTTCCATTAGAATGCTTAACCATAACCCCAAGTCTATCACACAACGAAAAACTTTTTGCCACTATGTTTATGCAACTAAACTTAGTTTTGTAATCCCATGATGGACAATGATTTTTTGTTTTAGGAAATATCTCTTCAATTGTCATGGGTGGTAAAGGTAAAATATGAAAATAATTTTTTCATATGAAGGTTATGCATGTAGCCATGTTTTCTACTTGAAACTGAAAAATACTTTGAATCCATAAATTTTAGTCAACATCATACATAAATAAGGATATGGTTTGCCTATACACCCTTTGGCATACTATAGACATATTCAAAGTAAAAGTATGGTGGGCCTTGTTCAAACTCTTTAAGCTTCCACTATCGACCCACAAGGTGATCTGGAACTCCAAATCCAACCAATCCCTTAACATGGTGTGGTAAATGAAAATTTATATCTTTATTTTGTCCAGACAAAGCTTTGGAAGACATATATTCTTTGAGGTTTATCTTATAAAATGGTTTCTTGTGGTGGGTTTCATAGTAATCCTTTTCTAAATCTAAGTACTTTCTTTTATGAAATTAGATTTTCTACTCATCCTCTAGGCTTTCATTCAATCCTTGCAAAAAGAAACCATGGTTATATCACGACTAATCAAACTAATAACTCTAGGATTGTAATTGGTAACATGTAACCTTACAAACAGTCCCATGCTAATTGTGCAAACAAATTTGCTCCATACAATCAAAATAAGTCCATAATTTTGAATACTTGTCTTTGCTAACTTCTTCAATTTGGGGAAATATGACTGAAAAAATAATAAATTACTAATATATATAAGTGCAAGAAAATAAAAAATAAAGAATTCGTTACCAAAATACTTTTACGGGTTTACTATTGGCAACATCAATACATGCAATTAGTCCCATGCTAATTGTGCAAATAAATTTGCTACATAGAATAAAAAAAAAAATAATGTCCATAATTTTCAATACTTATTTTTGGTAGCCTCTTTAACTTGGGCGGGAAATTGGCTATGAAAAATAAGGAATTTATAATCTATTGAAGTCTAGATTAGCACAAAATGAAAGTTTCATTATTCTGTCAAGTTACACGAATGCATTGAATGCCTTACATAATTCACAATCCATGGAAATTCATAGAAAATAGAGGAATACTTCCCCTTTAGCCCATCCCTTGTGTTCATGTTGTTTCTTGTCAGATTATTATAGGGGCTTCCACCTATTATCAGATCAAAATATCCAATTGAATTAATCATTTCATCAAGTCTTTCTTTTGTCAAATTTTGCACATCTTCCACCTCAATCAATTTACCCTTTTGATGTGTTTTTTCCACCCAACTTTTGAGGATAAGCTTGTTTTCTTTACATTTTTTGTAGATACAACATAATTGAGTGGTATACCCAAATGATGCAAAGCAACTTCCACACCCCTAGTTCTAGAGAACAAAGAACGGATATTGAACCCCTTTAGATAAATAGGCTTCAAAACAGAAAGATGGTATCCTATAATGAAAAAAATCAAAGTGATACATTTATCCTCTTCTTCCATTTTTACATCTATGGAAGCCAAATGACTCACTACTACATGAAAAGCATTTAAATGTTTGGTTACAAAGTCTTCTTCATGCATCTTTAAAGAATACAATTTTGTTTTCAAAAATAATTAGTGGTTCCTTCATAATTTCACATTGAACATTGAAATTTCTTGAAAAGACAGCATACAATTTTGTTGATGGTGAATGGTTTTTGTCCATCCATCATTTGAATAGTGAAAGAATGTAGTGATATGTGTTGTTGTCCTACATTAGAAAATAAATGGATTAAATTAAATATGTTGACATGCATGCAAGTAAAGTTGTTTTTGAATAGTGGTGGGTAAAAGTAGGTATGGAGATGAGAAACTTTTTTTTTGGATTTTTTGTTCTTCAGTCAATTATTTGCAAGTGATAGTGAACTTAATTGGTCCTCTTCTTGTTTCCCAAGCATGTCAAGCCCATCTAGTTGAAATGGCAGGCCTAGGTACAAACTTGACAAGACTCGTCATTCATTAGGACTATCTTCTTGCATTGCATCTCCCCAGTTAGGAGTTTTATCGTTAGTGTTTGTTAATGGATCTAGAGATGTACAGTGCAAATTCCATGGATGGTAGCTATTTGAAATTATTTCCCAATGGGCTGTAATATTTTTCTCTAATGAACCAATATCATTGTGAATGATTTTGAATGGCTGGTATAGCAGCAATTCACTCCAATAGAATGTTTGAAAACATTGATCATTTGTTGTTGGGATGGTGGTGAAATGAGGGGAGACTCAAACAATGGATGGTGTTAAGCATTTTTTCTGTTTGTTAGACTTCCAAGATGTTGCAAATGTCCATTTTTGAGCCACTTCAATAAGCGACATTGTTTCCAATTGTATTGGTTATTCCATGTATGAATCAATGAAGCTTGGAGACATAATGTTTCTATTGTTAGAGATAGCTACACTTTAGTGTGCAATGGGTACAATAAAGAGGTCTTAAAGGTGAATTATCGAGTCCTTAAACAAATGATTTACTTCTCTAAGTGTTGGTGTCTATCTCCCCTCTTTATCTCTATATCTCTTTGTCTTCCTCTATATTATTAGGTATTCAAGTAAATTACATGTTGGCCCAAGTGTAGCTCACCATGGACACATGTTTATCTTTGGATTTTTGGCTTGAAATGACTAATCTAAAGTCAATCTCTCTCTCTCTCTCTCTCTCTATATATATATATATATATATATATATATATATAGAGAGAGAGAGAGAGAGAGAGAGAATTTAGATTACACACACATACATATATATCTTATCTCTATCTCTCTATAGATTAACCTTTGGAAGACATACTTTCTTTGAGCTTCATCTTCTGAAATGGCTTCTTGTGATGGGTTTCATAGTAATCATTTTCTAAATGTAAGTGCTTTCTTTTATGAAATTTAATTTTCTGCACGTCTTTTAGGCTTTCATTCAATCCTTCTCTCCATCTCGCTACTTCTCTCTCTATATCTCTATTTAGTGTATGACGTTCGAAGCTTGCAAGCATCTAAGTTTGTTAATGTAGGTCGACACCTAGGTATGGTGGATATACCTTTGATAAATCTTGAACCAATACTAATAGTGTTAATGGAATATTGAATTATTTGTAATTGACATGCATGTCCTTGTGTTGATTTTTTAGAGGCACATATGCACTATCCTTCAGTTCCTTTATCCTTCTCAAGATAGAAGACATTTGAGGGATGAAAACATAAAACGAAGTGATATTTAATGTGGAGATGTACTTTTGCATCTGGCAAAGCAAAGTTTGCATTACCACTTGAAGAGGGGATTGAGAATGGAACTATTGTCCAATAATATCACTTTTCTCAATTATTTCTTTGTTTGGTGCAATTTTATTTTAGCATAAGGTAGATTGATAGACTTAAGTGAGAGGAATTTTGAAATGAGTTTTATTATTTATACAAATTAGTAGTATTAGTTATGACACAAATTAACCAAAATTGAGCATAATTGTTGGTTTTTCATTATGGCCTCTTACTATCTTAGTATTTATGTGTTTTTTTTGTTCAAATTTTTATTACTATTAATCTTTTGTACCTATCCTTGTGTTTACTTATGCTCATAAATTGCATTCTCATCAAACTTATAAGTTTAAAAGAAGGGAATTTGTACATTGCCTTTGGATACATATGTTTTGGAGTATATTCTTAGCCCCATCTCTCTCTCTCTCTCTCTCTCTCTCTCTCTCTCTCGTTGGGAATTAAGGTGTCTCAACCTTTGCAAATTTCTAGCATTATTTATTTAATTTTACAACTATTTATTGCCTAATGTTGTAATTACTTGCACATTCAGTTTGGTCACTTAGTTGAGGTGGAACGGTGACATGTCATCTTACTTGGAATGTGACTTGGATGGGCAAGTCAAACCTAAATGGATTTGGGCATCCCATTTGAGGTGGCACTAATATGACATGTGTCGGCATCTTGTGGTGTGTGGAAGACAATATTCCATATGATAGAATCTATGACGCATAAGAGCTAAGTTTAGAGATTCCTATGACAAGTGATGACAAGTGTCGGTGAGGATCTTTGCATGAGAGAAAGGCATCTTTGGGTGCCCAAGTTGGGCTATGACATGTTGTAAGAGGAATATGCTATATTTATCATTGTACAACAAATTCTCTTACAACATTAAAAGTTGTTATCTTGGGAAAATCTATGACAACTGTAAGATGCGTAAGAGCATCTGTCATGGTCTATTTTTAGCCTGGAGCGCTCCATATTGGGAAAGTCAAATCTGCCATGTATGACATATGTAAGGGATGTTTTTGCAGCAAGGACAAGTGTCCTTTGATGTGGGGTAATGGCCATGTGGCCAAGGTGGACGCCTATCCCAAGATGCTCCCAATATTTGCCTTATAATCTCTATATATTGCATAGTTTGGAGTTGTAGTTATATAGTGTTTTTTACAGGAACTATTATGCTGCCGGAATAACTCCAGAATCGACATTTGAAGACTCTTGTAAGAACTTGCATTGCAAGTGTATTGTAAACACCCATTGTTTCAGATAATACATTGTGCAGGTTTTAGAGTGTGGGGTTTTTTACCTGAAAAGGTTTTCCCCACGTACATCTTGTGTCTACTTCTCTCTGTCTACATTCTTGTTTTGTGTTTGTTGTTGTAATATCTCTGATATATGTTTCATATTTCTACAATTGTAAAGGTTGTAAAGAATTTGCATACCTCTCCCCTCATTAGATTAGTTTAGGAAGCGATTTCCGCACACCTAGCTTCCTTTCGGTTGGTATCAGAGCCTGGCCAGTTTTGGTTCTAGCTGCTGGGTAGGGGTTTTTTGTACTGATCTTAGATTGAGTGGGAGTCTGTGCAGAGTATTCTGAAATCTTGTTGTGGGAAGGAGATGGCAGGAACATCTGGAAGAATAGAGGTTGAAAAGTTTAATGGCAACAATTTCGAGTTGTGGAAACTCAAAATGGAAGACATGCTCGTTGATAGAGACCTATGGGAAGTAATTTCTAGTGTAAAACCAGCGGTAATGTCCCAAAATGATTGGGATCACAAAGATTGTAAAGCCAAGGGTCTTGTGAGACTCTGTTTGGCTGATTCCGTCTTGTTAAATGTTCAAGAGGAGAAAACTGCGAAGGATCTGTGGAAGAAACTTGGTGATGTTTATTAGGCTAAATCCCTGGTAAACAAGTTGTTCCTATGGAAGAAGCTATATTCTCTAAGGATGGAAGATGGAGGATCTATTTCTAATCACATGAATGCCTTCAACATGTTGGTTGCACAATTGACATCCGTTGGTGTGAAAATGGAGGAGGAGGATCGGTGTATGACCCTACTTTGTTCTTTACCAAATTCGTGGGATCATCTTGTTATGGCCATCGGGAGTACCACATCCACTTTCAAAATGGATGATGTGGTGTCTTCGTTGTTATCTGAAGAGATGCGGAGAAAGTCATCCGAGTCGGCCAAAGAAGCTCTTGCGGTTCGTGGAAGACCCAAAGAGAAAAGGAAAAAGAAAGAGAAGAAAGCTGAGAAGGGTAGATCCAAATCCCGTGGGAGATCCAAATCTCCTGGAAAGTCCAAGGTACTGTGTTGGAACTGTGGGAAAACTGGGCATTTCTGAAAGGAATGCAAAGAGGAGAAAAAGATGAAAAAGAAGAATGTCCCAGATTCAGATTCTGACAAGTCACAAGATGATGGTGATGCCTTCATTGCAGCCTTAACCACCCATGCATCTGATGATGTATTGATGATTGATTCTAGTGCATCTTTTCACATGACCTCGCATCGAGACTGGTTCACGAAGTATGAAGAGTTCGATGGTGGAAGAGTGTACCTAGATGACAACTCTCATCTGAAGATAGTTGGCCATGGAAGAGTCACAATCCGATTTCCTGATGGACGAGTGAAGGGGATCTCTGGGGTTATGCACATCCCAGGCTTGGCACGGAACATGCTTTCTGTAAGTAAATTGAATGATGCAGGTGTGCAAGTTGTCTTCTCGAAAGAAGGATGCAAGATGACTAGAGGAGCTATGGTGCTTGCGAAGGGTACTCGGAGAGGTACTTTGTTTCAGTTGGAGGCATGCATTTCACAATGCAATAGTTCTTCTGACTCAAAGAAAAGAGCTACAGTCACTTTATCCCCACCATTGGAACCAGCAACTAAGTGATATGTTGTATCAAATTATGATGGTAGTGCATTTTGGGTACCTAAGGGTGCTCATGCTTTGGAAGTTAAGCTTCTTGCTGAGAAGACAATGTTATGGCATAAGATACTTGGCCACATTGGTGAGAAGGGTCTTAGAACCCTGAAAAATAAAAACCTCGTTGAGGAGTTAAATGATTGTAATCTTGAGTTCAACTTTTGAGAACATTGTATATATGGAAAGCAAAATTGTGTTCAATTTTACTCAAGTTCTCATAAGTCTTCTGGTGTTTTGGATCTTATTCATTCTGATGTGTTTGGTCCAGTTAATGTTCCTTCGATCTCCAAATCTATATATTTTGTATCTTTCATAGATGACTACAGTAGAAGGACATGGATTTATTTTCTCAGAAGCAAATCTGAAGTCTTTAGTCGGTTTAAAGAGTTAAAAGCTTTTGCTAAAAATCAGACTAGTAAAAATTTAAAGTGTTTGAGAACTGACAATGGTGGTGAGTTTTGTTCGGTAGAGTTCGATAAGTTCTGTAAAGAGCAAGGGATTGAAAGACATAAGACAACTCCATACACCCCGCAACAAAATAGAGTTGTAGAGAGGATGAATAGGACACTGATGGAGAAGGCTAGGAGTATGCTTAGTGGAGCAAGCCTTGAACAAAAGTTTTGGGCTGAAGATGTAGCCACTGCTTGCTACCTGGTAAACAGGTCTCCTACATCAACTCTTGTTGGTAAGACACCTATGGAGGTGTGGTCTGGTAAGAAGCCTTCAATTAGACATCTTCGTGTTTTTGGTTGTGAGGCATATGCACAAGTGCCTAGGGAGAAACGGTCTAAATTGGAGAACAAGGTTGTTAAGTGTATCTTCATTAGCTATGGTGTCGGTGTGAAAGGATACAAGCTTTGGGATCCTATGGCTGAAAAAATGTTGTATAGCAGAAGTATTGTTTTCAGAGAGCTAACACCTTCTTCCATTGTTTTATAGCCAGAAGAGAAAGAAAAGAAAGAGGATGTGGTTCAGTTTCCTTCTACCCCTGAAAAGACTGAACCGAATGACCCTATTGGACCTGATGATGAGGAGAGCTCTGGCAGCTCTGAAAGTTCAGAAGATGAAGTAGAACCTCCACCTCAACCTTTGAGGAGGTCCACACGAGTCAGGAAGCAACCTGAGAGGTTTGGTTATACATTGCTTGATTCTAATTTTGCTTTTTCTTTGCTTACTAATGTTGATGAGCCTAAAACTATGACAAAGGCTATGGGCATGAAAGATGTAGTTTCCTGGAAGGAGGCCATGGAAGATGAGATGGCTTCTTTGGAAAAGAATAAAACTTGGGACTTGGTGCCTTTGCCTGATGGTCAAAAACCTGTTGGATGCAAATGGGTTTTCAAGAACAAATTTGGTGCAAATGGCAATGTTGAAAAGTATAAAGCTAGATTGGTTGCAAAGGGGTATTCACAAGTGGAGGGAATTGATTATGGTGAAATTTTATCTCCCGTTGCAAAGCTGACATCTATTCGGTTCCTATTATCTCTTGCAATTGCTTATGATCTAGAGGTGGAACAAATGGATGTGAAGACAGCTTTCCTTCATGGTGACTTGGAGGAAGAGATTTATATGTCACAGCCAGAGCATTACATAGAAAGAGGTAAAGAAAATTTGGTTTGCAAGTTGAAGAAGTCTTTGTATGGTTTGAAGCAATCTCCTAGGATGTGGTAAATGAAATTTGATGTCTTTGTGTTGTCGATTGGATAGCTGAAATTGAAATCAGATCATTGTGTGTATTATAAGTTTGACAATGATTATATTCTCATTATTGAACTATATGTTGATGATATGTTGCTGATTGGGAATGGTAAGAATATGATTTATGATTTGAAGTCTCTGTTGTCAGCACAGTTTGAGATGCAAAACTTAGGGGCAACCAGATACATTCTGGGAATGGAAATCAGAAGAGACAGAGCAAACAGAAAACTTTGGTTAAGCTAGAGTAAGTATGTGCAAACCGTGTTGGATAGATTCAGCATGGCAGATTGTAGACCATTGACTATTCCTGTTTCATTGGGAACAAAGTTGTCTGTTAATGATTGTCCAAAGTCTCCTTTTGAGACGGAGGATATGAGAAGAGTACCTTATGCTAGTGATGTTGGCAGCTTGATGTATGCTATGGTCTGTACAAGACCAGATGTTGCCCAAGCAGTGGGAGTCCTTAGTCGGTTTATGGCTAATCCTGGACGGGTACACTGGGATGCAGTTAAGCGAGTGTTCAGATATTTGCGGGGTACTTTCGAGTATTCCCTATGTTATCATGGTCATCCTAAAGGACCTCCGCATTCTGTATGTATTCGTGGATTTGTGGATTCTGATTGGGCAGGTGACATTGATAGCAGGAGATCCACCAGTGATTATGTGTTTACTATGTTCGGTGGTGAAATTAGTTGGATGAGTAAGCGACAACCTGTGGTTGCTTTGTCCATGACAGAAGCTGAGTATATGGCAGCAACTCATGCTTGTAAGGAAGCCATTTGTCTTAAGAGGTTGTGTTTAGATATTGGTGTTGATACAAGATAGATTACTGTTTGTTGTGACAGTCAAAGTGTGATTTCCTTAGCAAAGAATCTGACTTTCCATGCTAGAACAAAGCATATTGATGTACAGTTTTATTTTGTGCGAGACATGGTAGAGGATGGGAAGGTGATATTGGAGAAAGTGGACACTTTGAAGAATGTTGCAGATGCATTGACGAAACCAATGGGCACAGAGAAGTTCAGATGGTGTTCGGAGTCTATGGGCCTCTTGGCCCCTAGCAGTTAAATCTTGTCATTTCTTTTGGCTCTTGCAAGGTGTTCGACAAGTGGGAGAATGTTGGGAATTAAGGTGTCTCAACCTTTGTAAATTCCTAACATTATTTATTTAATTGTATAGTTATTTATTGCCTAATGTTGTAATTACTTGCACATTCAATTTGGTCACTTAGTTGAGGTGGCATGGTGACATGTCATCTTACTTGGAATGTGACTTGGATGGTCAAGTCAAACCTACATGGATTTGGGCATCCCATTTGAGGTGGCACTAATATACCATGTGTCAGCATCTTGTGGTGTGGGGAAGACAATATTCCATATGACATAATCTATGACGTGTAAGAGCCAAGTTTGGAGATTCCTATGACAAGTGATGACAAGTGTCGGTGAGGATCTTTGCATGAGGGAAAGGCATCTTTGGGTGTCCAAGTTGGGCTATGACATGTTGTAAGAGGAATATGCTATAGTTAGCATTGTATGACGGATTCTCTTACAACATTAAAAGTTGTTATCTTCGGAAAATCTATGACAACTGTAAGATGCGTAAGAGCATCTGTCATAGTCTATTTTTAGCCTGGAGCGCTCCATATTGGGAAAGTCAAATCTGCCATGTATGACAGATGTAAGGGATGTTTTTGCAACAAGGACAAGTGTCCTTTGATGTGGGATAACGGCCATGTGGCCAAGGTGGACGCCTATCCCAAGATACTCCCAATATTTGCCTTGTAATCTCTATATATTGCATAGTTTGGAGTTGTAGTTATGTAGTGTTTTTTACAAGTATTGTTATGCTGCCAGAATAACTCCAAAATCGACATTTGAGCTCTTGTAAGAACTTGCATTGCAAGTGTATTGTAAACACCCACTGTTTCAGATAATACATTGTGCAGGTTTTAGAGTGTGTGGTTTTTTACCTGAAAAGGTTTTCCCCATGTACATCTTGTGTCTACTTCTCTCTATCTACATTCTTGTTTTGTATTTGCTGTTGTAATATCTCTGATATATGTTTCATATTGCTGCAATTGTAAAGGTTGTAAAGAATTTGCATACCTCTCCCCTCATTAGATTAGTTTAGGAAGCGATTTTCGCACACCTATCTTCCTTTCACCTCTACCTCTCTTTCTCTCTTTCCCTCTTCGTCTCTCTTTCATTCTCACTATTTCTCTCCACTTCTTTGTTCCTCTTTGTATCCCTTTATCTCATGTCTCTCCCCTTCTCTCTTTCTCTACCTCTCTTTCTCTCTTCCTCCCTCCCTCTTTCTATATCTCTCTTTCTCTATCCTCCTCGGTGTCTCTCTATCTCACTTCTAAATAAATTACATTATATAAAATATGTTATATAATAACAAATATAACTATATTATATATTATATATTATCTATTGGGTTTTTGTCCACAAGTATTAATGACAAGCCTATTCTTTGGGCATATTTCCATAGACACAACACCTTAAATGTATCCCTAGGCAATGCAAAGCATCCTCTATTCCACCAATACCCGAAAGCAAAGAAATTACTTTGAGGCCATCAAGATAGATCGCTTTCAAAACGTATAAATGGTATCCACCTATATCTATTTGGAATGAATCATCCAAACATTGCAAGCAACTAACTCAACAAGGAGATCCATGAGTTCCTAATATAAATTATATTATATAAGTATTGCACGTAATATAATATACAATATAATATGCTTCTTATGATATATCACATTAAGAAAAAACAACATATATCAACACTTTAGTGGCCCTTAGGAAACCCTAATACCATAAGATTCACCTTTTTAATAGATTTTGAAATGCCCTTTTATAAGTCCATATAACATTAGGATAATTCCACTAAAGTGAGACCCAACACTATGCATTCGCCCATTGTCTATAACACCATCGCTATATCGGAACATG
The DNA here is from genome assembly GCA_027924645.1 of Cunninghamia lanceolata. NCBI lineage: Eukaryota > Viridiplantae > Streptophyta > Pinopsida > Cupressales > Cupressaceae > Cunninghamia > Cunninghamia lanceolata. The sequence goes on along the minus strand of BSBN01000175.1, from coordinate 6,300,748 downwards.
AACATTAGAGAATAGGCCAACTATCTATAATTGAGATCAAATTATAGATGCACATAAAAAAGCTTTCAAGTTGTAATGGGATAGGGTTTTAAGCAAACATTGAATCGACAAGCACATGTAAATGGGATAGAAAATGACCATGCTATCCACGCAAAAATAGAGTTTTTTTTCCAACAAGCTTCAACATGCAAAAAATTAGGTGGCTAGTTCATATTGATTGAATGGTCGCCACCCACCCAAAATAAATTGTCTATCGATGTCCAACTACCAACATTGTTGCCACAATTTGAAGTTAACGATTGCGATCGTTTGGATGGTCATCCCTGTACCTACTCGACAAATGTTTTAGAGCATCCATATAAATTTAGAGGGAGTATATTAATTATGAAGAATGGTAAACTGGGTCAACCATCTTACAAATTAAACACAACAAAATCTTCATCATAGAGCATGTCTTCTTACAAATTGCATCTAGATGTTACAAGAAACCACCAATGACAAGATCAAAACCTCCTACTATGTCTATTTAGTTGTTCCAATTAAATCAATGTAGTTTGTAAAGATCCATTTGCCTGAGAGGAGTTCAAACATCACATAACATTTTTATAGATTGCATCATAATAGTAAAAATATTTTTGGATGTCATCGTATGAGTTTTTTTCATATCAATATTTTAGATCATATTTCATGAATGTTGTATGCTAAAGTTCAAATCAAGACCTAAATTTGATGGTCATATGGCCGTGTTTAGCTATTGTTTTTGTAAAATACAATCAAAATTTTAGGGAGATTGTATTACATGAAAGGGAAGATTTCAGATAGTGTGTCAAAATTTCTATAGAATTTCTTATATATATAATTTTGCTTATAGTAAAATATGTCTTAGTATTTTAAGGAGAAGTTTGAGCAGATAACCTTCATAAAAAATTGCTTGATAGGTAGGGTCGACCATCAAATTTAGGTCTCGATTCAAATATCAAACTCTAATTGAGATAGGTGGGAGTGAAAACACACACAAAAAATTGCTTGACAGGCAAGGTCGACCATCAAATTTAGGTCTCGATTCAAATATCACACACACACACACACACACACAGAGAGGGAGGGTCGACCATCAAATTCAGGTCTCGATTCAAATATCAAACTTTAATTGAGATAGGAGAGAGTGTCTCTCCCACGAAGCATAATATATTCTAACTCCAAAATGAAAGGATCGACTAACGTGCTGCTAAAATAGAGGGACAAAATTTTGGACTCCTCAATCTAAATGGTCCCCCTTTCGTGGTAGCTATGAGACACTTTGAAGGACAATAACTTAAGCACCTTGTTTGAAGAGGCTAGACTGGGCAGAACCACAAACTTTCTGATCAAAATTTACGGCAGAAGATCTGAGCTTGAGAAGAGGTTGCAAACTGTTTAACGGTCCGCTGCACTGTTTTTGGTAGGGGTTGTGTGCAATTCTGAGTCCCATAGAATGTTGTGGCCTCGTGGACGTTACTAAAACCTTTCATTCATTCATTCATTTCCTATCTATCTTCCCTCTTCAAATCTTCCGAACCACCAATGCTCTCGTTAAAAACCCCTCGCTCAGCTATTTTTCCCTGATCCTCCCCAGACTCCCCCAGTTACTGCTCGTCCAATAATAAAGTAAACCCGATACATATCCCTTTCAACATTATTATTGTTTGGGACCCCACAGCCCCTTGCCAACTAAGCAGGTGGTCATATTATTCAACAAACTGTAATTCTAGCCAGAAAAGCTTCAGCGCTATGCTTCCCCGCCCATTTTTAAAAAACCTATAAAATCCTGTTACTTCCAAAACACCTTTTTTATTCATAATAATAAATCTCTGAGTCAGAGTACCTATGCCTGGGGACTCGAACAGTTGCCCACCCGCAAAATAAGTAAGCGTCTTTCGAAGCATATTCCATGTGGACAGTTTATCTCAAATGGTGTGCACACACGTGTAATACGTTGCAGCAGCCCACTTTCTCTCTCTGTATCACGTTTTGCTTTTGGGTAGGTAGGTTCCTATCCCGTTGCTTTTTCCACGAGATCTAAAGTTTTTTCTTGTGGTGGTAGTTGGAAGATCTTGCATTGGTCCTATAGGTTGTTTGGTCTAGTGGACTTTATTAAAAATCTTCATTCATTCAATGGTCTTGCACTGATATGGATGCCATGTCAACCGTTGATCTGTACTCTCACATAGAGAACCCTTAGATATAATTAATAATGAATCAGTACCCAAAAAAAAAATATGCTAGCCTCAGCTATCTGCTGTGGGATAATTTCCCTTGCAAATCTATACCAATTTGTTTTTTAAGTATCTCACTTTTCTTTCAACATCCTAGTAGTGCTAAGCATGCTCTCCAAATTTCCTTATAATTTCTTTGGTTGAATAAACAATGAATGCCGTGGATGAGGTGTTCTCATATTTTTTGAATTTTAATGTTTTATTTGATCTTTCAATTTCAACTTCTCATTTTTGTACCAGGAGAGTTCATCTCTGGCATCATGGACACGAGGGTACGCACGCTGCAATAGGGAGCATATCCTACACTTCTTGCTCCCTTTGAGACGTGTGCTATACCCCTTCATAAGCATCTCAAGGTTCAGGGATAGTCACCCAGTGCCAAAAAAAATATACAAGCTTCAATCTCTCTTGAAGTTTAGAGCTTTCTCAAAACCAAATATATTCCTTTTAAATTCAACCTTCCACAGAGAGAACACCCCAACTTATAAAAAAACTTGAAGGACACTAGCTGTAGGGCCATCCCACCCACAGAACTCTTATATCTTTCCCCAAAAGCTGATGGGAAAACAGGTAAGTTGTTGCAGAGAACCTTTGCAACAAAGAAATCACCTTCAAACAAAGCTTAGTGATATTCAGGTCCAAATCAAACATAACATAAAGAATACCACTGGAGGATAAAGATCTTAGATGCTTTGTACAAGATTGGGTATAAGAACACATTTTTCTTTAACAAAACATTAATAGAATAAAGAAAATGAAAAACTGCATCAGGGAGATAATATATGCGCACTAGGAGAAAGCACTGCATATTTCTAACCACCTAAGGATTCTGCCATTCATTAATATCATAAGGATCTTCTCCCAAGCATGAAACTCTGCAATCTGATTAGTCATTATTACAATTGAGCAAGAAGCTCTACACTACAAGTACACAAAGCACTCCAATGGTTCCATTGTCAAGAAAAAAGACAAATAACTTTTGTTATCTTTCCATTTCCATTTCTCAAAATACCAATTGATCTCTCATTAATGGAGCCTAGCTTAAAGTTTAGTATCTTGAAAAGCTGGTCTTTGATGATTGATCCAACAAGCAAAAATTAACACCATACACTATGATTTATGTATAGCGTTAAGATTCAAAATAAAGAAACGAATATGATATAAGGAAAAACCAATATGATCCAAAGATTAACCAACTAGACCATACATCTGCTGATGTTGAAAGTAATTCAAGCTTCAAAATATCCATAATCAATTCTCACGCATTATAATTTCTATACAATGGACTGATATTCAGTATTAAATGACCCATTTAAGAAGACTGTTCACTCCTTGCAGAATGAAAAAGCAATGACTCTTTTGATACAATCATCAACTACATTCTTCCAGCAAATTATTTTTAAAACGCTCACACATGAGCCTCCTTTTCAAGACAAATGCTGAAGAATGTCAATTTCCTTGTTGCAAAGGAACATAAATTTAGTTTGGTTGCCTCTAGATTAAGCAGCTTTTCAGGCTCCTATGTCATAATTTTAGGCTTTAGCCCATCACTAACAAGCTAATAAATCAGCAGATATTGAAACCATGGAACTTGTGGCAAAGGTTAATCACATGAAAGACTCCAACATATAACTAACAAAACTAACAAGGTCACCAACATTTAAATTAAGCCTCAAAAATGATTGAAGGAGAAATACTTAAACATGTTGGCCCAAAAGTCCCCTGTTTCAACCAAGTGCTGAAGAGGATGTCATTTTCATTGTTGCAAAAGTACAGAAATCTAGGTTGGAAAACTCAAGATTAAACAGCTTTCCAGGCTCCTCCATTAAAACTTAGGCTTTAACCCATGACATAAATCAACAAATCAGCAGATAATCAATCCAAAAAACTTGTGGCAAAAGTTAAGCTGGTGAAAGACTCCAAGCTATAATTACCAAAACTAACAAGGGGCAACAACATCTGAATTTAGGCTCAAATAATGATTGAAGAAAAAATACTGACGATTTCACTGGCACCAACTCAGACCCACCATGCTACTACTCTCAAGGAACCACAAGTCAGGAAAGGAAATACAATATCTCCAGAATGCTGAAAAGTGCATAAGCTAAAAAATAAGACAGGCAGGTAGGCCAATCACAAAACACTGCAGATTAATCAAAATGAGTGCACAAGTAAAATGTAATCCAGCTTGTTTGTCTCCGCATGACAAAAACATTTCAAATATAAAACACAGAGAATCAATAGAGGGACACAAGTTTCATACCAAAATCAGAGTGTACCTAAATTGATAGTATAAACTCACAAAACATAAATTATAAGCCCATAAACCAATAGCTTTCAAAAGCTATAACTAAATATCATCAATTCAAAACAAATGGCCTGTTTGCCATAGATGTATGGTTAAAAACAGAAAGGTATGTCTGAGTGGGTCTCATCTATTAGTTAGCTTCCAATTTAAAAGTTAAACAATGCATACCAATTACCAATATTTTTGATTAAAAAAAATTTACATAGGACGACACACATATTCAAAAGACATTGGAGATCACATACATGGAAAAAGACTGTTTTATAAAAACAAATGCAGATAATTACAAAATAAAACCTCAATGTTATTGGCACCAATGCACTTTAAGTAGGCCTTCAAGTTCATACAAATTTCTATTGCAAATTTGTCGATGAATAACCTCCAGATCCCAGCCTATCATACAATTTTTTTACAAAAGAAACTTTCAGTGATCTGGGAAAATTTCTTGTTCTCTCAGCAAGGTATTTGTGAAGTAAACCATTCCATTACATGGAGGGGAGCTTTGATCAACTCCAAGGCAAATTCAACCAGAAGAGTGACACAGATGCAGCATGGGCATATGCAGCTCAATAGAATCCTGCAAGAGGACAAAACCCATCAAATTTCCACACAATAAAGATGAAAATGAATGAAAAAGCGTGACAGAAATTCTAAACCCTTCAGATTAAAAAGCCCTAGAATGTGTCAAATCAAACCCTTCAATTTGTTATCCTCCTAACCAGAGAAATTTTCAAGAGAGTAAAATTTCACAAATATACACTAATTAGTAAATTTTTCCATATAATAAAACAATTTTTTAAAACTATTATTGATTAATATCTTAGGGAATATATAAAATTTCTTATACATGCAAATTTTATAAGTCTTGGATTGTGGTCTAATTCTAAATACAGGCAGCCACCACTCCAATGACCCAGGTGCAGAACCTAAAGGAAGTCCTTGCACCTTATGCAGTCTCTGAGTTACTGTGGCTTGGAGTTGGGTTTCAAACTTTCAACTAACCTTTGATACCATAACTAGGCAACTGGCTTTCAGCAAAAAGAATCTCAACTATTATATCGATTCTTATGTTGGTTAGGTTGTGGTGCAAGGATATGAGATACAATGGAGGGCGACCCATGTTTACAAATCATTCAGAATTTGCCTACATTCATAATCTGTTGGGCTGTGGTCTAAGTCCAAATACAGAACAACTATCACATTGATGATCCAGGTGAAGATCTAAAGAATGTCTTCACATGTTACGAAGTCTCTGAATTAAAGTGGCTTGGTGGATGTACTAGAGGAATTGGGTTTTGATTAATCTTTGATCTCATGGCAAGGTGGCCAGGAATCTCTGCTATGGCATTGATTGTAATGATGGCTAGATTTTGAGGCAAGAATTAAGGAATACGCTGGAGCCTGGCCCATGTTTCCAAATCTTTAAAAATCTTACTAAGTCGATAAGTCTGTTGGGCTGTGGCCTAACTCAGTACAGAGCACCTACCATACCTGTGACCCAGGTGCAGAACCTGATGGATGTCCTCCACTTATGCAGTCTCTGAGTTAATGTGGCTTGATGGATGTGGCTGAGAAATTTCAATTAACCTTTGATCCTATAGCAAAATGGCTGGCTTGTCAGCAAAAAGAATCACTACTATGACAACAATTGGAATGTTGGATGGGTTGATGGGATATATTGGACTGTGCCTAAGCTCACAAATCTTAAGAATGTGCTTCAAGGTTTCAATAAATTCTTAATTCAGGGCAAGGTGGATGGCTTCTGAGCCAAATAAATTAGCTTACTATGACTAGAAATAGTAATGTTGGCTAAATTGCAGTCTAACGATTATGGATTCCATTGGAGAACAACCTATGAATGGGCTGTTCTTAAATGTCATCCACTTTAATAGTCACATGTCAATTTTGGTCAATAAAAATACAACAAATATTTACCACTTTTTGGTGTGGATGAGGTGCAAAATTACTATTGACTGTTTGACCATTGAAATGGATGATATTTAAGTAAAGTGCCATGAATGCAAAGTTCAAGAATATGCTCCAACTTCACCCACACAATATTTAGGCTGTCCATAACCTCACCCAAAATGAAACTGGGCATTCAACTAATCCAAAGAATTTATTTTTTCTTTTTTTATAATAATTAACCAGTTGAAAAGAATCAAAAACAATCCAGCTTTCCCTTCACTGGCATGGGAAATATAACAAAATCAATCACTCTAGCAACTAAAATGACTGAACTAGAGCAAAAGCAAGGATTTAAAGCATAAAATTGCTTACCCCACAATCCAAACTAAATCAAAACAAAAGAAACTAAAACAAAATCAAAGATTTAAAACACAAAATTGCTTACCCCACAATCCAAACTAGAATGCCCACAAGAGAAACAATGAAGGCCAAAAGGGCAAAGGGAAGTCCCAGGAGGAAGCCCAAAGGCTTGCACCCACGATCATCACTCATCTTTCCAATACCCACTTACAATTTATTTCGCCACCGGCAGAAGATAATCAAGAAAACAAATTGTTCAACCTACCTCGTTGACACTCTCCTTTGATAACTAACTGATAAGCCTCATCTGAGTGAGAATTAAATATTGCGTGAGTTGGCTTTGGAGAAAACGAACAATGAATAAAAAAGAAGCATTTTATCCTAATACAAAGTCTTCGTGCAGGCACGGCCTATATAAATATTGTACAATTTGTCCCGCTTTTATGTTATCTGTCGTAACGACAAGACTAGCAGATACAAACCGCATGGAAGCGTGGAATAGGTGAAGTTGAAGAAAAGGAAGCATCTATCTGTAAGGAAACAAGATAGGTAGTTAAAACGATTTGGCGGTTGTTTTTTAAGTTCTACCTATCTTTCAATTCCCACGAGTTATATTTGTAGCAGGCGGGAATAAATTTCAGAATTCTTTTTGTGGGTATTGGTCAACTGCAAACCTAATTTTCTCCCTTGGTTGGCTTGACTTATTTATTTTTTAAAATTTTGTGGAAATAAAAGGTGATTGAAAAATGTGATTCACTTATTATTATTTAATAGCCAAATCTTTAGGCCTTGAGGGAGATGAGAGCACTCATTTTAGCAAATAAAAATTAAAAATAAAGACAAAAAAATTGAAAAAAATCAAAAATCAAAATTAAAAAAGAAATTGGAAAAAAAAAACATTTAGAAAATCACAAAAAAATGAAAAACGCAAAACTATAATAAAACTGAAAGAACCATTTCAATCCATTAAAAATAGTTGCTAGATATATTTTTTTAAATATAAATATACTAGCAGTTCTCAATTTTAACTAATAACCCAATTTATTATAAATTTAGTTTAGTAAAATTTACAAAAGGGTGTATAATTTTTAGGGAGTAATAAAGTTAAGTAATCAATATCAAATTAACTTTTTCATATATATTTTTTCTAATCAATATCAATCAAATTATTTTTTTTATTTTTTTTTTAATAATCAATATCAATCAAATTAACTTTAACTTTTTCTTATTTTTCTTTGGTATTGATACAAAGCAGAAAAATAAATACAAATGAAAAAAGAGCAGCATCTAGAAGAATATACAAATTAACTTTTTCATATTAATAGAAAACTGTACCTAACCTTTTTTTAAAAATAAGTATGAAAATATATTATTATTTATATTCTCTAAAACTTTTTATTATTTATTGGGTTTATTCTCTCTACTTCTATATATTTTAATTATACAGTTCCACTTTCAATTTTATTTATTAAAAATTATTTAAATTATACATTACTTTTTGCTTTAATTTTTATTATCCATAATTGTATTTACATCATTTAAGAAATGCAAAAATGAATATATATATATAGTGAATAATTCAGAAATATATTTTAGGCAAGGTCGATATGCCCAATTGAGGATTTGGTTTTATGTCGGCATTAAAAGAATTTAATTAGTTGTCTGTTTGCAGGTGTGTTTATTTAATTTGAATTTATGATATCAATGTACGTGCCCTAATTGAGGCTTTGGTTCTATAGTAAAACTGCAAGGATTTTCAGCACCTCTGCAGAAAGTTCTAGAACGTATTTAGAGAACATGTCTGATAGATTTTATGATATAAAAAGTGTAAAGAAAATGAAAATATCATCCTTATGATTACCAGTTTTTTCCTAAAAACACTTCAGACATGGGAAAATATCATACCCATGAATGGAACAATACCAAGAAAATGCAGAGAGAATTTGGGTAGACACTGAAATAATCTACAAATCCTTCAATGTTTCTACTGTTTTAATTAGCATTTAATGCAGAAGCTGGCTTTTGAACTTGACAGAGTTTTGGCTTACAAAATGATGGTTAATTTGTGCTAAAAAAACCATAGGGTAAACTGAGGCAGGATAGAGGTGGCCTATAATCTCTCAGCTAAGGTTTACCCAACAAGAAGAAATTGTAGAAATTCTTCCAGTTATTAATGGGGGCTTTCAATTCTATCCAAAACAATCTAGATTATAAACTCTGTTAACAGTTATCAATTGAAAATGAAAAAAAGAACCAAATTTTTCCTCTTTCTGACATACAAAACATGATAGATCAATCAGTTCAGAAACACTGTAGTCAATTGATTTCACAGCTTGGACAATCCATCAGCCTACACAAAAGAAACCCAAAAATTAAACACAGATTTAAAACATAAAATTTCTTACCCCACAATCCAAACAAGAACACCCACAATAGAAACCAGGAAAGCCAAGAGGGCAAAGGGAAGCCCCAGCAGAAAGCCCAAGGGCCTGCACTCACAATCACACTCACACATTTTGCCAATACCCACTTCGATTTACTTCACCAAATCAAAACGAAAATTGACAAAACTGACTGATCTGCTTGGTTGGTATTTATTTTCCTGGCCGTTCCCCTTCCTTTTCTCTGGTCAAGATGAGTAGATAAATGATAGAAAATGATGGGTGATCAATAAAACTAATGAACCTTGTCTTTCGAGAATAAAATACATCTGTATGAGTTGGCGTTCAAGCATGGATGGACTAAAATAACCCGTCTTAAAAAGGTATGCTTGAAGGCACCATAAATAAAGTAATGCCAGAGTATAGTGCATTGTATTTTTGTGCGTAGATCCGGCATGGCATGATGTACACGGAAAGAAAAACAAACTCCTAACTCGATTAGGTGTTCTGTCCATTTAAGACACGTTTATATGGAGTTGTGGCGGGTCCTACAGATAATTATGGAGCTCCGAGCCTCATTTTTAATGCTGCAAAAATGTTTGCAGGTGGATGATCCATACTAATAGTTTTTCTATGTTGAAAGGCATTCTAGAGTCAAATAGGGGTGGAGATGAGAGCATTATAGTAAAAAATAAATAAAATAAAAACTAAAAAATAAATTGCTAACGGTTAAGGGAAAAAAGTGGAGAAAATAAAAAAAAAACTATGGAACCAAAAAAAATTGCAAAAAATAAAAAAGGTTGAAGGAAAAAAAGTGAAAAAAATCACAAAAATCATAAGGAAAAAAAGTGGAGAAAATAAAAAAACTATGGAACCAAAAAAAATTGCAAAAAAAAAAAAAGGTTGAAGGAAAAAAAAGTGAAAAAAATCACAAAAATCATAAGGAAAAAAATGGAGAAAATAAAAAAACTATGGAACCAAAAAAATTTGCAAAAAATAAAAAAGGTTGAAGGGAAAAAAAGTGAAAAAAATCACAAAAATCATGCAAACACAAAAATAACACCGAAAATAAAAATAAAGACCAAAAAAGAAATTGGAAATGGTTGGAGGAAAAAGGTAGAGAAAATCGCAAAAGTTATGGAAAACACAAAAAAACACACATGTAGAAGATATCTCTTGGCATACTATAGATATATTTTTTTAAATATAAATATACTAGTCTAAATACATTCAAACATTAGAGTTGGCAATGGAAAATGTATCTAGGAAATTAACAAAGAACGTTGGAAAACGTCCATGTTTGTGAGTTGAGGTTGCAAAAGGCTAAAGATGATTAGAAATAGTTGAAAGAAGGATTTGGGAGCTCTCTAGACTATCACGGAAGAATTTGGAAAATGTCAAAGATTGGTGTTTGACCCTCGGGTGCTTGTTTCTAACCCCCAAACACTCGTTTCTAGCCTCTGAGAGTTGGTGTTTGGTATCTTAATGCTAGTTGTTTGGTATCCTAATGCTAGTGTCTAGTCTTTAAATATTGGTGACCTTAGCAAACAATGGTGTCATTAGTTTCAACCACTCTTACCACATTCTAAAATTGCTTCCTAAATTTTATAAACCTTGTGACATGTACAAAACCCTGATGTTAATCTTCAATACTAATAAAATGATAGCTAAAGTCTTAAAGGGTTGGGGGAATGGGGTTAGTGTTATTGGGAGACTGCCTCAGTTAATCCTCTATTTGGCATGTTTTAGTCCTAACTTATAGCAAGTAAAATCAGAGAGTGTGTGAGCCCTAAGTGTTGGTGATGATGATGTGTGCAAGGTTTTGTAGCTATGAGGAAAAAAACTAGGAAAATGTCTAGTCTATGGTGGTGTGTGAAAGTGCAATGGAGGAAAGATAGGTAGATGGAATAGTTACTTAATATGGAAAGGAGGAGGCTAAGAGATGAATCTAAGGATTTGATCTACAACTAGGAGCAATGAAAAAAAGGGTTTCCAAAATTATGGTTTTGGGATATCAAAAAGGGGTGACCTAGCTAAGGAAATGAGGAAAAAGAGATAATAGGAGTGAGGAATGTGATGAGGATACAAGACTAGAAAAATGGAAGGATGTATGGAAGATTTCATCTATGGAGGGTGTGTGAGCTCAATAAAGGGAGATCTCTAAAACACACTTATAAAAGAATCAATAGAGAACTTGAAATTTGTAAAACAAGTTGTTGGAAAAGTGGAATATTTAAAATGAGAGTGAGAGAAAGTTTATAGGAAGATCTTAGCTAGGTGTCTATTAGAAAATCTACTAAGAAAGCATTAGGATTAGGGTTCCAATGGCTAACATGACTAAAGATTTGGATTTAAACTTGGACACTAGCATCTAGGGATATGGTTTCCTTCGACCAGTAGGCCTCCGAACTTATAGGATAGGCTAAGGAAAAAATTGATGTCTAATCACATGTACATTGCATATTAGTGATAAATTTAAGCTGGTAAATAGGCTAAATGAGACCTAAAACATGATAGTGCAGAATTGCAAGATGAAAAAAGTGAAGTATTTAATTTTTTACCTAACATTTTGCCCCTACTTTAGTAGGCTTACTAAACTAGGTGAGAAAGTATGCTAAAGTAAATACATTGTATAAATATAACTAAAATATATATATATATATATATATATATATATATATATATAATGGAAGTATGGTGATCCACAAAAGATAATATAGAGTGGGAGTAAGAGGCTCTGAGTGAATCATGAAAGGAATAAGGAACTGGTGAATTATGAGCCACCTTGGTAAGGATTTGGCTATGAACAAGCCACCTAAAAGAAAACAAGGGGGGCCAATCTAGGCCCAAACTAAACTAGGTAAATTGGGTATTGGTTGTGATTGGGCTTGAAAATAATAAGGGAGCTAGGCTAGGCCCAAAATAAACAAGGCAATGGATAATGACCATGAAGGAGTCACAAAACAAAGGTGCTAGGCTAGGCCTAAATAAATTAGTAATAAGGATACTCTAATCAATTTGGTAAAGTAGTAGAGGATACGCCCCCCTTAAATTAATTGGCGACAAGAAGAGGCAATCAAGTTAAGGAAAAGGGGAGAAAAGAAAGGAACAATTGCCAAGGTGTAAATAAGAACGTAAGAGAATGGAAAAGGAGGGAACAAGAAAGAAATGGTTGCCCTCAAAAGTGGAACACAATGTTGTCCCTAAGGAAAGGGAAAAGAGATAAGAATCATGATAGAAGTAAAGAATCAAAATTAGTGGAATACTAATAAATAGGAAAAGACAAAGTAAGGAATGACATACAAAAGGAAAGCATAGTTTGAGGTTATGCCAATTATAAGAGAAATATAGAGTTGCCATAATGGAGGAGACAAAGTGAAGAGAGGAAATTTTATGCCATAGGAGAAGTAGGAGTAACAACATAGCATGTAAGAGAATGTGCGAAAGGATATGAAGAAGATTGATCCTATTGTCAACATGCCACCTCCCAAAAATATTTCACAACTTCGTAGTCTATAGGGGAAGATACAATCCATTCATTGATTTGTCTCGCAACTCGCGGATAGGACTCTCCCTTTCACACAACTTCTTAAGAAAGGTTCTCATTTTATTTGGAATGAGGATTGCTAAAAAGCTTTTGATGACTTAAAGAGCTATTTAGCTAACCCTCCTGTATTACATCCTATCGTCTCTAGACGGCCCTTTCTTCTTTACACTTTCACTTCTCCTAATGCTCTTGCAACTCTATTGGCACAACATGATGACGATGGCAAAGAACATGTTGTATACTACATCAGCTAAACTATGCTCGATTACAAAGTCTGATATTCTACAATTGAAAAGCAATGTTTCACTCTTGTATTTGCAACACAAAACTTGAAACATTATCTTCTAAATGTTGAAACTAATGTCATTGTAAAATTTGATCCCTTGAAGCACCTCTTTGCTAAAACAGACCTCTCATGACCTTTAGCTAAGTGGGTTATGATGTTAATAGAATTTGATCTTAAATTTATCTCTCAAAAGGCAATTAAGGGTCAAGCGTTGACCGACCACTTAGCTGAGGCTCCTTCACCATTTTCTTTATTGAATCAAGAATCATTCCCTGATGATCAAATCATTTCTTTGGATATCGATCAACAATGAGATATATTCTTTGACGGTTCTAGATGTCGAACTAGCTCTGGTGCTGGTGTTATACTAGTATCTCCTTCAGGAAAGCCAATCCCGCTATCTTATCATCTCAACTTTTTATGTACCAACAACATTGCAGAGTACAAAGCCCTTATTGCTATCTTTCATGCCGCCTTGTCTCTTAATATTAAACATCTTCGCATATTCAGTGATTCTCAGTTGATTATAAGACAAGTCATTGGATCTCATCAATCAAAGCAAGATAAGTTCTCTCAATATTGAGACAGCCTTATCACTGTTGAAACATTTCTCCTCTTTCACAATTGACACAATCCCATGAAAAGGCAATTGACATGCGGATGCAATGACAAGTGTTACTTCCCTTATATCCCTTGACAATTCATCCAAGGACTATCAATTCATCATTCATAATATTACATCACCCTCTATATCTGAAAATACTTCCGATATAGTCTTCTATTGTAACGTTGATTCAGACGAATGGTACTCCCATATATTCCAGTATTTGTGTGATGGTACCTTTCCTAATCCGACATCTGAAATGCTCAAGTTTGCATATGCAAACTTGCAGCATGTTACATCATTTTATCTAATATTCTTTATTGAAGAGGATACAACAGACTCCTTCTCCATTGTCTTAACAAATCTGAGATCCCAATTGCCCTGGAAGAAGCACATTTAGGTGCCTATGGGGGGCATTTGTGGAAAATCTTTGGTTCAAAAGTTGTTTTGCATGGGCTACTATTGGCAGAGCATGGAACAAGATTCTTTTGCCTTCGTCAAAAAGTGACCGCAATGTCAACAACATAACCACCTCATTAGAGCTCCTGCCGAGGAACTTCATGCCCAATTATCTCCTTGGCCATTTTCCGTGTGGGGTTTGGATCTTATTGGAAAAATTTATCCTCCTTATTCACAAGGACATAATTTCATGCTCACAACTACCAACTACTTCACGAAATGGGTCAAAACAGTTCCACTCCGATCCACAACGACTGAAATAATATGTCGCTTCATCCTTGATAATATTATCTCTCAGTTTGGTCTTCTTTCACTTTGGTTTCTTATAATGGTTCATCATTTAAGAACAAAGATGTGAAGAAATTCCTTGAAAGATTTCACATTCAACATCATTTCTCTATGTCATATTATCCACAATCAAATGGCCAACCAGAAGCTTCTAATAAAATAATTAGACAAATCCTTCATAAAATTGTTAATAAATACAAGAAGGATTGGCATAATCAACTCTCTTATGCATTATGGGATTACCGAGCAAGTGTCTGTGTGGCTACAGGTACTACCCTGTACAATCTTGTATATGGTGTCGATGCGATCATGCCTTTGGAATTAGAAATTCCTTCATTACGAGTCTCTCTCCATGGTATTCTAAATGAAAATTCACATAGAGAACAAAGACTTCAACAGCTTGAGATGCTTGATGAACAATGCATACACGCTCTCGAACATCTCCAAGCCTATCAAAAGAACATGCAAAGTTGTTACAATGAACGTGTTATTCACCATTCATTTGCAATTAGAGATTTGGTGCTTTATGAACATCAACGAAATGTATACGCACCTCCAAGCAAAAAAGAGAAGTTCATCTTGAACTAGTTAGGACCGTACATCATCATCGAAGTCTATGGATCAAGCGCATACATGTTATCCAACATGAATAGTATGCCTCTTAAAGAACTTATTAATGCTATGCATTTGCGTCGGTACTACGCTTAGATTTCTTTCCTTTACTTTCAAGTTATCTTGCATCATTTAATCTAGAATAATATGTTATTATTTTTCTTTTAAAGCAAATTATGTTAGAAATATTTAGTGTAGTTTGCTTTGATAAGTATATAGTTGTCTTGATTTCTTACAAGTAGTTTTCTTACCTTTTTGAGAATTACTTTTGTTAGCATATAAACTTCATTAAAAAGTGCACTATGCTAATTACTGTTGTATCTAATTAAACAATGTAGCAACATTGTTTAGTTGGATCACATTTGAATTAATTCAACATGTGTATAATAATTATGTCTAATTAAGTATATGTCTGTTTAGTTAGATAACTCAATACATGTATCAATTAAATCATTGTAGCATTTATTAAAGAATCACATAAGGTTGTTTATTCAAATCACAAAGCATTTAAGTATCGCATACATGTCAAATCATCTCACACAACAATAATCATCGACCAAAATCACTTACATAAACAAGAGTTTGAATACATAATAAGCAAATCCACCACTATATCAAAATGTGGTGCATCATAGTATGATATAACTAATCATAATCTTGGACTGTGATAGCCAGATCCCTCGGGATCTAGCAGTATCTAAGTAACAGATGGGTGTTTATGTGAGGTGACAGACCGCGAGTGACTCCTAGAAGCACTCCACGCCTGCCAACCCCTAAGCTCACCCCTAAGCTCTCCCACCTCATTCCTGGAATTTGTATACATCTGTTGTAGTCGATCACTAGCAACTTGCAGCCAATCAATCTCTACCTACATATAACTCACAAGAGCTTGACATGTCCCAGGTGATGATGCCACTCTAGCTTGATCTAGCTGTATCTAAAGAGCCTCCTACGCTACCTCAACACTAGACGCTCTCTCAATCACCTGGTCTCTCTTGATGGTTCTCTCCTCATAGACCGCTCTTAGCTGTACAATGGGCTCAAATATCTATGCGTGCCATCCTGCACTGTGCTATGACCTATAACCGATTTGCATTGGCTACTCAATCTGCATGGTAGGAACTATCTCTACTATGACCTGACCCATAAAGTTGAGCCATCCACATGTATCAACTACAAAATAGAAACAAATGTGGTATCAAAACTATAATCATACACATCAAAATCAATCAAAATTCAACATATATATATAAACAAAATCAATAAAACAAATTCATCACCTGGATCACCAGCTCGCCAGTAAGGATCTACTGGAGGGGTGAATGCCTCTGAATCTGTAGTCGCCTATGCTACTGGGGGCATTGTAGTGGCATCCCCACTTGTCTCCCTATGCTCATCATGCCTCTGTATCCTTCTAGTGGTAGGTAGTGGTTGTAATGCACGAGGTGAAGCCCTAGGCCTCTCCTCCGTGGCATCTCCACTCACATCTCCCTAGCATCATCTCCCTCTTGCTATCGATGTTGGTTGGTCCTCCCCGTAGACATCATCATCATCATCTATCTCCTCCCCTCCTGAATTGTCTCCCTGATTCCCCCAAGGCCTAGGATCACCTGTGGGGTAACCTGCGAGAAACACGGGGGTTGGACGAGCAGTGCTCCACCATGTCAAGTATGTTGCGCTAACACCTACATCGTCAATATTGAACATGGGAGCTACATCCTCCTCCTCATCATCAAGGTCACTCAAAGTGACATCTACCATGGTAAGTCGAGCCTCATCTTTTGGCCTCACCACGCTACGATCCAAGCGCACATAGGTTGGCCGAGGTGCATGAACTCTTTGCATGCGACCGAACTGCCTCATCACTCAATCACAATAAAAAGGCACAATGATGCAATCAACTCAACCAACTAAAATTTGATCCCTCTACATCCTTGCCAGCTACTAAGAAATACTCGCTCATGATCAACAACCCCTATACGGTCTCCACTAGATGTTTGTAGGCTGTAGTCTGTCGAACCTCACTCTCCAATATAGTATATCACCACATCACCACTGTCTCCTCAGTGCATAGTCATGTTCTTGTGGATAGGACTAGGTAGGCTCTGTTGGGAACCCCATTGGCCACGTGCATGTAATATGCTTGAACATCCACACCTGAAGAAGCGTGCAAGCCATCAAGCTGCGTGCTTCGTAATGCACATAGCGACCTAAATCATGGTATAGATGAGCGAGCATACTTTATCCCCATGCATTTATAGTCCTATGCTCCTCCATCACACTAATGGTATGCACAAGGCCCCCATGAAAGTGTGTGCCTCGTCCATCCTATATAACAACACGAGCAATAGTAGTGATCAAGATGCAATGGTTAACTGGTACAACCGTAGAACCTTGCTATAACCATAGTATACTAATGTGTCTGGATGTACTCAAGGGCACAATATGGCTAAGACAATATACCTGGCCCACCTCGACATACTCATAGGATCGATGCTCAACGATTCTCACAGTCTCACCTCGCACAGACAATTGTAGAATCCGGTACACACCCTCCAATGTGACCATCATCTCTCACGTCAGAAGATGAAAGATAGAGGTATTCGTGTCCCATGGATCCATAAGCACCATCAACATTGTACGATGATACCTAACGTTAGGCATCGTGTAAACCCACCATAAACCAACATCCCTGAGAAGTGCCCTGTCGGTAGCAGACAGCGTCTTGTCATGACTACACAATAATGTGTACACGTTCCCACCTACATGCTTGCACATCACTAGGGGCACCTGAAATCACAACAAATCAAATTATGTTATTGTCACATCATTAAAGAATCAAAGACAAATCTCAACATCAAAAGTTAGCTAGTTTCCCATGGACACTAGCACCCAAAAAGGACACCAGCGCCCTAGGTAGCCATTCACTGTCTATAGGGCCTAGTTTGACAATAGAAAATGACAAAAAATAATAGAAACTGAATATAAAGTAAAGATTTTAAACTCACTTCAACCTCCTGTACACTGCGCACTATGCGATCCCTCAGCACATCCATCTTAGGTGGTTGATATGCCCGTTGGCGTGGCATGACTGCTCCTGTAAGTCGCTCGCAATTCTCCAAGTTTCTCCAAAAGTGACATGGTGAAATGAATGGTAAGAAAGTGAATTCCTTTTACTATTTATAGTAAAATGATCGAAATCCTTCTTGCTATTTAGGGTTGAAAGTTGAAATTCTCGATCTCTCTCTTAATTCAAACATTCATAAATCAAGCTAGAGAACTCAGATTCTCATGTCGTTTGTTGTGTTGGACTCTTGATTCCACCCTCTCTTCACTCATATTATTTACGTCATGGCATTATTTCATTAAATGACCCTATCAAAGGCATATTCATCAAGCTTCCCTAGAAAATCGAAGTGGAAAGATCATCGCCCTATTTTTACATCCTAAGAAGCAAGCAGAAATAGGGGGCATATATCTACCCACAAGTTTTCTCTCTGATCACGTCTCATATCGTTCCCCTTTTGAATTTTTTACTGACATTTTCATCTGTTTGATTGCAAGACGATTTCACTTTTCTAACAAGGTGTTATTATAGGATGTGGTCCTTAACACTGTGGTTTTGCAAGATCATAGATTGGGGGTTTCATTCTCTCATTTGGTGACAATCTGTATCCTCCATAGTATCCTTTTGGGTATCCTTTTTATGATTGCATTATTTACTTTCCTATACTTTAGTTTACATATGTGCGTAGTGTCATATGCCCGCTAAAGTGGGAGCTAAATGTAGTGTCGTAAATTGTGCTCCTTGATAGTGCAAGCACAATTTCACACTCTACTTAGCCCCTACCTTAGTATTTGCTCCATTAGTCCATTTTTAGGACCATTTTCTAGCCTTGGCCTTACCCTTGACTCGAGAGAAGTACTTCACTTTCCTAAACCTTCCTAAATCACCCTAAACCTTACTAAATTGTTACAATTAACCAAATGCTAGAAAATAGGGCAATGCTTAGATCATGGTAATGTCCTGAAGCAATGCTAACTTGTTGGGAGGATTTAGTTAGACCTTAGCGCCCAAGAACTACTGTCCTCTTGTATCTTGTTGAGTTTTAAATCACCTGACGATGTCAGCCTTGTCTTGGGTGACGTGACCTCAATTTTGACATTTTGGTCCTATGCTTCATCAGCGTCTAATATTCAAATATTTTCCCTCCTTAGGTGTCATATTTAAACATGACTTTGAAAAGACTTTAAAGACTCTATAACTCTTAGCTATCTTTATGTTATTGCATACTTGTGAATTAATGTAGGATATTTACTATTGGATTGTACTTATTTGCATGCTCTTGAAAAGGATTGTGGCAGGTTTGGAAGCAAGATCTTGAGTCTATCTTGTTCTCCTAGGGTGAAGCTCCTTGCATGTTTGAGAGAAGGGTTGGAACCACCAACTTGAGGTTGGCTTGAGTACCTACATCCGATTGGGTATGGTTACAGTGCCTTCTTATTCTGTAGACTTCAATTACTTCACCTTCCTTGAGGTTAAGGTTAGTGTTTCTTTGGGTGAGACACTTTTCTTGAGTTGATCATTCTATATGCTTGAGGCATATAGGGTTAGGTTTTTGTGATAAATCCTTTTGGTTTATTGCTAATTACAATCTTAGATGCACATAAGATTAGGAGAACACACTATTTGATCTTCTCTGATCTGTCTGTTCGTGAGGTAGGAATACCAAAATGGGTGTTTGAATAAGGCAAACTCCTATATAGCCACAACCCTTCTACTTCATGTTGTTTTGCAGGTTAGAGACGATCAGAAACAAGTATCACGAATCAAAGAGTAGATGGATGATTACAGATCCCAACACTTGGAAACCACTTTCAAAAGACCCTAAAGACTAGGATTACAATGCCCAACTGCCCTTGTCCTTACCAATTTGGCCTAGATCTTAGTGACAGGTTCTAGTCTATATTTTGTTTACTGTTCTGCTTTCATTTCCTGTTTTATGTAACTACACTCTGTATCTTAGATCATATTCCTCATTTTAGCCTATTGTTGCATGATATAATTGAATCTTTAGTAATCAATCCTCATCCATACAACAAAGAGAGAAAACCCCTCTATCTTGGGTCTCCTTTCAGGATTGTAGCCAAGCTTGGTTTGTGTTCCAATGTTTATGTGGAGAGGGGTTGACCTAGTTTTGATGTATTAGACTAGATCCCCTTTTTCAGACATAACAATTTTGGCCTCTGCCCCCATGAGGGCATGCACTCTCTATCAAACAACGATGTTGGGAAGCTTGAATGCTATCCCAGGATTTGACTAAGGCAAGTCTCTAAACACCATAACCCCCAAATCCCTTCTTATCTTCTTGTGTGTAGGTTACAGGAGCGAGATCTAGAGAATATGAAGATACAGGAAGACTAAGTGAAGATCAGAGTTTCAGGATCTGATAGCAGTTATAGAATATTCCTCTATCTAGGACTTGGGTAGTGGTGCCCTAGTCTTTATGCCCTTTTAGACTCCAGGTCTGGCATCAGGGTAGTCTCTGCAACATCTTTCCAATTCAAACGTCAGGCAGAATCCTCCATTTAGGACTTGGGCTATCCCAAAATAGTCCTCTAACACCTTTTCTTTCAGGAGATAGGTTCTATCATCTTCTTGATCATCCATGTGCAATTGGTTTTTGGATTGTTGTTGTACTTTCTCTGTTATAAGTTGATCATTGTTAAACTAGGGTTGCATGCATTGTTAACCTAGGGTTTGATAGAAAGGCTGAATTAAATATGATTCCTCTATAACATACCTAAGTACAAGATCTGTAACTGAGTCCACCTTCATTTGGTAGTGATTTGGCTTGGTATTGTCCTTGAATGTTATATGGAAAAGGGTTTGATCTAGTGTGCATCCTAGTTGTCATCATTCACCTTTTTCATACCAAACAATGCTAAGAAAACTACTCTTAAAGAATCAAGACGAACTACATATTTTGTTAAGACTGAAGCAAATAATGAAATAGGAAATTTACATTTACTATCTACCAAACATTTGCTTTATAAAGAAAGTGATAGCATACAAATGAAAAACATAGATTAAGCATAATATCTACGTAAATGAATAATAGGCTCTTTAAGAGGTGTACTGTGCATATTGGAAAGTCTATATGCACCCAATCTGAAGACTTCAGTGATGATGTAAGTTCCTAACCAATTCAGGCTAAACTTCCCTTTTTCGTCATAAGGTGCATTGACATTGCATTGATTTTTACAACGTACCAAATCTCTAACCTCAAATGAATGATGAATAACACGTTTATTGTACGAGTGTTGCATAGACTTTTGACGAGCTTGAAGATGTTTGAGAGCATTTATACATTGTTCGTCAAGCAGCTCAAGTTGTTGATACCATAGTTCCCTTTGAGTATTTTTGTCAAGGATGCCTTTGAGAGAAATTCACAATGAAGGAATTTCTAACTCCAAAGGCATAATCGCATCGGCGCCATACACAAGGTTATACGGGGTAGTACTTGTAGTTGTATGAACACTTGTTCAATAAGCCCATAATGCGTATGATAATTGAGTATGCCAATATTTTTGATGTTTGTTAACAGTTTTCCAAAGAATTTGTCCAATTATTTTGTTAGAAGCTTTCGCCTGTCCACTTGATTAAGGATAATACAATGTAGAGAAGCGGTGTTGAATATGATATCTTTTGAGGAATTTCATCGCATCTTTGTTCTTAAATGAAGCACCATTATTAGAAACCAAAGGGAAGGAATACCAAATCAAGAGATTATGTTATCTTGAATGAAATGATAAATTACTTCAGCAGTCGTGGATCGGAGAGGACCTGCTTCAACCCACTTCGTAAAGTAATTGGTAGTTGTGATTATGAAAGTGTGTCCTTGAGGAGGAGAAGTTTTTCTGATAAGATCCAAGCCCCACATGGAAAACGACCAAGGTGAAACCTGAGCACGAAGTTCCAGGGCAGGAGCTCAAATGAGATTGTTATGTTGTTGACATTGCAGACACTTTTTGACAAAGGCAAAGGAATCTCATTCCATGTCTTGCCAATAGTAAGCCATACGAAACAATTTTTGAACAAGAGATCTCCCACTGAAATGTCCTCTACATGCCCCTGAATGTGCCTCTTCCAGGGCAATTGGGATCTCTGAATTATTAAGGCAACGAAGGAGAAGACCTTCATAACTTTGTCAATATAAGACATTTGATAAGATGATATAACGTTCTGCTAGTTTGCGTATGTGAATTCAGGCACTTCTAGATGCTAGATCAAGAAAGGTATCATCACACAAATATTGAAATATATGGGAGTACCATTCTCTTAAATCTATATTATCACAAAAGGCAATCTCAGATGTTATTGAAGGTATTATGAGGTTATAGACAATAAATTGATAGTTCCCTAAAAAAATGTCAAGGGATAGAAGGGAAGCAATGCTTGCCATCACATCCGCATGTCGATTGTCTTTTCGTGGAATTGTGTTGATTGTAAAAGATGAGAAATTCTTCAATAAAGATAAGGCCAAGTCTTGATACTAAGATAAATTATCTTGCTTTGCTTGATAATCTGATCCAGTGACTTGTCTTATGATCAATTGAGAATCACCAAATATTGAAATGTGTTTTATGTTAAGAGATAAAGCAGAACACAAGCCAATAATAAGGGCTTTGTACTCTGCAATGTTGTTGGTACACATAAAATTGAGATGAAAAGATAGAGGAATCAACTTACCTGAAGGAGGTACTAGTATAACACCAGCACCGGAGCTAATTCGACAGCTAGAACCATCAAAGAATAATTTCCACTTATCATCAATATCCACTAAAAGGATTTGATCGTCAGGAAAAGATTCTTGATTCGGGATGATGAATGGTGAAGGAGCTTTTGCTAAGTGGTCGGTTAGTGCTTGCCGTTTAATTGCCTTTTGGGAGACAAACTTCAGGTCAAATTCCGTTAACAACATAACCCATTTTGCTAAGCGTCCTGAAAGATTTGTTTTGGCAAATAGATGCTTTAAAGGATTGAATTTTACAATTACATTAATTTCAACATTTAAGAGATAATGTCTCAATTTTTGTGTTGTAGAAACGAGAGCCAGACATTGCCTTTCTATCACAATGTATCGCATTTCATAATTGATTAATGTTCGGATGATGTAATATACAACACGTTCTTTTCCATTGTCATTATGTTGTGCTAACAAAGCTACGAGAGTATTAGGAGATACTGGTGTGTAGAGAATAAACGGTCATCCAGAGATGACTGGTTGTAATATAAATGGATTGGCAAGATATCTTTTGAGATCATCAAAAGCTTTCTGACAAGCGCTATCCCATTTAAAGGTAGATTCTTTCTTCAGTTGTGTGAAAGGAAGAGTTTGATCCGTGAGTTGTGAAACAAACCGATGAATAGCCTGAATCTTCCCTTGCAAACTACGAAGTTGTGAAACATTTTAAGCAGGTGACATGTTAACAATGGCATCAATATTTTTCATGTCTACTTCAATACCACGATGTGAAATAATGAATCCCAATAGCTTGCCGCTATCCATGCCAAAGACACATTTATGAGAATTCAAGCGCATTTTGTATTTACGTATATGTTCAAAGATTTGACGGAGAGTCTTGACGTGATCTTGGTGCAAAATGGATTTGGCTAGAATATCATCGACATAATCCTCTAAGATGTTATGTCTAAAATCGTGAAAGATAAGCATCATAGCATGTTGATTAGTCGCACCAACATTCTTTAATCCAAACAACATGATAACCTAACAAAATTTTCCCCAAGGGGTTATAAAAGTTATTTTATATTGATCTTGAGGATTGATGAATATTTGATTATAACCAGAGAGATCATCCATAAAGGAAAGTAACGCATGTCCAACAGTAGAATCGATAATCATATCAATATTAGGAAGAGGGAAGTCATCCTTTAAAGATGCTTTATTTAAATCTCAAAAATCAAATGTACACATTTGAATACGGTTGTTGGATTTAGTGACATCCACAATATTCAAGATCCAAGGCGAGTAGTCAATAGGGTGGATAAAGCCTACTTCTAAAAGCTTCTCTATCTTAGCTTTGACCAACAATGCAACCTTAGGATTCATCTTACGTATCTTTTGTTTTACTGGTTTAGCATCGGGATGAATGACGATAATATGTGTTACCACCTTAGGCTCAATGTTGGGCATATCAGAGTATGTCCAAGCAAAGAGATTAAGATATTCATGTAAGAGAGATGTGATTTCTTTTTTCTTCCGATTTTAGACAATTTCCAATAGGGATGACTTTTTCAGGGTCATCCTTATCCATTAAAACATTGATAGTTTTCCCATTAATGAGAGTATTGCGGTCTTGAGTGTCAAGAGGATGAAGGGATTCTATAGGCGACTCATGAGATGTCAAGGTATCATCAAATAAATAAGTGTCCTTCCCAAAGTATGCTTCCATATTTAAACAACAAGGAAGGCCACGATCAAGATGGTAACAAGGCAAGTGATCATAAGCTCCTAAGAATTTGGCTAAAGCTTCATCTATTGAAAAAGTATCCAAAGGGATATCTTGAAAATTAGAATTTGTATCAATCAATTCTAGATATACCCATTTAAGTGTAGATGAAATTGTGTTGACGTTTAGATTAAGATGGTGATTGGCTTTAGTGGGCCCTAAAGGACTATATCCAAGTCCAAACAAAGAGTAATGTGAATTATCCTCCAAAGGGACTTTAATACCTTGCTCCTTTATACCACAAGCATTAATGTTGTATCCACATTGAGAGAGGATTTGAAACCCTCAACCATAAACATATGCCATTTTCGAAGAGGAAGGAGGCAAACCATAGGTCTCATATTCAGTAGTGTAAGTGTTATCATTATTACTTTTTAGAGAAATTTTAGGTGATGTAAGAGTAGAAATTGAAGCCACCTTTGAATTTTTTGGCTTTGATGGCAAGACTTTATACTCCCCTACAAAGGTAGGTG
Source organism: Cunninghamia lanceolata (assembly GCA_027924645.1). Lineage (NCBI taxonomy): Eukaryota > Viridiplantae > Streptophyta > Pinopsida > Cupressales > Cupressaceae > Cunninghamia > Cunninghamia lanceolata. Next base: position 6,275,733 of record BSBN01000175.1, on the reverse strand, counting down.
TAAATGCTAACGAACCCCAACCAAAGAGTGTATTTGAAGGTGAATTAGATTCTTCTATAATAACCTTCTCATGGGAGGGAGAAGAATTGATTTTAGAAAGAGGAGAAGTGAGAGAAAAGGGCTTAAAATATTAACTATTTTAGCCTTAGTTTGTAAACAACTTTCCAGAATCGGATCAAATTCAATTGTATGGAGCTGATTATTATGAAAAAACTTAATTGATCGATGAAGGGTAGATGGGACTACCCCCATGGCATAAATCCAAGGTCTACCAAGAAGAAGATTGTATGAAAGAGAATTATGCATGACATGGATAAGGGTAGGCAATGTCACAAGACCAACACTAAGAGGTAAGGTGATAGTACCCAATGATTGTCTACCAACATTATCAAAGCCACGAATGTTGATTTTGTTGTGAGAGGTATCAACATTGATTTTAGTTAACAAGTCTATGCCACATACATTAAGACCTGATACACCATCAATCATGGTACGTCTAACTCTCATATTATGAATGAAGACAATTATCACAAGAGGATCATTTTTATTTTGAACTTCTATGGGAGGTAATTCATGTGGTTGAAAGGTAATATCTAATTTTGTCACATGCATACAATCTAACACAACTACTACATCATTCGACTGAACAACAGGTGGAACAATCACCTTTTGTAAAGCTTCTTGGAGCATTTTGCGGTATGTAGGTGATGTTTGTATCAACTCCCATAGAGAGATCTTTGTTGGAGTAGATCGGAGCTGTTCAAAAAGATCATAATCTCTACTATTATGAGTAGGAAGATGAGGTGATTAAGGAAGAATGGGTTGACAAGGTGAAAGAGAAGAAGGAACAAATTGTATTTGTTTATTTTGTTTATCGTTTCTAGTGTTATATGCGTGAGCAACTTCATGGTGAATGGGTTGTTGTGACACATTTTGATTGTATGGACTATTTTTAGTGATTTGTTTTGCATAGTTTAGGATATAACCAGGAGTTCTAGGTGTTTTAGGAGGACCTCCTATTGTGATAGATGATTGAGGAGCATCATTATGAAGATGCACAACAATTTTCAATTTCTCAAGTTCTTTTGGAGAACCGGAAACATAAATTGTATTGATGATTCTTTGAAATAGAGAAGGTTTAGGAGTCATAGAGGATGATTCCGTAGAGATGAAGTCATCTAAGGCTTCATCTAACATGTCAAAATCATCACTACTAAACGGCTCATCAAATGCATTAAAATCTTGAATAAAGTAATTCGACATGATTGCATATCCTACTTTTTCAAACTTTATGATAATAAAGTGAATAAGAGGAATGAAATGAAGTATCTTTATGCACAATATGAAAATGTATCAAGCTATGAAAAACAATGCTTTAACTATATTATCCAACAAATAGCTAAAACATACTCAAAATTTATCAATTCCCAAGCTAGAATTACCATAAAATGAGATTTTAGGAAACCCTAATCAATATATATGCATGAAAGCAAGATATATGACTAAAGAATGTAATTCAAACTTAGTTGTGTATACGCCTAAAAATGACATGATTCATTCTAAATAAATATTCTAAATATTTATTCCATTCTTCTATCAATTAAATAAATATTCCAAATTTATTTAATCGATTCACTATTCCATAATTAAATAAATTCAATTTATTTAATTAAAATTCTTCAAAATGTCCTACCCAATTAAATAATCATAAATTATTTAATTAATCCAAATTCCTCTATCCTAAGTTCTAAATTCAAAAATCCACCTCACCTTTACACCTCACCTTTTCCACCTCACCTTGTCCACCTCATCAGGTTGCACATGTAATTAAATATATTTAATATTTAATTACCTATTTTTCTCTCACCCACATGGCCTATTTCTTCTCAAATCAGAAGTTAGTTAACTAGTCAATCAAATCTGTTAACTAATTAGTCATTTGAGTTCACTGGTCAATCTATTCTGTTGACTCCTCAATCAACCCAGTTCACTGGTCAATCAATTCAGTCAATCCCATAATCCACTCTTCTAACTGATCAATCAAGTTTGTTAACTGATCAAATGAAGTTAACTCTCCAATCAATTTTGTCACATCCCCTCTTTCATGATGGAGCTGGGACACTTGTCACATTTCTACTGGTTGCACATTCCTCAACCATCCTCAGCCGTTGATCTTCATATCTTCTCTCAACCGTAGATTCCCATTCTTCCAAGTCTATAAATGAAGCTTCATCCCTCATCGTGACTCTGCAGAAATATCACCAGCGCGCCTTTGGCACCCTTTTACCATCCACAAGCTTGAGATCACATACTTGCATTGAAACTCATCTTCATTGCATATCACTACAGCCATTTACCACCGACTTCCTACAAACAGCTAAAAGAGTGCACTCTATGAGGGCTCCCTTCATCTGCAAACGGATGGTTGTAATAGGCAAACAACAGAAGCATCAATTTCAGGGAAGGTTTGCTTTGTGTTATTCATTGCCATTTACTTTTAATCTTTCTTGTTATCTTCTATTCTGTTGATGTTTGGGTCATACATTATTCATTTGATTGATCACCATTTTACCCTTACATTTTTGGCGCCCACCGTGGGGCCTTTGCCCCTTTATCTCATCAAAATCTGAGCTTTTTTTGAAGGCAGGTTCCGTACAGGTCACGCAGAGTCACGCACAGGTTACTTCGGTGCATTTAAACATTTCCACAACGCATATAAAGACTGTTACGGCCCTTTTGTTATTTCTGCGCATCTGTGTATTTTTGCGGTGCTTTTGCGCACTGTTACGACGCTTTTGCTTATATTGCGCATCTGTTCATTTGTGCTGCGCTTTTGAAGACTGTTACTGCGCATCCGTTATTGCTGCATATTTATCCATTTTCACAGCACAGACGTGCAATATTACGGTGCATTCATTATTGTTGCGCTCTGTTGATTATTTCTGCGCATCTAATCACTGAAGCTGCGCATTTGTAATAGGCTATGGTTTTAGTACTATTCTAGAGGAATTTGCTAACGCTAACCTTTTCGCAGGTGTTTGCTGGAGCTATTTTGCAGGATAGGTTCGGGTTTAGTTCCATGTAGTTGCATCTAAATAGTTCACATTTCACTTTCCAAGGGATAGTAAAACTGATGTGCATTCAAATCCTCATCTAGTTCTAATTAGGGAGAAAGTAACTAGATTATTTCTTGCTTGCATTGCAACACCTTCCAAGTTATTGCCATCTAAGTTTAAAACTGAACTCACCATTGATCTTGGGGTTAAAATGAACTATTGCTATGTCGTGAGACCAAAACTTCAAAGTTAACTATCTCGTGCTACGTGGTTTTAAAATTGAACTCACCATTGATCTTGGGGTTAAAATGAACCATGGCTATATCGAGAGACCAAAATTTCAAAGTTAACTATCTCGTGCTACGCGGTTTAAAATTGAACTCACCACTGCTTTCTGAAGTTGAAACTGAACCACTGCTATATTGCTAAAATCACTTCAAAGTTTTGTGTTTGAGTAGATTAGCCCATTTAGTTTTTCACTTTTAACTAGGGTGGATTAATCAGTGTATTCTGTGCTTGCCAATGACAATAGGTTTATGCTCTCCCCTCTTCTGGGTGATCAGAGTGCCAGACTTATCATTCTATTTGTTTAACCTTTAGGAGGGGCCTGCCCTTGGATGCACACTTGTCCAAGTGGGAACGACCCTGAGTGGTAACAGGCTAACGCCAAGCCCTACCAAGCCACTTAAAATAAATTGTGCTTGAGGTGAAAACTTCCTGCAACAAGTGATGTTATGTTACACCGACAACCAACCTCCCCCAAAACCCTCTCAGGCGCAACCCTGTGAGGCTGGGAGACTCCATAACGGAGAGTAGTGCCGCCGCACGTGTAACCACTTGAACGGTTGCCCGCATTAAATACCTTTTGTTCTAGTGGCCCAAATCCCTTATAATCCATTTCTCACCTAGGATTTTTGTGCTTGCTTTTGTTCAATTTAGTCCAAAATAGAGTCGAAAAAAACTACAAAAATAATGAAAAACTACAAAATATTCTTTGTGCTTGTTGTGTTTTCTTGCTGTTAATTCATAATATCAGATCAGGAAGACCTTTTCCAGCCAAAAAATACCAAAAACAAGAGAAAAAAATCCAAAATTCAGCCAAAAGTCAGAGCTGCGCATATACCCCTTTTTGCTGCGCATTTGTGACGACTTGCTACGCTTTTGCCCTGACTTGCTACGCATATATACTGTTGCTGCGCATATACACACTGTTGCGGCGCATTTGTATTTCATCAGAGCTGTGCATATACTGCGACTTACGGCGCATTTGTTCATTCCTGCTGCGCATTTGTTTCGACGCATATGCGACAGTGAGCAGTTGCCCTATTTTTGAGAGAATATTTTCACTTGATTAGAGCACCCATTTCAGCCTAGTTTCACTTTCTGAGATCAAATTCAACCTTGCAGTCAGTCTTCATCCGTTTCACCCAAGCCTCTCTCTTTCATCACTCGTCCCATTCACTTTCTATCCAAATCACCTCTTGTCCCAAAGTCAGTTTGTCCCATATCAATTAGACATAGGTCCCTTTTTTGTGTCATTAGTGAATCCACGTAAGCCTAGGTCACCGTACCTTTGCTAGTAGTCTTGTTGAACGACTAAGCCCTACACAGTAAGACTGGTATCGACTACCCTTACTAGCGGCCAACGTCTTGTGTCAACCGTCTTACTTGAAGTCATTGAGCGAGAGAATCCTTTGTCCAAATCTTGTCCTAGGTATCCTATTCACAGCAGTCTCAGTCAGCACCTCACCAAAATTTCTAATCCTGGTCCACGTCATCTCACCCCACCTTGCATGGTTCTTACTCGATCCCAGTACAACAAGCAAATTGAAATGGCCGACGCATCTGATCACCTCACCCCACCACGTGGTGGTGACGAAGAAATTTCTCATGAAGAATTAGTAGCGCACATCCAAGATAGAAAATTCTAACACCTGGTAGAGAGGGTGCTCCTTGAAGACCCCGACAAATACTTCCACCATCTTGCTAATCTCGGAGTCAAACTCCTCGCAGACTTTGACATAAGCTCCATCATGGAAAATGTAGACAATGATCATGAGCGGAGACGTGATGATCATGAGAGAGGCACGAATGACACAGTCCCGAATGCAAATGATAGAGGCAAGAAACCCATAGATCAAAATGCTCCTATGGATGACATGAGACAACAAATCAAAAGTCTAAAACAAGAGATATCCAACCTTAAAACCGGTACAAGTTCCAAGCAATACTCTTTGGAAGATATAGCTCCGTATCCTTTTGACAAAAGTTTGGTCATGAAACCCTTCCCCTTTTAGTTCGGAGTCCCAAAGTTTGACAAATACAAAGGGAAGGGGGACCCTAGAGATCATATTCGGGAATTCAATGCCGCATGTTTAGAAGTAGCTCACAACGAGACCTATTTGATGAGACTATTCCCAAGATCCTTAGGTGGTCAAGCTATGGAGTGGTTCTCGCGCCTCCCACCAGGAATCAAAACTTTTGATGAACTTGTCAATAAATTTATAACGCACTTCTCTTACAACATAGAACATGAGGTATCTATGCTAGATCTATGCAACACCAAACAAAAGAGTGGTGAGTCATTCGCCACCTTCTTACAATGATGGCGACAGCTAGCTAGTAAGTGTTCTTATGATATACCTGAGAAGCAACTATTGGAAATGTTTGTCCACAATTTGAATACTGATCTTAGCTATCAAATTCAGATACAATGCCCTACATCATTCTCAAAAGTCATCGAAATGGGCTTATTCATTGAAAAAGCTATGATCGCTAAGGGAACTCTCAAGCTCTACAAGGACACGCCTAATTCCAATTATACAACGGATAAGTCAAAGTTTTGGACCAAGAACAAGAATGTGGTTAATGATGGGGTAGTTGATGCCAAGGCGGGAGCTCCTAAACAACAACCCATATTCACTCTTAAGGGGGACACAAACAATGGTGCAATCAACAAACCACCCTCTCGGGAGCCTAGATCTTAGTACAATTCAAACCCAAGAAGAAAATCCACACCGTTAGGTGAGTCTCAAGAATCTGCACTAAGGAAGTTGTTGGCTAACGACAAAATTTCTCTACCACCAACAAGTGATTACGAGCCTATAGTCAAACCTCCCTACTGGAAGGACACAGACTATTGTGAATATCACCGAGGAAGGGGGCATACAACTAACAACTGTATCCGCCTCAAAACTGTCATTCAAGATATACTGGATCAGAATCAGGGAGGGACACAATAGCATACCTCCAATGAAACTCATGTGGCCTACAGGGATCCACTTCTGAATCATAACAGGCTATATAACAACAATGGCCACAACAACAACAACGACAACAACAACAACGACAACAACAATAATCGCAACTGGCCAAATTAGAACAGCGGGACGAGTAATGCTAACTATGCAAGTGTTCCATTTGACTACACCATAAACTACATTTCTGAACATATTCCACAGGTCAATGTCATCTCACCCAACCAACAACCAGGACCTAACCGAACTGGTTGTAGTATAATTACCCGCAGTGGTAAAGTCACACTCAATACTGCCCCTCCAAGGTCTTCACCATCTCCATCCAACTCCCGTCAATACAATGTCCTCGACCAGTTACAGAAAACTCCGGCTCACATTTCCATATTGGAGCTATTGCGTCTATCTCCTTCTCATAAGGAGATTCTTGAGAAAGCCTTAGTGGAAACCACTGTCCCCACTAACCTGGCCCAAGAGAAGTTCCAGACCATGGTAGGCAATCTGACATCCTCCAATTCCATATCGTTTATTTAGCAAGACGATCTCTCTGTATCTCAACCCCACAACACCCCTCTGCACATTGTTGCATTCATACACAAGCACCGCATCAAGTGGGTTCTCATTGATGGGGGTGCCAGTTTAAATATCTGCACATTGAAGCTAGTCCTTGCACTGGAGTTCTCCAAACAAGCAGTTGATCCAAGGAGGAAAATTACCATTAAGGCATATGACGAGGAAGAAAGAACCACAAAAGGAACGGTTGTCCTACCCATTCAAGTGGGACCAGTCATTAAAGAGGTGGTGTGCCAAGTCCTTGATCGGAAGCTTACTTATAATATTCTATTAGGGAGACCATGGATCCACGCCATGAAGGCTGTCCCCTCGACCTATCATCAATGCATTAAGTTCTCGCACAATGGCAAGCAGGTCACCATCCAAGGCGACCTCGACCCCTACCAGCACTGCAATTCTTTCCGTGCAAAACCCGAATGTGTCATACCCAACAACAGAGCCTACATTTCCCCTACCCCACCACAGGACCATACCGCTGAAGCTTCCTCCTCCAGACCCAAGCCACTGAAAACTTACCATCAAAGAAAATGGCATGGGGGAATACTCCATTGAGCACAGCCTCAACCTCGCCAAGATGCCTTTGTCTCCTCGCTCTTTTGGCCAACCCAAGCAGCCACCCAAACATTTTCCAAAGCCATCTGCTCCTCCTACAGCTCCCGCAAATCCCTTTGTCAAATGGGGGACCTTATCTGATGAGAAGCGGGATCTCCTGCAATGGCTTTATGCTGAAGAAGAAAACACACCCCAAGAATAGCCTAAACTCCCTACAGAACTCTATGGGCGGGGTGAGACTATTTTGCACAGGATGGGGTACGAAGGACAAGGCCCCATAGGCCTCAGAAAAGAAGGAATCATTGAACCTATACAACCTTCTTCATCCTCTTCGGCTAGAAACACAACTGGCCTAGGGTACAAAGGCAAAGGTAAAGCCAAGGAAAATGCCTGCCTTGTGGAGATAATCCAAACACGCCAAGTAGATAGCGACACAGATTCAGATGATTCAAATGAGTATGAGTGGGACGAGCTAACAGAGCACTCCTACGATGACAAAGAGGTTGACACCATCCAAACTCTTAGCCCCTACCATGAGGGACAAACACAACGGGACAGACCACTGGAGTCTGAATTGCCCACCCCTGAGATTATGGCTTTCGAGGAAAGTTTAGATTCCATTGCGATAAACAACTTGGAGGAAAGTAGCACCCAGAACGCTACCCCCGCCAATGCCCATAACATTTCCATTCACACCATCAATGAATTAGGTCTCTTATCCGACTCCCTTCCCCTCTTACACCCTGAGCTTATTGACTGGGATTTGCAAGGAACCCCCCAATTAGATACGTTCCAGAACGATGATGCTTACATCGATTATATGGAACTTAGGGACCACTTGCCAAAAGGAGATCATAAAGCTAGTTATGCTATAGAATTGAATACCGTGGCTTACTTTGGGGAGGGTGCCAAGCCTTCCAGTCGCAAAAACATCAAGATCAAAAATGGATCTGACAGTGAAAACTGCCTTGCGGTAGTGTCATATCATAAAACAGTAAAAAGAAAGGACGCATCTAACGGTGAAAACCCAACTATGGCACCTGATGATGGAATGCTTGACACTCTCCCTAGTGATATGTATCAGGAAAGGTCACAGATCGTGGTGGAGCTGACAAAGCCCGTAAATATTGGAACCAAAGAGCAGCCCAAGATTATCCACTTTGCCAAATCTCTCACACCACCAGAGAAAACCAGATTTGTACCATTCTTTAAGAAGAAGAGAGGCAGCTTTGCTTGGTCATATGCAGACATGCCAGGTTTAGACCCAAACCTAATTCTACATCATTTGCCGTTGGATCCAGGAGTGAAACCAGTAAAGCAGAAGCTGAGAAAGATGCATCCTCATATAGCCCTTTTGGTCAAAGAAGAACTCAAGAAATTGCTAGATGTGGGGTTCATTAGAGCCATAGATTACCCAGAATGGATATCTAATATTGTGCCAGTGTCTAAACCAGATGGCAGGGTTCGACTATGCAATGATTTTCGAGACTTAAACAAAGCATGCCACAAGGATGACTTTCCATTACCAAACATCGATATCATAGTCGATCTAACTGCAGGACATACAATGCTATCACTCATGGACGGATTCTCAGGGTATAACCAAATCAAAATAGCACCTGAGGATCAACACAAAATAGCTTTCACTTGCCCATGGGGTACCTTTTGCTGGAATGTCATGCCTTTTGGGCTGAAAAACGCAGGTGCTACATATCAGCAGGCCATGACAACTATATTCCACGACATGATGCATGTAACTATGGAAGACTATGTTGACGATATCTTGGCAAAATCTCTCACAAGGGACTCACACCTGGACATATTAGAAAAAGTCTTTCAGAGATTGGACCAATTCCAAGTCAAACTGAACCCGATGAAATGTGTGTTTGGGGTAACATCAGGCAAGCTGCTAGGCTTCATCGTGTCGGCAAACGGAATAGAGGTAGACCCGGCTAAGGTCAAAGCTATAATGGACATGCCACCACCCAAGACTCTAACACAGTTGAGATCCTTACAGAGCAAGCTACAGGCCATCCACAGGTTCATCTCACAGCTGGCAGACAAGTGCCAACCTTTTAGCCATCTCCTACATAAGAACATCCCATTTAAATGGGACGAGCGGTGCGAAGAGGCATTCAACAAGCTAAAGGAGTATCTTATGAATCCTCCCATACTCATGCCTCTGATCCAAGGAAAACCTTTAATTCTCTACATCTCTGCTACACCCACTGCTCTTGGAACTCTTCTAGCGCAGCAAGATTACGAGAACAAGGAAAGAGTTGTATACTACGTTAGTCGAACCTTAGTGGGCTACGAGTTGCAATACTCACAGGTAGAACGATCATGCCTTGCGGTAGTTTTTGCTTCACAAAAACTCTGACATTACATGTTGGCACATCCTGTCAAACTCATTGCCAAGATCGACCCACTGAAATATCTTCTCAGCAAAGCAGCTCTCACAGGTCGACTAGCAAAGTGGGTTATGCTTCTTAGTGAATATGATATAGAATATGTGGACAGAAAAGCCATCAAAGGACAAATCATCGCTGACCAACTGGCCGAGGCACCATTACAAGACACTTCACCAATGCATTTTGAGTTTCTCGATGAGTCTTTATTCACTCTGTCCACATCTCCTTGGAAACTCTACTTTGACGGATCTTACACCAACCATGGATCGGGGGCAGGTATCCTGTTTATCACTCCCCAAGGCGACACAATTCTGAAGTCCTACAGGTTGTTATTTCCATGCACTAATAACATAGCGGAGTATGAAGCCTTGGTGATTGCTCTCAAGATGGCCACTGAGTGGAAAATCCAAGCACTATGTGTCTACGGTGACTCTCATCTTATCATAAATCAGGTCAACGATGAATATCAAACCAAAGATGAGAAGCTCATCCCATACAAACGGATGGTCGACGACCTCAAAGAACACTTTGGGACCATCTCCTTTGAACAAATACCCAGGATAGAGAGCAAAGCAGCAGATGCAATAGCTACCATAGCCTCTCTTCTAGAAATTCCTGAATATGAGTCACAGTATGAGTTCTTAGTGGAAACCATTTGGTAGCCGGCTTATGATCTCCTTGAAACCCATTCCATTTGCCTCCTAGTCGGATCTGATTCACCTTGGTACGGTAAGATTTACACTTACCTCAAGGACAATATTCTCCCACCGGACCTCTCTTCCAACCAAAAATAAACTTTCATTCGACAAGCCTCCCGTTACACCATCATAGCCAATACCCTTTACCGACGTGGTCTGGATGGTACTTTGCTCCGTTGTTTGGAACAAGACGAATCCATAACTACCTTGCGAGACGTACATGAAGGGATATGCGGAACACACTCCAGCGGTCCCTCCTTAGCCAAGAAACTCATGCGTTTGGGTTATTACTGGCCAAATATGGAAATGGATTCATATTAGTTCGTCAAAAAGTGCAAACAATGCTAAATACACGGGAACCGGATCCATGCACCTGCTCAAGAATTGAGACCTTTAACGACACCCTGGCCCTTTTGTCAGTGGGGACTTGACCTTGTGGGAAAGATTCACCCACCCTCTTCCAACGGCCACAAATTCATCATAACCGCCACTGAGTATTTCACAAAGTGGATTGAAGTTGTTCCCCTAACCACCGTCACAGGAAAACAAATTTCCTCTTTCATTCTGAATTACATTATCTGCAGATATGGCATTCCTTCATCCATCATAACGGATAATGGAAGACCATTCAAAAATCAGGATGTCCAGGAACTCTGTGAGCATTTCAAAATCCAACATCGTTTCTCCACTCCATACTACCCCCAAGGTAATGGCCAAGCTGAGGCATCGAATAAAACCATTCTAAAAATCCTAAAGAAGACTGTCAATGAGGCTGGCCGTGATTGGCATGTCCAACTCAATCTTGCTCTGTGGGCCTACAGAACCAGTATACGCACTCCCACAGGTGCTACACCCTATGCCCTTGTCTATGGTTCTGAAGCCATCCTTCCCATTGAGGTCGAACTACCATCCTTCAGGGTGTCATTGAAAGGTCTCATATCAGACGAAGAATACAGAGTCTCCAGGTTACAAGAACTAGAGCTGTTGGAAGAAAGGCGCCAGAAAGCCTTCGATCATCTTAAAGCCTATCAACAGATGATGTCACGAAGCTATAACCACAAGGTTCGCCCAAGATGCTTTAAGGTTGGGGACCTAGTTCTAAAAGAGAACCCCCGCAATCAACAAGACAGAGAAAAGAAAGGTAAGTTCGAGCCTAACTGGCTTGGACCCTATGTGATTGTAGCTGCTTACGGATCGGGGGCATATTAGTTGGCCACTTCAGAGGGTGAGTTGTTAGATGATCCAATCAACAACTTGCACCTTCGCCGGTTCTATACCTAGGAGAACCCCAATGCAAGAGGGCACCATAAAATCAAAAATCAAAAAAAAGTTGAAAAGAGAAAATACAAAAAAATTAGAAAAAAATAGAAAGCATACAAAAAAAAATCGTCCTTTGGTGAAAACCTGGCAAACAGGCGCCTTGGATAGGTATCGTGATGAAAACCTGGCAAACAGGGGTCATGTTTACTCTCTAGCTTCTCGTGCAAATAAAAGCAAGTGGTGAAAACCTGGTAAACAGGCGTTACTTGTGATAAACCGCCTTCTCCATCTTTGGGAATCCACTCACCTTGAGTCCATTCTTTCTCCATTTGCCCCATTCGACCCATATCTATCCCACAAATAAACACTTGACGGTTCCCTATCATGGCTTGGTACTCTCCTTGTGGCCTTGTCAACCAAGGTTTTGTCCCATACCGTCTCCTCAATGTGAGCCTAACATAGGGTCTCTTGTCAGTGTCCATGGTCCAAGTCCGTGAACTACGTTGCCTCTGCGCCGTCACGTAGGCAAGGCCATTATTCTAATGCGCCCCCGAGGCTTCCATTTCTCCCATGGTCCCATTCACCCCCTTTCTTGTCTTCATTCTTGTCGTCTTTCTTCTAGTCCATCCATGGTCCATTAGGGTTTACCCCGAACTACGTTGCCTCTGCGTCGTCACGTAGGCAAGGCCATTTAGCAATGAGCCCCGAGGCACTAGGTCAGTCCCTTAGGGTCCATCTCCCCAATAAGGATTGTGCAATCTTCTCACCAAGCAAGCAAATGCAAGCAGAACCCGCGCCTCAAGCAGAAATCTTGACTGTGAGCATCTTAACCTATCCAATGCAAAGCAAATACCCAAGGTCTTCTAAATGATTTTATGCAAATTAAGGCAAGAACTAAACACATATCAATGCAAATATGCTTTGTAGATCAGAAACATGGTTAACAAAGTCGAGTCTGAATTTTTGCTATCATACCTTCCTATGCTACTCGAGGATGCCAAAAGCTAGAGATGCTATGATGGGAGCATGATTATTTTCTTTGTTTGCTATTTGTGGATTAAAACTTTAGTAATGTGAAGCCTTGTCTAAGGACATGATCGGCAAAAGATCATCGAGGACATCAAAGGTATAACATGAACGGGGGCAATCCTTGTTTGTTGAAACGCAAGAAGTACTCAGGTCATCTAGATTCAATTTTGACTAGATGCTTGTATTAACTTGCTAAATCAAAATCCATGTAAGTAGTACTCAGGTCATCTCGGTTCAATTATACCTAGATGCTTGTATTCACTTACAACATTTCTGAAAATGTACCAAAAATAAATCGTCCAATGACGAAATAAAGCACTCCAATAGCAAAGCATCCATCCTATATCCATTTATACATCCATACCATACCCCATGCAATAAAGATCCAGCAATGCAGAGTATCAATACAAATACATGCTTGTGAGTCCTTCTATCGAGTCTTTCTTCTATCAATCAAATTTCTATCTATCATCATATCTTTCATCTTTGTCCAGTCAGTCTGAGCAATGATCCAAATGCAAGGTCCATCCTTAATCCATACCAATCACGTCAAGTCAATCTTGCACAAATGATCTAATCACCATCAGGGGTCTTGATCCTTGTTTGGTTGTAAGCCAACTCGATCAATTAATCAATCAATTGTCTTATACAGGATGTTGCATTGTCGAAATCAGACCAATACACGCGTCTTACACAACATGCTTCATTTCTTGAAACCAGACACTATCCTTCATGTTGCTCTAGGGATCCATCATTCCACGCCATGACAACATGCCTGCCGTGTTGGTCTAGGGATACATCGTTCCCTGCCATGACAACATTATTGTATATCGTTGGTTTACCACTTGACAAGGCAATACCTTGTTTGTTCTTGTGTCATTTGTGCATCCTTGCTTGCTTGCTTGTGTGTGTCATCATTCCATCTTGCATCACGTATCATTCGACTCTTTCTTCAACTGATTTCTTCATTCTAACCTAGCTTCCCTTCGTCTTTGTGAGATTGTCCGTCTCACGCCTCCTGCCTTCTTCCTGTCCAATCTCCCGAGGGGGCATCCTATCGTCATTAAACTTGTACCAGGGGCAAACTGGGGCATGTATCACTGTCAGACTATCGATTTCTTTGAACCAACGCTGTAAACTGCATTGCATCAAAGAGGGGCAAAATGTATACGCCTAAAAATGACATGATTCATTCTAAATAAATATTCTAAATATTTATTCCATTCTTCTATCAATTAAATAAATATTCTAAATTTATTTAATCGATTCATTGTTCCATAATTAAATAAATTCAGTTTATTTAATTAAAATTCTTCAAAATGTCCTACCCAATTAAATAATCATAAATTATTTAATTAATCCAAATTCCTCTATCCTAAGTTCTAAATTCAAAAATCCACCTCACCTTTACACCTCACCTTTTCCACCTCACCTTGTCCACCTCATCAGGTTGCACATGTAATTAAATATATTTAATATTTAATTACCTATTTTTCTCTCACCCACATGGCCTATTTCTTCTCAAATCAGAAGTTAGTTAACTAGTCAATCAAATCTGTTAACTAATTAGTCATTTGAGTTCACTGGTCAATCTATTCTGTTGACTCCTCAATCAACCCAGTTCACTGGTCAATCAATTCAGTCAATCCCATAATCCACTCTTCTAATTGATCAATCAAGTTTGTTAACTGATCAATCAATGAAGTTAACTCTCCAATCAATTTTGTCACATCCCCTCTTTCATGATGGAGCTGGGACACTTGTCACATTTCTACTGGTTGCACATTCCTCAACCATCCTTAGCCGTTGATCTTCATATCTTCTCTCAACCGTAGATTCCCATTCTTCCAAGTCTATAAATGAAGCTTCATCCCTCCATTCTGATAATCCAGGCTTTTGACATCGTTACTCTGCAGAAATATCACCAGCGCGCCTTTGGCACCCTTTTACCATCCACAAGCTTGAGATCACATACTTGCATTGAAGCTCATCTTCATTGCATATCACTATAGCCATTTACCACCGACTTCCTACAAACAGCTAAAAGAGTGCACTCTCTGAGGGCTCCCTTCATCTACAAACGAACGGTTGTAATAGGCAAACAACAGAAGCATCGATTTCAGGGAAGGTTTGCTTTGTGTTATTCATTGCCATTTACTTTTAATCTTTCTTGTTATCTTCTATTCTGTTGATGTTTAGGTCATACATTGTTCATTTGATTGATCACCATTTTACCCTTACAAGTTGTAATCAGATCTAAACATCAGATCAGAAATCTAAATTGCACTACAATGATCTAATTTCATGAAGTGTAAACAATATCACAAACATAGGCTATTTTCAATCTAAAAGAACATGCTTATTTTTCTAATTTCAAATGACAAAATGCAAAGCATGTACTAAAGACAAGGATGATTAAGTACAAGTAAACTTACTTTAATCAATCTAACAATACTAACAAGATCTGAAAACCACACACTAACCTACAAACCCTAGGTTTGAGACTAGCTAGATTTTTATGAAATGCAAGGATTTTGTAACCCTAATGATGGGTTTAAATGCAAAATTTACTATATGTAAACAAAGAAATGATGAATGTACTTAATCTAAATCAGATCTATAACATAAAACAAAAATGTTTAGAATGAATAAGGATGCAAGCATGTAAGACGAGTTGGGTTCACCAAAATGTTATGTGGAAAAGAGTGATCTAGCTTTAGGAGTTAAACTAGGTCAAACTCTCTTCTACAAACATTGAGACACAAAATGAGCTTGGATTCTACCCTTGAGGGAGAGCCAAACTACAGGGGTTCTATCTCTTTTTCGTATAGATGAGTGTCAAACTAAATTCAAAAAATCTAGCTAGGGCACAAGATCAAAACCTTAATTGAGAAAGATTGAGCTACATAAAACCGTCAAAAGTGAGACTTGAGAAACTAATTAACTAACAAAGATGAAGGTATAGTTTAGAACCTGGATCTGATAGTAGAAATGCTTAGGACTATGGTGCTTGGGTGTCCTAGGCCTTTTTTAGGGTTTACAGAAACTGCAACTTTTGTCAGGTCTGCACTTGTAACATCTTCTGTCTCCCAAATTGATATCTCCTGAAACTTGTTCGCCTAATCTGCACATAAGAAAGAAGTGAAAAATGTTTGTGTCTATATAGGATCTTGCCTCAGTCAAGCCCCCATTTCGGTATTCCTACCTCACGAATAGCCAAGGTTAAATCCAGATGTTGTGTGTGCTCATAAATCCTAAGTGTGAGCAGTAACATGCAAGATCTAACCAAATAATATCAAACCCTAATCCTATATGACTCAAGCATATAGGAAGGAATGATATCAAGGATGCTTCACTCAAGGAAGCTCACAACTTCACCTCAAGGAGGAAGATTCATGGAAGGTTTGTTGAATAAGAAGGTGATGCCACCATACCCTTGGAGGGTACTCAAGCCAAACTCAAGTTGGTGGTTTGAACCCTTCTCCCAATCATGCAAAGTGCTTCAACCTCAGAACAAAATGAGATAGACTCAAGATCTCATCTCCTAGCCTTCATATAAATCTTTCCAAGAGCAAAGATGAACACCACTTGATCAAAACCTGCAATAAATTCAATAGCATAGAGAACATAACAATAGAGAGCTTTTGCATATCCAAATCAATCTCATATCTATCTAGTTTCAGAATGAAACAAGTCACTTACTTTTATACAAGGATATAGAAAAGAGTAATTTGAATTAAAATACCAACATAACATGCCAAAAAGAAAATTTGAGTTTAGGGTCGGCCCCTAAACAACATTAAAGTTGACTTGCAGACTTAAATTGCCTCCCTAAAACATGGGAGGGACTAGGCGCTTGGGCGCCCTGGGCCCTTGGCAATTCAAGGCTCAAGCCCATACTTAATGTGGGGCTAACTCCAAATCTCAATTTATTTCTCGGGGTCATGACAAAAAATTTAATCAGAATCACGATATTTTCTATAAACAGGGCCAAAAACATGGCTTTAGAGTGGACCTAAAACAAACTAGGCTTGGGATCACTAAAGGGAGGAGCTAAACATAGTGAAATTGTGCCTACACACAAGTGTACACAATTTAGGATGCTACACTCTTTAATTTTAAATTCTTGATATGTTTTCATAAGAAATATATATGGTTTTGATCATGTTACTAACTGGCAAAGTGTTTTTGTTGAACTTACTTGTGAATTTAAATTTAAAAGAATTATTGGAAAAGATAAAAAATTTGTAAAATACAATTAGAGATGAAGTGAGATAGGTTTATTGTGATAATTATAGTGCTACATCTACACTTGGCTAACCGATGATTTTGGTGAGTTATGTTGTAGATACATCATGAGCTACTGAGGACAACAATTAATTTACAGGGGGAGAAATGTTATGGAACTTTTTCCCTAAAGAGAAAAGAATGTTATGAAATAACCCTTTATAGTTAAAAGGGAGATAGAAAAATAAAGGATATTGTGATCCTTTGGTTAAAATGGAGATAAATAAAGAATATTTATAAAAACCTTTTAAAAAGGAAGGAATAATTGTGTTTATTAAATGATTATTAAAGACAACATTTGTGAAAGGGTGTGTTGATTTGAAAACCACCCCTTAAGGGATTATATAAAGAATTTATGTGAGACTTGGAAAGGGCATGGAGATCAGTTAAGGAAGAAGGTGGTTTGGTGGGCTATGGGCATTAGAGAAGGTGGCACAAAGAGTGTGTCCCACTCAAGGTACAATGTATATTTAGGATTGTCCTAGCTAGGGATTTGGTGCATAATCACACATTGTGTTTTTACTCAGGTTCTCTAGAATGCACCATAACTATGAGGGCCAAGACCACTAAAATCTTCCTACGGCGAGAGTGGCCTTTCCAAGTGCTTTGATTCAGATAAGTACTGAACTTATTGCTAATAAAAGATATTGGGAATATTATATATATGGTTTTTGATGTTAATCTAATTATGGATCATGTTATTCAATTGGATATGTTAATTATTTACTTTAGAGTTCCTATTAATTATCATATGTTGCAATTTATGGTGGAACTGATAACCTTGCATACTTTCAAGTGTTTAATTCTAGTAATAACTATATTTATATTTGCTGGTAATACTTAATTAACTTTGAAGAAAACTAACATTTCACAAGCACCACAAACCTCTAGGGGACAACATCAATAAAAATAAAAGTTGATGGATACATAGCTCCTATACTGGTCTTTGTTTACACGTGGAATGTCCCTCAAAATAGCACAAATGTACCCCTTAGTTTCCATCACAAATAAATAGGTAATAGTAGAAGTAGTGATGGATTACATTGTGGGGAGTCTTGATTCCATGATGGACATCATTGAGGCCATTCTAGAGGAATTATTCATAGTGTTAAAGAAGAAAAGAGAAGAGGCAACACAGTTGGAGGAAGACACAAGGAAAGAAGCATTGAAACAAGTGGTGCCAAATCTCTCCCTAACTAGCAAACACAAACTGGTACAAATGCAAAATGTAGAATTATCATCTAAGCAAAAAGTAGATATTCTCTTGACATAAGCAAATGAGGCACAAGCAAAAATCACGTAAGAGACCTTGGAAACCACCTAAAAGTCCTACTTAATTTTTTTGGATGAGAGGAAAAAAGAAAAGATAATAGGACAATTAGATTATGGCATGGTAGAAATAAGTGTAGAGGATCTGGTTAAGAACTTAATGAAGATATCACACAAGATTATGGCATGGCATAAATAAGTGTGGAGGATCTGGTTAAGGACTTACATGAAGAGATCACACAAGAGGAAGAAGAGGTCCCAAAGGAAAGTGAGAAGAAACACCATAAGATAAGAAAGAGAAAACAATAATGGTTGAGCATTCATTAGCCTCCTCACTAATGAATCCCATGAATAAAATAAAAAAAATTGGCCCAACAAAAGCAACTCCAAGCACTAGTTACTCTACCACCAACACTTTTCTCACCATCCACATTTGGAACATAGGTGGATATCTCTCAAAACTCTCCTCTTTATAAATTTTAGATAGGAGATGTTTCAGCATTGTAAGGGAAGATATATTGAAACATGCAGAAATCACACAATCCCTTGAAGAATCCCTCACAACCATACAAACAAGGTTACCACAAACAGGTAGGGATACTACCTTTCCATTGGATCAACAATTGAGGATGGTGATAAGTGACATTATGGTAGAATTCCACAATTAGGATGTACATAAGGATGCCATCATTTACAAGAACTAATGATTGAAATTGAGAAGAAACAATTAGAGGATATAAAGAAGAAATGTGTTGTAGCACAAACCAAACTAGAGATGGAAGTCAACAATATGCAGAACACTTTTAGTAATGTTAACACATTGTACTAGTTTTGCTTAGGATGCACTACTTCAACAAAAGCACTTACGATACAAATGGAGAATATTGAAAACCAAATAATGTAGGCCTCTACCTCATACGATGCAACAAAAGTTATGGATGGCAACCAAGAGGTGTAGATAGAAGATTGACATAACCAATACCAATAGGTACATGATCAAAGGGAAAGTTTAAGAGCATAGGCTAGGATGTTAAGTGAGGTGGTCAACTTGTGATTGACACATTTAGTAAGTCTCTTAGGGGAAGCAAAGAAGCTCATTGATCTATTGAAATCCCACTCTATTCATAATGGAGAAGCAACATTAGTGAAGATCAATGGCCCATCTACCTTTTGCAACAAGCCATCCTCCAATGAGACAATAACTACACCCAGCTGAGGGGTATATACAAAAACTCTTGCCTTGAGAGGAAGAAAGTTTTATAAGATCCAACAGGAAATTTGGATATTTTTAGAGACAATAATTTTGAAGACTAGCAGATAGCGCTAGCATGTCTTGAGGACAATACATAGGTTCAATTGGGGGATGATGTTGGCAGGTTGGAGCTACATATTACAAAGAACAAAATCAAATGTATTGCAAGGCACATGCGACACTTCCAACTGACTTGCAACAACATTTGAGGGACATAACAAGAGAAAATGATGCACCCCTCTATGTAACATTGTAATATACCGCAAGGGGAAGGAGAAGATAGAGCAGATATGAGAGGCTATAGAATATAAGATAAGAGAGCGAATATAAAATGTAAGATAAAAGAGAGAAAAGTGTAAGAGATATATATGTAAGATAGAAGGAGAAAGGAAGATATAATATATGTATGTATGGGAGATGTTATACTAATATGAATATATTGTAGTTACATATATGTGTTATATTGGTTATCATATGAATGTAATGAATGGTTATGTGTGTTTATTTTAATTTATTTGCATTGTATTTTACTGCACTTCATTGTAATCCACCACATTAATTCTAATCTTCCTCTTACCTCTTTACATCAGGGTATAAAAGTTCTACACTTTGGAGAGCACAAGCCCGTATCTTTGGTATGCGCTCCCTCTCCTACTAACAAAGACTAAGTACTTGCGACATGTTTAACTTTAATATTTTCATTTATTAGTTTTAGTTATTTCCTTAGGCCAACTTAATTAGGATGAAGGGGTGTGTCCCTACATAGTTATGTTATACATAAGGAAGAGAAAGGCTCTTCCAAACCTTCATAAGTTATAATATTAAATTTATATCCTCATATTTTGATTTCTAGAGGTCACCTCCTCGAAGAGGTTTGATATTTTATTGATTTTTGTCTTTATTCCCAAGAAATATCCTAATAAGTGAGATGATTCAGCTTGTTAATATACATACCAAGAAGAACTTTTTTTAAAGATTGCCTTCTTATTCACACTAGTATTCTTTGTATCTTTTTACTATAGCATTTTCTTTGATTAGGAATCCTCAAACAATTAGATCTCTTTTGGTAGGAGAGAAAGGGAGACATATGGCATCTTTCTAGAAGATACATCCATCCAATGTAAGGCTTATAACTATCTATGTTTTGAGAAAATTTGTAGCATGTTGTTGATAAGTTGTGTGGGTTTTGGATCTATGGCTATAAAAAATTATTTTCCCTCACAATTCTTTGCCATTGTTTATTTTGGATTATTTTATCATATTTTGGTATTTTCTATGAAACATTCATAATCATGCATCGTCATTAAGTACTGGTTTTTTTAAACATAAATAGTAGAAGATTAATTAAGATGCAGATCAACAAGAACCTTTTTTAAAGACTACTTTCCTATTCATAATTGGATCTATTTTGTAGGAGAGAAAGGGAGACGTATGGTATCTTATTTAGTGTAAATCATTTCTTTATTTTAGAAAATGTAAACAAGGTGAGATGGTTTTGGGCAAGCTTATGGTCAATGACATCTTTGAGAAAACTACTGGCAAGGTAGCCAACTTTACTCATACTTTGTCAATTTCGTTGTGGATTGAGGAACAATGCACATTTTCAATGCTTCAATCATAATCATACAATGCCAATTCCACTACAATTAACTGCTAATTATTGTATTTTACTTGCCAATAGGGTCTAAAGAATGAAATTGCCACTAGAGGTTTAGCTAGATTGACAAGAGTGGGACTATGAATAATTAATATTCTTAAAGATTTTTTTTTTTAATTATACTAATTTTCTTTCCACTTGAAATCTAATCAATAAAGAATGGAATTGTAAGATAGAATAAAATTGCTCATTACAAGTTTACATGGACTATCAATTTATACCATAGAGCTTTGTTGCAACATTTCTATTGACAAGATCCACTTCCAATCATTATCATTCATAGAAAGAAGTAAATCAATGAGCATAAAACCATTGCTGAGGACAAATAGGGTCACACTATCAATCTCCTTGTGGATTGAGGAATAATGCACATTTTCAACACTTCAATTATAATTATACAATGCCACTGCCATTGCAATTCACTTCTAATTATTGTATTTTTCTTGCCAATAGCGTCTAAAGAATGAAATTCCCATTGTAGGTTTAGATAGATTGACAAGAGTGGGACTATCAGTTAATATTGTTTTGAGTAAACAGTAGAAGATTAAATAGCACCTTAGGTGCTTTTACTAGTCATAGAATAAATACTTCACCTCTACCAATCAGGGTAAAGGGGGTTGCCGTATCCATTTGATTGAACAGATTACTGCATTGCCATTGAGATAAACAGTATCAAGGCATACGAGAAAACAAGGACTATCAGTTTATTTCTTAATCACTTTCTTGCAGGATTATCCATGAAAAAACAATGGGCGCCCTAAATGTTTGTAGATACTGCTATGGCATGAAACGCCTGCTCCAGCGTCATGAAGTGAAGCATTTAGTACTGGATTTAGGCGAGCCTAGTAAGGATTCATTTTCTTTCTTTTATTTTTATGCCAATTTTTTTCCATGAAATTTATTTTCTGTGTTCAGTCGCCACTCTGCAATCACTTTGTCAAACCCACTTCAAGAAAAATGTTATTTGTTTGTTTTTCGGCTAGACAGAAAGGGATTTTATACTATACTTTCACAATATTTACATAACCCGACCACTTCCTCTGAATCATCATAAATTAGACTGTGAAGTATTGTTTACAGAACTAAAGACCAGTGTACTGTGGGGTATCCTTTATTTTCTGATATACACCTGAATTAGAGCTAACATACTTACCAGAAAGGTTACTGTTTCAAGGGGTTGTTGTAATGGTAACGGTGAACATTGGTAATAGTGTGACACAGGTTCAATTATAAGGGGGTTAATCAGTGTAGCAGACATTTGGCGAGTTAATGGTGTGATGGTTATAGGGTATATTCCAGAATGATCCTTGTTAACATCTTTCTGTGTTGTGATAAATTCCAGAGTGACCAATGTTTACAAATGTCTTCGATGTAATGATTATGGGGTAATTTGAACCTGATCCATGTGTACAAATCATAAAAATGAGGTTGAAGGGTCCTCTCTTCGATTTTAGAGACAGTAATGCCCATTCGGATAGGGAAAACCTGCTTGCTGGGAACTCAGAGGTGACAGAATTGGGCTTTTACTGTTCACAGACGGGAAAAGTTATATCTAGCAGTTAATCCCCCTTCTCTCGTCTGTGGTTGACACTTCCCCAGGTGGTGAAATTGCATTTATCCTGGGTACAGTAGCTGGGTTAGCATACACTGGGAGTGGTGATCTATGTCTGGGTTAGCATGCACCGGGAGTGGTGATGTATGTTGGTAGCCCAGAAAGTATGCCTAGTGGTAGAGACTCGAATTTGGATATACCTAAAAACAGGTACAAACGTTTGAGCCCTGAGCATAACCAGATGAAATTCAGAAATCCATAATCTCATCTATAATATTTCTCAAGGTGAAAAAAAAGGCTCACCTGTAGGATTACAAAGGGAAATCAACGTATACTTATAATGGCAACAATTACTTGCAATGAATCACAATTCCAACAATCTGTCTGGCAAGAACCCGATAACAGGTTTTCCAGAGAGCCACCCAAAAGCAATCAGCTAGCAATATTGAATAACAACTTTCATTGTATTGTGTAACCAGTTGGAAACTTCACTTGCTGTCACCTTCATTTGGGGATTTGATTTAATTTTGATTTTGACCTGCTGAGGCTCAGGATTCAAGTGCTAACTTGTGCTTACTGGGGCTCCTGATTCCAAAGCAGCTTGATTTTAAAGCTCAGCTACTGAGAAATTCTCTAGTGGGTGGTACTGACCAGTTGCTAGAAGCCAGGTGATCCCAGTGATCCAAGGATTAAACCCAAGTGAAGGAGGAATCGGGCACATTCCATGTTCCTCTAGCTAGCACAAGCCAGGAAAACTAGCAAAGCACTTAGTTGATTACTCACAGGTCCACATTTTTTCTGCTCTTTATACATTACACTGCATTACTCTGTGTAATCGACTCCTTCACCACAAAAGCCTATCAAAGAGTCTTCTTGAATTTCATATTCTTATCTTCCAGAATACAAATTCATCTATTCTGTTTTGCTATAATTGCTACATCCTCTGTATTTGCATCACTTTTCTCCTGAAAAAGAATGGGTTTTTCTGCATTAGCTCCTTCCTCAGTTGTGATGCCACCCTTCTCCTCACCTGTAGCATTCTTGCTCTGTCCATATGCTGCTCCACTATCATTTTTACTAGCCACTCTACCATCTGTTTTGCTAGCTAGCTTATTTATCTCTTCCTTCACCTTCTGGTGATTAGAATTCAATCTTATTTAGATATACTTGATGTATCTCGACAGCAATTTTCTAAGTGCTATGGGGAGCCTCAGCTGTGGTTGAGGATAAGCCTGAGCAACATCTAGTATGCCCTGGATCATCATACACATCTTCCAATTTCAACTCCTCCCCTCATTACACAGAGCTATTCCAGTCCTTCCCTTGTGCCTTTCAATCATGCAGTACTTTCCTTTGCCTAGGAATGAACACACTGTGTTCTTCCTCCAAAATTTTAGATGCTTCTCATGCAGCTGGACTACAGCTTTACCTGTCATTCATCTAATTACCGCATTTTACTGTTTTCCTTTTTTGAGCCATATCCAGTGTCCACCATGGTAATCCCACAAGCTGTATTTAGAAACCTGTATAGATATACACTATTGCGTCATTTTCTGTGTCTCAATTTGGACAAAGCTAAACTGAAGATGAGAAAGAGCCCTCTATAGTCTTGATTCTTTCCTCATATGGAAGCTACAGGAAGAAATCAAACAATTAGGAGTACTGAATTGATGTCACTAGACTAAATGGTGATAAACATCATCCCCTAACATCTTTAATGTAACTCTAACTTAACAGAACAGACAATGACCACTGCAAAGCAAAAACTTCTCTCCAATATTTCTCAATGTGCCCGAGGAGTTCTATGAGAAAAAAGGCTATGTTGCCAGTTTGAGTTTGCATTTGCGTTTGGCTGTTCGCTGATATTTACCCCCCTAGGTTTGGTGTGACTGGCTTTGGCCATACAATATATTCAGGTTTTTATATATATTTATATATATAAGCATTTCCTGTGAGAATCTCTGTCATTGAATACTGATAATGAAAACCTGATCTGTTAAAAAAAACATAAAAAACTGGGAGAAATTTGCATACCGATCGTGTTTTGTAAAGCTTGAATTTCTTCAGGGAATAACTCTTGTCGTCCAAATTTTTACCACAGCCATCTACACAACATTCCTCTTTCGCTGGTGATATCAATTACCTCCTTTGTCAACTCCACTAAACACTCATGTAAAGTACTTTGAATTCTTCATTCGTGGCAAAATAAAAATCTTTTGCTGCCAAAGTGTCAGAAATACACTGCTCCTTCAAATAAATCTATTTTGCCTCAGGAAGAGGAGTGTGTTTAGATAGATGGCTGTGGTAACAAAATCTGTTTTTTCAAGTCGTTTTTTTTATGATGCTGGATTTGTCCTGGGTATGCACAGGGCACATACCTGGGCCTGTGAGGGCCTGTGACATGCCCTGAGTGTACCCAGGCCAGACCCGTCCTGGAATCCGAACATATGGTCATAACCAGTAACATAGGAAAAAGGTAACATATCACTAAGAGGGAGAAGATGCCCTCAAATCTAGTCTCGCAGCTATATCATTTTGCAATAAATTCATCAGTAACTGTCATTATTATCTCTGTTGCTCACCATGTATATATCTGTGTCCCTTATTAAAGTCAGCTGCCACATTTGGATGGTTGCCAGCCACTTTCTTTGCCAAATTCAGTCATGGCAGATAATAATATTTCAAAACAATTACCTGTATCCTTAATCATTGAGTCAAACTTTCAATCACTGCTATCTATTAATCTAAGACTGAATTATAGTCATCTGAAATAGAACCTATGTATCAGTCTCAATTTTAATATGTACAAAGCCTGCTCTAGATGCTCAAAGAAGACCAAGTTGAATCACTGCTCCTTCTACTTAGTATTATTTAAATGGCAAT